>CM016614.1:40293045-40912020 GCA_005393395.2 Gossypium australe | reverse complement strand
AATTGGCTTCCTTCTTTTCTTTACTGAGCTCCTCAACTTTGCAGGCTCTTTCGACTAGCACAACAAATTCATTTATGTCAAGTATCCCAATGAACAACTTAATATCCTCATTTAGCCCTTCTATAAAGCGTTTACACATAGTAGCTTTGGTCGAAACACATTCTCATGCATACTGGCTCAGTCTCACAAATTCCTGCTCGTACTCAGTAACTGAAAAACGACCTTGTTTCAGCTCAAGGAACTCCTTACGTTTCTAATCAATTAATCGTTGACTAATATACTTCTTTCGAAATTCAGCTTGAAAGAATTTCCAGGTGATTCTCTCTCTCGGAACCACAGACATCAATGTTTTCCACCAGTTATAAGCTGTATCTCTTAATAAAGAAACTGCACACTTAATGCATTTCTCAAGGGTCAACGACATCTTATCGAATACCCGAATTATACTCTTGAGCCAAAACTCGGCTCACTCAGCATCATCATCAGCTGTTGCCATAAACTCTTCGGCCCCATACTTACGAATCTTATCCACATGAGGCTTATTCAGTCGGATCGGATCTACAACTTGTGGCACAACAGGTACTTGTGGGGGTGGAGTTGTGGAGCAGCCGGATTCGTTCGAACGAACCCTGAAAACCACTCATTCATCATTCAGAAGAAGGCTTGCTTAGCCTCTCCTCCCTCACCACTATCATTCGACCTAGATATGGCTGGCGCTGTCCTTTGAGAGGGAGCAGGCGCGTTACTCTCAACATCGTCAGCAACTGTTTGATCGGGATCTATTACTATATAAAACACATTTTCAACTGTTAGGATTCATCACACTATCGCAATTATATATATGGCATGTATAGTTAGACTCACACGCACTACGTTAGTCTGAGAATCGGCTAAACTGTAGCTCTGATACCAATAAAATGTAACACCCCTAACCCGTAACCATCGTCGGACTAGGGTTAAGAGGCATCACCTAATCATCGTAACAATTTACATTCACTTCACGACACAAAGTCAATCATCAATCAAACATACTCATATACGAGCATATAGTCCCTTATTGAGGCCTACGAAACTTTAAACACATGTTAGAAAGAGGTCGGGACTACACAGAACACTTACGAAAGTTTACAGAATTTCAAATATTCTTCAACACTGTTGAGGTCACATGCCCGTGCAATTAGACCGTGTGTCTCACACAGCTACCAGACACACCCATGTGTCTAAGCCGTGTCAAAACAGAGCACACATACTGACTTATCCCCAAGGTCACTAGACACGACCGTGTGCAATTAGGCTAGCTACTGACTTATTTACACGACCACCAGGCACGCCCGTGGGCCTCGGTCGTGTGACCTGTCTAGACATACCTAGAAGTGATCCTTAAACCATACGGCAGAGACACACGCGCGTATCTCTTGGCCATGTATGCAAAATAGGCCATTTGCAAGGCCAATTTGCCACCCATACAAGGGTCAACCCTACAAGCACAATTAAGCATATTTTCTCACACAATTTGGCAACCAAATACATGTTAAATGATCACATACCATCCTATCCAATCTCATTTCTAACCATGCCAACCTATAAACCAAATTTCACAACTAAAACACATGCATTACCAAGCATGATTCATCCATAATATCACTAAATCATATTAGCATCAATCCATTACTAAGCGTATCATTCATAAGACATTTTCATTACCAACAACCCAAACCATAATATGCATCATATACCAAATACAGTCATGCTTATAGCTAACATATATCTAGCCACATCACATGGCTATTTACACATCTTAAATATGTTTCAAAACAACTAGCCTATACATGCCATATTTCAACTATATACATATTTCCTAAAGTACCAAAATAGATTGCCAATAGTGTGATAGAGAATGCTGACGATCCCCGGATCCAAGCTAGCTTTACTGACACTGCAAAGTAGAGAAACAAATCACACAGTAAGCTTTCCAAAGCTTAGTAAGTTCGAAATACAATACAATTAATTCATTGAATCAAATCAATATGCTCATTAAACCGTCACATGGATGATTTCTCAATGTCACACAAATTCAACCATATCCAATACTCACATAGCATCCCATTCATCTACTTTAGATTTCATCAACCACATAGGTATCATACATACCTTTGCCAACACATAGTTAGTCACCAACAATGCTACTCACCACTCGACTTTACATTTCGATCAACCTTTGCTATTCTCTTGCTTTATTCGCACACATAATGCCAAATTATAGACAAACATAGTTGTCACCGCACATTTAGTGCCAATACATTAAATCGAGCTTATATTGGTATCGCACACACAGTGCCAATTCCATAAGCCAAAGCTTCTATCATTTCGCACTCACAGTGCCAATCATCTCTATACCGTTTCTAATTTCGCACACTTAGTGCCCTCTAATTCAATTCAGCATATAGCATTTCTAATCTCATAATTATATATATAATCATTCAATTCACATCACATAGAACATAAATTAACAACTTGTACTATATCCGAACTTACCTTGGATGTCGAAATATCGAAACGGTCGATTAATCGAGCACTTTATCTTTGCCTCGATCTCGATCCGAACCTCTTCTCTCTTTGTCTATACACATTCAAATTCAATCCATTCAATAACCAAATCATTCATTTTAGTCCAAACACACATATTTAGGGCATTTTACGTAATAGCCCTCACATTTTCACATTTCGACACTTTAGTCCCTAATTCACAAAATCAAGAAATACACATAATTTCATTTCACCCATACCTAGCCGAACTCTCTCTATATTCATACAAGTCCACACATTTCATTTATTTCACATTCTAGTCCCTCAATTTACATTTTTCACAATTTAGCCCAAAATACTCAATTTCACCAAAAATTCAAATACAAACTATGTTAACCCAACATCAAGATTTCATATTTCACCAACTAACATCACAAAGCTTACATGTTCTTCAATGGCACATCTCATAAACATCATCAATTCTTTAAATTACAACATGGGCTTGATAGTAGACTAAGCAACAATCTCAAAAACATAAAAATCATCAAAAACCAAAGTCAAAACATACCTTAATCAAGCAAATCCCTAGCTGAAAATCACAAAGTCTCAAACCCTCCTCTTCTTTCTTATTTCGGTGAAAGATACATGAATAATATGAGCATTTTGGCTTTATTTTGTTTATTATAACATTAATAATCAAATACCAATTTTGCCCTTAATGAAATGTTTACGAAAATCATTTAAACTATGGGCATATTTGTCCATCAACCACTTCACTACTAAATAATGGGTCAATTGCTTCAAAAGGCCTCCTCATTTAAAAGGCAACAACAATTAGACACTTTAAAAATCAGCACACAGCATTTTACACTTTACGTGATTAAGTCATTTCTCTTAATTCAACACAAATCGATAAAATTACCATACAGATTTTTCACACAGGCTATATCACATATAATCAACACCAAAAATAACATTAAAATATTATTTTAACCTCGAATTTGTGGTCTCAAAACCACTATTCCGACTAGGGTTTAAATCGGGCTGTTACAGAAAGGGGCCGGGACTAAACCGAACACATATAGAAATTTTTAGAAATTTAAAATTTTTTTCAAAGTTGCAAAGGTCACACGCCCGAGTGGGCAGGCCATGTGCTTCTCACGGCCTCAGACACGCCCGTTTGTCTAAGCCATGTCAAAACATGGCATACATACTAACTTGTCCACACGACCTGAGACACGCCCGTGTGCCTCACCCGTGGTCGACACTGACTTGCACCACACGGCCAGTCACACGCCCGTGTGTTCAGCCCATGGTCGCTACTGACTTGATCCACACGGCCAGTCACACGCCCATGTGTCTTCCCCGTGGTCGAGTCTGACTTGTTTTGAATTGCAACCTCGAATGACACGCTCAAGCCACACGCCCGTGTGCTCAACTGTGTGGGCAATTATAGGCCATTTCCAAGGCCAAAATGCCACCCACACTATAGGCTATCCCTACAAGCATCATACCAATTCAATTCATGCCACAAATACCATCTATTCCAAGCATTTATAAGCATTTCAAGCACAATATCTTATTAACAATTAGCTCAACTAAATAACAAACATTTCTAAGCAAGTTTCCATCACAAATTTACCCTCACATTATAAGACATTTCTCATCAAACATATACCAAATTTTGCATCATCAAGCTTACCATTCATATGATCATTTCATTTGCTATTAAGCTATAGCAAAATTAAACATCATATAACATGATTTCTTAATCATAACACAACCATATATCTAGCCATATCACATGGCTATGTACTTATCTCAAACATACTCCAAAACAACTAGCCTATACATGCCATATTTAACTATATTCACATTCAAAAGTACCAAAGTAGAGTTTGTGTAACAGTCTGATTTAGGGCCTAAGTGAAATAGTGGTGCGAGACCACAAATCCGAGTTAGTAAAATGAGTTTTTAAGGTATTTGGGATGTTTGCATGATGATATGAAAGTTTCATGTAGAAATTTTATGGAAATTTCCATTAAAGGGTCCATTAGGACTAAATTGCAAAAGTTGCAAAATATGAGTTTCTAGAAGCTTTTTGTATTAAATAGCTTTACAATATTAATTAGAAGTCCTTAAATAGCAATTTTCCCAAATTATAATTTTTGGACAAAATTGGACATGAGTTAGAAATTTGTAAAAGTTTAATGAGAAGGGCATTTTGGTCATTTATTTATTAAATGATTAAAATAGGAAAAAGATGAAAAAAATAATTCTCATCTTCTTCTTCAAGTGCCAAAATTTTGAAGGAAGCCATAGCTAGGGTTCTTCAATTTTTGAAGCTTGCTAGTAAGTTCATCTTAGCCCCTTTTTTAATATTCTTCGTGTTTTTGAAGTCCTCATAGCATGAATTAGCTATTTTTAGCTCTAAGTTGAGCCAAGATGCATGTTCAAAAATCTACCCATGTATGACATGTTTGTAAAATGATGTTTTATGGAATATTATGAGAGTTTGATGTTAGATAAACATCTTTTTCTAAGTGAATTTCATGAGAAATGCTAGTTAGAACTAGTTTGTAATTATTGTAAAATTTACCATACATGGTAGAAATAGTGAGATTTTGTTATTGCTATAGTTGAGAAAATGAATCAGCTAAGTATGAAGTTCACAAAAGATGAATAAAAATCACTTTACGAGCCTTGGGGCAAAAGTGTAATTATGAGAAAGTTTAGGGGCAAAATAGTAATTTTTGCCAAAGCATGTGTTAAGAGTCATTTTAATCAATGTGATTACTAAATGACCTAAACATTATTATAGATCAAGAAAAACGAAGCCCGGATCGAAACCGAGGCAAGAAAAAAGTCGAGGACTAAATTGCATATCTACATACATTCTGTATATCAAGGTAAGTTTGTATGATTTCTAAGCTTTATGATTACTATCATTGAATTGCTTAGTATAATGTACATTATTACCATAGAAATGCTTAATGCTGTGATAAATAAAGAAATCAATGAGATTAAGCAGGAGAAAGTCTCGATTGAAGTTGAATTACTTAGGATACTTGATCTACCACATGAGATAAGCAAGTCTGTGTAAGACCAAGCCAAGGCATGGCATCAGCAATCAAGCAAAGTTATCATGTAAGTCAAAGACAAGTCTTGGCATTGAAGAGTTATTATGAGATGAAGACCCATGTAAGCCCAAGCCAAGGCATGGCATTGGTGAGTCTCCAAGCAAAGATGTCATGTAAGTCCAAGGCAAGTCTTGGCATTGAAAAGCTATCATGAGATAGAGATCCCATGTAAGTCCAAGCCAAGGCATGGCATTGGTGAGTAACAAGGAAGATTTCAAGTAAGTCCAAGCCAAGGCTCGGCATTGACCAATTCATGAGTAAGTCCATGTCAAGACATGGCATCGATACCAAGATGAGAGATCTCATGTAAGACCATATCTAGGATATGGCTTTGGCATCGAGTTATATGTGGGATGTGATTTAGTATCCTTAGTTATTCATAGAAATTCATCGGGCAAATGAGTAAAGCTTAAATGAGATAGCAAGAAAATTTAGTAAGCAAAGCTATTATTGTAACACCCTTAACCCGTATCCGTCGCCGAATTAGGGTTACGGGGTATTACCTATATAATATGACCCAATACAAGCATTCATAACTAAATAAAAGATATACTTTGAAATGTTATAAAAATACGTATCATATTTCTTTGATACTTTGCAAATCAACCTAAAGTATTTATTCAACCCAAACATATTCACCTTTTATACTTATGGCAACATATATATATTCATACATATGCATTCTCATGGTATTTACCCATTCGACAATCATACTTAACTCAACCTATTCCATTCGAAATTCTCAGGAATATATATATATATATAGGTATAAATGTATATGTACTTACATGCAAACATATCCATAAAATTTTCATGTATATAAAATAGTGTGCATTCGACTCCTTAGTTTAATAATACATAAACATGCATCTATAGTTCCACATTACCATGTATAATACCAATTTCACACAAAGGTAATTTTGATCAAATAGCAAAAGTACTATTCATTTGGTCATTTAGTTAAAATAGCCAGACATGCATATGCTTATAATCTTCTTACCTAAACAAGTATCAAATACTAAAACCACATATACAAGTATGGCATAAACCTTGCTTGACCGAACCTAAGGTACACCAAATTCAATACCAAATACCGAAAGTATCTATCTAATCCATTAACTACTTCTCTTTTAATTAATATAGTCAACTATAATTTACAAATGACCTAAAACATATAAGTACCCGACTAAAACATTTACCTAGTCATTTTGATACCTCTCATACCCTTGTACATATACACATTTATAACAAATTTCTAAAGACACTACAAGACCGAATATGCACAAGATTTTACATACCAATAGTCTAATTTAACTTCTCACACATACATAATATACCATTGACATATTTCTAAGATGGGCCAACCACTTGATCGATTATGCATCATATATACATATAACAACAACTTCACGCCATGACACCAACCAAGCATTTACATATACATATATACATATCATGTGCTATATTTCCCTAATAACTAATGCCGTACTAACCTCACAATTATCTATAATGTCAAGATAATTAACCTTAAGGTCATTTTTACCACCTTTTCATATATCAAACTCATCAAAAGCATAAAAATGTACTTTCATATCAAGCAAGCATCAAGGCCGAACTCAAACAAAACCAAGTGACCATAATTTAGCCATTTTCGCATGGCATAAATACACATATACATCATTTGAAATCAATCCAAAAGTACCTTAGCTTATACATGCCATAATAATCATAGTTTACTACATCAAAAAGAGTACCAAAAGAGATGATAGTATGGTGAGCTTCCGAGGTAATTCCCGAGCACAAGTCGAGCTTCCAAAAGTAACCTATGCACACAAGAATTAACCAAAATAAAGTAAGCTTTCATAGCTTAGTAAGACTTAAGCAATGCATACATTCGCATAAGCATATACAAATTCCTAAAGAAATAATCTTACTCATTTACGACCATCGTACATTATATCCGCACCCTCATTATTTAAGTTCATAACCATCCTATAATTGAATCACATACATAACATATGCATAGCAATTATTCAACCACAATTCGAACCATTTCTCAACTTAAATCTAAATGGAAATGATACATACCTTGAGTATATTCACCTTTCCGAGCTATTCATTACTGCGTAACACGTAATAATATCCGTCACCTTTTCCGTACATGTATTACGTTAAATAAAACAGTAGTATTCTTACAAGCCTCGATTTATATTTTCGTATATTTTGATTTGGTAACATATCGCACACTTAGTGCCGTTACCTATCAATTCCGCACACTTAGTGCCGATTTTCTCGTAATGTATCGCACACTTAGTGCCGTTACTTGTCCATTTCCGCACACTTAGTGCCGTCTGACCGATTTTGCACACACAGTGCTCGGTATAAGCTCGCACACATAGTGCCATTAAATTTTATTTCTTTCCAATACGATATACATATATATCCTAATACTCATTTACAAATATGTCCATGTAATTAAAAGTTTACAACAACCATGCATTTTTAACCCTCACTAGTACATTCGGCACTTTAATATATATATATATATATATATATATATATATATAACATAATTCCCACATTTTTAAACATCCATTCCTCATATCATTCGTATACATAACCATCTCGTATTTCATTCACATATATTCATTTTTTTGCTCCACTAATTAAAGCATACTTAAACATTCACCAACTCTTATATTCGACTATTCAAGCTAAGTTTCTCAATTCCCATTCGGCATTATAAAGATTTACATGCCAAAATTATTTAAAATAAATATGTAACATAGAGAATAATTCAATTAAGTTCAATTGCTTAAGATCTTACTTCGAATATCAACGAATTCAACTTCCCGGTTAGTCGATCAATTTAGTTTTTCCCCGATCCAATCCTACCTCCTTTTGTTCTTGATCTAAATACATTAAATTTAAGCTCAATCAAGTACTTTTATATTCAATTTAATCCTAAAACACATAAATAGGCAAATTACCATTTTGCCCCCATTATTTCACACTTTTACAATTTAGTCCGATTTGTACAAAACACAAAATACACCAATTTTGGTTACACACATCAATGGCTGAATGTTCATAGACTTCATACAAGACCTTTCATTTCATTTGCTTCATGTTTTAGTCCTTCAAGAATTTATTGTTTTTCAAATTAACCCCTAACACTCAATTTCACTAAAACTTCTAATTATAAACATGATGATTTAATACATACTATTACTAACCTATCATCAAACATCACATACCATGAAAATACATCAATGGCAGAATCTTAATGTATCACAAACTCAAAAATTTCAACATGGGTTATAAAGCATTCAAAGCAACGATTCTAAAAATGTAAAAATAAATAAAAATTAAGCAAGATTCATACCCCAATTTGAGCTCTCAATTGCTGAAATTCAAGCTCCAAAAATGGAGTTTTCTTCCTCCCACATTCGGCCAAGAAGATGAACAAGGTATGTTCTCTTGCTTTCCACTTTGTTTCATTTTTTGTGTTAAATTAATAATAACATTTATTTATTTATTAACAACAAAGCATATTATTATAATAACAATATTTTAATCTAATTTCTATCATATTGCCGTCCACTTTACTAACATTGGTTAATTTGTCCTTTAAGGACTTCACTTTATAAAGCCATCACAATTTAGCACAATATCCATTAAGAGATCATTTCTAACCATTATACAATTTAGTCCTTTAGTCAAATTAAACACACAATTTAGCAAATTAATTCACCAAAATTTAGCACATGCTCAATCATAGATTATAAACTCGATATAAAATATTAAAATATTCTACTGACTCGGATTCATGGTCTTGAGACCATCATTCCAATTAGGGTCGAATTCGGACTGTTACAATTATCGAGTTGGAAATGAGTATTATTCATGTTGTGAATGATGAATTAGAGATTATGATTATTATTGTAAAGTATGCTGATCTATGTGATCAAGTGATACAGGTACCTTGTTTACCTCACGAGCATGAGACTAGTAAGTATCATGAGATATGTAAGAATCAGTAAGAGTAAGTAGTCTTAAATAACTGAAATTATGATGCCATTATTTATGCCAAATGGTTTATGTTAAACAAGTATAATGTTATGTGAATCATATGCAAACTTACTAAGCTAAATGCTTACGTCTTTTATTCTTTCTTTCCATGTAGTCCCGCCAAGCAAATCTCATGGATCATCGTCATCAGAGCTCGGAGCACACTATCAATCGCTATTTTGGGTATAGCCAAGATGTTTATATTAAGTATGGCATGTATAGGAACATTTCATTTTGAGAATATGTCTAAAAAAAAGGGCAAAAGTATGGGCTATCAAGTTTAATATTCTTTTGTATGGCTAAGTGATTGGCCAAGATTGACTAAGTATGTATGTTTATCGATATCAATGAAGCATGTAGTATTGTTCATGAAAGATGTAGTAATTTGAGTTGTTGGATTGAATATGAGATTGATCTTGATTTCAGGGTGGCAATTGGCTTGGTAAATAGCCTTCAAGTGCCCACACGAATAGACACACGAGCGTGTGTCTAGGCCATGCGTCCCCTGCACCTTAGTACTTTATGTTAGATTAGACTACGGGCTAATCCCACGGCTGTTTGTGACACATGGTCAGAACATGAGTGTGTGCCCTAGGCCGTGTGAATATAGTCAGTGTCGACCACGGTTGGAAGATATGGGCGTGTCTTAGGGGTACACGGGTGTGTCCCAAGCCACATGGGCGTGTGACCCCTGTTTTTAGGAAAAGTTTTCGATTGAATTTCGAAAGTTTCCAGATATGTGTTTAAGGCCTCGAAGGCCTATGAGATGTATGAGTTGTTTAAGAAAGAGAAGTTTTTATTTTGGAACAAAATTTTATAGCCCATAAATACAAGTTTAAGCAAGTTCAAGCATAGTAATGTCTCGTATCCGGTCTTAGCCTCGGACTCGGGTATGGGGTATTACATTTACTGGTATCAGAGCTATGGTTTAGTCAATTCTTGGACGAACGTAGCACGAGCATGAGTCTACCTATACATGCCATACGTAAGAATGTTTTTATAATGATAGTGTGACAACTCCTAACGACTTAAATTATGTTTATACATATAGTAAATGGATCCTGAAAGAGCTGTGGCGGATGACGTAGAAAGTAGCGCGCCGGCTCTCGCTGAAGGGATGGTGCCGAACGAGAATGAGAATAGACCCACTACGGTGAGTCAAAGAGGAGGAGAAGAGGCTAGAGAAGCCTTCCTCCATATGATGGACACATGGTATATGGAGTTTGTTCGTATGAACCCAAATGCACAACCCCCTCCACCTTTGCCTATTCCACAATCTATTCCTGTAGCCCCTCAAGTAGTAGAGGTGGTAAGAGGAGACAAACCTCCAGTTGATAGGATCAGGAAACATGGGGCATAAAAATTTCGGGATAAAAGAGATGACGATCAAGAGAAGGCCGACTTCTAGTTAGAAAATACCATCAGGGTATTTAATGAGTTGTCGTGCACATCTGAAGAATGCATAAAGTGTGTAGTTTCTCTTTTAGGAGATTCTGCCTATCAATGGTGGAACACCTTGGTATCGGTAGTACCAAGAGAGAAGATTACTTGGGAATTTTTTCAAGAAGAGTTCAAGAAAAAGTATATCAGTCAAAGGTTTGTGGACCAGAAAAGGAAGGAATTTCTAGAACTGAAGCAAGGCAAGATGTCTGTGACTGATTATGAGCTTGAATTTGTACGACTCAGCAAATACGCTCGAGAATGCATGTCCACTGAGGCCATCATGAGTAAAAGATTCGAAGATGGACTAAATGATGACATCAAATTGTTTGTTGCTGTCTTAGAACTAAAGGAATTTGTTGTGCTAGTAGAGAGGGCTTGTAAAGCCGAAGAGCTAGTAAAGGAGAAGAGAAAATCTGAAATGGAGTCTCGTGACTCTAGAAAGAGATAGTGGAATAAGTTATTCCAATCCTCATCCAAGAAGTCAAGAGATTTCTCCACCCAATCGGCTACTTCCACTGGGTTTTCAAGGAAAGACAAGAGTAAGCAGTATTCAGGAAATAAGGCACAGACGACTTCAATTGCTAGTGTGGGGAACATCCGATTGGATAGACCTGACCGCCCACAGTGTGGCAGACATCATCTGGGAGAATGCCGAGCACATGAAAATGCATGTTTTAAATGTGGTTCCCAAGACCACTACATAAAGATTGTCTTGAGACGACAAAAGAAGAGAGAACTTAGATCCCGAGATCAGGGAGTATGATCAGAGAAGACCGTAGAAGAACTCGAGAAGTGGGGCAAGTGGAAGAGGTAACCCTAGAGAGCAGGCCACGAGACCCGAGGGTAGGGCGCCTGCAAGGACTTATGCCATTCGCGCTCGCGAAGAGGAATCATCTCCTGATGTTATCATGGGTACCTTTTCTCTTTATGATATCAAAGTTATTACTTTAGTAGATCCCGGATCCACACACTCTTACATTTGCATGAAACTAGTATCCAGTATGAGTATGCCTATAGAGTCTACAAAATTTACGATTAAGGTGTCTAATCCTTTAGGCAAGAGTGTGTTAGTTGATGAAGTTTGTAAAGATTGTCCATTAATGATTAAAGGCCATTATTTTAAGGAAAACCTTATGTTGCTACCATTTGATGAGTTTGACATCATTCTTGGTATGGACTGGTTGACCACCCATGATGTAATAGTTAATTATGGGAAGAAATACCTTGAGATGAGATGTGAGAATGGGGACTTTCTCCATGTAGAATCAGATGAACAAAGTAGATCGCCAGTAGTAATTTCTCATATGACGGCACAGAGATACATAAGAAAAGGGTATAAGGCATATCTTGCCTTTGTGATGAATACTAGAGAAACAGAGCTAAAGATTGAGTCAGTACTAATAGTATGTGAGTACTTGGATGTTTTTCCTGAAGAATTACCAGGACTACCACTAGTTAGAGAAGTTGAGTTTAGGATTGAGCTAGCTCTCGATACTGTACCAATATCTATTACTCCTTACAGAATGGCTCCAACGAAGTTGAGAGAATTGAAGTTACAGTTGCAAGAGTTAACAGATAAATGCTTTCAAGATCAAGTTGTTCTCCATAGGGTGCTCCAATTTTATTTGTGGAAAAGAAAGATGGCACCATGAGATTGTGCATAGATTACCGTCAACTTAATAAAGTGACAGTGAAGAACAAGTACCCATTGCCTAGAATCGATGATTTGTTCGATCAATTGAAAGGAGCCACTGTGTTCTCCAAAATAGACTTGAGATCGGGGTACTATCAGTTGAGAGTAAAGGAGTCAGATGTTTCCAAGACCGCTTTTCGAAAAAGATACGGGCATTATGAGTTTTTAGTCATGCCCTTTGGGTTGACCAATGCTCCTGCAGTATTCATAGACCTAATGAACCGCATCTTTAGGCCACATCTCGACAAGTTTGTAGTCGTTTTTATTGATGACATATTAATTTATTCTCAAGATGAGACTGAGCATACTGAGCACCTACGGACAATTTTATAGATTCTACGAGAAAATCAGTTGTATGCCAAGTTCAGTAAAAGTGAATTTTGGCTTAAGGAAGTAGGATTTCTATGACATATTGTCTCGGGAGAAGGAGTCCGAGTAGACCCAAGTAAGATTTCGGCTATAATGAACTGGAAACCACCGAGGAACATCTCTGAGATTAGAAGTTTCCTAGGCCTAGCCGGCTATTACAGACGATTTGTCAAGGGGTTTTCCATGATTGCAACCCCGATGACAATTGTTACAGAAAAATGTGAAGTTTGAGTGGATAGAAAGATGCCAACAAAGTTTTGAGACACTGAAAGCATTATTGACAGAAGCTCTAGTTTTAGTACAACCTGAGACGGGGAAAGAATAAGTAATTTACAGCGATGCATCCTTAAATGGGTTAGGTTGTGTGCTTATGCATCAAAACAGTTGAAGCCTCATGAGAAGAACTATCCGACACGCGATCTAGAGTTGGCTACCATAGTCTTCGCATTGAAGATATGGAACACCATCTATATGGTGAAAGATGCCGAATTTTCACCGATCACAAAAGTTTGAAGTACTTGATGACGCAAAAAGAGTTAAACTTAAGGAAACAGAGATGGTTAGAGTTAATAAAAGACTATGAGTTGATCATTGACTATCATCCAGGAAAGATGAATGTGGTCGCCGATGCTTTAAGCAGAAAGTCCCTATTTGCATTAAGGGCAATGAATTCACGAGTGACTTTATTCAGTAATGGTTCTATTTTAGCTTAGTTGAGAGCTAGACCAGTATTCCTACAAGAGATCTTTGAGTCTCAGAAAGAAGATAGCGAATTGCAAGCCAAGAGAGCCCAATACGAGTCAGATGTTGAATCCGACTTTCGGATTAATTCCGATGGATGTTTGATGTTTAAAGATAGAGTTTGTGTACCGAGAAAGGAAGAGCTTATTCAGAGAATTTTGCACAAGACACATAACGGATGTTTATCTGTACATCCGGGTAGTACCAAGATGTATAATGACTTGAAGCAATAGTATTGGTGGCCGAGAATGAAGAAAGATATTTCAGAATTTGTTTCCAAATGCTTGATTTGCCAACAAGTAAAGGCTGAACACCAAGTACCTTCGGGTTTGCTTCAACCCATTTTGGTTCCTGAGTGGAAATGGGATCATATTACCCTAGATTTTGTAACGGGTTTGCCGTTGTCTCCGAGCAAGAAGGATGCTGTATGGGTTTTGGTTGATAGACTCACGAAGTCAGCCCATTTCATACATGTACGGGTGGATTACTCACTCGACAAGCTGGCAAGCTTGTATGTTTCTGAAATGCTAAGACTTCACGGAGTTCCGCTGTCAATCATATCTGATAGAGATTCGAGATTCACATCCAGATTTTGGAAGAAGTTACAAGAGGCCCTGGGTACAAAGTTGAGCTTTAGTACAGCTTTTCGTCCTCAAACCGATGGACAATTGGAGAGGTTAATACAAGTACTGGAAGATATGCTTCGGTGTTGTATTCTTGAATTCCAAGGTAGTTGGGAAAAGTTTCTCCTATTAGCAGAATTTGACTACAATAATAGCTTTCAGTCGAGCTTAAAGAGGGCGCCTTATGAGGCTCTATATGGGCGTAAGTGCCGAACCCTTTATTTTGGACTGAACACAAAGAAAATCAAATTCACGTAGTTGAATTGGTTAGAGAAGCTGAAAAGAAAGTGAAAGTGATACGAGAGTGTTTAAAAGCCGCCTCCGACAGACATAAATCCTACTCAAATTTAAGAAGAAAAGAGATAGAGTATCAAGTCGGGGATAAAGTTTTCTTGAAAGTGTCACCATGGAGAAAAGTTCTAAGATTTGGCCAGAAAGGCAAGTTGAGCCCACATTTCATTGGACCATATGATATTACTGAGAGAGTTGGGCCGGTAGCTTACCGATTGGCTTTGCCATCTGAGTTAGAAAAGATATATGATGTGTTTCACGTGTCTATGTTGAGACACTACTGATCAAATCCCTCACATGTAATTACCTCGTCAGAGATAGAGATTCATCCCGACGTGACTTATGGTGAAGAACCAGTCAAGATTTTAGCTCGAGAAATCAAGCAACTAAGGAATAAAAGTATTGCCCTAGTGAAAGTATTATGGCAAAGACATGGAATAGAAGAAGCTGCATGGGAACCAGAAGAGAGCATGAGAAACAAGTACCCAAACCTATTTGCTAGTAAGATTTTCGATGGACGAAAATCCCTAAGTGGGAGAATTGTAATAGCCCGATTTAGGGCCTAGCCGGAATCTTGGTGCGAGAACACAAATTCGAGTTAGTAAAATGAGTTTTTAAGGTATTTGAGATGTTTGCATGATGATATGAAAGTTTCATGTAGAAATTTTATGGAAATTTCCATTAAAGGGTCCATTAGGACTAAATTACAAAAGTTACAAAATATGAGTTTCTAGAAGCTTATTGTATTAAATAGCTTTACAATATTAATTAAAATAGCAATTTTCCCAAATTATAATTTTTGGACAAAATTGGACATGAGTTAGAAATTTGTAAAAGTTTAATGAGAAGGGCATTTTGGTCATTTATTTATTAAATGATTAAAATAGGAAAAAGATGACAAAAATCATTCTCATCTTCTTCCTCAAGTGCCAAAAATTTGAAGGAAGCCATAGCTAGGGTTCTTAAATTTTTCAAGCTTTCTAGTAAGTTCATCTTAGCCCCGTTTTTAATATTCTTCGTGTTTTTGGAGTCCTCGTAACATGAATTAGCTATTTTTAGCTATAAGTTGAGCTAAGATGCATGTTCAAAAATCTACCCATGTATGACATGTTTGTAAAATGATGTTTTATGGAAGATTATGAAAGTTTGATGTTAGATAAACATCTTTTTCTCAGTGAATTTCATGAGAAATGCTAGTTAGGACTAGTTTGTAATTATTATAAAATTGGCCATACATGGTAGAAATAGTGAGATTTTGTTATTGCTATAGTTGAGAAAATGAATCAGCTAAGCATGAAGTTCACAAAAGATGAATAAAAATCACTTTACGAGCCTTGGGGCAAAAGTGTAATTATGAGAAAGTTTAGGGGCAAAATAGTAATTTTTGCCAAAGTATGTGTTAAGAGTCATTTTAATCAATGTGATTATTAAATGACCTAAACTATTTCTATACATCAAGAAAAACGAAGCCCAGATTGAAACCGAGGCAAGAACAAAGTCGAGGACTAAATTGCATATCGACATACATTCTGTATATCGAGGTAAGTTTGTATGATTTCTAAGCTTTATGATTACTATCATTGAATTGCTTAGTATAATGTACATTATTACCATAGAAATGCTTAATGCTATTGCTTAGTATAATGTACATTATTACCATAGAAATGCTTAATGCTATGTTAAATAAAGAAATCAATGATATTAAGCATGAAAAAGTCCCGATTGAAGTTGAATTACTTAGGATACTCGATCTACCACATGAGATAAGCAAGTCCGTATAAGACCAAGCCAAGGCATGGCATCGACAATCAAGCAAAGTTATCATGTAAGTCCAAGACAAGTCTTGGCATTGAAGAGTTATTATGAGATGAAGACCCATGTAAGCCCAAGCCAAGGCATGGCATTGGCGAGTCTCCAAGCAAAGATGTCATGTAAGTCCAAGACAAGTCTTGGCATTGAAAAGCTATCATGAGATAGAGATCCCATGTAAGTCCAAGCCAAGGCTTGACATTAGTGAGTAACAAGGGAGATTTCAAGTAAGTCCAAGCCAAGGCTCGACATTGACCAGTTCATGAGTAAAGACACCAAATAAGACCATGTCAAGACATGGCAATGGTAAGTTCCTAAGGGAACACACAAGGAAGACTTTGAGTAAGTCCATGTCAAGACATGGCATCGATACCAAGATGAGAGATCCCATGTAAGACCATATCTAGGATATGTCTTTGGCATCGAGTTATATGTGGGATGAGATTTAGTATCCTTGGTTATTCATAGAAATTCATCGGGCAAATGAGGAAAGCTTAAATGAGTAAAGCTTAAATGAGATAGCAAGAAAATTTAGTAAGCAAAGCTATTATCGAGTTGGAAATGAGTATTATTCATGTTATGAATGATGAATTAGAGATTATGATTATTATCGTAAAGTATGCTGATCTATGTGATCAAGTGATACAGGTACCTTGTTTACCTCACGAGCATGAGACTAGTGAGTATCATGAGATATGTAAGAATCAGTAAGAGTAAGTAAGCTTAAATAGCTGAAATTATGATGCCATTGTTTATGCCAAATGGTTTATGTTAAACAAGTATGATGTTATGTGAATTATATGCAAACTTACTAAGCTAAATGCTTACGTCTTTTATTCTTTTGTATGGCTAAGTGATTGGCCAAGATTGACTAAGGATGTATGTTTATTGATATCAATGAAGCATGTAGTATTGTTCATGAAAGATGTAGTAATTTGAGTTGTTCGATTGAATATGAGATTGATCTTGATTTCAGGGTGGCAATTGGCTTGGTAAATAGCCTTTTAGTGCCCACACGGATAGACACACAGGCGTGTGTCAAGGCCGTGCATCCCCTGCACCTTAGTACTTTAAGTTAGATTAGACTACGGGCTAATCCCACGACCGTTTATTTAGGCCGCGTGTGACACGCGGTCAGAACATGGGCGTGTGCCCCAGGCCATGTGAATATAGTCACTGTCGACCACGGTCTAAGTCCACAGGCGTGTGAAGGACGTGTGAATATAGTCAGTGTCGACCATAGTTGGAAGATATGGGCGTGTCTTAGGGGTACACGGGCGTGTCCCAAGCCACATGGGCGTGTGACCCCTCTTTTAAGGAAAAGTTTTCGATTGAATTCTGAAAGTTTCCAGATATGTGTTTAAGACCTCGAAGGCCTATGAGATGTATGAGTTGTTTAAGAAAGAGAAGTTTTTATTTCGGAACGAAATTTTATAGCCCATAAATACAAGTTTAAGCAAGTTCAAGCATAGTAATGTCTCGTATCCGGTCTTAGCCTCGGACTCGGGTATGGGGTGTTACATTTTGATAGTGTGGTGATGATCCTCGACGATTCTCGAGCCTTTCGTAGCTTTGACGACCTATAAAACAGAGTAAACACACACAAAGTAAGCTTTCCAAAAGCTTAGTAAACCATATACAAATAAACATAACATAAAATGCACATAATCATATTGACACAATGTCATTAATATTTCTCATTTGCAATTTCATAATATGTTCTTTGGCTCATTTGTTTATCCATAGAATGCCAATATATCACATCTCAAAGCTTCACTTATGCTCATAACACATTCAAGCATATATCACATAATATCTCATCAAATCCATACATATATTCACTTTGGTAAGTTCATATATATACACTTACCTTTCATACACATACATAGTGTACCTTTCACACGTTCCTGACTCGTTTATACATTTCATGTAGTCTCTCATTTCTCGGATTTGCCTGTTGAACCGTTCAGAATCAAATAGGAAGTTCAGAATACTCAGAAATTGTCGTACAATGCCAACGTCCCAGACGTGGTCTTACATGTAACCAGATATCGATGCCACTGTCCCAGACAGGGTCTTACACGAATCAATACGATGCCAATGTCCCAGGCATGGTCTCTTACACGAATCAGTACAATGCCAATGTCCCAGGCATGGTCTTACACGTAAATCTCAGATCGATGCCAACGTCTCAGATGTGGTCTTACACGATGTCTCGAATCAATGCCAACGTCCCAGACATGGTCTTACATGATATTACATATCGAATACCTATGTCATGACATACACAATCCTTTCTATTCCTAGGTTCATACGGGACTTTTTCAGATGTTGACACCATGTCGATACTATCTCGGATTTCATATACTCATCATTTCATACACATTCATCATTAGGAATTTTCATGTGATCGTACATATATCAATGTAAATACATTTATTTGTATATAGTCTTACCTCGGATTCGGATAAATGGAAACGAACTCGGCTACTCAATCACTTTCGACTTTCCGCGATCTAAATTTGTTTTCTTCGGTTCTTGATCTATACATATTCAAATTTAACTCATTTATTCACTATTTCATTCAATTCAATCCAAAAACACATATTTAGGGTAATTTACAAATTAGCCCTCACATTTTCACATTTTGAAATTTTAGTCCCTATTTCACAAAATCACAAAATTTCAATACATCCATGTTTAACCGAATTCTCTATAGGTCCCTAGCAACCCATATTTTCCATTTATTTCACAATTTAGTCCCTCAAACTATTATTTTCCCAATTTAATCCAAAATACTCAAAATCACCAAAACTCCAAAGACAAAACATGTTAATCTAACACATATATTTCATATTTCATCATCAAACATTACAAAACTCATGGATTCATCAATGGCACTTTTCAAAATCATCATCAATTCACAAAATTGAAGCATGGGTTTTAAAGTACTCGAAGCAACGATTACGAAAACGTAGAAATTATCAAAAACCGATCAAAAACTAACCTTGAATTAAGACCTGTAATGGCTGAATGTAACAAAGCTCAAGCTCTTTCTTTTTCTTTCAAGAATCAGTGGAACAAATTAACCTTTTGTTTTAATTAATAACATATAATTTCCAAATTACTAAATTAACCTTAATTAATAACATTAAATTTCCACTATCATATGTCCATCTTTGACATTTAAAACATTCAATGGCTAAATAACCACATAAGGACCTCATCTTTATAAAGGCACATCAATTCGACCATTATTCAATTAGAAAGTTACTTTTTCATTTTATGCAATTTAGTCCTTTTCTTTAATTAAGCACACAAACGGACAAATTAATTCACGAAACTTTCGCACATGCTAAATCACATATCATAGGCATAGAAAATAATATTAAAATATTTTTCTGACTCAGATTTGTGGTCTCGAAACCACTATTCTGACTAGGGTCTAAACAAGACTGTTACAGTATGTTCTAGATAAGAACAAGTACGAGTAAGTTATGGCAAAGTGCTTATGACTTTGTGTGGTTATTTAATGCCATGGATTGATGTCATTATGAGCTTATTGTTGCTATTTATCTTCATACAAACTTACTAAGCTTTATGCTTACCCCTTTCATTTCCCCTTTTCCTTGTAGTATTGTCAAGATAACTCGAGGATCGTGGGATGTCGGAGTTTAGAAATCACACTATTGGCATCTCTTTGGTATAAAAAAGTTATATTTATTTTGAGTATGGCATGTATAGGACTTGTGTATTTTGTTATGTCGTATTTGTTAGCCAAAGAGTTAGCTATTTATGTCATCAAATTCACTTTGTAAGTGGCCATTGGAATTGGGCCAATACTTGACAAGTTTATATATATTTATTGATGATGAATTATAAAGTTTATGCTTGTGTGGATGCTTTGACTTGAGTTCTTGGAAGTGCCTTAGAGTCATGAGTTATGTTGTAATGAGATGATATAAGTATGGTTGCTATGTAGGGTGGCATTTGGCTTGGAATATAGCCAATTTAACGTCCACACGGCTAGACACACGGCCGTGTGTCTAGGTCTTGTGTGACACACGGTCAGCCTAATGGGCGTGTTGTTCGGCTGTGTGTCCCCTTGTAAACTAGGTTTACAAGTCAGTATGCTCAGTTGTAAACACACGGTCAGAGACAAAGCCGTGTGTCTCAGCCGTGTGAAAGGCACGACCATGGACATGGGCGTGTGCCTAGGCCGTATGAAGTCTGCACCTAAAATTTGGAATTTAATTTGACACACAATCTAAGGACACAGGCGTGTGCCTTGGCTGTGTGACCATAGTGAGGTGATGGCGTCATAAATAGAATTCCATAGTTTTGGCACATGGGCTAAGACGCGGGTGTGTCGAGGCCGTGTGAAGGACGCAGGAGTGCGTTCGACCGTGTGAAAACCCCTGTAGGTTTGAATTAGAAAATAAATTCTACACAAGCTAGGGACATGGGCGTGTGTGACCACGGCCTGCCCACACGAGCGTGTTCCGTTTCACACGGGCATGTGGGCCCTGTTTTGGCAAAATTTTTCTAAATACGTAAAAGTTTCTGGTTTAATTCTGACACCTTTCGAATGTATGTTTAAGGCCTCGTAAGCCCATAATAAGAATGTTATTCATATGAATGAGAAGTTGAAGTTGGAAATGAAAGTTTAAAGCCCAAAGTTGTAAGTTCAAGCAAGTTAAGTCTGGTAATGCCACATACTCAGTTCCAAAGTTGAATACGGGTAAGGGGTGTTAGAGGTTTACTCCATATGTGAGACATAATTTGATCAACTATATAACACATATGTAGCTACAATAGTATGACATTACAAATATATCAAAACAAACCATTACTAGCCATTCCAATGGCTAGATTACAAGCATCATTTACATTCACATGTCAATAGGGTCAATATAACCTATACATGCCATTGTAACCATAATTTCTTTACCATATTGTACCGACATGGGCCGATAGATAGTGTGAGTGATCTCCGCCAAGCGTCCAATCTGACGAGCTTTCGATTTACTCTAAAATGGGGAAATAAAACTAAGTAAGCATAAAAGGCTTAGTAAGTTCGTATAACATGGTACTCAACTTACCATTCATTCTATTTTGAGGTAACTATGTAAGGCATATTCAATCAATTTTACCTCAAGCCCTACACACATCCTCATTGCCCTTGTTAGTCATACATTCTATAATGACATCAAAACATATATATGGGCTCAACAACAATCAAGTTTCCAAGCACATATGCTTTCCACAACATGTATGCATTCAACATGCACAATTCATCTCATTATTACACGTATAATTTCATACTAGTTCATTTCGAGTTCATATCATTTCATATAAGAACTTTACTCATATTACTTGGAATATCAAGATCACGATTAGTACACTTAAGGTGTATATGTGTAACAGCCCGTTTTTGGTCAAATTGGAATAGTGGTTTCAAGACCACAAATATGAGGCAAAAATATTAATTTTATTACTATTCTAATGTTTACAGCATGATTGAATAATTGTGTGAAAGTTTCGTTTAGAAATTTTATCGTTTAAATGCTTAATTTGATAAAAAGGACTAAATCGCGTAAGGTGTAAAATTTGTATGCTATTAGTTAAAGATGTCTAATAGCTATAGAATATTAAAGTGGAGGTCCTTATGTCTTAATTAGACCATTTTAAGGGTGACTGGACATTCTTGGACATTTTTTAAGTGATTTTTATGTTTAATTAATAAGGTTATTTTTGTAATTTGGAAATTAAAGGTTAATTATAATAAAACAAAATTTTGTATCATCTTCCATCATCAATTCCTCCACTGAAATATCAAGATTCAAAGCTATGGGAATAAGCTAGGTTTTGGCTACTCTGAAAGCTCAATTGGTGAGTAAATTTTGTCCCGTTTTTAATGATTTCTATGTTTTTGAGATCGTTGCAGCTTAATCTAGCTAGCCTAGGGACTAATTTGCAAAATTATTAAAGATTTTAGATGCTTCCATTGATGAGTACATGTGTGTTTTGATTTGATGATAGATTATGAATATTTGTTATGAATTATACAAGTTTTGAAAAGTGATTTTTAGTGAAAATGCAAAATAGGGATTTATTTGTGAAAATGTGAAAATGTGAGGTTAAATGTGTGAATAAATGAGAAATATGGGCCAATATGAGTACTAGAGAAATTCGACTAGCATGGGTTGTAATTAAATTGCATGAATTTGTGATTTTATGAAATAAGGACTAAATTGTAAAAGATGTGAAATGTTAGGGGCAATTGTGTAAAAATGCCTCAAAGTAAAATTTGGACTAAATTGAATAAATGGAAGATTAAATGAGTTGAATTTGATATTATATAGATCAAGAAAAGCAAAATACGAACTTATATTGGGGGAAGAACAAGGTTTCAGATTAGCTGACCCGCGTTATCCTTTTTGCATCCAAGGTAAGTTCGTATGTAATAAGCATTGTTATAATTATGCTTTAAATGCTTGAATATTGCATAAATTATGTATACGAGACTACAGACATGTTTGACGATAACTCTGCTATGTATGGCACTTAGTGTGCGAATCGAGATAGCTTCGGCTATGTATGGCACTTAGTGTGCGAATCAAGATAGCTTCGACCATGTATGGCACTTAGTGTGCGAATCAAGATAGCTACGGGTATGTATGGCACTTAGTAAGATAGCTTCGGCTATGTGTGGCACTTAGTGTGCGAGATTTCGAGTATTCAACATTATTCCGAATAGGTATGAGTTCGTTACTGATTGGTACAGCTATGTACATGAATCGTATGAGTTTTAAATTGAAGAAATTATGAAGTATGCATATAATCTTATGATTAAAGATGTGAAAGGTTTGTTAGTAAAAAAAAAGAGAGAGTTATATACTGATATATTCAAATTGTTGAGTTGTGAATTTATGATTAGTTTAATTTGATTTTATATGAGCTTACTAAGCTATAAAGCTTACATTGTGTATTTCTTTGTGTTTTATAGTGATTTCAAAGCTAGCTCAGATTCGGGGATCGTCAGAGATATCATCACACTATCCAACCATCGCTTTGGTACTTTTAAGCTTATGGTTTGGTCATATGGCATGTATAGGATTATGGTCATTTTGGTATGTAATTTGGTAATGAGATGTGCCATGTGAATTGGCTTGAAAATGTATATGTTTTGGTTTGTGTATATAGCCATGAAAGTTGGTTGTTTTGGTTTGTTTGAACTATGAGTGTATATATATATATATATATATATAAATATATGGCTTATATAACGCCTCGAATTTGGGCTTAGTAGAATTGGGCCCATTGGGCCTTAGGCGTAGGAGCGTTTAAAATTTTTGGAGAGCGTGAGAGCGGCATTAAAGCAATTTGGACTTATTAGGTAAGTGATTTTGGAAGGTTACGAGGCTCCTATGAAGTCCCAGGTTCAAGTTGGGCCATAGGAAAAATTTTCATTTTTGGCCTTAGTGGAACCACTGATCTCAAATGGTATAACTCATAAGTATATTAGGGTAAAATAAGAGACAAGTGTGCTAGTGGTGGAGTGGTGTGGCATCACAAGGGAAGCATGGAGGAGGGGAGTTCGAATCCCACAAGCTTCATTTGGTGGCTTTTATTTTGTACCTTGGAAGAGGAGGAAGCAGAGTTGGGACCAAACTCTGCTAGGGAGGTTGGAGAATGGGTCAAACAATTTGAATGGAAGGTGGAGAGCAAGTTGAGGAGCAAAAAGGGGAGGAAATCGTGGGATAGGGGAGAATGGTAGTAGTGGCCGAATTTGAGAGTGTGGGGGAATGAGAATTTCGGTTGAAGAGAGGCCTGGGTAACATATTCGGTCAAGAGTAGGAGGGGTGCCGAATTTCTCTAGTTCTCCTTAGCATTTTTGGATTCTGGTCACTTTTTCTCTTCTAAGCGTTTCGGGTCATTCTTTTTCAATTCTCTCTTAAAGAAACCTCAACTTCACTTATTCTTTTCCTCTCAATTTCTTTCCAAACTCTCTTCTTTTCTCATGGTTGCCTAAACATTTGTTGGATGAATTCTCCTTCTCACCTCTTCTTATCCATTTCTTTTTCATCTTATCTCCTTTTCTTGTCTTTTCTCAAGCCGATTAACTATACACTTTTCCCTTCTTTCAATCCTTACTTTAGTTCCATCTTTGTTTCATAGTGCTACTTTTGGTTGTCGAATTTCTCTTTCCCCATTCAGCCTCCTCTGATCAAAGGTAACGGCTTCTTTTCTCTTATGTTCCTTCTTCCCTCCCTTTGCTCTGCCAAAGTCGGAACTCTTAACTTTAACACCTTTTTGTCTAGGCAAAATTTATTAGGGATCAAGCTTATCTTCTTCTCTGTTCATTCAACATTCGAGTATCGCGAAGTGGTGTGTGGTAATCCTAATATCGCTAATCAGGGGTTCTTCATGGAGGCAAGTATTAGCCAGTCTGAGGGGGGATCTAGAAGAGTGCCTAATAGAAGTGGACTCGTAACCCCGGCTCCCAATTTTAAGTGGCGTAGGGTGTCAGCGGTTCTGGATTTTTTGCCGGGTTGTGGAAGGGAGTCGGCATCTGGTTTAGATAGGCAAATCGCGGTTGATTGTTCTAGTGAAGGCAAGTGTTAGTAAATTGCATAGTTGGGCATTCAGATTTAAGATCTTCCAATTCTTTTGTTAATAGTGGTAATTGTGTTTTATATTTGGTATAGGTGACGACGATCGTGAGTGTATAGTACTCTACGTGATCATGTGTGTAATCTCACACCCCTCTAGATGAATGCTTGCAATGTTCTGTGACCCGGCCGAACGCTGTAAAGCCAAAAAACTGACAACTATGATCGCTCGAGCGTGCGAGCGCTCATAGTGGTAACCGAAACACGAATAATGTCAATAAGCCATAGAGGGTGTCGCGAGCACTCTCGCAAAACTGAGGCTGTAGCGGGCCAAATCTAGCCGAAACGGGCCAAATGGGCCAATGGGCTATCCGGCCCACATGGGCGAAATTGATGGAAAACTGTCAAAGGGTGAGTACGGTTGCGAAGTCTGAAAATCTGAGACTGAAAACATGCGAAATGGGCCACACGAGCGTGTGGGCCCATTTGGGCCTGAAATGGATTTTAGACCCAATAGTTCTGTAGAGACCCAAAAAGGGTCTTGTGTCGCTCGTGGCGACAGTAGGCCTTTGGAAAGGCCGTTAAGTGATAAAATTACTAAAATACCCTCGGTGGGTAAAATTACTGTTATACCTTTAAGGGCTGATTAGTTTGATTGTGTGTATGCTGTTTAACTGGTTATGACGGTAATTTATTTCATACATCATTTTGATATGTGCTTTGCATACATGGCATTCTACATGGGACTGGGATATTGATGATCGGAGGAAGTTATTCTGGTGGCTTTGCCACATTCTGTTTTGTGGCTATGCCACGTATATTCTATTATTCTGGTGGCTCCGCCACAAATTCTGTGATTTGCAGCTTGTCTGCCATGTGGGTGTGTAGGGCTGGGTGGGCTAACTTGGTCCCCACAGGTGTGTAGGGTTGGTATGGGGATGTGTAGCGGATGGATTATTGGGTTGGGTTGCATACTCTATTTGCATTAAGATGTTTATAGGACCAAGGCCCAGATTGTTACCAAATAGGTCTTCGGCCCAGACTGCTTTTGTATGGGCTTTGGCCCAGTCAGCTTCCGTATGGGCTCGGGCCCAGTTAATGACCGATTAAGGGGATTACACACTGAGTTCTCATAACTCACCCCTCTGCTTTAATCTTGCAGGTGATCCCCAGCGTTAGAGGATTTGGAGCTGCGGAGGACTCAGTAGTGGCCATACATCGAAGTATTTCTCATGAACTTTAGTAAATTTCAGAATAGCTTTATTTTAAGATTATTTATTTGGGGTTAATATTTTGTAATAAGGCCTTTGGAATTTTATTTTTCTTTAAACTTTCATTTCAGTTATGCTTAAACTAGAAATGATTAAACTCTGGGTTTTCCTAAAACGATAAATAACTGTTTTCAAAATATCGCGTTTTCGTAACTCATTGAATTTGATTTTTCTATAAACAAAGTTTTCAAAAATGATAATAACAACATTTTGACAAGAAAACCACTTAAATAAATCTGAATTTCACAAACAACAAGGTTCGAAATTTTCAAAAAGAATACGAGGTTGTAACAAACACGCAGTTTTTAAACAACCTTTCTATGTGACATGCTGGATCCGGTCGTAACGTCTAGGCTTGGTTTGGGGTGTTACAGCTTATGATGTGAGTTCATGAATAGGTATATGTGGCTTGTATATTATAATTGTGGAAGTTATTTGATTGATAATGGGGTAGTTATATGCTTATGATCTTGATGCATAATTATGCATATTTGGAAGTGTATAAATAATTGAATGGTAAATGTGAAGTTTGGTATAAACGGTATGATATGTTTTGTGATTAGTGTGCATTGAGAATGTGAGTAGTAAATGTATATGAGTTAAGCTTGAATTGGTTGGTTATAATGTCATATTATGCTATGTTGTGGTACTATTTGGGTTGATGTAGGTACATTCAAATGTGGGTGGCAAATTGGCTTGGTAAATAGCCTATTTTTGTCCATACGGGCAGAGACACGGGCGTGTGTCTCAGCTGTGTGTGGCACACGGTCATGTTACACGACCGTGTGTCCCCTGTGTTGAAATTGAAATGAAGCCAGTACGCCCCACACGGTCTCACACACGGGTGTGTGATCGACCTTGTGGTACAAGTCAGTATACCCCCTAATTGGCACACAGCCTAGCACACGGGCGTGTGACTTGGCCGTGTTGCATAAGTCAGTATACCCTACAAGATTGATATGGCCTAACACACGGCCTGGCACGCGAGCGTGTGTGGCCACTTCGAAGGGCACATGGGCTGGACACACGGGCGTGTGGTTGGCCGTGTGACCTAAGTCAATATGCTTACTTGTTTGGACACAGGGTAGGACATGGGCTTGGACACGACCATGTGCTTCCATTTCGAATGTTCACACGGCTTGAGACATGGGCGTGTTTGGTGGCCAGGTGAGACAGTTGGCCTGGCCACATGGGTGTGTGTCCCCTATTTTCAAAAAAATTTTCTAAGTGTTGAAAAATTTTCTAGGTTATCAGTTTAGTCCCGAACCACTCCCAATGCAAGTTTAGGGCCTAGTAGGCTCGTATTAGGGATAAAGTGATTGAGATTGAGTGATGATTGCATTTATTGATTAAATGTATGAGAAAAGTATGTTTAAATGTGTTGTATGTCTGGTAATACTCCATAACCCTATTCCGGCATTGAATATGGGTGAAGGGTGTTACTATAAGTCTATAATCAAGAATGTACATACTCATCAAATAAATTCTATGTACAATATCATCATTACATATTTCTATATATCAATTATCACGTATCATCCCGATTTGTGTAAGAACTCATTTCTTATTCATATCTTCTCGTGCCAAGAAATTTTACCCTTTAAATTTATCTGAAATATCGATGGATACACAGGTAGTACACTCATGGTGTACAAATCAAGATTCATCAATTCATATTCAATGGTACCCATACGGTACTATTTCAGGGAGTACGCTCTGGAGCCACACATATATAAACAACAAGATTACTAGTCCAGGCTAAATCCTTTTTATGACATATGCTCTAAAGAGCTTGATTTGGATTACCCGTCCGGGCTAAATCCAATCCATAACATATGCTCGAGAGGACTTATATCAGGATTACCCATCTAGGCTAAATCCTTTCTGTAATGAGGTCAATAGGATTTCTCGACCGAGCTAAATCCCGCCAGCAACAACTGCAGGACCTCATTCATTTTGGGAAATCACATATCCATCGATTTTCCATTTTATTCAACTGGGATTTAAACATTTTTCTCAAGCATTATCGGGCTTGTGGTTATTTCATACATCCACAACGTTCATATAATTCAAATAAACACATTCCACATTCATTTCAAGCATATAAATAACATTTTTATCGTTTACCCTCTATCGGGCATTATCGTTTAATTTAAACATTTTCATTTATCGGGCCTGATCGGATATATAATCATTTCGCATATTTATGAAATTTATACAATTTACGTAAACACAATCAATGCAAGCATGTAAATAAACACAATTTAGTTACACGAACTTACCTCAACAATGTTCGTGTACGTAAAATCTACTAATCTGACATTTTCCTATTTCCTCGTTCTAACTCCGAATTTGGTCTATCTGGATCTATACAAGTAAATTTAACATCAATTTATCATATTTCTTATTCAAGTGGACTCAATTTTCATCCTAGGAAAAATTACCATTTTGCCCCTAACTTTTCCATAAATTTCCATTTCGTCCCTAGGCTCGGAAAATGAAACTAGTGCAATTTACTTCCTATTCCAAGCCTAACCAATATCCAATTGCAAAAATTATAGCACATGTATTCATAAAAATTCAGAATTTTTCATCAAATTTCACAACTTTACATTTTAGTCCCTAGATCATATTTTCATCAAACATCACTTTGTAAAAGTTGTTTATCTATCAACAGCCTTTCATTTTCTACCATAAATTTCCAATTTTCAGCATATTCATCCATGACCCAAATTTCATACCTTGATAACTTTTCAAATTAATCGCTCAAATAGATAGATTAAGCTATCCTAGTTTCAAAAATATCAAAATTATTAAAAACGGGGCTTGATTACTTACCCAAATAAGCTTGATAAGTCTTCTTCCTCTCTCCTAGGGTTTCCATGGAAATATTTAGGGAAGATGATATGAAATTGTTTTCTTTCTCATTTAATTAAATTGTCATTTAATAACTTTTCATCTTTCCAATTTAGTCCTTAGACTTTTTTTATTTTTCCATGGATGAGTCATACCAAAATTGTAACACCCTTTACCCGTATTTGACGCCGGAACAGGGTACGAGTCATTATCGGACTTAAACAAAAACGAACATACATTTTCGAGTCATTAATTTCCATTCAAATTTAAAACTTTTCATACACATTCATATCGTACCTAAAATGAGCCTACGAGGCTCAATACATAATTTGGAAGTGGTTCGGGAATAAACAGGCAACTTTAGAAAATTTTACAAAACTTAGAAAATTTTTCATGTTAGAGGGCTCACACACCCGTGTGGTCCAAGGGACATGCTCGTGTGACCGTTGGACACGCTCCTGCTACAGGCCGTGCTCAAAATAGGGAGCTCTCTGACTTATGCCATACGCCCGTGTGCTAGGCCGTGTGGTCAATTTAATTTCCATAATTTTTCATAAAATAGGTGTAGACTTCACACGGCCGAGACACACGCTCGTGTTCAAGGCTGTGTAGCACACATGGGACACATGCCTGTGTCTCTACCCGTGTGCTCAATTCTGGACATTCTGTTTTACATCAATTAAGGTGCATGGGACACATAGCTAAAACACATGCCCGTGGGACAGATCGTGTGTCACACACGACCTAGACACACACCCGTGTGGACAAAAATATGGCTATTTACCAAGCCATTTTGCCGCCCTTACTTACCCCAACCTACACAACAACAAGCAACACCAATTCAAGCATATACATACAACAAAATCAGCCATAAACAAGATATCAATACATCATTTACACATACTAACATCTATCATGCATAAACATCACATATCCTCTTTTCCATTCATGCCAATTTTATCTTCATGATAGGCATCATCACATAAACATACCAATGACCAATAAAATTAATATTAGCCAACTTCCAATAGCCATATACAAAATGAATCATTAACCATTACAATGCCAAAACATTTAGGCAAAATCATTTATGACACATAACAAAATGACCAAGTCCCTATACATGCCATAACTCAAAATACTTGATTTCATTGGTACCAAAATAATTGTTGTAGATAATGTGTATGGATCTCCGACAAATCTCCAATCCCGAGCTGGCTTGGTTACACTATAAGATAAAGGAAAGGAAAGGGAGTAAGCTTTATAGCTTAGTAAGTTCACATGCAAATAATAAGCAACAGTAAACAACATTAAACATGAATATCATACAATTAGTATAACACATGTTACATAATTGTCATCATAGGTTCATAAACATAACTTAATCATTCTTAATCTTACCAAATGTTCATCACATATCGAGCTCATTCTTATGAGTTTTTTGTACATACCTGTACCAACTCGCAACATATCATACTCTTTCTTGTCTTTGACATACCCGTTGAACACTTGGAATACTAATCGGATACACGAAAAGTTTTGCACATAAGTGCCACATACGTAGCCAATGCTACCTCATATCTCATAACACATAGGGGCTCGCTCTACAGCTAATCACGGGCCTACTCACAGAAGCTGTCAATCAAGATGTAACTATGCAATGCTGCTCACACAAGCTGTCAGGTATCCGCAACACATACCGGACTACCCAGTCACTGGCAGACATACGAGACCAGCACTCGGGTAACATAAATCACATATATCACATGGTTTCCTAGTGACATGTCACTCGTATCCTATTCTATTCCTAAGGTTCAAACAGGATTTCTCACTTGTCATTTCATCGTTGAACGTATCTACATTGTCATTCATAAAATTCATGCATAATAAAACATATAAAAATACAAATATAACATTGCCTTTATTTACACACGAACTTACTTCGGTACAAAATAGTAGAAAATGATTTAATTGTGACACCTTATTCTTTTCCCGATTAAGGTCTGAATTTCATTTTTCTTGATCTATAATAGCAAAATTTAGCTTATTTAGTATTCACATTACTCAAATCAGTCCAAACATCACTTTATGGAAATATTACCTTTTTGCCCCTAAAGTTTCACATTTTTACAAATTAGTCCCTAGGCTCGTAAAATGAAATGTATCCAATTTCTTGATAACCAAAGCCTACCCAAACCAATTTCATGCTTATAGAAACCCACATTTTCCATTAAATCAGATTTTTACTACCCATTTTACAACTTTTTACAAATAGGTCCTTTTTAGATGTTTTCATGAAAAATCACTTAGTAAAAGTTGTCTATCACACATCAAACATGCATAATCTACCATTAAACATAAAAATACACACATTTCTGACATGGGTCAAACCCTAGACTCAATCATATCTCAAATTAATGATAAAAATAGATAGATCGAGTGATAATGACTTCAAAAATGTAAAGAGCATTAAAAAGGGACAAGAACGGACTTACAATCGAGCATGAAAGTGGCCAAACCCTAGCTATGGCTTCCCTTCTAATTTTTGGCACAACATGAAGAAGATGGACTAAATTTTGGCTTGATTTTTTGTTTTTAATTCATTTAATTACTAAATGACCAAAATGCCCTTCACTTAAAACTTTGAAATTTTATCTCACCATGTCCATTTTTGTCCACTAACTTTAGAAATGGTCTAATTACCATCAAAGGACCTTCAATTTAAAATTCCATAGCAATTAGACACCTCTAGCATGTAGAACTCAACTTTTGCACTTTTTACAATTTAGTCTTTTTTTTCTAAATTGAGTGTTCAAACGTCAAAATTTTTGAACGAAATTTTCACGAAATCATTCCGTAAAACTGTAGACCATAAAAATATAATAAAAACAAATTTTAATGTGTCAGATTTGTGGTCCCAAAACCACTGTTCCGACTAGACCCAAAATCGGGCTGTTACAAAAATATCTACATACTTCTCTTTAATGGTCTAATTACCATATAAGGACCTCTAGTTTTGAATTCCATAGCTATTTAATCCTTATAGCTACTAGAATTCAACATTTTCATTTTATGCAATTTAGTCCTTCCCGTAATTAAACACATAATCGGTAAAATTTTCGTATCAAAATTTTCACATGACTTTTCTAACATAATACGATTCATTTTCATTATATGACTTATTCTATCTCTTTTAGAAGATACTATGCCGCCACTCGGACTCGAACCGAGATGCTCTAGCACTGCTTCCTAAGAGCAGCGTGTCTACCGATTTCACCATAGCGGCTTGCTTGAAATCATAATAACCCATTTTTTAGTCAATAATAAAATAAAAATAAATTTTATTTTCGACTCAGATTTGTAGTCCTGAAACCACTATTCCGATTTCACCGAAATTGGGCTGTTACAACTCTGCCCCTTTAAGGATTTTCGTCCTCGAAAATCTTACCAGTAAAGAGATTCAAACATTACTTTCTCATGATTTCTTCCAATTCCCAGGTAGGTTTCTCTATATCGTATCATTGTTAAAGAACTTTCACTAAAGCTACCTTTATATTTTTCGTTTCTTTCACTTCACCTGCCAGAATTTCAACCAGTTACTCACTGTAAGTCATGTCAAGTTGAATATCAATATCTATCAGAGAAATAACAAATGATGGGTCCGATTGATACTGTCATAACACATATACACATGATATCATTGTGAATTCTGTAGAACTCTGATAATAATACCAATCAATACGCAATAGGTCTAATTCTTTTCAATATCTTATATGACTCGGTAAGCCGCAGACTTAATTTTGCCTATACAGCCAATCTGAAAAACTTTCTTCCATGGTGAATTTTCAGAAATACTTTGTCACCATCAGAAACTCTATTTCTTTTCATCTTAGATTCACAGGATTTCTGACGATCAAATACTGCTTTTAAACTGTCTCAGATCACTTTCACCTTTCTTCGGTTTCAAAGAATCGATCCAACTAAATATATCTTTTCTCACTAAACCCCGTCTAAAACACCGGAGTTTTATATTTGTGACCATATAAAACCTCATATGGTAAAATTTAATACTTGACCGTTAACTGTTATAATAAGTAAATTCAACCCAAGGAAAATACTTTTCTCAGTTACCTTCAAATTCAAGTACACAACATCGAAGCATATCTTCCAAAATCTGAACCATATGTTCAGATTGATCATCCGTCAGAAAATGAAACACGGTACTAAATTGTAACCGTATACCCAAAGTTTCTTGTAACTTCTGTAGATCTCTATTAGAAATAACAGAAGCTTTCACATCATGTAATCTGACAATCTAAAAAAAGATAATTCAAGCAATCTATCAAGTGAGAAATCCATTCATACCAGTATAAAATGTGCAAGCTTCGTCGAACAATTGACAATTACTCAAATCGTATCTTTCTTTTTCATAGACAGGGATAATTCCGATATAAAATTCATAGTAACATTGTCCCATTTCCATTTCGGTATCTTTGCTGGGTATAATGATCCTGAAGGTGTCATTTTTATCTTGTTGATTCATCCAACATTTAAATACAATTTCATAAATACCACCTTTCATTTCGGGCTACCAGTACATCTTTTTCAAATCATTGTGCATCTTATCATTTCCCAGATAAACATACATAGTACCACTGCGATCATTCATGTAATTTTTTTTGTAAAAGTTCCAAATTCTTCAGTACACAGGCTCTATCTCAGAATAACAAACAATCATCAGATTTAAATCTACTATCTTGGTTCAATAATTATTTCATTCTGTACCTGTTTAACTTACAACTCATTATCACTTTTCTGGACTTCACAGATCTATTGTAGAAACATTAGTTTAGCTTTAAGCTCAGCTAAAATTATTCTTTCATCAGACAATAACAATCGAGTATTTATTGCTCATAAAGCAAATAAAGAATTTTCTACTCAAAATATTAGCAACTATATTTGCTTTTCCTGAATGATAATCAATTACCAAATCAGGGTCTTTCAATAATTCAAACCATCTACTCTATGTCAGATTCAAATATTTCTATACCATCGGGTATTTTAAAATTTATGATCAGTATATATAATATTTTCACCATACAGGTGATGTTACAAAATTCTCAGTGCAAACACAATAATTGTCAATCCAAGATCATATATCGGGTAATTCTTTTCCTGTAGCTTTATTTGGCTGAAAGTATAGACCATTACATTACCTTTCTTCATCAAAATACAGTCTAATCCATTCAATGATGTATCACTGTGATAATAAATTCCTTAACTGATTCAGACTGAACTAGAACTGGTGCTTCAGTTATCAGGGCTTCCAACTGATCAAAACTTTACTAATATTTGTCAATCCATTCAAATCTTACATCTTTCTGCAATATCAATATCATTGATGTAGCTATCATAGAAAACACTTTCACAAAAATTAAAAAGGATATCGAAGCTTTAAATTATTCCGAGGTCACAATCATCAGATAGGTTAAAACCATAATACTATAATAGTTCCGACATTTCCATAATACCTCAACCTCTATAATATTTTTGAAATAAAAGAGGAAAACCAGGGCGGCTCCAATATGAACCAGTGCAATAATACAGTTTCTAAAATCTTTGTTCCATATTACCAAATTCCCATGATCAAGTCAGAATTCATAACAGTAGTAAGTATAATTACCACTGACTAATGAATATCTTTCACAGATAAACCATGTTTGAATAATAAAGAGATTGATGATATCTCAGAGAAAATTTAGAAGAGTAATATCACGCATACTCAGTAGAAACAACTGTGTCAAAGACAACATAATTTTGCATATTCACAATTCAGGGCTTCATTCAGTAGAAGTAGAAAATAAAATCATATGAATCTTATCCTCAAATCTTATATCAATCATGATGAATTAGAAAGCCTAAGTAAGATAGAACAAAATCGCTCATGAATTAACCAGACTTTTAGTAATTCCATCTATCATAATTTACTAGTCTTTCAATATGATAAATATTGCATCTGTACATGCACAATTTCATATGCCTTTAAAAATAACAGAACATATAGAATACCCAAAAGAGATTGCTATAATGCACTTAATTATAATAGTTGTATTCAAATATCTTTGCAATTTCATCACTATTCCACAGACTAATAAAGTCATCGGGAATCTTACATTATTCAGTTCACTGAAAGAGTCAATTTAAAAGAATTTCCGGCTAATCCATTCTGTAATTATCATATTTGGATAAGTCAATTACTCATGAATAACTTCTTCCTTAATAATGACATCACATATTCAGAATAATCTTCAGAAAAATCTGATATCTCTTTTAATATCTTCTTTACTTACTAACCCATTCTCATTCTGACTACATCATTAATCATTCAGCCTTTGAACTCTTTAGTTCCAAATTCATGAGCTTAATCCATATAAATCTTGTGAATTTCATTGTATAAGACTATACTGGTAAGGGGGTGGAGAGTGTAAGCCTCAAAATTTAGCTTTCATAATTACACACATATCACTTAAAATTTATCATTAGCATGTTCACTATAAAACATTTATTTCATACCTTTACAAGACCCCTTTTATCATAAGCAACATTTTTACTTAGGCAGGTGTGTATCCCTTTCAGCAGTATCAGAATTTCTTGGTTGGAAAGCATCTCTGTCTATTTGCAAAATAATTTTCATCAGATTCAGGAGATATCACACTATCACAAGTTATATAATGGCATGTATTTCTAGACTCCACATATGCTACGTTCAATCTGAGAATCAACTAAACCGTAGCTCTAATACCACTAAATGGAACACTCCTAACCTGTATCCACCGCTGGAACAGGGTTACGAAGCGTTACCAGAGATTTTTGGAACATTTATATACATTTCATGTTATTCACTATTTATTTACTGAGATAATTTAAAACGTCCCTTAATTGAACCCTCGAGGCCCAATACGAGCATTAGAATCAAGTCAGGACTTAATCGAGAACTCAAAGAATTTTTTGTGACATTTCAAAACTTTTCCAAGGTGCAGGGCTCACACGCCCGTGTGACCATGGGACACGCCTGTGCTACAGGCCATGTTTAACCCCGTGTAACTCTTTGACTTGTGCACATGGCCATGCCACACCCCTGTGTGCTAGGCCATGTGGTTAATTCAATTTTCATAAAATTAGGTGCAGGTTTCACACGGCCAAGACACACGCCCGTGTTCTAGGCCGTGTAGTATACACGGTTGAGACACACGCCCGTGTCTCTACCCTTGTGCTCAATTCTAAGCATTCTGTTTCTCAAATTTAGGGTGCAGGGGTCGGACGGCCTAACCACACGCCCATGTACCAGGCCGTGTGTCACACACGGTCTAGACGCATGCCCGTGTGGACATAATAAATCCATCTCTATCTTCATTTCACCCAAAATCACACCAATGACCTGCACTTAAACTCACATCCAAATACCAACCATTTCAAGCATTCAAGTTAAGCAAACTCCATCATTCAACATGGCATATCATTACATGCATTCATGTTTATAATCTTACCTTGGTTTAGTCCATATGTTAGACATAATTTGATCAACTACATAACACATATGTAGCTACTATAGTATGAAATTACAAATATATCAAAACAAACCATTACTAGCCATTCCAATGGCTAGATTACAAGCATCATTTACATTTACATGCCAATAGGGTCAATATAACCTATACATGCCATTGTAACCATAATTGCTTTACCATATTGTACCGACATGAGCCAATAGTTAGTGTGAGTGATCTCCACCAAGCTTCCAATTCGACGAGCTTTCGATTTACTCTAAAATAGGGAAACAAAACTAAGTAAGCATAAAAATGCTTAGTAAGTTCGTATAACATGACACTTAACTTACCATTCATTCTATTTTGAGGTAAATATATATAAGGCATATTCAATTAATTTGACCTCAAGCCCTACACACATCCTCATTGCCTTTGTTAGTCATACATTCTATAATAACATCAAAACTGGGCTCAACAACAATCAAGTTTCCAAGCACATATGCTTTCCACAACATGTATGCATTCAACATGCACAATTCATCTCATTATTACAAGTATAATTTCATACTAGTTCATTTCGAGTTCAGATCATTTCATATCAGAACTTTACTCATATTACTCGGAATATCAAGATCACAATCACAATTAGTACACTCAAGGTGTATAAGTCTATAATCAAGGATGTACGTACTCATCAAATAAATTCCATGTACAATATAATTGTTTCATATTTCCATATATCAATTATCACGTATCATCATTTTCATGTATTTCAGGCTGATTTGTGTAATAGTTCATTTTTTATTCATATATTCTCGTGTCAAGAAGTTTTACCTGTTGAATTTATTTGAAATATCAATGGATACACAGGTAGTACACTCGTGGTGTACAAATCAAGATTCATCAATTCGCATTCAATGGTACCCATAAGGTACTATTTCAGGGAGTACACTCTTGAGCCACGCATATATAAACAACAAGATTACCAGTCCAGGCTAAATCCTTTTTATGACATATGCTCTAAGGAGCTTGATTTGGATTACCTGCCCGGGCTAAATCCAATCCATAACATATGCTCAAGAGGACTTATATCAGGATGACCCATCTGGGCTAAATCCTTTCTGTAATGAGGTCAATAGGATTTCTCGTCCGAGTTAAATCCCGTCAGCAACAAATGCAGGACCTCATTCATTTCGAGAAATCACATATCCATCGATTTTCCATTTTATTCAATCGGGATTTAAACATTTTTCTCAAGTATTATCGGGCTTGTGGTTATTTCATACATCCACAACATTCATATAAATCAAATAAACACATTCCACATTCATTTCAAGCATATAAATCACATTTTTTTCGTTTATCCTTTATTGGAAAATATCATTTAATTTGAACATTTTCATTTATCGGGCCTGATCGGATATGTAATCATTTCACATATTTATGACATTTATACAATTTACGTAAACACAATCAGTGCAAGCATGTAAATAAACACAATTTAGTTAGACAAACTTACCTCGACAATGTTCGTGTACGTAAAATCTACTAATATGACATTTTCTTCGTTGCTCGTTCTAACTCTGAATTTGTTCTATCTGTATCTATACAAGTAAATTTAACATCAATTTATCATATTTCTTATTCAAGTGGACTCAATTGTCATCCTAGGCAAAATTACCATTTTGCCTCTAACTTTTAATAAATTCCCATTTCGTCCCTAGGCTCAGAAAATGAAACTAGTGGAATTTACTCCCTATTCCAAGCCTAACCAAAATCCCATTAAAAAAATTACAGCACATGTATTCATAAAAATTTAGAAATTTTCATCAAATTTCACAACTTTACATTTGAATCCCTAAATCATATTTTCATCAAAAATCACTTTGTAAGAGTTGTTTACCTATCAATAACCTTTCATTTTCTACCATAAATTTCTAATTTTTAGCATATTCATCCATGACCCAAATTCCATACCTTGATAACTTTTCAATTTAATCCCCTAAATAGATAGATTAAGCTATCCCGATTTCAAAAATATCAAAATTATTAAAAAGGGGGCTTGATTTGTAACACCCCAAACCCGGCCCAAACACCACGGCCAGATTTAGAATGCTACTGAGGGAAAAGTTTGAAAAGAGATTTGACATAAAGGTGAAAACTTAGTAATTTTCCGTTATTTATAAAACGTGGTATATTTAAAATTTTAAATAAAACTAAGTTGTTACAAAATTTTTGGATTTAAAACTTTAATATGAGTTTTTAAGATATAACTTGTTTGAAAGAAAACATTTCCAGTTATTAGCTCGATAATCAAACTATCGTAAACATAACAAAATCCCCAAAATATTTTAAGTGGCCTTATTACAATAATGATTTACCCAAAAGTACTAAAAATACAAAATGCTTAAAACAAATAAAACATCTTCTGCATGGCCACCTCATATCAGCTCCAGCCCGGTCCAAGAATCACGAATCACCTGCATTGTTTGGTAAAAATTGGGTGAGTCAAATCGACTCAGTGTATAGTTATTTCACATGCCTCCACAATATGGGCTTGGCCCATATCCACACAGTCCACATACATAATTATGCAAAATGAAGCCCAGCCCAACCTAGTGTCCATCCGCTACACACCCCCGTACCTGCCGCACATTCCAGGGGATTACTAAATCGCCCCCCAACTGCTACACACCTCCTTGGTAGACCTGCTGCCTAAGGCCGTGGCTTAGCCACCGATCACCTAAGTGACCCCACATGTCTGTATCCACGAGGTGACTCTAGGTCATCCTCAATCCACGGTGATGCACACAGCTATCATCCGCCCATGATGTGGCACATAGACAACACCCCACCTTGATGAAGCACATAGCCAACATCAAGCGCCAATGTAGCACAAGGCTAACATCAGACCACGTACATAAATATGTACACCCTGTCCTTCTGTAATCATATCCCTAGCCCCATGCATATATATGTATCATGACAAAATATCATTGGAATGAGTATACATCAAATGCTACCACAATTTCATACATATACCATAGGTAAATTAATGTCATAAAATACTGACCTGATTAATCGATTACCCACCATGGGTATCCACCATTTTAGCCATTATTTTCGGCTACCATACACATCATATACATATATATATAACAACATACACAAATAACAGGAGAACAGTGCGATAACTACACACCTGATAACCTGAAGAATCACACTCTCGATATCAATGCTATCTCTAACCGAAACTATAGCTATCTGCCTACGCTCCTGTTCTGACGCTGGCCCACATCCCGGTGGCCAATCCCGTACTGCAGAGACTGATCGCTTCTTAAACTTAGGGGTAGGGACTACCTCTTTTCCCCCTTGACTGGTACTCGCATCCATCAACAATATCTTAATCAGTACATTAGGTTAGTCACTAACGTTATAATCCAACATATTAAATCTAACACTCACTGAATAATCTTACCGATGTAAATCTAACTCCTGAAGATATCTGCTTAACACCCAAGTTGTCGAAATCCCCTGCATACACCAGTTAGATTCGGCCAACCTTAATAAACAATAAAACCTTTGGCCGAATACTATCCCCTTACCCTGAGTAGTCGGACCCAAAAGAATCTTTTAATGCTCCTTCACGTTGGCTACATACAAAAGATACACAAGGTTATGGCACTATGAACATTCGGCCACCCCCAAAACCAAGGCCTAACCACTTGGTTTTGGCACACCAATGAGAAAGAGGTAAAACCGATTGCTAAAGAAGAGATTACTTACCACTACTCGTTTAAAGAGATATCAAGAGCAAGTAGTCGATGGCACTACCCTCAGAGAATCGGCTTCTGAATCCCAAAGAGAAAGGTTTCAGCTAATCAACAAAAGGTATTTGGGCTTTTGAAAGTGAATAGAAAAAAAGGAAGAAAAGAAAAAGAGTAGGTACTCACAATTTCGGCTTTAAGATTTCAAGAAGAGAAGAGAGAAAAAATGGGACTTGTGGCTTATGGTGTTTCGGCAAAGAGAAGTAGTGAAGAAAAGATGAAAGAACCCACCTTGATAGTCTCCCTAAATTCGGCTAGTGGTCAAAAAGGAAATATGTTGAACACCTAATGGTTTTCGGCACAATGAGAGAATGAGATGAGAGAAACAATTTTCGGCAAAAAGAAAATAAATGAAGAAAAGAATTGCCAAAAAGATGATCACTCCTATTTATACTACACAATTTTGGCACACATATACCCCACTTCAACCAAAACCGAAAATGCCCCCTCCAAAACCCCATATTCGGCCAACACCTCCTCCCTCATCCAAATCCCTTCTTTTTCTCCTAAAACTTCTCTTTTCCACTCATTTAAAACAATTTGATTTAGTCAACACTTATCACTCTTCTCTAGCCGAATTTTAAAATAAATTGACCAAGTCTAATCCTTATCTCCTCAGACCCCTTGTGCCGTCCATCACTGCTCTTCCTTGTAGCAAAATAAAACTCCAAATCCTTCCCTTGCAACTCGAACCTAAGCCCTTCTCCACTGCTTGAGGCGTCACTTACCAAGGCCCTAAGTGGCGCCTCCCTTGCCACTTTACCACTTGTTTCCTTGTGTCTAAAACCCCACACAATTTTTCTTAAGGCCTCACTTGCCTAGCTCCCCTTTAAGACTTAAACATCCATTATTTTTTCTAAGGCACTTATCTACATTCTAGGGTTCCCGAGACCCCCAAAACCCATTCAAACCACACATAGGCACACTATAACCCAAATACCAATTAAAATGCATGACCCCCAAATCTAGGATATTACATGATTACTTACCCAAATAAGCTTGATAAGTCTTCTTCCTTTCTCCTAGGGTTTCCATGGAAATATTTGGGGAAGATGATATGAAATTGTTTTCTTTTTCATTTAATTAAATTTTCATTTAATAACTTTTCATCTATCCAATTTAGTCTTTAGGCTTTTTTTATTTTTCCATGGATGAGTCGTACCAAATATCTACATACTTCTCTTTAATGGTCTAATTACCATATAAAGACTTTAATTTTGAATTCCATAGCTATTTTAGTAGGATTAGAACTCTAATCTTAGCCTATAAAAATGGCCTTAGTAACCCTAGAAATATACATAATCATAACATTAGATTTTGGGAGAAGATCAAGAGAGAGTTTTGAGAGAGATTTAAGTGAATTTTATGTTTAGCAAGAGAGCTTTATTTTGCAGGGTTAGGGTTTTTTTTGAATTTCTCCATCTTGTACTCTTTGTTTGTTTTTTTATTAGTGAAGTCTCCTTTGCCCTTTTTTTATCCTCTTGATTGGATGAATTTTTCCACATAAATTTGTGTGCCAAATTTTCTCTATTCCTTCTTTCTCATTGTTTATACGAGTCGATTCCCAAAAAGTTTGTATCAGAGCTTGGTTACGATTCTACAATCAACCTATTTAGACATGGCGATAATGAGATTCAATATCGACAAATTGTACGGGATCACAAATTTAGTTTATGGCAAGTTCGAATGACGACAATTCTGGTTCAAAATGGTTTGAAGAAGGTCATTACAGGGCAAAAGCCTGCAGATTCGAATTTGTAACACTCCTAATCCGTTTCCGTTGCTGGATTAGGGTTACAGATTATTACAGTATAATTCAAAACATTTAACTTCAAATAAAAGCTATAATTTAGATTATATACTAACATTCAAACACATATTACATTTATAGAAAAATATACTTACGGGCCTTAAATTGAGCTTACGATGCCTTAAAAACAATTTGGGAGCAATCTATGATCAATTTGAAACAAAATAGAAATTTTGTAAAAAACATAAAAAAATTTGAAACAGGGGTTACACGGCCGTGTGACATGGCTTAGACTGTGTGAACATTCAAAGTATAGACACACGGTCGTGTCCCAGCCCGTGTGTCTTCTCGTGTGAGTATTCGAAATAGCGCCACATAGTTGTGTCGCAGGCCGTGTGCCAAATCGTGTGTGTATTTGAAGTTGGGTCACACGGCCAAATCACAGGTCGTGTCTCAAACTATGTAAATCCTGCACCTAAAACAATAAAAACACACAGATATGTAGTGTGACCGTGTGTATGGTACACGACCATGTGACAACTTGTGTCCCAGGCCGTGTGCAGTAAAAGTTACCCCTAAAACAAACCATTTCAAAACCACAACTTGCACACCAAGACACAACAATTCTGTTAACATTCATATGACCAATACTTGAAACACATTCAAAACATACCAATTCAAACAGCCTATAAATTCTAACCAATATGTCATTCAAAGGCACCACAACTCATATACCAAAATAATTCAAAACTAAGCCTATACTTTCATGTCACAAGCATATACCACATTGTTTGCATTTAAGCTCAAACACCATACATTAATTCATTTTAAAACTTGCCATTACTCTTTTCATTCTACCACATTCATTTGTACCATAATTCAAACAACTTTGTAAAGTTTATATCAAGTGATCAATTAGTACAACAAGAACATAAACACATCAAGGTATAAAACATGTTCACGTATAATCTATTACAAAACATAAATAAAATTTTATAAATCTAACCAATACCACATAACACACAATCAAAACATACACAAATTTCACCTATTACATGACAAGTTCCACACTATACTTGGATTTTTATACCAAACCATGAATTAGCACATTATTAACTAAAACATATATTCATCACACAAGTATAGAACATACCACTCGTTATAAGTACTTAAAACATATACTAGATACTCCTATTACATATTTCAAGCACTCATATTACATGCCACAAAACCAAGTATAACCGTTTCAAAACTACTGAAATAAAGCTAGATAGTGTGATATTCTATTTGATTTGACCGCCCAGTTCCGCAAAATAAGTCTACAAGGAAACAGGAAAACAACAAAAGTAAGATTCAATATAGTTTAGTAAGTTCATAGGTTAAAACGTTATAACTTACTGAACAATTACAATTTTATAATTAAGAAAATAAATGGCTATCATTAACCCTGTCAATCACAACCATTCAATAGGTGAGTTTCATAATTACAACTCATTTAATCATTTCATTCATACAGTATCAACCATTATCAAGTCGTGATATAATTTCAGAAATCATGAACACAATCACAAGACTTTCACAATAAATTATAATGAAGTATTAGTTACATATTATCATTAGTTCATTTAACTATTACGAAATCAGCCTGATGAACAGTATAAGTAGATACAGATACGCGGTTAACCATCCAGAACACACCAGAACACTCAAACAAGCTAAATCAACTGTGAATACACCTTGGCACCAAGTGCCTAGCCCGTAGGCTAACTATGACACCCCAAACCCGGCTTGGACATTATGGCCGATTCTGGCGATGTCACATGGAAGTGCGTTTGAAAACCATATCATTACTAAAACCGTTTTCCATTTAGAGCTTATCATTATCTTTCATTAATTCTCAAATCGTGTTTCATTTCCAAAATGTTATACTTTGTGGAAGCTTTTAAAATAGTTTGCGTGTGCGTGGTATTTTGACAAAACATTCATCTCTTTTGAAAACCCGAGTTTTACCTACTTCCAGCAGCTATAAACAGAAAACAGTATAAAATCCAAATTCTAGGTAAAAATCCATAGAGGCTATTATTACAGAAAAATACCCCAAAATAAAACTTAAAATCGTAAATAAGTATCAAATAGGAAAAATGAGTCATGTGGCCACCGCTGAGTCCTCCACCACACCGATCCACCTATGGTTGGGGATTACCTGTACAGATTAAACAGAAGGGGTGAGTTTTCATAAACTCAGTGTGTAATCCCTTTTCAGTTTGGGCCATGCAAACAAAAAGACAATAACATATAATCTTAGTTTGGGCCAAAGCCCTTTTCAGTATCAGTATCAATATCAGTATCAGTCTGGGCCTTAGCCTATTTCAGTAACAGTAAGCATTAGGGTCTTAGCCCATCACAATACAGTAACAGTGACAGTTATGCAGTTATAAAATCCTACCCAACCAATAACATGTAATCTTAGTTTAGGCCAAAGCCCTTTTCAGTATCAGTCTGGGCTTTAGCCCATTTCATTAAATGTAAGCACTGGGGCCTTAGCCCATCACAGTACAGTAACAGTGACAGTTACGCAGTTATAAAGTCCTACCCAACCAACCTCTGCACTCCATCTCCGTCCAACCCTACACTCCATGAGGGGATATAATCAACCCACCCATCCCTGCACTCCAAATAGTACTGAATGCGACACTAGACAGTAGTTGCAACTGAGCTGCCAATAAGTTAGGCCCAGTGCAACCTTAGCAATCAAACAGTTCAAATTGGGCCCACATGCCCATGTTGTCGGCATGTATGGGCCCACATGCCCACGTGGCCTGCACGGCCCTAAATGGCCTTGGCCGTGTGATCACATGGCCTGGCCTAATAATGCCACAAGCCCGTGTGGTTCACCTGTGCGGGCTCTCACGCTCGTGTGGCCCACACGACCCAATTTGGCCCGGCCCATGCATCACACATTGCCTACTTCGTTGACCACACGCCCGTGTTCAGTCACCCAACCTGCCACACGGGTGGCCACACGCCCATGCGGTGTCTCACTTTTCGGCTTTACATCAATTTCCGTTTGTAGAGTTGTGTTTACACACCTGTATTACTTCTGACGTGTAAGCACTCCCAAGTGCACCAAAGCCGCCGACCGAGGACCTTTGTAACCACTTCTCAATCCAAGAACGAACTTACTACTCCAAGACCTTTGCCTAAACCATCAATTTCAGAAAAAAACTTTAGATTCCTACTCGAACGACATACAAATATGAGAGAAGGGAAAGAATTACTTACCGAAATCGTACCAACGCAATCCTTGTTGGCAAAAGGGAACGATAATAACAATAAAATAGAAAAAGAAAAAGAAAAGGGAGGATTCAAGGACAATTTCGACAAGAGTGAAAGAAAAAGAAAAACAAGACTGAAGAGGGAGAATAGAGAATTTCGACAATGTGCAAGATGAAACTGAAAAAAACATCATAATTTGAAATTGAGGAATGAGAAAACAAATTTTCAAAAAGAGAGAAAAAATCTGAACTAAATCAGATAACCCCTCAATCCCTCAATCTGCTCCCACACTCCCCCACTACAACTGAAACACCCCAAAACTGTCCACACCACTCTCTCACTATCCAAAATCCCTTAATTTTCTCTCCTCACTTCCCACTACACCTCTACCACTTCGACATTCCAGTTTTGCTCAAACTCTCCACGGTACCAATGGCATAAATATATCCCGCATGATAGCATAGGGACTTGAACTTCAGACCTTCCACACACCAACTCACACCTTAGCCACCAGACCAGCAGGCCCATTCTGACATATTTTACCAATATTTAATTATAAGCTTACTTATCAAAGATAGGGGTTTATTCATTTAAAAACAAAAATTTGCCCAAGCTAAGGCTTGAACTTGAGACCTATCAGACACTTCCTAGAACTCTTAACCACTGAAGCAGAAAGATATTTGTGAGCCACAAACATACGAAAATAAATATTAAGGATTTTTGGGGTGTTACAACTCTACCCCCCATAAAGAAAATTTCGGCCACAAAATTTTACCTGATCAGAACAGATGGGGATATTGCTGTTGCATCGCATCCTTAGGTTCCCACGTGGCCTCCTCAGAACTATGATTACGCCGAACTTTAACCAGTGGGATAGAATTTCTTCTTAGAACCTTCACATTGCAATCCAATATCTGGACTGGCTCCTCTTTAAAGGTTAAATCTGGCCTAACCTCGATTTCCTCAACTGAAACAATATGCATGGGATCAGAGTGGTAGCGCCTTAACATAGAAACGTGGAACACATCGTGAATCTGCTCCAACTCTGGAGGTAACTCCAACTGGTTGTGTAACACCCCTAACCCGTATCTATCACCGGATATGGGTTAAAGATATTATCGGATAGATCAGAAACTTTTTACAGACATTTCATAATACAAGTCATCAATCACAATCAAAGTGTCCCTTTTTTGTAGGTCAATGAGACCGTAAACATGATTTAGAATATGGTCGGGACTAAATTGAATACATATGAAATTTCTCGGAAATGTAAACTTTTTCAAAACTGTAGAGGTCACACGCCATTGTAGGCAGGCCGTGTGCCTCCCACGGCCACTAGACACACCCATGTGTCTTGGCCGTGCCAAAATAGAGCATGTATACTGACTTAACCACACGGCCACCAGACACGCCCGTGTGCCATAGCCGTGTACAATTATGCTAGCGACTGACTTTTTCACATGGCCATCAGGCACGCACGTGTGCCACGACCGTGTAACCTGCCCAGGCACATTTTGAAGTGGCCGTTGAGCCACATGGTGGAGACAGAAGCCCGTGCCCCTTGGCAATGTATGCAAAATAGGCCATTTGCAAGGCCAAATTGCCACCCACATTTGGGGAATACCTACAAGCAATGTACCAATTCATTTCATGCACAATTGACAACCGGAAACATGTTAAATAATCAACAATTCTCCATATTCAATTTCATTTCCAATCATGCCAATTTGCACAACTAAAACACATACATAATCAAGCATGATTCATCCATATTTACCTTTCATATAACCAATTCTTTGATCAAACATACATACTAAAATTTCATCCATATGCTTACCATAAACTTGACCATTTCATAGTCATGGGATCATACCAAAGCCAACATCATATACCACATTCACAAGTGTATATTATCAACATTTAACTAGCCACATCACATGATAATTTCACAAGTCAAACTTATACCAAAATGACTAGCCTATACATGCCATATTTAGCTAAATACATATTTTCAAAGTACCAAAACAAATTTGAGTAGTGTGATGATGATCGTCGACAGTCCCCTAGCCTTTAGTAGCTTTGACGATCTATAAAACAGAGCAAACACACACACAGAGTAAGCTTTCAAAAGCTTAGTAAGCCATATACAAATAAACTTAACATAAAACACACATAGCCATATTGATACAATGACATTTATAGTTCTCATAGTAAATTCACCACATATTCTTTGGCTCATATACTTAGCCATATCTTACCACATCTTTCAACTCAAATATCACATATACACATAGCTCATTTAAGCATATCTTCACATATCATTTCATCATTTCATTGCACATATTCTTCTTAGTAAGCTTATATAGACACTTACCTTTCATACACACTTAGTGTACATATCAAACGTACCTGAAACGGATATACAAATCAAATAGTCGTTCGTATTTCGGATTCACCCTTTGAACCGTTTGGAATCTAATAGGATGCTCAGAGTGCTCGGAATACTCATTCAATGCCAATGTCCCGAACGTGGTCTTACATGTAATCAAATATCGATGCCACTGTCCCAGACAGGGTCTTACATGAATCAATATGATGCCAATGTCCCAGACATTATCTTACACGTAAGTCTCATATCGATGCCAACGTCCCAGACGTGGTCTTACACGAAATCTCGAATCAATGCCAACGTCCCAAACGTGATCTTACATGATATTACAGGACGGACACCTGTCATGACATATACTACCCTATCTATCCCTAGGTTTAAACGGGACTTCTCGGGCATTATCAACTCGTCAACTTATTCATATCTCGTATTTCATATACATTCCATCACTATATATATTCATAGCAATTCAAATTCCATATATACACAAATAGTGCAATGCAAATACATTTATTTGTATATCGACTTACCTCGAGTTCGATTAAACAGGAACATATACGGCTACTCGATTACTTTCGATTTCTCGCGGTCTAAGTCTGTTTTCTTCGGTTCTTGATCTGTACATAGTCAAATTTAACCCTTTTATTCACTAATTCATCCAATTCAATCCAAATACACATATTTAGGGCTATTTGCAACTTAACCCTCACATTTTCACATTTGGACGATTTAGTCCCTCATTCACAAAATCACAAATTACACAAAATTTCAAGTTACCCATGCCTAGCCGAATATTGATATATCTCATACAAGTCCATACATTTCATTTATTTCACAATTTAGTCCCTCAAAATACTATTTTCTCAATTGAGTCCAATATACTCAATTTCAACAAAACTCCAAAGACAAACTATGATAATCATATACATATCTTTCATATTTCACTATAAAGCATCACAAATCACATGAGTTCATCAAAGTCTCATTTCAAAATCATCATCAATTCTTCAAATTAAAATATGTGTTTCAAAGTTTGCGAAGCAACGATTGCAAAAACGTAGAAATTATCAAAAATTGAGTCAAAAATCATACATTAATCTATGCTTCAAGCTAGCCGAATGCTTCAAATTTTCTAACCCTATTCTTTCTTTCTAATTTTAGTGAAACAAAGAAGAAGATGATGGCCATTTCATGTTTTTAGTATATTAATTAAACATAATTATCAAAGTACAAAACTAACCTTTAATACTAAATACATAAAACATATCATATAAGGTCATTTTTTACCATATCCATCCACTTACTTATAAATGGCTTAATTGCCACATAAGGCCTCCCCATTTAAAAGCCATCTCAAATAGGTGTCTTTTCATAAAGCATGCAAATTTTGCACTTAATGCAATTTAATCTTTTTATCAAATTAAGCACACAGATGGACAAATTAACTTACGGAACTTTAACACATGCTTAATCACATATTAAAGGCATAGAAAATAATATTAAAATATTTTACTGACTCAGATTTGTGGTCCCAAAACCACTATTCTGACTAGGGTCTAAACCAGACTGTTACAGGTAGGCAACCGATCCCACACGTTTCAGTATGCGGTAAGGCCCAATAAACCTAGGGCTCAACTTGCCCTTATGTCCAAACCTCAGTACCTTCTTCCATGGCGAGACCTTAAGAAAAATGAAGCCTCCTATAGAAAACTCAATCTCTCGACGCTTTAGATCTGGATAGGACTTCTGTCTGTCTAATGTCGCTTTCAGTCGATCTTGAATCAATCTAACTTTGTCCTCAGTATCAAAAACTAGTTTAGGGCCCAAAACCTATCGCTCACCAATCTCAGTCCATCATGAAGGTGTACGACACCTATGACCATATAGTGCCTCGTAAGGTGCAATCTAAATGCTAGACTGATAGCTGTTGTTATAGGAAAACTCTACTAGCGGTAAGTAATCCTCCCAACTGCCTCAGAGGTCAATCACATAACTTCTCAACATGTCCTCCAGTATCTGAATCATCCTCTCAGATTTACCATCTTTTTGAGGATGGAACGCAGTACTGAAGTCCAACCTTGTACCCAGAGCTTCATATAGCTTTTTCCAGAACCGAGACGTGAAGCGAGGATCCCTATCAGATATTATCCAAACTGGTACCCCATGCAGTCTCACTATCTCAGACACATACAGTTTAGCCAGCTTCTGCAAAGAGTAGTCAATACGAACCGGTATGAAGTGGGCGGACTTGGTCAATCAATCCACGATGACCCATATAGAATCCTTCTTGGTGGGTGTGAGGGGTAACCCACTAACGAAGTCTATAGTTACACACTCCCTCTTCCAAAGCAGAATCTTGATTGGCTGCAAGAATCCCGAAGGTAACTGATGCTCAAGTTTAACCTACTGGCATGTCAAACACTTGGCCATAAACTCAGTAACCACTCGTTTAAGACCTGGCCACCAGTATTGTAACAGTCTGATTTTGACCCTAGTCAGAATAGTAGTTTCGGGACGACAAATCTGAGTTTGAAAAATATTATAATATTATTTTTCGTTCTTATAGTATGCGAATTGACATGTGTGAAATTTTTGTGTTTTAATTTGATCATTTGTGTGTTTAATTTGCAATAAAGACCAAATTACAAAAAATGCAAAAGTAGCCTTCTATTTGATTAGGTGTCAAATTGATGTGTCTTATTAAGTGTGAGGTCCTTATGTGGTAAATGGACCCTTGGATTAATGATGGACAAAGATGGACATATGTTAGTGGGATTTTAATGTTACTATTAAGGTTATAAAGGTAATTAAATAAATAATGGATAGTTTAATAAAATAAAACATGCATTAAACCATTATGTTCATCTTTTAGCCAAAAAAAAAAAACAGAAAGAAACAAGGGTTTTAAGCTTTCATAACATTCGGTCATTGAAGGCTTTGATTGAGGTATGTTTTTGTCTCGGTTTTTGATAATTTCAACGTTTTTTTTGATCGTTGCTTTGTGTTCTCTTAAGCCCATGACTCAATTTCTGAATTTGATGAAGATTTCAAGTTATGCCATTAATGATTTTGTAAGCTTTGTGATGATAGTTGTTGAAATATAAAAGCTTGTTGTTAGATTAATATGTTTTATCTTTGAATTTTTGATGAATTTGACTATTATGGACTAATTTGTGAAAATGAGAAATTGAAGGACTAAAATATGAAATAAATGAAATATGTGGGCTTATATGAGCTAAGGGAACATTCGGCCTAGCTTGGGTAAAATGAAATTATGTGTATTTGGTGATTTTATAAAATAGGGACTAAAATGTCAAAATGTGAAAATGTGAGAGTTAATTTGTAAAATGCTTTAAATGTGTGTATTTGGATTGAATAGAATGATTTGGCGAATAAAAGAGTTAAATTTGAATATGTATAGATCAAGAACCAAAGAAAATGGAATTAGATCGGGGGAAATCGGAAGTGGTCGAGTAGTCGTTTTCATCTGTTCATATCCATACGAGGTAAGTCTATATACAAATAAATGTGTTTGAGTTGATTTATTCATGCTTATATGAAATTGAATCGTGATGAATGACTATGGAAGATGTATATGTGAAATCCGAGAAAGTTTCGACAATGTGTTAGTGTCTGAAAAACCCCGTACGAACCTTAGGAATTGTTAGGATACATATGCCATGACATAGGGTTTCGATATGTGTTATCGTGTAAGACCATGTCTGGGACATTGGCATTGATTTGAGTTATACGTGTAAAACTATGTTTGGGACATCAGCATCGTATATGATTTCGTGTAAGACCCTGTCTAGGAAAGTGGCATTGATATTTGATTACATGTAAGACCACGTCTGCGACATTGGCATTGTATGAGTTTTCAGAGATATCCGAGTATCCTTATGGATTTCGAATGGTTCAACGAGCATTCTGAGAAGTGAATGATTATGTCAAATATGCATCTGATGCAGGTACATTTTGAAATGTATGTAAAGTATGAGTATGAAAAGTAAGTATATGTGAAAAATGTGGAATTGAGATACATGTATGATAGCAATGAAATAAATTGTGCTATGATCAAATGAACTACATGGTTATGTGGTATATGTGTAAACAAATGGTTAGGAACAATTGAGCCAAAGGAGAAATATGATTTTGCTTTTGAGTCATGTTATATTTTATGTGAATGAAATGGTTTATAAATGTTCGATATGATAAGTTTATTTGTATATGGCTTACTAAGCTTTTGAAAGCTTACTTTGTTCGTGTTTGCAATGTTTTATAGATTACTGAAGCTACTGAAAGCTCGGGGATTGTCGAGGATCATCACCACACTATCAAACTATACTTTGGTACCTTTTGAAAATGTATATATAGAAGTATGGCATGTATAGGCTAGAAATGTTAAGATACGTTTTGGAACATGTGTATATAGTCATGTGAAATGGCTTGTTAATGAATGTGAATATGGTAATTTTAGTCTATGCTTTGTGTTGCAAAAGTTAGTATATTTTTTATGAAAGGTTGGCATATTGAGTTGGTAAGTTTTGGATGGATTTATACATAGAAGTGAATGATGTTGTTATGAGTCAAATGGTGCATAATTTTGATATGATTTGGTTGTTTTTGAGTTATAAAATGAGGCTTGTTGGTGCTTCTAGGTATGACCCTTAATGAGTGGCAATTTGGCCTTGTATATGGCCTATAATTGCCCACACGGTTGAGCACATGGGCGTGTGTCCTATTTCGAAGTAAATCTATTTTACACACAGGCCAGATAGATGGGTCTGTGACATGCCGTGTGATTCAACTCAATATTACACACGGGCCAGACAAACGGGCGTGTGGCAGGCCATGTGGTACTAGTCAGTTTTGTACACGGGCTAAGGCACGGGCCAAGGCACGGCCATGTGAGGCACACGGCCTAGCCACACGGGCATGTGCCCTGTTTTGAAAGAAAAATTTTATAATTTTTGCAAAGTTTGATATGTGCTGGGTTTAGTCCCGATTCCTCTCTAAAGGGACAAAGTGATTGTGAATGATGATATTTTGTTGATGTGAAATGTATGTTTGTGAAATGTTTCGATTTGTCCGGTAATGCCTCTTAACCCTAGTCCGGCGATGGATACGGGTTAGGGGTGTTACATTTGATTGGTATTAGAGCTACAGTTTAACCGATTCTAGGACTAACGTAGGTGTGAGAGTCTAGCTATACATGCCATATATATGAACTGTGATAGTGTGATGAATCCTGACAGATAAAAATGTGCTTTTCGTGTAGTAAATGGATCCCAAATGAGCAGTAGCTGAAGATATCGAAAGTAATGCACCTGCTCCCGCTCAAGGGACATCGCCGTCTGCTTCTAGACCGATTACTAGTGGTCAGGAAGGAGAGGCTAAACAAGCCTTCTTCCAAATGATGAATGAGTGGTTCATTCAGTATATTAGAACAAATTCGGCTATTCCTTAACCTCCGCCCTCACCTAATCCCTCTTAGACTCCTGTTGTACCTCCGATTATGAACCCGAATCTGTTGAATAAGCCTCCGGTCGATAAAATCTGTAAATATGGGGCTGAAGAGTTTAGGGCCACTAGTGATGATGATGCAGAGAAAGCTGAATTTTGGCTCGAGAATAGAATTCGAGTGTTTGATGAAATGTCGTGTACCCTTGAAGAATGTGTAAAATGTGTTGTTTCTTTGTTGAAAGATGCAGCATACTAATGGTAGAAAACTTTGACTTCTGTCGTTCCGAGAGAACGAATTACTTGGGATTTCTTTCAATCAGAATTTCAGAAGAAATATATCAGTGAGAGATTTATTGATCAAAAGCAAAAAGAGTTTCTTAAATTGAAACAGGGTCGTATGACTGTTACAGAATACGAGCGAGAATTTGTGAGACTGAGTCAATATTCACGAGAATGTGTCTCGATTGAGCAATAATGTGTAAGAGATTTGAAGATGGTTTGAATGAAGATATTCGCTTGTTAGTTGGAATTCTGGAAATGAAAGAATTTGTTGTGCTTGTTGATCGAGCATGTAAAGTTGAAGAACTCGAAAAAGAGAAAAGAAAAGCTGAGTCAGAAGCTAGAGATGTGAGAAAGAGATCCTCAAATAAACCATTTCAGTCTGCATCAAAAAATTTCGAGATGAGTATAGCCGTTCAAAGGCTAATGCGGGACATTCGAGCAGAGATCGTGCCAGATCGCATTTGAGTTTCAAAGCTTCAGCTACTTCGATAGCTAGTGTTGGAAATGTCAGATCTGAGTGACCTGAATGTAGACATTGTGGTAAAAGACATCCGAGTAATTGTATATTGAATGACCGAGCTTGCTTAAATGTGGATCATTAGATCATTTTATCCGAGATTGTCCTGAGTTTTTTGAACAAGCGAATGTATGGAATTCGAAGTCGAATAACGCTTCAGCTAGAGGTAGACCTTCTAGAAACACGAGAAATGTGAGTGGTAGCCAGAGAGCTACGAAAGATAGAGTTGTGAGATCTGAAGCTAGAGCACCTGCCAGAGCTTACACCATTTGAGCTCGTGAGGAAGCTTCGTCTCCATACATCATTACCTGTACTTTTACTCTTTATGATAATTATGTGATTGCATTGATAGATCCAGGGTCTACTCATTCATATATATATATGCATGAACTTAGTATCCAGTAAGACTTTGCCTATAGAGTCTACTGAATTTGTAATTAGAGTATCGAACCCCTTAAGCAAAAGTGTCCTAGTTGACAAAGTGTGCAAGAATTGTCTGTTGATGCTTTGAGATAACTGTTTTCTGGCTGATATGATGTTATTACCTTTTGATGAATTTGATATAATCCTAGGTATGGATTGGCTAACATTACATGATGTTGTTGTGAATTGCAAACGAAAAACTATTGACTTGAGACGTCAAAATGGTAAAATAATACGGATTGAATCTAATGATTTGAATGGACTACCGATTGTGATATCAGTGATGAAAGCTCAAAGTTATGTGAAAAGGGGTTATGAAGCTTATTTTGCCTATGTGATTGATTCGAAAGTGACTGAAAAGAAAGTTGAATCTATGCCAGTTGTTTGTGAGTTTCCTGATATGTTTCCTGAAGAACTAATGGGATTACCTCTGATACGAGAAGTTGAGTTTGGCATTGAATTAGTGCCGGGGATGACCCCAATCTCAATTGCTCCGTATAGAATGGCTCCGACAGAAATGAAATAATTAAAGTCTCAGTTGCAAGATTTGGTCGATAGAGGATTTGCACGACCGAGTTTTTCACCGTGGGGTGCTCCTGTTTTGTTTGTGAAAAAGAAAGATGGTACGATGAGAATATGTACTGATTATCGTCAGTTAAACAAAGTGACCATTAATAACAAGTATCATCTACCCAAAATCGATGATTTTTTTGATCAATTGAAAGGAGCTTCTGTATTTTCAAAGATAGATTTGAGATCGAGATATTATCAGTTGCGAGTAAAAGATTCAGACATTTCAAAAACTACCTTTAGAACGAGATACGGGCATTATGAATTTTTAGTTATGCCTTTCGGACTAACAAATACTCCTGCTGTTTTTATGGATTTGATAAATAGAATTTTCAGACCGTATTTAGATCGATTTGTTGTTGTATTCATTGATGACATATTGGTTTATTCGCGTGAAGAAATTGTGCATGCTGAACACATGAGAATCATGTTACATACTCTGCGTGATAACCAGTTGTATGCAAAGTTTAGTAAATATGAGTTAGCTTTTGGGGGCATATTGTGTCAACATCCGGTATACGAGTTGATCCGAGCAAAATTTCAGCTATTTTAGAGTGGAAGCCTCCGAAAAATGTGTCTGAAGTCCGTAGTTTTCTGGGACTTGCTGGTTATTACCGATGATTCGTAAAAGGCTTTTCAATAATTGCAACTCTGTTGACGAGATTGCTTCAGAAAGATGTGAAATTTGAATGGTCAGAAAAATGTCAGAAAAGCTTTGATCAGTTGAAAACTCTTTTGACTGAAGCTCCAATGTTTGTACAACCAGAATCCGGTAAAGAATTTGTGATATATAGTGATGCTTCGTTGAATGTTTTGGGTTGTGTCTTGATGCAGGAAGGCAAAGTTATAGCTTATGCCTCGAGACAATTGAAACCGCATGAAAAGAATTATTTGACACACGACCTTGAGCTAGCTGCGATTGTGTTCGCTTTGAAGATTTGGCGTCACTATTTATTTGGTGAGAAATGTCATGTGTTTTTAGATCACAAAAGTCTGAAATATCTGATGACTCAGAAAGATTTGAATCTGCGTCAGAGAAGGTGGTTAGAACTGTTAAAAGACTATGAGCTAGTTTTATATTATCATCCGGGAAAAGTGAATGTTGTTGCTGATGCTTTGAGTCAGAAATCATTGTTTGCACTACACGCGATTAATGCTCATTTAGTTTTGTCTGATGATGGTTCGGTTTTGTCTGAATTGAAAGTGAGACCGATGTTCTTACAGCAGATTTGTGATGCTCAGAAAGTTGATAATGAAATGTTAGTGAAACGAGCTCAGTGTAATTTAAACTCTGATTATGAATTTCGAATTGACGATGATGATTGTCTAAGATTCCAAGATCGGATTTGTTTTCTAAGGAATTCAGAGTTGATTCAGTTAATTTTGAACGAAGCTTATAACAGTAGTTTATCAGTTCATCCGGGAAGTACAAAAATGTACAATGATCTAAAACAATTTTATTGGTGGCCTGGTATGAAAAGGGATATCTCAGAGTTTGTTTCGAAATGTTTGATTTGCCAGCAAGTTAAAGCTGAACATCAGGTGCCATCCAGTTTATTACAACCGATTATGATTCCTGAGTGGAAATGGGATAGAGTGACGATGGATTTTGTTTCAGGTTTGCCCCCAAGTCCAAGAAAGAAAGATGCAAGCTGGGTTATAGTTGACAAATTAACGAAATCAACCCATTTTATTCCGGTACGATCTGATTACTCACTTGATAAGTTAGATGAGCTATATATATCCGATATTGTGAGATTGCACAGGGTGCCATTATCTATCGTGTCTGACAGAGATCCAAGGTTTACTTCGCGATTTTGGAAGAAACGGCAAGAGGCTTTAGGTACAAAATTGCACTTCAGTATAGCTTTTCATCCACAGATGAATGGTCAATATGAACGGATTATACAGATACTCGAAGATATGTTGAGATGTTGCATTCTTGAGTTTGAAGGTACGTGGGAACAGTATTTGCCATTGATTGAATTCACATATAATAATAGCTTTCAATCGAGCATTAAAATGGCATCATATGAAGCCTTGTATGGTTGTAAATGCCGAACACCGTTATATTGGTAAGGGCTTAGTGAGAATAAGATTCACAGGGTTCACTTGATAAAAGAGACTGAGCAGAAAGTGAAAGTGATCCGTGATAGTTTGAAAGCAGCGTCTGATCGGCAGAAATCATACGCAGATTTGAAATGAAAAGATATTGAGTTTGAGATCGGTGATAAAGTATATTTGAAAGTGTCTCCGTGGAAGAAAATATTTCGATTCGGCAGAAAATGCAAGTTGAGTCCGAGATTCATAAGGCCGTATAAGATAATTGAACGTATTGGACCTGTTGCATACAGGTTGTTGCTACCACCTGAGCTAGAAAAGATTCATAATGTGTTTCACGTATCGATGCTTCGACGATACAGATATGATCCTTTGCATATAATTTCTCCATCTGAGATAAAAATTCAGTTTGATATGACTTATGAAGAATAACCGATCAATATTTTAGCTCGTGAGATTAAAGAATTGAGAAATAAGAAAATTCTGTTAGTAAAAGTAATGTGGCATCGACATGGTATTGAAGAGGCTACGTGGGAGCCCGAAGATGTTATGAGACAACAATATCTGAATCAGTTCAACGGTAAGATTTTTGGGGACGAAAATCCCTAAGGGGGAAAATTGTAGCAATCTGGTTTAGACCCTAGTCGAAATAGTGGTTTTGGGACCACAAATCCGAGTTTGAAAATATTATAATGTTATTTTTCGTGCTTATAGTATGCAAATTGACATGTGTGAAATTTCCATGTTTTGATTTGATCATTTTTGAGTTTAATTTGCAAAAAAGACCAAATTGCAGAAAATGCAAAAGTAGCTATAACACCCCAAACCGAGCCTAGACGTTATGGCTGAATCTGATGATGTCACATGATAGTGCTTTACAAAAAGAAAACATAATTACAATAAAGCCATTTTTGGTATCTTAGGTTACCGTCAAAGATGTGTCGTTTATTCATTCATTATCCGCTTTCAAAACATTATACGTGTAACAGCCCGATTTAGGGCCTAGTCAGAATAGTGGTTGCGAGACCACAAATCCGAAGTAGAAATATGTGTTTTATGATTTTTATGAGGATTATGAGGTGTTTACATACTTGTGAGAAAATTTCATGAAGAAATTTTATTAATTAGTGATCAAATTGTCCATTAGCACTAAATTGCAAAGATTAAAAAATATGAGATTCTAGAATATTTAAGTATGAAATAGAATTATAAAAATTACTAGAGGTCCTTATTTAGCAATTAGATCATTATATGTTAAAATGGACAAAAATGGACATGGGAAGGAAAAATCTCAAGAAAGGGGCTTAAGGGCATTTTTGTCCTTTGGTTAATAAAAGAATTAAAAGGGAAAAGAAAGTCAAAAATCTTGTCCATCTTCTTCTCCCATGGCCGAAATTCACTAAGAAAGACATAGCTAGGGTTTGTTCATCTTCCAAGCTCGATAGTAAGTGCATCCTAGCCTCGTTTTTAATGTTCTTCGTATTTTTTAAATCCTCGTAAATTGATTTAGTTATTTCTAGCTATATTTTGAGCTAGGGTTCATATTCAAAAATTTAGCCATGTATGTCATGCATATATTTTGATGTTTTATGGAAGAATATGAAAGTTTCATGTATGATAAACATCTTTTTCTAATTGATTTTCATGAAAAATGCATAAAAGGACCAAATTGTAAAAATTATAAAAATGGCCATACATGAGCGAAATAGTGGAAATTAGGGGGTGTTTTAGTCAAGAAAATGTTTCGACTAGGCTTGAAATACAAGAAAGTTGAATGAAAATCATTTAACGAGCCTAGGGGCAAAAGTTTAATTATGTGAAAGTTTAGGGGTAAAATCATAATTTTACCAAAGTATGAATTATGAGTCAACTTAGTTAATGTGAGTGTTAAACAAGTGAAATTGTTATTATAGATCAAGAAACACGAAAGCTAGAACAAAACCGAGGCAAGGACAAAGTGTTGGACTAAATCGAACATCCACACACATTTTGAGTATCTAGGTAAGTTTGTGTGAAATTAAGGTTACATATGTTATTATGTTTAAATTACTTATTATTTTGAGAAATGCATATCATTTCCATTGAATTTTATTGATGATGTCTTGATGATAAAATCATGGGATTATGCTAAGTGAAGTCCGGTTGAAATTTCGGAATAACGAGGATACCTATACCACAACATGAGATAAGGACGGTCCCGTATAAGACCATGTCTGGGACATGGCATCGGCACCAAATGTAGGTCCCATATAAGACCATGTCTGGGACATGGCTTCGGCACTAAAGGAAGATCTCGTGTAAGACCATGTCTGGGACATGGCATCGACATCGAGCTAAGAGATCCCGTGTAAGACCATATCTGGGATATGGCATCGGCATCAAGAGGTGATCCCATATAAGACCATATCTGGGGTATGGCATTGGCATCGTGATACATGTATGATGAGATTGAGTATCCTCTGATATTCCAAGTAGTTTAACGGGAAAAAGAGCTAAGTATGCAAAGATGATATAGAGCTAAATTATACAAGGATGATAATGAGTTCCATTTATGTTAAGGATGATGATGATTTAAGTTTATGTTCAAGTTAGCATAAGTGCTAAATTATGTGACTAAGTGATACAGCTACCATAAGTAAAATACAAGTTATGAAACCATAGTGTGGTGTCTGATGGTAAGAGTGAGTATGAGTAAGTATGCCTAAGCACTTGAGAACCTGTGTTGGTATTGTTCGATGAGATGAAAGGATTTTACCATGAGTACTTATGTTGCTATATTAATTCATGCAAACTTACTAAGCTATATGCTTACCCCATTATTTTCTCTTTTCCTTGTAGTATCGCCAAGTTAGCTCGAGGAACGTAGAACGCTGGATCTCGGATCACACTATCAATCATTCGTTTGGTACAGTAAAGCTGAGTTATTTTGAGTATGGCATGTATAGGAACTTGGTCATTTTGTGTTATGTCATATTTGGAAGCCAAAGTGCTAGTTACTAATGTTATACACTCATTTTGTAAATGGCCATTGGGAATTGGCCAATAGTTGTTAAGGTTCATATATTTAATGATGATGAGTTTATGAAGTGAAAGTTCATGCAATTGGTGGAGTGAATTATGAAGGGTATGAATGATGATTAGTGATTTTTCATAGTATATTATTGTCATGATATGTTTTGCTGATAAACCATATAATGTACATATTTTAATCCCACATTTAGCATACTTTTGGATGATTTATTTCCTGAATTGTGGAATTTGGTGCTCCTAATCCTTTAATTTAATGTTTTATACTTAGGAGAGCACCAGAGGATGAAAAGAACGAGAAACAGGCCAAAGTACAAAATTGACACGGCCTGGGCCCAAGCCACACGACTGTGCCTCCATTAGCAGACCCAACCACGGCCTGGCCTCGACTTACACGGGCGTGTGCCACAGGTGTGTCCCTGCCGCTACCTGTTTTAATTTCACTCAGATTAGGATACTTAGGGGCGAAGAAAGACATTCCAAAAGCCTAGATAAACACCCGAAGTGCGATCTATGAGAGGGCGTCCAGTTAGGCCGAAGAGCCAAGCTAGAGAGGCCAGAATTGTGGAATTTATTTAAAGAAAGCCAGTTGATTCATCTCAAGAAGCCAGATTCATACTCAAGACAAAGGATCTTCCCTTCAAATTCCTTCAGGGGGTTTTAGGGTTTTTCTTATGTTTTGTTTTATATTTTCTTCTGAGATGTATTCTTTTATCATTATGAACTAAACCCCTTAAGTACCTGAGGGGGATGAAACCTAAGACGGATCTTGTTATTGTTTTCTGAACTATATGATAAATACTTGATTTGTTCTTAATTATATGTTCTTAATTCTTGCTTTGATATTTCAGGATATTGATTCAAGTATTGATGTGCTTAGACAGTGGAGCAAAAGTCCTTGTTTAAGAGTAGATCTAGCATAATTAAGCGGAGTTGATCGCAACCCTAGAAATAGGATGATGAAAATCTGCCGGATTAGGGTCAAACCTAATATGGGAGTCCATAGATCGAGTTAATGCAATTCTAGGGGTTTTAATTACAAAGAAATTTCAATTAATCAACCTAGGGTTAGACGTTAGTAGCCTCGAAAGAGGTATTAATATAAATTAGGGAATCCTATGGACCAAGTCAAGTGAATAAATAGTCTGGTTCAGAGTTAAATAACAAGTGAAGTCTAGGTGGATTCTTCCTCGGGTATTGTCTTAATCAATTGGTTTTTCCCAAAAGTATTTTCTCAAATTCATTCTCTTTGTCTTAGCATCTTTAGCTTAGTAGTTAGTTAATTTTAGAATAAACAACAATTCCCTTAATTTTTAGGCTAAATAATAAAAAGAAATTTAGTATTAGTACTTTTGGTTCCCTTGGGTTCGACAATCCAGTCTTGCCACTAAACTATACTACTGTTCGATAGGTGTGCTTGCCTTATTCGTTGTTATAGTTAGTTTCTAGGCTCGACCATTCATTATATAAATTTTTAAGACTCTGACACACAATCAAGTTTTTGGCGCCGTTGCCGGGGAACTGAAATATTAAAAACGCTCAATTTTTATTACTTTAGCCATATTTCATTTTTGCAATTAAAGTTTATTTTTATTTTTACTTTTCTAAATTTTCTTCTTTTCTTCTGACAGGTATTCTAGTTTATGACTAGAAGAAACCCGTCAGGACCTCTACTCTACGATAGTGAAATTGAAAGCACAGTTCGCAGAAACTGAAGAGAAATAAAGAGAAGCTACAGTACATACAAGAAGAGCAAGAAAACAAAATTAATGCTACCGAAGAGATGGTTGAGAATAATCCGCTACTTCCAGAGGTGGACGAAAATCATGCTCCTCGAACTATGTATGATTATGCTAAACCTAATTTAACAGGAACCAAGTCAAGTATTGTTAGACCTGCTATTGCTGCAAATAATTTTGAACTGAAACCTAACACAATTCAGATGATACAATAGTTTGTTCAGTTTGATGGTTTGCAGGATGAAGATCCAAATAATCACTTGGCGAATTTCCTAGAATTTTGCGATACTTTCAAAATAAATTGCATTTCTGATGATGCCATCCGTCTTCGGCTATTTCCTTTTTCTTTGAGGAATAAAGCTAAACAGTGGTTGAATTCTCTTCCACGAGGATCAATCACTACATGGGAACAAATCCGGCTAAAACAGCTAAGTTGAGGAATGATATCTCTTCTTTTGTGTAGATGGATTTAAAGACACTTTACGATGCATGGGAGAGATACAAGGATCTATTGAGAAGGTGTCCACACCATGGATTACCCTTGTGGCTACAGGTCCAAACCTTTTACAATGGTGTGAACCCTTCAACCAGACAGTTGATTGATTCAGCCGCCGGCGGAACCTTGAATAACAAAACACCTGAGCTGCCTACGAATTCATTGAAGAGATGTCACTGAATAACTATCAGGGCAAGTCACGAGGACAACGCCAACAAAAGCCACCAGTGTTTTCAACCTCGACGTAGTAACCATGCTATCAAATCAAGTAGAGATGTTAAATAAAAAGGTTGATGGTTTATGTGGTTCTTCGCAGGTACATCCAGCTATGCAGTGTGAGATGAATGGAGGGATGAGCAATACAGAATACCTACCTTACAACCTGAGCTCTGAAAATGATCAAGTTCACTATATGGGTAATAATTCTAGACCTCAAAATAACTCTTATAGTAATACTTATAATCCAGGTTGGAGGAACCACCCCAATTTTTCATGGGGTGGTCAAGGAAATCAAAGACAATAACCCCCTCCAAACTTCCAACAACAGCCCAACCCACAGGAAAAGAAGCAGAACCATGAAGAGATGCTGACAAAATTCATCGCGGTGTCAGAAACTTATTTTCAAAACACCGAGACAACACTTAAAAATCAACAAGCATCGATTGAAGGGATCGAGAACCAGTTAGGACAACTTGCTAATATCATATCAGAACGACCACAAAGTAGTTTTCCAAGCAACACTGAGACTAACCCAAAGGAGCAACTTCAAGCCATAACAGCTCATGACAGTGAAGGGTTAGGTAAGTCCAAATTAAGGCAAGAGAAAGGGGTAGAGGAAGGTAAAGTTGAGGTAAACCATGACAAGCCAAAACCGGTAATTAAAGAATACCAACCTCGTATACCATACCCTAATGCGATGAAGAAGGACAACACAGACGAATAATTCGGTAAATGTAAACCCCAAACCCGGTCAAAATGCTACGACCGAATCTGGCATGTTACAGAAAAGGAAAATTTTAGCAACCGAGTTAAAAATCATGAGTTGAGAAAAATCTTTGCACATCACTATGCATTTTGGTGAAGATTTTAAAACACTGGTTTACTTAAGCCATAGTATAGTTCAGGTTTCGTGATCCAAAGTTGAATTTTAAAGAAAAACTATATGGAGCGATCAGTTGAAAACTACCTTGAGTCTTAGCTTGAAAATTTGAGTTAATTTGTTACTAAAACCCGATCTTAATTAGCCAATTATAAAATCTTGAAATTTAAAGTTTTTAACGGTAGAAAACACCCACTTAGATTGTTTATTAGGCATGCTATAACAATTAAGACAAAATCGAATGAACGAAACCAAATTAACGTTTTAAAGGCCTTATTCCAATACAATACCAAAATCCAAATTAAAGTAGTAATGATCCAAAATAATTATTAAAGATAAAATTAACTAAAAACGTTATGCATGGCCACCTCGAGTCCACCTCGGCTCCATATCCGCAGTCTAAGGATTACCTGCAAAAATTAACCGAGAGGTGAGTCACCGAGACTCAGTGTGTAAATCCCTGTCCAAGTGAGCTTTGGGCTCTCACACATTTTCATACATTATGCAAGTATGCAATGCAGCCCAACCAACCTAGTATGTCCAACCTCCATATCTCCTGAATCTACCCAATATCTGTGGCACCTAGCCACTGGTGGTACCTAACCACTGGTGACAAAAGTTACAAATAATAATACGTGGGGCCAACCCACTTGTTGTACCAAACCACTGGTGACAATCCTGTAATAGATATATATGTGGGGCCAACCCACCGTGGTACCGAACCACTAGGACGAGTCACAAATCATCATATATGTGGTACCAGACCACTGGTGGTTCCAAACCACTGAGACTTAGTCACAAGATATAGTATGTGGGGCCAACCTACTTGTGGTACCAAACCACTGGTGACAGTCTAAAAGAGATCATATTTCCTCCCTCTTCACCTCATATCCCAATTTCATGTTCATGTTTAACAGTTAATTAACATGATATGCTCAAGCTTACAATACATGCATTCATTGATAACAAAACATAGTAGAACTTACCCGGAGTCCTCGTTTTTACCCACAAGGGTATTTTAGTGACCAATAACATCACTTCGGCTTTCAGACATAATAGTTACTAACAAAATAACATACGAAGTGTGTGAAAGTTACACACCTGATAACACGTAATACCACGCTCTCTATGTCGATACTATCGCTAATCGGAACTACTGCTATCTGTCTACGACTCTGCTCAGAAGCCGGCCCACAACCCGGTAGCCAATCTCGAACTACTGACACTGCTCGCTACATAAACTTAGGGGCTGGGTTTACGGGTCTAACCCCCTCCTTAGAATTGCTGGCATTCGAGTCCACGGGACAGATCTTGGTCAGAAGACCTAGTTTAAACATAGAGTAAAATATGAGTAGAACTATGCGTTTAGCAGAATAGATCTCCTTACCTAGATCGACAAAATCCGAAAGCTTTAGGCTGGGTTCACAAGTCAAGTGAATCCCGAAAATCTCCAAAAAGAATGCGACACCACCCCCACCTAAATTCGGCCAAAGCATCCAAAACATTAAGCCAATTAGCCATTCGGCTTTGGCTACCAAAACCCGAAAGGGAGATAACGAAATAGGAGAAATCGCCTCTTACCTTAACTTCTAACGAATAACACCAGAGGATTCAGCTTGCGCTCTAGGTAAGAGGGTGATTCGATTTGGCCCAAATCGACAGTTGTCCCAACAATGAACCGGCAAAACAAGGAGTATTCGGCACTTGATAAAAATAGGAGAGGTAAGAGTTCGAAGAGAAAGAAGAAAGGTATGGTAGTTTCGGCTAAAGTAGAAAATGGATATCTAATGGCCTTGATAGATCGGCTAACCCAAGGTATGGATAAAGAAAAGAAGAGAGGGAGAAAAGAAGAGGGGTTCGGTTGTGAGGTTTAAGAGATTGAGTAAAGTAGAAGAAGAGATTCGGCAAGAGGATGGTTTCAAAGAGTTTCGGCTAAAGAAGGAGGAATAGAGAAGAGAATAAAACGAGGGGAAACAAAAATGAGACGAAAACAAAGAGTGAATGAAGGTTCGGCTATGGCTTGGCGAAATGGGTAAGGATATGTAACAGAGAAACAAAAAGGGAATTAAGAGAATGGGGGTTTCAGCACAGATATAGGGAAGAAGAGGGAACTATTTTGCTTAAACTCAAGGTGATTGCCGAAATGAAAAGAAAGACCAAGATGCACCTCCAACATTCGGTTTTCTACTCAATCTCAAAGATGAAATAGCATAAATGACACTATGCTAACCCCATGTGTTCGAATATACAAAACAAAGAGAAGAACAATGCTTCAAACCTCAAGGATTTCGACACACCCCTAAGCAAACACTCAACCAAATTCTTTCCCCCTCCCTACAAGTTACCCACATTCGGCCATCACTCCCACCAACCTCAAATCCCATGTTTCTCTCCTATTTTCACTCTCCCACACCCATTCAAAGTTGTTGACCCATTCAAACTCCACCAACACCGCTTCACCACTCATTCAAAAACATTTGACTCATTCAACACTCATCCACCAGAGTCCAAGCTGAATGCAACTCTCCCCCACCTTGGCGTCAAAAAGAAATCCCCACAAGGGAATTCACGTAGCTCAAACCTACTCCCTGCCAGCTTCCCTGAGGCATCACCTTCCTGAGCCTTAAGTGGCGCCTCCTTGCCACTTTACCAAGGCACTTCTTGTGTCAAAACATACAACCAACCACCCTTAAATCCTATCCCATTCCGCTCTCCTTTAAAGTGCCCAAAAAGCAAATTTCTACCAAGCCTCCAGCTTACCCCTAAGTCATTCCTAGACCCTAAAGTACCCTAAACTAACTTGACAACATAACATTCACACACAAACACATAAAATGCGAAGGCCCCTATTCAGGATGTTACAGTTCTACCCCCTTAAAATAATTTCGGCCTCGAAATTACTTGGTGAAAAGAGATGGGGGTATTGCTACCGCATAACATCCTCCGGCTCCCACGTAGCCTCCTTCGATCCATGGTTCTGCCACAACACTTTCACCTAAGGAACTAATTTCTTACGCAAGACTTTGACATCACGGTCCAAGATCAGCACTGGTTCTTCTTCAAAAGATAAGTCTGGGCTTACTTCAATTTCTTCTACTGGTACAACATGAGACGGATCCGAACGGTAGCGTCTTAACATCGAAACGTGAAACACATCATGGATCTGACTTAACTCTGAAGGTAGCTTGACATGATAGGCTACTGGTCCCACACGCTTCATCACGCGATAAGGCCCGATAAATCTGGGGCTTAACTTGCCCTTCTGCCCAAACCTAAGCACTTTCTTCCACGGTGACACCTTTAAGAACACCTGCTCACCCATCTCAAACTCTATGTCCTTACGCTTTAGATCCGCGTAGGACTGCTGTCTGTCCAATGCTTCCTTCAATCGGGTCCGAATTAACCTAACCTTCTCTTCCGTCTCAGCAAACAATTCTAGGCCCAACATTTGGCGCTCACCCAACTCTGTCCAACAAGTAGGAGTGCGACACTTCCGACCATACAACGCTTCATACGGTACCATCTGAATACTAGATTGGTAGTTGTTGTTATACACGAATTCCACCAACTGTAGAAATTCTTCCCAACCACCTCTGAAGTCTAAGACACAGCCCCTCAACATATCCTCCAAGATCTGAATTACCCTCTCCGACTGTCCATTAGACTGTGGATGGAACACTGTACTGAAATCCAACTTTGTACCCAACGCTTGATGCAACGCCTTCCAAAATCTTGACGTGAACCTAGGGTCCCTTTCTGAGACGATAGACAATGGTACCCCGTGCAACCTTATGATCTCTGCTATATACAACTTAGCCAACCTTTGTAGAGAGTAGTCGACCCGTACTGGTATGAAATGAGCAGACTTCGTCAGACGGTCAACTATTACCCAAACCGAATCCTTCTTAGTAGGCGTAAGGGGTAGCCCACTAACAAAATCCATCGTGATCCATTCCCACTTCCACTACGGAATCTTGATTGGTTGCAACAATCCCGAAGGCAACTAATGTTCTGCCTTTACCTGCTGACACGTCAAACACTTACCCACATATTCAGTTACTTCTCGCTTTAGACCTGGCCACCAAAACTGTTCCCGCAAATCCCGGTACATCTTACTACCTCCAGGATGCATAGCGTATGGGCTGCTATGTGCTTCCTAAAGAATCTTCTGCCTCAGATCCACATCTTTTGGCATGCAAACCTTCCCACGGAAACATAAAACTCCATCGCTGTTCAAACTGTACTCCTCTAATCCACCATTCTGCACTTGCAGAAGTCGAGCGCTCCAGACATCATTTGATAACTATTTCTCTTTAACCTGATTCACCCATGTCGGCTTCACTTGCAGTTCCACTATTAAACTTCCGTCATCGTACAAACTAAGGTGGGCAAACATTGCTCTCAAGTCTAATATTACCTTACGACTCAACGCGTCTGCCACCACGTTAGCTTTACCCGGATGGTACTCAATCGAGCAGTCATAATCCTTCAACAGCTCGATCAACCTCCGCTGTCTTAAATTCAACTCCTTCTTGGTAAGGAGGTATTTTAAGCTCTTGTGATCCGTGTAGACGATGGACTTCTCCCTATACAAGTAATGTCTCCAGATCTTTAGGGCGAAAACCACTACAGCCAACTCCAGGTCATGCATCGGATAATTTACCTCGTGAGGTCTCAATTACCGAGAAGCATACGCTACCACCTTCCCCTCTTGCATTAGCACACATCCTAACCCCATATGCGACGCATCACAGTAGATTGTAAACTCCTTCCCTGCCTCAGGCTGAATTAATAGCGGAGCTTCTGTCAGAATCCTCTTTAACTTCTCAAAACTTTCCTGTTGCTTGTCAGACCACACAAACGGAACCCCTTTCCTTAACAACTTGGTTAACGGTGCTGCAATCAAAGAGAACCCTTCCACGAACCTTCTGTAATACCCAGCCAGACCAAGAAAACTCCGAATCTCCGCCACAAACTTAGGTGGTTTCCAATCCAACACAGCTTCTATCTTCCGAGGGTCAACCCTAATCCCCTCAGCTGACACCACATGACCCAAAAAGGTAACTTCCCTTAGCCAGAACTCGCACTTACTAAACTTAGCGAACAACTGCTTCTCCCTCAGAATTTGCAAAACCACTCGAAGATGCGAATCATGCTCCTCCTCGGACTTTGAATACACCAGGATATCGTCTATAAACACCACGACGAATTGGTCTAGATAGGGTTGAAAAACCCGGTTCATCATGTCCATAAACGCTGCTGGCGCGTTGGTCAATCCAAACGGCATCACCAAAAATTCGTAGTGACCATAGCGAGTACGGAACGCCGTCTTATGAATATCGCCTCCTTGACCTTAAGCTGGTGATAGCCTGACCTCAAATCTATCTTAGAGAAGACTGATGCTCCCTTAAGTTGGTCGAACAGGTCGTCTATCCTCGGCAACGGATACTTATTTTTGATCGTTAACTTATTCAACTGACGGTAATCAATACATATTCGCATTGATCCGTCCTTCTTCTTAACGAATAGCACTGGTGCTCCCCAAGGCGATACACTCGGTCGAATAAAACCCTGATCTAACAATTCCTAAATCTGCGCTTTCAGCTCCGCTAACTCCTTCGGCGCCATTCTATATGGGGCAATAAACACTGGCGCTGTTCCCGGTAGGAGATCAATACCAAACTCCACCTCGCGATCCGAAGGCAATCCCGGAAGCTCTTCTAGGAAAACATCAGAAAATTCCTTCACCGTTCGAACATTCCCCATTGCTGATTCCTTGACCTCCAAAGCACAAACATAAGCTATAAATGCCTTACATCCTTTTCTCACCATTCTCTCGGCCTTCAAAACGGATACCATATTAGATAGGTAATTCCTTCCCTCGCCTATCACCACCACCTCTATACCCTCAACAGTTCTTAACACCATACGCTTGGCTGCACAATCCAGATTTGCTTGATACTTCACTAGCCAATCCATACCTAAGATCAAATTGAACTCCCCAAATGGCAGTTCCATCAGATCAGCCGAAAAAACTACCCCTTGAACTTCCAGAGGTACATCCTTATACAGCTTATTCACCACTACAGTTTGTCATAGAGGGCTAACTACAGTCATCTCCCTAGAAGAAGTCTCAAAGTCTAAGTTTAGAGTTCCCACTATAGTACTAGAAACATAAGAGTGCGTCAAACCAATATCAATCAAAGTAGTATAAGGCAATCCATAAATTAGGAACGTACCGGTTATGACGTCCGGTGCGTCGCCCTCCTCTCGATGCCTAGCTGCATAGACCAACCCAGGCTGTCTCGCATCTGTATTCCCAGCACCTCTGCCCGGTGCTCCACGGCCCCGACCGAAACCATTACCTCCTCTGGCTGGACCACGACCCCTCTGCGGTTGCTGACCATCTCTTTCGAATTATGCACCTCCTTGGCCCTCAGACTGTATCCTAACTAGCCTCCGTGGGCAATCTTTTACCCGATGATCCATCGACCCACATCCGAAGCATCCTCTATTACCTGCCCAACACTCTCCCAAATGGAATTTTCTGCATCGAGCATACTGCGGTGGCCACTGAACAGCAACAGGCTTCGCAGCTTGACTCGGCCCGCCTAATCTAGACCTCTTCTAAAAACCCCAGTAGACCCTGATGGCCCAAAAATCCTTTTATTTCTATTTCTCTCCTGATTCTGCTTTTCGGACTGCTTCACCTCCTCGGCTATCTTAGCCTTTTCCACAAGAACGGCAAATTCCCTCTCTCACTGTGGAGCAATCAACACTCGCAGCTTATCTCTCAGCCCATCCTCAAACCGAACACAACGCTCATGGTCCGTGGCCACAATACCCCGGGCATAACGACTTAGTCGAAAGAATTTCGCCTCATACTCGGACACCGACTTACTCCCCTGAACCAGTTTCAGAAATGCCTTACGCTGCGCATCCACATAACTTGACCCGACGTACTTCCTTTGAAATGCTGTTTTAAAGAGATCCCAGGTGATATCATCAGCCATCGTACCATCCCTGATCGTGAGCCACCACTAATAGGCCTCGTCTTAAAGAAGAGACACAACTCCTTTCAACTTCTCTTCCGCCGTGAAATCGAGATCATCCATTATACGCTCAGTTGCTTCTAACTAGTATTCAGCTGCTTTGGGAGCTACACCAGAAACGCCCCTAAATATTTCCGCTCTATTGGCTCGGAGTCGTTCGACACAGATTTCCAAATCCCCGTACCCATGCCTGCTCCAACAACTCTCTCTAAAACCCGTAACATTGCCTGAGACACTGCATCGTCTCCACCCGTTTGGTCCTGAAACTCTGCTTCTGCAGCTGGTGGTGGCGGCACCTTATTACCTAACCCATGACCAGACCCTACTGGTTCCGAAACAGTAATCCTTCCCCTACCACGACCACGTACATTACGCCCACGTCCTTGAATGCTCATGACTAACGTTCGCGATTTAATCTGATTAAGAGTTTTATGAGTTAGCTTTTCTTCCACTGTTTATTACCGAACAGTCTTATGAGTATATTATCAAAGTAGTTGTTTTTGCGAATGGATACATTCCTACAGGCTTCAGCCTCTAAGGTAAATTTCCTAATACTAGCAATCATATCACAGAACAATTAATCCATACAACCAATGATTAGAGAACTTACCGTCGCGGATCGGTGCCAGAGACTCAGGTGCCATGCTTCCCGAAAACATGTATTTTATCAAAACCATTTTTCAAACCATCTACGGAAAATAACTTGGGCCTTATACCCACAGTCGAGCTTTTGAACTTGGCTCTGATACACAATTGTAACACCCCAAACCCAGTCAAAACGCTACAACTGAATCTGGCATGTTACAGAAAAGGAAAATTTTAGCAACCGAGATAAAAATCATGAGTTGAGAAAAATCTTTGCACATCACTATGCCTTTGGTGAAGATTTTAAAACACTGGTTTACTTAAGCCATAGTACAGTTCAGGTTTCGTGATCCAAAGTTTTAAAGAAAAACTATATGGAGCGATCAGATGAAAACTACCTTGAGTCTTAGCTTGAAAATTTGAGTTAATTTGTTACTAAAACCCGATCTTAATTAGCCAATTATAAAATCTTGAAATTTAAGGTTTTTAACGGTAGAAAACACCCACTTAGATTGTTTATTAGGCATGCCATAACAATTAAGACAAAATCGAATGAACGAAACCAAATTAACATTTTAAAGGCCTTCTTACAATACCAAAATCCAAATTAAAGTAGTAATGATCCAAAATAATTATTAAAGATAAAATTAACTAAAAACATTATGCATGGCCACCTCGAGTCCACCTCGGCTCCATATCCGCGGTCTAAGGATTACCTGCAAAAATTAACGGAGGGGTGAGTCACCGAGACTCAGTGTGTAAATCCCTGTCCAAGTGAGCTTTGGGCTCTCACACATTTTCATACATTATGCAAGTATGCAATGCAGCCCAACCAAACCTATTATGTCCAACCTCCATATCTCCTGAATCTACCCAATATCTGTGGCACCTAGCCTCTGGTGGTACCTAACCACTGGTGACAAAAGTCACAAATAATAATACGTGGGGCCAACCTACTTGTGGTCCCAAACCACTGGTGACAATCTCGTAATAGATATATATATGTGGGGCCAACCCACCGTGGTACTAAACCACTGGGACGAGTCACAAATCATCATATATGTGGTACCAGACCACTGGTGGTTCCAAACCACTGAGACTTAGTCACAAGATATAGTATGAGGGGCCCACCCACTTGTGGTACCAAACCACTGGTGACAGTCTAAAAGAGATCATGTTTCCTCCCTCCTCACCTCATATCCCAATTTCATGTTCATGTTTAACATTTAATTAACATGGTATGCTCAAGCTTACAATACATGCATTCATTGATAACAAAACATAGTAGAACTTACCCGGAGTCCTCGCTTTTACCCACAAGGGTATTTTAGTGACCAATAACGTCACTTCGGCTTTCAGACATAATAGTTACTAGCAAAATAACATACGAAGTGTGTGAAAGTTACACACCTAATAACACGTAATACCACGCTCTCTATGTCGATACTATCGTTAATCGGAACTACTGCTATCTGTCTACGACTCTACTCAGAAGCCGACCCACAACCTGGTGGCCAATCTTGAACTGCTGACACTGCTCGCTTCTTAAACTTAGGGGCTGGGTTTACGGGTCTAACCCCCTCCTTAGAATTGCTGGCATTCGAGTCTATGGAACAGATCTTGGTCAGAAGACCTAGTTTAAACATAGAGTAACATATGAGTAAAACTATGCGATTGGCAGAATAGATCTCCTTACCTAGATCGACAAAAGTCGAAAGCTTTAGGCTTGGTTCACAAGTCGAGTGAATCCCAGAAATCTCCAAAAAGAATGCGACACCACCCCCACCTAAATTCGGCCAAAGCATCCAAAACATTAAGCCAATTAGCCATTCGGCTTTGGCTACCAAAACCCGAAAAGGAGATAACGAAATAGGAGAAATCGCCTCTTACCTTAACTTCTAACGAATAACACCAGAGGATTCGGCTTGCACTCCCGGCAAGAGGGTGATTTGATTTGGCCCAAATCGACAGTTGTCCCAACAATGAACCGGCAAAACAAGGAGTATTTGGCACTTGATAAAAATAAGAGAGGTAAGAGTTCGAAGAGAAAGAAGAAAGGTATGGTAGTTTCGGCTAAAGAAGAAAATGGATATCTAATGGCCTTGATAGATTCGGCTAACCCAAGGTATGGATAATGTAACACCCTGAATTAGGGGTTGTTTTTAATTTAAATAAATTCCAATGGGGCTTCAAGAAATAAAATTTATAATTTTATTTGACATGTTTAAGGGTCTAAAAATAACCCGAGCTAGGCCTGACCCAGTGTTAAAAATTTATTTTTAAAGTGTGTACAAGGAAGGAGCTAGGTAACGATAGGGCTTAAATAAAATTTAAGGAAACTTGACACAAGATTGTAATTGGCGTGTTGGCTTGATGACTTAAGGGCTTGCAAGGGAGGTCTTAGGTTCGAATCTTGGAAAGGGGAGAATTTATTTTGTTTTTATTTTTGGGCGTTGAATGAAGGGGGCCAAAAATATGAAGGCCTTAAAGATAATTGGGGAAGGTTCGTAGCATGAAAGTCCAGTGAGTAAGAGTGGCCTGGGGCGCCACTTGAGGGAGAGAAGTCTCGGGTTCGAGGAACGAAGGGAACGTTTCTATTTTGGGTTTTGAGTTAAAGGCAGAAGGGCCGAGAGGTAGGCTTAAAATTAAAAGATAAGGTTTTATAGCAAGAAAGTCGGATGGGAGAGTTGGCCTGGGACGTTGGAGGGGCTGCTGCTGTTAAACGTCCCTGGTTCAAATCTAAGAGGTAGCAAAATGAGTTTTTTTTTTTCCTTTTTATTTTGCTGCTAACGTGGGTGAAGATTTTGGCCTGCACATGGCTCTTTGTTTAGCATTCGGCTGGAAGAGTTTGATATGCACATGGGTTCTTTTATTATTTTTTTTTTGTATTTGATTTAAAGGAGTGATAATGAATGGGATAATGGATAGATATGATTTTTAATTTAATTGGAAGAGTGATAATTAATAGATAAAGTTTTATCAGCATAGAGAGGAGAATTTGGCAGCATTAGGACTCTTTGGGGAGCTGTTTCTGTACAGCAAATAGAGCTAAGAAATTTCCAGCAATAGATTACTTTTCCTTTCCCTCTGCTACTGCCGAAAATTTCCTAGGGAATTCTTCAAATTTTCCAGCTTTCTTCCATTTTATTTGGCCAAAAATCACCTTTGATTTCTCCTACTAATTCTCCTTTTTCTTTCTTCCACCATTGGCCGAATAATTCACCACCTTGCTGCCGAATTTCCTCTGCTGCTATTAATAAAATTTCAGCATCTTCTCCTACTTTTTGTTCTTCTTTTTCACTTAAGCCGAACCTTGCTTATTATTTTAACCGACAATAGCTGAATTCCCTTCTCCCTACTTTGAGAAATCTTGGTCGAATATTAAAGCAAGGGTGTTCTCCTCTTTCTTATTCTTCAATCGACTTGGTAAGGTGGTAAGGATCTACATATGTATTTGGTGTTCATATAAAAGCCGAAGGCTTTGGTTATTAATATTGACCAATTGTAGTTTGTGAACCAGATTTGCGATTTGGGTGCTGAAGCTAGTATTCAAAGTGGTTAGGTAAGGATTCGGGTTCAAAAAGAGAACCCTTTTTAGTATTTGGTTTGGCCGAATAGGCCATAGTACTAACCCGGGTATTTTGGCTGAATATAGGGGCTAGTGGATCTAAGGTGGCCGACTCCTCTTTTTGGGATTAGACTATTCAGTGGTGACAGGTGTTTACATACACACGTATAACTATTTAAATGTGCTGAGTGCTATGTATGCTAACTTTAATTTGTGTAGCATCGGATTAATACCATAACGGTATGAGTGGTGATTCAGGTAAGTACCTGTTAATATGAATGTGTTATTGATGCTTTTGGTAAGCATGATGTATTGATACATGATATGTATACATGACTGATGTGGGATTAACGAGTGGAGGGGGCAGTATTATTGTGCCGACGGGCACCAGTGTTTTGGTAACACACTGTGACTATGGTCACTAGAGGTTTGGTACCTCATTGCGTCTCGTCCCAGTGGCTTAGCACCACAGTGGGTTGGCCCCACATATTATATAAGGGATTGACGCCAGTGATTTGGCATCACGCGATGGGTTGGCCCCATCAAACGATTTGTGTCTTTGGACACCAGAGGTTTGGCACCTCCAGTGATTTGGCATCACATCTGTGACTATATGTCACCAGTGGTTTGGCACCACCAGTGGTTTGGTACCACAACGGGGTAGACTGTGGCGATTGGCTGGCTAGGTTGGGGCACATAATATTATGCACGTTAATTGTTATATGTTGTGTATGAAAATGTTTAAAATCGAGGGAAGGGTTACATACTGAGTCTTGGTGACTCACCTTCTCCTTAATTTTTTTCAGGTGATGCATAGATCGCGGATATGGAGCCGGATGGACTCGAGGTGGCCATGCAGTGGATTAAATTTAAATGAACTTTAATTTCAGTTGTGATATTTTTATTTTGGGTTTTTATTCTATTTGGATGTAATAAGGCCTCCTGATATTTTGTTTTTGCTACTTTTCATACGTTGGATACTTTGTTTTAAACTTTGTTATTAATATTTAAATCACATGTTTTCCAAGTTAAAACGAAAATTGTTTTTAACGTGCTATCGGGCACCTTCAAAGTTTTAATATAACTCGGCTTAAATAAATTTCTCAAATAAGCACTAAGTAAAGCTTTTACAAAACAATCAAATAAAAAGGTTTTCAACAACTTAAACCGATTTAGAAAAACGACTTTCTCAAAAATGTTTTCTACTGTAACAAGCTAGATTCGGCCATAAAGTTTGGGTCGGGTTTGGGTTGTTTCAAAGTTGGTATCAGAGCCCAGTTCAAAGCTCGGCTGTGGGGGCCCAAGGCCCAAAAAGGTTTTGTTTTATGCGGGTAGGCCTTTTTAAGTTGTTTTTGGGTTTTGAATGGCATGGCACCGAGTCTCCGGCACCGATCCGCCCAGGTAAGTACATCTAACCCTCTTGGTGAATTATATTCTATAGAAGGGTAGGAAGCATGGAACGTAGATAGACTTATAGGACTTGGACCCTAAGGTTAGATTACTCAAACACAAACGGAACATAAGATTTAAAGAACTAAACCAACCTATGGCTAAGTCATTTGAGCTAGGGTGTGGTAACCTCCGTACGCATGTCTAGGATTGGAACCCGAAGAGCTTGGTACTTAAGCAGTCCGTGTGACTCACCTCCTCTTCGCAGGTATCCTACCTGGTGCGTAGCCTTGGTTCACCCTAACTCAGAGGGCTCTATGCGCATGTCTAGAAAGGTTCGGTGGGAGCTTGGTACTTAAGCGGTCCGTGTGACTCACCTCCTCTCCACTCGAAACCTGCCTGGTGCGTAGCTTTGGTTCGCTCTGACCAAGAAGGCTCGGTCATAGGCTAAACCTAATGACTAAAACCCGAAAGGGAATTAGCCATGTTTTGAAAGGAACGAAACAACAAGAACCCTAATGTTTTCAAAATTTTTGCAATAACTCTTTCAAATCAGAAAACATCATTTTTACAACGTTTTCCTCGAAAAACTTGATTTGTGGAAAATTACAAAAATGCCCTTAGGGGTAAAATTACTAAAATGCCATCGATTCATAAAATATCAGTTCTGTGGTTTTGCTCAAAAATTTCAAATATTTTACAAATATTCAGCAACTTGGCTTTGAAAATCATCAATAAAATACTGTGGTTTTGGAAAATTACGAAAATGCCCCAAATTGTAAAATTACCAAAATGACCTTGACTTTTGAACTTTTTGCAAACAACAACGTTTTAAGAAAGAAAACTCTCAAAAAGGACCCTCAGAGTTTTACAATTGTTAAAAACATCTTCGACGTGCAAAATTTACAAAATTACCCCTGATTGACAAAATTCCCAAAATACCCCTGGTTTCCGAAATGATGCCATAACTTCAAATTTTACAAATTTTTAGAAATACTCTTCAATTTTAAGAATTTCAAAGTGACCAGTTTTATTAAAGTTTTGGAAATTTCTCAGAATTGATTACAAAAATACCCTTGTAGGAGAATGACGAAAATACCCCTGGGATAGAAACAGGGCAGAAATGTCCGAAGAGCGAATAGGTATGGAAAGTATTAGGGAATGAATGTATATACTCCCTTGTGTGAACTAAGATAGAAGACTGAAAACTTGTTTGCACGAAAGAATCTCTAATTAAAATTCCTTCATAAAATTTCTTCGCGAGTAATGAAGTGGAACAAACGCTAATGCATAAAATTTCTCTTAATCAGATTAAAAGCACAGTAGATAGAATGAGTTCTAGAGGACGTGGACGCCGTGGACGCGGTAGGGGTAGGATGACCGTGTCGGAACCTGTCGGGTCGGGACAGGGTTCTGAAAATGAAGTACCTCCGCCACCACCACCTCTTACTTTTAGAGCTGAGGAGCAGGATCAGACCGGTGGTGAGGCAGTATCGCAAGCGGTATTGCGAGTTGTGGAGATTGTGGCTGGGGCTGGCAGAAATTTAGGAGCTCGGAAATCTGTTCCTGAGCGAATTCGGTCCAACGGAGCTGAGGTATTCCGGGGTGTGTCGGGAGTAGCACCCAGTGCAGCAGAATATTGGCTGGAATCGACTGAACGGATCATGGACGACCTTGACCTGTCCAATGAGGAGAAGCTGAAAGGGGCAGTGTCGCTTCTGAAGGATGAAGCGTACCAGTGGTGGCTCACGGTTCGGGATGGAGCCACGGCAGATGATCTCACGTGGGAATATTTCAAAACCGCTTTTCAGAAAAAGTATATAGGCACTAGCTATACTGATGCTCAAAGGAAAACTTTTCTGGGACTAGTGCAAGGAACTAAGTCAGTAGCGGAATATGAGGCGGAGTTTCTAAGGCTTAGTAGGTATGCTAGAGGCATTGTGGCTACTGAACATGAGCACTGTGTCCGCTTTAAGGACGGACTTAGAGACGATTTGAGGCTACTGATTGCCCCACAGCAAGTTCGTGAGTTCTCATCCCTGGTGGAAAAGGCTAAGGTAGCCGAAGGGATCAAGGAGTCTGTGAGGCAGGGTTATGATAGGAGTAGGCAGAAGAGAAACTTTGGGTCGTCTGGGTCTAGTAGTAATGTTCAGAAAAAGGCTAGACAGAGTGGGCTAAGTCAGACAGCGAGGCCCATGGACGCTAATCAAAGACCGGCTTAGTGTAGCCGTTGTGGAAAAGCCCATTGGGGAGGTTGTTGGACTGGTGAGAGGGGTTGCTTTGAATGTGGGTCTTTGGATCACCGTGTGAGGGATTGTCCCCGGAAACGAGGTCAGAATCAACCAGAGGGGCAGAATCGTACTCAGAACAGAAATGTGGGACCTCAGAGGGGTCGTGTTAATGGCAGAGGAAGCAACGGTCCTAATCGAGGTCGTGGAACTCAGGGCAGAGGTTCAGTCAACACAGAGGCTAGGCAGCCTGGCTTAGTCTATGCGGCGAGGCGTCGCGAGGAGGGTGACGCACCGGATGTCATAACCGATACGTTCTTAATTTTTGGATTTCCTTATATTGCATTAATTGATGTGGGTTCGACGCACTCGTACATTGCTAGTAGTGTGGTAGAGACTATGGACATAGACTCTGAAACTGCTTCTAGGAAGATGACTGTAGTTAGCCCTTTAGGTCACTCTATAGTTGTAGACAAACTATATAGAAACGTACCCCTGGAACTCCAAGGGGTAGTATTCGTGGCTGATCTGATGGAGCTGCCATTTGGGGAGTTCGATTTGATCCTCGGTATGGATTGGTTGGTTAAGTACCAAGCGAGGTTGGATTGTGCTGCAAAGCGCATGGTTCTTAAGAGGGCTGAAGGGGACGAAGTGGTTATGTTTGGTAATAGAAGGAATTACCTTTCCAATGTGGTGTCTGCCTTGAAGGCTGAGAAGATGGTCAGGAAAGGTTGTGAAGCGTATTTAGTTCGAATTTGCGCTTTGGAGGCGAAGGAATCAGCAGTAGAAAAGGTCCGAACGGTAGGGGAATTCGCTGATGTGTTCCCAGAAGAACTTCCGGGTCTGCCTCCGGATCGAGAAGTTGAATTCGATATAGACTTGCTACCCGGAACGGCACCGGTGTCTATAGCACTGTATCGAATGGCACCAAAGGAATTGGTGGAGCTGAAGGCTCAAATTCAGGAGCTCTTGGATAGAGGGTTTATCCGACCGAGCATATCTCCGTGGGGAGCACCTGTGTTGTTTGTCAAGAAGAAGGACGGTTCAATGCGGATGTGTATCGACTACCGCCAACTGAACAAGCTAACGATCAAGAACAAGTACCCGTTGCCTCGGATCGACGACTTATTTGACCAGTTGAAGGGTGCGTCGGTATTTTCGAAGATAGACCTTCGATCGAGTTACCATCAGCTTAAGGTGAAGGAGGCTGATGTTCACAAGACGGCTTTCCGAACTCGGTATGGACATTACGAGTTCCTAGTGATGCCATTTGGGTTAACCAATGCACCGGCGGCATTCATGGATTTGATGAATAGGGTGTTTCAGCAGTACTTAGACCAATTTGTCGTGGTGTTCATAGACGACATATTAGTTTATTCTAAGACGGAGAAGGAGCATGATGAGCATCTACGGATAGTTCTACAAGTATTGAGGGAGAAGCAGTTATATGCCAAATTCAGCAAGTGCGAATTTTGGCTTAGGGAGGTGGCTTTCTTAGGTCATGTAGTATCGGCAGAAGGAATTAGAGTGGATCCCCGCAAGATTGAAGCGGTGTTGGATTGGAAACCGCCTGGGTCAGTGGCTGAAATTCGAAGCTTTTTGGGTTTAGCGGGGTATTATCGTAGGTTTGTGGAAGGGTTCTCTTTGATCGCAGCACCATTGACTAAGTTACTAAGGAAAGGTGTTCCATTTGTATGGTCAGAAAAGCAGCAAGAAAGTTTTGATAGGTTGAGGAAAATTTTGACAGAAGCTCCGATTTTGGTACAACCCGAGGCAGGGAAGTTATTCACAGTCTATTGTGATGTATCTCACACTGGTTTGGGATGTGTGTTGATGCAGGATGGGAAGGTAGTCGCCTATGCATCCCGTCAGTTAAGATCGCATGAGGTTAACTACCCGACGCACAATTTGGAGTTAGCAGTAGTTGTCTTCGCTTTGAAGATTTGGAGACATTATCTGTATGGGGAGAAGTCGATAGTTTACACAGATCACAAGAGTTTGAGGTATCTCTTGACTCAGAAGGATCTAAACCTGAGACAGCGTCGGTGGATTGAACTATTAAAGGACTACGATTGTTCAATCGAGTACCATCCGGGTAAGGCTAACGTGGTAGCTGACGCGTTGAGCCGGAAGGTTGTGACGGACTTAAAAGCAATGTTTGCTCGGTTGAGTCTATATGACGATGGGAGTCTCTTGGCGGAGCTTCAGGTTAAGCCAACGTGGATTGAGGATATTAAGGAAAAGCAGTTAGTGGATGAAGGCTTGATCGCTAAGAGGGTACAAGTTCAGGATGGTGGGTTGGAAGGGTACAGTCTGACTAGTGATGGAGTGTTATGCTTTCAAGGGCGAGCTTGTATGCCGAAGGATGTGGAATTGAGGCGGAAAATTCTCCACGATACACATAGCAGCCCATACGCTATGCATCCGGGAGGAAGCAAGATGTATGGAGATCTACGGAAACAGTTCTGGTGGCCGGGGTTGAAGCGTGAGATAACTGAGTTCGTAGGAAAATGTCTGACGTGTCAGCAGGTTAAGGCTGAACACCAGTTGCCATCAGGGCTACTTCAACCGATAAAGATCCCTCAATGGAAATGGGAGAGGATCACTATAGATTTCGTTAGTGGGTTACCCCTTACACCCAGCAAGAAGGACGCAGTTTGGGTAATAGTAGACCGTCTGACTAAGTCGGCTCACTTCATACCGGTGAGGGTGGATTACCCTCTTCAGAAGCTGGCTAAGCTATATGTATCGGAGATAGTAAGATTGCATGGTGTGCCGGTATCGATCATCTCGGATAGGGATCCCAGATTCACGTCAAGGTTCTGGAAAGCTTTGCATCAAGCTTTGGGTACACGGTTGGATTTTAGTACCGCCTTCCATCCACAGTCTGACGGACAATCGGAAAGGGTGATACAGATCTTAGAGGATATGTTAAGGGGATGCGTCTTGGATTTCCGGGGTAGTTGGGAGGAATTTCTACCATTAGCAGAGTTTGCCTACAACAACAGCTATCAGGCGAGTATCCAGATGGCACCATACGAAGCATTGTATGGGCGAAAATGTCGTACTCCGACATGTTGGACGGAATTAGGTGAACGACAGATTTTGGGTCCAGAGTTGGTGACAGAGACTGAGGATAAAGTCAAGGTGATTCGGTCTCGTCTTAAGGAAGCATCGGATAGGCAGAAATCCTATGCTGATCTGAAACGCAAGGAAATGGAGTATGCTGTGGGAGACAAGGTTTTGCTGAAGGTGTCGCCTTGGAAAAAGGTGTTGAGATTTGGCCGGAAAGGGAAGCTAAGCCCAAGGTTCATCGGGCCCTATACAGTTGTAAAGCGAGTGGGACCGGTAGCTTATCAGCTTGAGTTACCGGCAGGACTGAATCAGATCCATGATGTCTTTCATGTATCGATGTTGAGACGGTATCAGTCAGATCCTTCGTACGTGGTGCCAGTGGCTGAGATCGAGGTGAATCCGGATTTATCTTTCGAAGAAGAACCGGTTCAGATCTTAGATCGTGATGTGAAGGTTCTACGTAGGAAGTCAGTGCCCTTAGTGAAAGTGTATGGCGCAACCATGGTACAGAGGAAGCTACGTGGGAACCCGAGGATGTGATGCGGCAGCAATACCCCCATCTATTTTAACCAGGTAATTTCGAGGATGAAATTTATTTAAGGGGGGTAGAACTGTAACACCCTGAATTAGGGGTTATTTGTAATTTAAATAAATTCCAATGGGGCTTCAAGAAATAAAATTTATAATTTTATTTGACATGTTTAAGGGTCTAAAAATAACCCGAGCTAGGCCTGACCTAGTGTTAAAAATTTATTTTTAAAGTGTGTACAAGGAAGGAGCTAGGTAACGATAGGGCTTAAATAAAATTTAAGGAAACTTGACACAAGATTGTAATTGGCGTGTTGGCTTGATGACTTAAGGGCTTGCAAGGGAGGTCTTGGGTTCGAATCTTGGAAAGGGGAGAATTTATTTTGTTTTTATTTTTGGGCGTTAAATGAAGGGGGCCAAAAATATGAAGGCCTTAAAGATAATTGGGGAAGGTTCGTAGCATGAAAGTCCAGTGAGTAAGAGCGGCCTGGGGCGCCACTTGAGGGAGAGAAGTCTCGGGTTCGAGGAACGAAGGGAACGTTTCTATTTTGGGTTTTGAGTTAAAGGCAGAAGGGCCGAGAGGTAGGCTTAAAATTAAAAGATAAGGTTCTATAGCAAGAAAGTCGGATGGGAGAGTTGGCCTGGGACGTTGGAGGGGCTGCTGCTGTTAAACGTCCCTGGTTCAAATCTAAGAGGTAGCAAAATGAGTTTTTTTTCCTTTTTATTTTGCTGCTAACGTGGGTGAAGAGTTTGGCCTGCACATGGCTCTTTGTTTAGCATTCGGCTGGAAGAGTTTGATATGCACATGGGTTCTTTTATTATTTTTTTTTCTATTTGATTTAAAGGAGTGATAAGGAATGGGATAATGGATAGATATGATTTTTAATTTAATTGGAAGAGTGATAATTAATAGATAAAGTTTTATCAGCATAGAGAGGAGAATTTGGCAGCATTAGGACTCTTTGGGGAGCTGTTTCTGTACAGCAAATAGAGCTAAGAAATTTCCAGCAACAGATTACTTTTCCTTTCCCTCTGCTACTGCCGAAAATTTCCTAGGGAATTCTTCAAATTTTCCAGCTTTCTTCCATTTTATTTGGCCAAAAATCACCTTTGATTTCTCCTACTAATTCTCCTTTTTCTTTTTTCCACTATTGGCCGAATAATTCACCACCTTGCTGCCGAATTTCCTCTGCTGCTATTAATAAAATTTCAGCATCTTCTCCTACTTTTTGTTCTTCTTTTTCACTTAAGCCGAACCTTGCTTATTATTTTAAACGACAATAGCCGAATTCCCTTCTCCCTACTTTGAGAAATCTTGGTCGAATATTAAAGCAAGGGTGTTCTCCTCTTTCTTATTCTTCAATCGGCTTGGTAAGGTGGTAAGGATCTACATATGTATTTGGTGTTCATATAAAAGCCGAAGGCTTTGGTTATTAATATTGACCAATTGTAGTTTGTGAACCAGATTTGCGATTTGGGTGCTGAAGCTAGTATTCAAAGTGGTTAGGTAAGGATTCGGGTTCAAAAAGAGAACCCTTTTTAGTATTTGGTTTGGCCGAATAGGCCATAGTACTAACCCGGGTATTTTGGCCGAATATAGGGGCTAGTGGATCTAAGGTGGCCGACTCCTCCTTTTGGGATTAGACTATTCAGTGGTGACAGGTGTGTACATACACACGTATAACTATTTAAATGTGCTGAGTGCTATGTATTCTAACTTTGATTTGTGTAGCATCGGATTAATACCATAACGGTATGAGTGGTGATTCAGGTAAGTACCTGTTAATATGAATGTGTTATTGATGCTTTTGGTAAGCATGATGTATTGATACATGATATGTATACATGACTGATGTGGGATTAATGAGTGGAGGGGGCAGTATTATTGTGCCAACGGGCACCAGTGTTTTGGTAACACACTGTGACTATGGTCACCAGAGGTTTGGTACCTCCAGAGGTTTGGTACCTCATTGCGTCTCGTCCCAGTGGCTTAGCACCACAGTGGGTTGGCCCCACATATTATATAAGGGATTGACGCCAGTGATTTGGCATCACGCGATGGGTTGGCCCCATCAAACGATTTGTGTCTTTGGACACCAGAGGTTTGGCACCTCCAGTGATTTGGCATCACATCTGTGACTATATGTCACCAGTGGTTTGGCACCACCAGTGGTTTGGTACCACAACGGGGTAGACTGTGGCGATTGGCTGGCTAGGTTGGGGCACATAATATTATGCATGTTAATTGTTATATGTTGTGTATGAAAATGTTTAAAATCGGGGGAAGGGTTACATACTGAGTCTTGGTGACTCACCTTCTCCTTAATTTTTTTCAGGTGATGCATAGATCGCGGATATGGAGCCGGATGGACTCGAGGTGGCCATGCAGTGGACTAAATTTAAATGAACTTTAATTTCAGTTGTGATATTTTTATTTTGGGTTTTTATTCTATTTGGATGTAATAAGGCCTCCTGATATTTTGTTTTTGCTACTTTTCATACGTTGGATACTTTGTTTTAAACTTTGTTATTAATATTTAAATCACATGTTTTCCAAGTTAAAACGAAAATTGTTTTTAACGTGCTATCGGGCACCTTCAAAGTTTTAATATAACTCGGCTTAAATAAATTTCTCAAATAAGCACTAAGTAAAGCTTTTACAAAACAATCAAATAAAAAGGTTTTCAACAACTTAAACCGATTTAGAAAAACGACTTTCTCAAAAATGTTTTCTACTGTAACAAGCTAGATTCGGCCATAAAGTTTGGGCCGGGTTTGGGTTGTTTCAGATAAAGAAGAGAAGAGAGGGAGAAAAGAAGAGGGGTTCGGTTGTGAGGTTTAAGAGATTAAGTAAAGTAGAAGAAGAGATTCGGCAAGGGGATGGTTTCAAAGAGTTTCGGCTAAAGAAGGATGAATAGAGAAGAGAATAAAACGAGAAGAAACAAAAATGAGACGAAAACAAAGAGTGAATGAAGGTTCAACTATGGCTTGACGAAATGGGTACAGAAATGTAACAGAGAAACAAAAAGGGAATTAAGAGAATGGGGGTTTCGGCACAGATATAGGGAAGAAGAGGGAACTATTTTGCTTAAACTCAAGGTGATTGCCGAAATGAAAAGAAAGACCAAGATGCACCTCCAACATTCGGTTTTCTACTCACTCCCAAAGCTGAAATAGCATAAACGGCACTATGCTAACCCCATGTGACCGAATATACAAAACAAAGAGAAGAACAATGCTTCAAACCTCAAGGATTTCGGCACACCCCTAAGCTAACACTCAACCGAATTCTTTCCCCCTCCCTACAAGTTACCCACATTCAGCCATCACTCCCACCAACCTCAAATCCCATGTTTCTCTCCTATTTTCACTCTCCCACACCCATTCAAACTTGTTGACCCATTCAAACTCCACCAACACCTCCTCACCACTCATTCAAAAACATTTGACTCATTCAACACTCATCCACCAGAGTCCAAGCTGAATGCAACTCTCCCCCACCTTGGCGTCAAAAGGAAATCCCCACAAGGGAATTCACGCAGCTCAAACCTACTCCCTGCCAGCTTCCCTTAGGCGTCACCTTCCTGAGCCTTAAGTGGCGTCTCCTTGCCACTTTACCAAGGCACTTCTTGTGTCAAAACATACAACCAACCACCCTTAAATCCTATCCCATTCCGCTCTCCTTTAAAGTGCCCAAAAAGCAAATTTCTACCGAGGCTCCGGCTTACCCCTAAGTCATTCCTGGACCCTAAAGTACCCTAAACTAACATGACAACATAGCATTCACACACAAACACATAAAATGCAAAGGCCCTAATTCAGGATGTTACAGTAAATTTCTTAAACTTTTAAAGAAATTACATATTAACTTACCGTTTCTTGAAGCTCTTTCGCAGATGCTAGATTCAAGGAAATTCTTAAAAGAGCTTTTGACAAACAAATGGAAGTTAGACGAGGAATCGCATGTGGAATTAAATGCAGTGAGCTCAACAATGTTGCAAAATAAGCCACCACGAAAATTAAATGATCCATGAAGTATTACAATTCCATGCTTAATTTGTAGTTTATCTGTTGATAATGCTTTAGCTGATTTAGGGGCAAGCAAAAATGTTATGCCTTATAAAATGTTTAAACAACTTGGTCTAGGGAAACCCAAACAAACTAGGATGAGCATTCAATTAGCTGATAAAACTATTAGAATTCCTAGGGGTATAATCGAAGATGTTCTCGTGAAAACTGATAAATTCTTATTCCCAGTAGACTTTGTCATTTTAGACATGGATGAGGACAATAATATTCCTTTAATTTTAGGAAGACCCTTTTCAGCAATTGCCAGAACTAAAATTGATGTCGACGCAGGTGAACTCATACTCTGTGTAGGTGACAAAACAATCACTCTTCAGGCTCTTGATTCGGCTAGGACATCGAGTAATCAAGTTGAGAGCATAAAATCTATTAATGACCATTCGGTTAAACCTTCTTTTTAGGAAGCACCACGGAACTACACAACTAGGCCAGATCCTAGACCTCATGCCAACAAGGAAATAACTCATGAGGAACGAAGGCTTCAGATCGATGAATTAGACGAGTGGAAGCCACGCATTAAGGAGAAACCAAGAACACACAAAGCAGAACCAACGCCATTCCGTGGGACAAACGAATTTAAGATTGGAGATCAGGTATTGTTAGATAAGGCGGACCCTCGAATATCTCCTCCTGACCCTAATACAAATGAAGAAATCCCTTTTAGTGTACTCAAGTTTTTCCCATACAGAACAGTCGAGGTAAGTAATCCTACATTCAGCACTTTTAAAGTAAATGCTAATCAACTCGAATTATATACTGATAATAGAACTGATAGCATGAGAAAGGATTTTCAACTCCTCAAACCACCATGATTATGCGAATGAGAGGTAACTCTAGCTTAAGACTATAAACGAGCGCTTCTCGGGAGGCAACTCGAGCACTAATCCCATTAATTCTACATTTTTACTTGTACTTTTATTCTTCCTTTTTAGCATCTAACTATAAACTAACCAAAGTGCAGATTTCCATACCACACGGCCTTGCACACAGCCGTGGTCGTGGCTGTGGCCATGTGAACACTACATTTTCGTACTGGCATGGCAGAGATAGTACGAAACAGGATGAAAAATATCTTCAAGCCACGGGCTCTAACTAAACACCACGGCCGTGCGACGCGGTCGTGGTCAACATTATTTTATCAACACGGGTGTGGCGACCTGCACACAGGCGTGGGAGAAACGAATGAAGCACAACACGGCCGTGCAATACGGCCGTGTGACTCGACACGCCCACGGTACACAAGTGTGGGGATGTACCAGATTTGAGATTTCTATTTAAAACATCCCTCTCTCCTTCTCACCTACTCTCCATTCCCCTCTCTTCCATACCCTTTACACCCCCTCCCTTTTCATTTTCATTTTTTCTTCATTCTCCTAACTCTTGATCTAACCATATCTATGTCAAAGAAACGGAAGGATCCTAGCACAGTCTCCCTCTACGAGACCGATCTACATAAGTTCATGTCGGCTGCTTCATTAACTCGATAGGACAAGGACTTTTGAGTCCATTTTAGTTTTCTTTTTCTTTTCCCTTCTCCTTTATCTTCCTTTTCTTTATTTTTCTTTTACTTAGTTTAATCTATTTTATTTTTTTTTCTTTTATTTAGGTTCTAAAGGCTGCTTGGGAATCACTGACCACGGCTTTAGAAATCACACCCACCTCGCTAACCATCTAACGATAAGGACTTTTCAGTCTATTAATCTTTTCTTTTAATTTTATTTTACTTTCTATTTTCTTTCTTTTTATCTTTCTTTTCTTTAAATATATATTTAGTATATTTTGAATTATTCTTATTATTTCCTGGCAAAGTCTTCACGAGCTTCCCAATTTCGTCATCTAGCGTATAGATTGTCGGCGGCCACCACACCACGACCACTCCCAACTCAAGGAAGCCATCCAAAATTCAGGAAGTTTCACCTCTCCTTATCTCTTAAAATTTCATATATATCTTTGTACATTGAGGGCAATGTACATCTTAAGTGTGGGGGTGAATTTTATTTTGAAAAAGTTCCTAATTTTCTACATTATTCTTAAATCCTTGAATGATATCTTGTCTTTTAGTAATTTTCTCATATTACTACTTAGAATGAAATTTCCTGTGATCCATGATTTTCTTTGATATGTTTCGGATTAAGTCATAGTTAATTGTGCAGTGATGATTTAAACTTTAGGAGACTACAGAATCAAGCATGATGAGTGTATTTTCAAAAATTAAAATTTTGTTAGATTGTCTACCTAAATCTAATTATTACCTTGAAGTTTGAAATTCAAAAACCCATAATTTTTGTGAGATCTTGAGCCTTTTAGAGCATAAATCCTTTCTTGCTCACTTTTTGATTATGAGTGTGTCAACATTGATTTGTTATTATAAAACTTGCTTCGATTATACATGTTGAGACCACATCATTGATTTGATATACATAGATGATAAAGGCACTTAAGATTTAACCCACTTACCCCACTAAAATCTTACCCTCACAATTAACCCCTAGTGAACTCCTTTGATCCTAACAACCGTTTATTGACTCACCCACTAATATTACCCCAAAACCCATCTTGTATTTGTTATCACCATTTCTCTTGACTACCCTTTTTGTCGAGATTTGATTTTGAGTAGTTGCCTAACTATGTTCTATATTTTAGTTGTTAAAGTTCTTTCCTATTATTGTTGATTTGTTCTTAAAAAAAGTATATTCATTATTAGCGAGCTTATATGTTTAAATTCCACATCTTAAAGAAGAAGCTCGTATTATTAGTTTTCAATTGATGTAATTATTTGAGAATTAGTTCATTTTTCTAGTTAGGTAAATTGTCAATTCAATCTCAATTCTAACCCTTTAATTCAGCCTTTATCCACACCTTTAACCCGAGCCCCATTACAACCCTTTTTAAAGACCTTTTTATTTGTGTATCATCTCATTTTGTAGTGGTGGAGATTTGATTTTCATGCAAGCCTATGGGGTTAACTTTTCATGTTCGACTTTCGAGTGCTTAATTTTGAACCTTAAACACTTTGAGTGATTTGAGTGAATCTTTAGCAAGGATGTCAATTCTTGTCGATTTTGAATCAAAGATAATTATTTAGGTAAGGGAAAACACATATGTTTTTATGCTACAAAAACTATGACTTTTATTGTTTGAATATTTAGGATCCTTCTATTTAAATTATCAATGTATGAATTACCTTTGAATTATGATGAAACACTTTTGATGAATATTATGAATCAAGGAAGTTCATTTTAATTGTGAGTTGAGAATTTTGCTTGAGGACAAGCAAATGCTTAAGTGTGGGGGTATTTGATAAACCATATAATGTACATATTTTAATCCCACATTTAGCATACTTTTGGATGCTTTATTCCCTGAATTGTGGAATTTGGTGCTCCCAATCCTTTAATTTCATGTTTTATACTTAGGAGAGCACCGGAGTATGAAAAGAACGAGAAACGGACCAAAAATGAAGAAAATAGGCCAAAGTACGAAATCAACACGGCCTAGGCCCAAGCTACATGGCCGTGCCTCCATTAGCACACCCAACCACGGCCTAGCCTCGACTTACTCGGGCGTGTGCCACGGGCGTGTCCCTGCTGCGACCTGTTTGAATTTCACTCGGATTAGGATACTTAGGGGCGAAGAAAGACATCCCGAAAGCCTATATAAACACCCTAAGTGCGACCTATGAGAGGGCGTCCAGTTCGGCCGAAGAGCCAAGCCAGAGAGGCCAGAATTGTGGGATTTATTCGAAGAAAGCCAGTTGATTCATCTCAAGAAGCCAGATTCATACTCAAGACAGAGGATCTTCCCTTCAAATTCCTTCAAGGGGTTTTAGGGTTTTTCTTATGTTTTGTTTTATATTTTCTTCTGAGATGTATTCTTTTATGATTATAAACTAAACCCCTTAAATACCCGAGGGGGATGAAACCTACGACGGATCTTGTTATTGTTTTTTGAACTATATGATAAATACTTGATTTGTTCTTAATTATGTGTTCTTAATTCTTGATTTGATATTTCAGGATATTGATTCAAGTATTGATGTGCTTAGGTAGTGGAGCAAAAGGCCCTGTTTAAGAGTAGATCTAGCATAATTAAGCGGAGTTGATCGCAACCCTAAAAATAGGATGACAAAAATCTGCCGGATTAGGGTCGAACCTAATATGGGAGTCCATAGATCCAGTTAATACAATTCTAGGGGTTTTAATTAGAAAGAAATTTCAATTAATCAACCTAGGGTTAGACGTTAGTAGCCTCGAAAGAGGTATTAATATAAACTAGGGAATCCTACGGATCAAGTCAAGTGAATAAATCGCTTGGTTCAGAGTTAAATAACAAGTGAAGTCCAAGTGGATTCTTCCTCGGGTATTGTCTTAATCAATTTGTTTTTCCCAAAAGTATTTTTCCAAATTCATTCTCTGTGTCTTAGCATCTTTAGCTTAGTAGTTAGTTAATTTTAAAATGAACAAGAATTCCCTTAATTTTTAGGCTAAATAATAAAACAAAGTTAGTATTAGTACTTTTGGTTCCCTTGGGTTCGACAATTCGGTCTTGCCACAAACTATACTACTGTTCGATAAGTGTGCTTGCTTTATTTGTTGTCATAGTTAGTTTCTAGGCTCGATCATTCATTATATAAATTTTTAAGACTCTGACACACGATCAGTTGCTTGAGCTGGTATAAGTGTATTTATGTTTCAGGGTGGCAATTGGCTTGGAAAATAGCCTTATAATTGTCCACACGGGTAGACACACGGGCGTGTGTCTAGGCTGTGTGCGACACACGGTCAGCCCCATGGGTGTGTTGATAGGCCGTTTGTCCCCTGTATCAAATTGCAAAAATTTGATTCGTCACACGGGCCAGCACATAGGCGTGTGCCTAGGCCGTGTACCCCTTAAAAGTTGCTGACGTCATAAACAGGATACCCAAGTTTTGACACACGGGTGAGGACATGGGTGTGTCTAGGCCGTGTGAGGGACACGGGCCAAAAACACGGTCGTGTGCCCAGCCGTGTGAAAATTGCTGTATGTTTGAAATGAAAAATAAATTCCACACGAGCTAGGGACATGGGCGTGTATGACCACACGGCCTGCCCACACGGGCATGTGGCCCTGTTTAGGCAAAAAATTCTAAGTGCGCAAAAGATTCCAGTTAAATTCTGAAACCCTCCGTATGCATGCTTAGGGCCCTGTAGGCCCATAATAAGGATGATATGAATGTGAATGAGAAGTTTTAAGTTGAAAAGAAATTTTATAGCCTAAAGTTGTATACTCAAGCAAGTTAAGTCCAGTAAGCTTCGTACCCTATTCCGGAGTTGAATACGGGTAGGGGGTGTTACAATACGTTGTGGAACCTTTTAAAATAATTTGTAAATTCGTGTATATTTTGATAAAACATTTTTTTATTCTAAAAACTCGTGTCTTATCCTACTGCTAGCAGTTTATAAAATAAAAATCCCAAATTTTAATCAAAAATCCGTAAAGGCCATATTACATTAAACTGCCCAAACATAATCAAAACCATATGTAAAAGTAAAAACCATTAAGGTCCAGAATCGTGGTCACTGCCGAGTCTTCCGCCACACCGATCCGTCTACTGCTGGGGATTACCTGAACAGATTAAACAGAAAAGGGTGAGTTTTTGCAAACTCAGTGTGTAATCCCCACAAGAAACATGCACACAGTAATATCAGAAAACAGACATAGTTTCATAGTTCGGGTCTGAGCCCATTACAGAAACGGTGTGGACCTTAGCCCACTCAGATACAAAATGTAGATCAGATCAAAATAGCAGAATCCTACCCACCAGCCTCTACACACCAACTCCGTCCAACCCTACACACCATGTTGTACCTAATGCGGCACATAATCAGAAAGTTGCAGCTAAGCTGCCAGAGGATAGGCTTAAGAGCCTTTCAGATACTTCCTCCAAATATCATCAACCCACCACGATGCAATGCAACATACATAATATGACATACTTTTATGCAAATAACAGTTCATACATTGAAATCAGTATACATGCTAAGTGTAACATGTTCAGTACAGATTTCACATAATCAGATCACATAGCTACGGGTCTAAGTACTACTTACCGACCCTTTATTAGGTTTACAATCGACTTGGGCGACCCGTGCAACCTTTCAAAACATTTCACGAAAATGGGCTCAGAAGCCCATGTGGTCTGCCCGTGTGGGCCCACACGCCCATGTGGCCCACACAGCCCAAATTGGCCCTGGCCGTGTGGATCACACGGCCTGGCCCAGTATCCCACACGCCCGTGTGGGACCACATGCCCGTGTGGCCCACACGGCCCAATTGGTCCATCTCGTGTGTCACACACGGCCGTGTCACCTACGCACGGCCTGGCTTGTTGATCACACTACCGTGTGGTGACTAATAGTCTTGCACAAGGCCTACCACATAGGTAATCACACGCCCATCTAGCGTCGACAGTAAGGATTTCGGCTTTCACAGAAACCTTATTTTTTGTATTTCCAGGTACACACTTGATTTCGATTGAAGCTAAAACAACTCCCAAGCACTCCAGAACCTATATTCAATCATTAGAATACCATTTTAGTCACTTAACACTATTCTCAAATGAAAATGCACGAGATGACCAAACGCTAACTCACAAAAACATTACCTTCAATCGAACAATCGGGGTTTTGTACACTTAGCTTATCAATTAATGGTCTCCAACCCTCTGATTATCTCCTAATCCTCAATCAAAAACCCCCATAAGTAGGGATTCATTAATCCAAACAAAACTATAATACTGCACTTACCAAAACCTAAAGAACCAAAGTGGTGGATTACGGATACTAAGCGATAAAAAGAAAACAGTTGAAATCAGGAGAAAAAGGGGAAAAATTTGGCAACAAAGGTGGGGATGAAACGATAGAGAGAGAGGGAATTTTGAGATGGAAAGTTGTTTTGGAAATAGAAACCAAATCCTATCAAATTTTCACCAACTCCCACTATCATCCAACTTCACAGACTTAAAATCCCAATCAAACTCAACCACTCCACACTCCCCATGCGAAAAGAATTACTCCCTCGTTTACGCAGGGATTCAAACACAATACCTCCACCATAATAACACACCACTTAACCACCAGACTAGTAGGCCCATTCTGTTAATTACTTACACACACCTAGAACACATAACCACTGAAGCAGATACACAGCTATGTCTCAAAATTTTAAAAGCCAAAATTAAAGAAAATCGGGGCCTTGCAGTTGCCTTCTATTTGATTAGGTGCCAAATTGATGTGTCGTATTAAGTGTGAGGTCCTTATGTGGTAAATGGACCCTTGGATTAATGCATGGACAAAGATGGACATATGTTAGTGGGATTTTAATGTTACTATTAAGGTTATAAAGGTAATTAAAGAAATAATGGATAGTTTAATAAAATAAAACATGCATTAAACCATTATGTTCATCTTTTAGCCAAAAATAAGAGAAAGAAACAAGGGTTTTAAGCTTTCATAACATTCGGTCATTGAAGGTTTTAATTGAGGTATGTTTTTTATTTCTGTTTTTGATAATTTCTACGTTTTTGTGATCGTTGCTTTGTGTTCTCTTAATCCCATGTCTCAATTTCTGAATTTGAGGAAGATTTCAAGTTATGCCATTGATGATTTTGTAAGCTCTGTGATGATAGTTGTTGAAATATAAAAGCTTGTTGTTAGATCAATAAGTTTTGTCTTTGAATTTTTGATGAATTTGACTATTATGGACTAATTTGTGAAAATGAAAAAATTGAAGGACTAAAATGTGAAATAAATGAAATATGTGGACTTGTATGAGCTAAGGGAACATTCGGCCTAGCTTGGGTAAAATGAAATTGTGTATTTGGTGATTTTATGAAATAGGGATTAAAATGTCAAAATGTGAAAATGTGAGGGTTAATTTGTAAAATGCTTTAAATGTGTGTATTTGGATTGAATTGAATGATTTGACGCATAAAAGAGTTAAATTTTAATATGTATAGATCAAGAACCAAATAAAACAGAATTAGACCGGGGGAAATCGAAAGTGGTCGAGTAGTCATTTTCATCCGTTCATATCCATACGAGGTAAGACTATATACAAATAAATGTGTTTGAGTTGATTTATCTATGCTTATATGAAATTGAATCATGATGAATGACTATGGAAGATGTATATGTGAAATCCGAGAAAGTTTCGACAATGTGTCAATGTCTGAAAAGCCCCGTACGAACCTTAGGAATGGTTAGGATACATATGTTATGACATAGGGTTCCGATATGTGTTGTCGTGTAAGACCACGTTTGGGACGTTGGCATCAATTTGAGTTATATGTGTAAGACCATGTATGGGACATCGGCATCGTATATGATTTCGTGTAAGACCCTGTCTGGGACAGTGGCATCGATATTTGATTACATGTAAGACCACGTCTAGGACGTTGGCATTTTACGAGTTTTTAGAGATATCCGAGTATCCTTATGGATTCTTAATGGTTCAACGAGCATTTCGAGAAATGAATGATTACGTGAAATGTGCATCCAGTGCAAGTATGTTTGAAATGTATGCAAAGTACGAGTATGAAAAGTAAGTATATGTGAAAAATGTGGAATTGAGATACATGTATGAGAGCAATGAAATAAATTATGCTATGATCAACTGAACTACATGGTTATGTGGTATGTGTGTAAGCAAATGGTTAGGAACAATTGAGCCAAATGAGAAATATGATTTTGCTTTTGAGTCATGCTATATTTTATGTGAATGAAATGGTTTGTAAATGTTCTATATGATAAGTTTATTTGTATATGGCTTACTAAGCTTTTGAAAGCTTACTTTGTTCGTGTTTGCAATGTTTTATAGATTATTGAAGCTACTGGAAGCTCAGGGATCGTCAAGGATCATCACCACACTATCAAACTATACTTTGGACCTTTTGAAAATGTATATATAGAAGTGTGGCATATATATGCTAGAAATGTTAAGATATGTTTTGGAACATGTGTATATAGTCATGTGAAATGGCTTGTTAATGAATGTGAATATGGTAAATTTAGTCCATGCTTCATGATGCAAAAGTTAGTATATTTTTTTATGAAAAGTTGGCATATTGAGTTGGTACGTTTTTGTAACATCCTGAATTAATGGGTCTATGCGTTTAGTATAAGGATATGTTTAATATGTTAATTTAAGTGATAGGGGTCCAAATTGGGCTCAGAACTAGGCAAAGGCCTTGGTTAAATTATCTGATTGGGCATTATAAAGTTAAAAGGTGGTAATTGTGTTTAAAATACCAGCGTGGGCTTGTGGCCCAACAAAAGGTGGCACTGCAAGGGAATTAGAAGGTGGGGCCATTAACAATTAAAGAGGCCCAAGTTTTGGCCGCAAGGAGCCCATGTTTTTAGGCCATTTTCGGCACTTAAAAAGGAGCAAGGGGTGACGCCACAACAATGGATTTAGGGGCCCAAAATTTAAGTTTCATGGAGCCCAAATCTTTTAATTTTAGTTAGCTAAAATAGGCATTAGGGTTAGGTGAGGTGGACAGCTACAAGGCTAAAAAATAAGAGGATTTATATGGATTTTATAATTGATAATTTAGAAGATAAAAAGGAGAAAAGTTAGGAGCCTATCTACAAGGAAGGTGATGGCCGAAAATCCACCACCTAGAGAAGTAAAGAAATCGGCTACTGCTGTAACATCCCCAAACCCGGCCCATTCACTACGACCGAATCTGGTTATGTCACTGCGGAAAAACAGTGGAAAATTCCTTTTTGACTTAAAATAAAACAGTAAGATTTACTAACTTTTTGGTAAAACCCATGTACTTTTAAAAGTATACTTTAGACTTTGATATTATAAAAATGTCCATATTAAAAACACTTTATTAACTTATATATATATTGAATAAGTAGGTTGCTAATATAAAAATCAATTTTCACATGGTAAATAAAATTAATTAAACCATAATTAAATTAAAATAAAATAGTACCAAAAATAATAATAAAAAAATAAAGATCAAAAGGCCCTTATTACAACAATATTTAACCCAAATAACTAATATGAATAAGCTTAAAAAAAATATTTAAACTCTTCTTCCTGCATGGGCCACCATGTGTCCTCTCCGATCCCGGTCCAATTCTACGCATCACCTGAAATGGTTAGGAAAGATAGGGTGAGTCCACTGACTCAGTGCATAATCACAACACAGATTTCCACACGTATGGGCTTGGCCCAATACCATACTAATCTCATAGCAAGTCATGCAAATATGCATATCAGCCCAACCTACAATCCAACCGTAACACCAACCTTAGCAGACTCCCTGCCTAAGGCCGTGGCTAATCCACCACTGATCACATCGTGATCCATGAACCTTACCTTGGCAAGCTCGCTGCTCAAGGCCGTGGCTGAGCCACCGATCAACCAATGTGATCCTCAACAACATGCTCCGTCTACGGTGATGCACATAGCCATCAACCGCCGAGATGGGCACCGAGCCACACCTCCCTTGAGGTAGCACACAGCTAACCGTCAAGCGCTAATGTAGCCTGAGCTAACATTAGTCCACGTACATCATGTGTACACCCTCTTCCTTCATCGATCAAATCCACCTCCCATGTATGTATGCATAAGTATAACATGTCAGTTTATAACAAAAGAGTAAGCATCACATGTTGATTATCATATTATGTATATATCATAAATAACTCACCATTCAAGCCTTTATAATCGGCCATCACACATCACGCATATATAAACATGTTCGCAAACCAAAAACCGAAGAAATAGTGCGATGATTACGCACCTTATTAACACAAACGATCAAACCCCGAAATGCTACTTGACTAAAACTCTTCCGCCACACCCTACACAACCCACCATAGAATCGGTCACCACCCAAAAAAAATACATAACAATGGCCCTAGGCCGAATGTCATAACCTACCTACCATGCTCACCTTAAAACCTGAAGACCCCTCAGCTAACTCCCTACCGCTGACTTCCAAGAGGAGTCACAGATCCAAGGCCTTGAATGGATTTGGTCATACACAAAAATACAAGGTTAAGCTTCAAGGTTTCGGCTGATCAAAACAAGAATAAAAGATTAAACCAAAGAGACCTTACCACACTATCGAAATCAGCACAAGGAGATTCGGCCAGAGAGACTATTCGGCTTTGAAGAAACAAATGGGATGTTGTTGGGTTTCAAATGGTCACAAGGAAAGGAAAGGGATTTCGGTTTAGGAACAAAGAAGATGAAGAAGAGAATGGGAGGAAAGGTGGCTTGAAGTTTCGGCCAAGGTGAATTTTGGTGAAGGATAAGAGGTGTTTTAGCATATGGGAAGGAGAAGTGAAGGTTTTTAGAAGAGAGAGCTAAAATTTTGGCAAGAAGGAAGCTCACACCCTTTAAATAGAAGTTGGCTACCCTTCCAAACCCTTCATAGCCGAAACTACCCCCAAGAGAAACCCCCTAGCCGTCCCACTCCTCTCCCCTAACTCAAACCCTTGATTCTCTCCTAAAAATACTCTACACCAACCCTTCAAATAAATTCAAAAAGAAACCAACCCATCTCTTCTCCTAGCCACTCGTTCAAAATGGTTTGAACAAGTCAAATCCCCCCCTTTTAAGTGCCAAAACCGAAACCAACTCTCCCCCCTTGCTCATGACGCAAAAACAACCCAAAATGCTGCCTTTGCAGCTAGAACCTGAGACCCCTTCCTCCTGCAAGTGGCGTCACCTTCCAAGCTCTAGAGTGGCGCCTCCTTGCCACTCTGCCAAGCCATTCTTTGTGATAAAACCCTCCTAATAATTCTCTTAAGACCCCCAAAAGCCAAGCTCCCTTTTTAACCACTGAAAATCAAAAATTTCCTAAGGCATTCCACCACCACCTAGGGTTCTCAGGACCCCTAAAACTCACCCAACCACACACTGAAGTGTGCCAATACCTGAGCTAAGCACCAAAAGCCTAACCCCTAGAACCAGGGTGTTACAACTGCATGGAAAAGAGGTGCCAAATTTTCCCTTTCATTTAGCTTGAATTTTAATTAATTAGGAAGGGTGTTTTCGGTTTTATTCAGGAGGTGCCGAAATTCCTATAAATAGGGGGGATAGCTCATTGATTCTGGCATTTAAACCCTAATTTCTTCTCCTTCCATTGTGACGAAATTCCTTAGCCTCTCCCTCTCCAATTTCTTTTCTTCAATTTCTTCAAAAGCCGAAACATTTTCTCCATTCTTTTTCCCCTTGAGCCGATTTCTCTAAAAAGACGAAATCTCCATAGTTTTTCTTTATTCATCCTATTTGAGAATTAATTCTATTCTTCCGGCATTTAAATCTTTTCTTTGACATTGCCAAATCTTCTCTCCAAGTGCTAGTCGAATTCCCTGTACTAAGGTAAGTGTCGACTTCTGTTAGATCTCATGTTCTATTTCAGTTCTTGAAAGGCAAAAGCCGAAAAGCTAATAGTTTAATGGTTCTATATTGGGCGGCATTCCAGGATTTGAAGGAAACTTGGTCGTCTAGATCTAAAAGCCGAAAATCACTAGTCTCCAATTTTGGGATTTTAAGGTAAGAAGATTTCCCTAGATTTTTACTAGATTCGTTCATTGTATACAAGATCTTAACTTTATGATGAGGATTAACGATCAAATATTGTGATAGTAGTTCTGATAAGGACTTGTGATGGAATTAAATATGGATCAGGCAAAGGAGACAATCCCTAAGTTTAAGAAACGAGCGGTATCTGCCGTTCGAGATTGGCCACTTGGTTGTGGACCGGCTTCTGAAAACACCGTAGGCAGATAGCAGTTGTGTCGACTAAGGATAGCATCGACATAGAAATCATCGTTTTATCGGTAGTTAGGTGTGTAGATCTCTAATACATTATTAATCTTGTATGCATGTCTATATATATATATATATATATATATATGTTATGGGCTAAAAAGCCGGAAAGGGGTTGTATAGACAGTCGAATGGAACCCTAAATGGGTTAGGCATGGATGCCAGGTACGTAAACATAGAACTCTCTCTGTGTATTGAAATATATGTAAGCCTGCATGATGTCTTCTTTATATGTGTATGCATGGGGGAGGAATTATGATATTGAAGGGGAAGTGCATGATAGGTCATTTGGTGATTGGTGGTAGAAATCCCACAAAATTTAAATGTAAGGTCACATAGTGATCGTTGGCTATGCCACGTTTAATGATTCCTGAATAATAGGAATAGGCAGTTCGGCTGTCGTTATGGTGTGTAGCGGATGGAGGGTTGATTGTAGAAATCCCCAAGGTGTGATGGTTGGTACGGGTTGGTGTGTAGATGATGGAAACCTAGGATAGGTTGGGTTATTATTCATTATTTATTGTTGATCATGTGATTATGATTGATACCTTTATGTATGGGCCAGGGCCCATAATGTGTTTGTGGGCTCAGGTCGTTGTGTGCTTTGAGATTTATACACTGAGTCTTGGTGACTCACGCTTTCCTTTTTCTCTGCTCTTCCAGATGAGCAGTAGATCGTGGACATGGGAGCCAAAACGGACTCGAGGGGCCATCAAGTTTTCATTTCTATAAGTTAATTTGGGATTTCTTTAAGTTTATTTTATTTCATGTTGGGAATATTTATGTAATAAGGCCCCTAGTTTTTATTCAACTAAGTAGATTTCAATGTTCTGAAACTTATGAATTTATGACAAGGTTTATTTATACTTAATGATCATAATACAAAGGAGTTTATTTTTAAAATGTCATTTAATTATTCAAATTATGTCTAAATAACTTACGACTTCCAAAACCAACAAAGTAAAAGTTTTCAATGTACAAGCCGTGACACGCCAGATCCGGTCGAAATGCATGGGCCGGGTTTGGGGTGTTATATTTTGGTATCAGAGCCCAGTTCAAAACTCGGGTTGTGAAATGGGTCTAGCAATGTTTTGTAAAATAGAAGTGATTTTGAGAAAAAAAAGTTTTGGGTTGAGAAGTGGCCTTCGAGTCTACCGGCACCCGATCCACGCAGGTAAGTATTCTAAACTCTTGTTGTGTTATATATGTGGGCTTAATGGGCTTAAGGGACGTAGATTAGTATGATAGTATTAATGGACCTTAGGCTTAGAATAAACAACTCTTCAATTTCATAAGACTTAATTTCTCTGAACAAACCCGTAAACGAGTCGCAAGACTAGGGTGTGGCAACAGGCATACGCATGTCTAGGATTAGATCCGGAAGAGCTTGGTATTTAAGCAGTCCTAGTGACTCACCTCCTCTTCGCTGGAATCTTACCTGGTGCATAGTGACTGTTCACCTTAGTCGAGTTAGGGTGTGGGAATGGGCATACGCATGTCTAGGAGTGGATCCAGGGAGAGCTTGGTACTTAAGTAGTCCTAGTGACTCACCTCCTCTTCACTAGAATCTTACCTGGTGTGTAGTGACTGTTCACCCTAGCTACGAGGACTTGTTGATGGGCCAAACTTTATAATTAAAACCCGAAATGGACCAACCACCCTGTTTTAAAAAAAAATTTTAATCCACCATTAATTTATAAAATACCTACGTTTTGAAAACTTTACCCGAAAACCTTATGTTTACAAGAGTAACCCGGTTTATGAAATGAGATTTTTTTGAACATACCCTTATTTCAAAAAAAAAAAAAGTCAGCCACAACAACATCAAAATATCCCTGGTTTGTAAATTACAAAATTTCCCTTGTTTTGCAAAATGACCAAAATTATCCCTGATTTGTAAAGTTACCAAATTACCCCTGATTTGTGAAATAACCAAAATACCCCTGGATTTACAAAATTACCGAAATACCCTTAGATTCCAAAATTACCGAAATACCCCCGGGATTGCAAAATTGCCAAAATACCCTTATTTCACAAAATCACCAAGGAACCCTATTTTGGAAAATTACGAAAATACCCCTGTAGGATAAATTACGAAAATACCCCTAGGTAGTGAAACAACGCAAACACACTTACATGATGAATGTAAGTTTATGGATGTTATTCGTATATTGATGATTGAATGTATGTGCTTCCTAGAATTAGAGGATACGAACTTGAGACTGAATTGTGAATGTAATTGCGAAATTCGAAAGAACTACTCTTAAAACTACTATTCATAAGACTGTTCCCGGTTAATAAGTGGAAGAAAACTAATAATTCATAAAATTTTTAATCAGATAAACGCGAAGCGGTAGAATGAGTACAAGGGGTAGAGGACGTCCGCCACGTGGTCGTGGTAGGGGTAGGATGACGGTGTCGGAACCAGTAGGATCTGGTCATGGATCTGGAAACGAGATGCCAGCTGCGGAGGAGGAATTTCAGGATCAGACTGTCGGAGATGACGCGGTATCTCAGGCAATGTTAAGGGTTTTAGAGAGAGTTGTTGGGGCAGGTATGGGCACAGGAGCTCGGAAATCTGTGCCGGAGCGGCTTAGGGCCAATGGGGCAGAAGTGTTTAGAAGAATTTCTGGTGTAGCCCCAAGTTCAGCTGAGTATTGGTTGGAGGCAATAGAACGCATAATGGATGATTTGGATTTCATGGAGGAGGAGAAGTTGAAAGAAGTTGTATCTCTCCTACGGGATGAAGCCTATCAATGGTGGCTTACGATTAAGGATGGTACAGTGGCTGACCGTATCACCTGGGATCTCTTTAAAACGGCATTTCAGAATAAAGTACATTGGATCGAGTTATGTGGATGTGCAGCGCAGAGCATTTCTGAATTTGGTTCAAGGGAGTAGGTCAGTGGCTGCGTATGAAGCTGAGTTCTTACGCCTTAGCCGTTATGCTCGAGGGATGGTAACCACGGAGCATGAACGTTGTGTTAGGTTCGAAGATAGCCTGAGGGATGATTTGCGTGTTTTGATAGCCCCACAGTGGGAGAGGGAATTTGCTATCCTAGTGGGAAAGGCTAAGATAGCCGAGAAGGTAAAGCGAACCAAAAAACTGAATCGGGATAGAGATAGGGGTGGAAGTAAGAGGAAATTTGGATCGTCAACTGGGCGTACTCAGAAAAGGTCCCGGTCTGATGGACCAAAACGGGAAGAGAAACCTGCTACTGCTAACCAGACACCAAAGTGTGCCCGATGTGGCAAATTTCATGTCGGTGAGTGTTGGGCCGGCAGTGGGAAGTGTTTTACGTGTGGATCTACGGACCATCAAATTAGGAACTGTCCGCAGCAGCGGGATGGTGAAGGGCCTACGGGTCGAGGGAATGCTCAGCCTGGCAGAGGAGGTCAGCAGCCACAAAGAGGTCGTGGTGCAGCCAGAGGTGGTCATGGTACTGGTCGGGGTCGTGAAGCACCAGGCCAAGGGGCAGGAAACACTGAGCCGAGACAGTCGGGGTTGGTTTGTGCTATCAGACGTCGAGAAGAGGCTGACACACCGGATGTCATAACCGGTACGTTTTTAATTTTTAGCTTGCCTTACACTGCATTGATAGACATTGGATCGATGCATTCGTATGTAGCTAGTAGCGTATCTGGAACTCTAAGGTTAGAATCTAAAATTACCCCTAGGGCAATGACTGTAGTTAGCCCGTTAGGACAATCTGTAGTAGTGGATAAACTCTATCGTGAAGTACCTCTAGAAGTTCAGGAGATAGTTTTCCAAAAGGATCTAATGGAATTATCGTTCGGGAGTTTGATTTAATTTTAGGCATGGATTGGCTTGTGAAGTATCAAGCTAATCTAGATTGTGCGGCCAAGCGTATGGTGTTAAAAACCCCCGAGGGTGATGAAGTGATGGTGATAGGAGAAAGGGGGAACTGCTTGTCAAATGTAGTAACTGCCCTAAGAGCAGAAAGGATGGTGAGGAAAGGGTGCGAGGCAGTTTTATTGTTTGTTTGGGCTCTAGAAGCCAAAGATCTGACTGTTGGGGACGTCAGGATGGTAAAGGAATTTCTTGATGTTTTCCCTGAAGAGCTTCCGGGATTACCCCCAGATCGTGAAGTGGAGTTTGGTATCGATCTTCTTCCGAAAACAGCGCCGGTATCTATTGCTCCGTATAGGATGGCGCCAAAGGAGTTGGTAGAGTTGAAAGCACAGATTCAGGAGTTGTTGGATAGAGGGTTTATTCGACCAAGTGTGTCGCCTTGGGGAGCGCCGGTGTTATTTGTTAAGAAGAAGGATGGATCAATGCGTATGTGCATTGATTATCGCCAGTTGAATAAGCTAACAATCAAGAACAAGTACCCGTTGCCAAGGATCGATGATCTGTTCGATCAGTTGAAGGGGGCCTCAGTCTTTTCAAAGATAGATCTTAGGTCAGGGTACCATCAACTTAGGGCCAAGGAGGCGGATATCCATAAGACAGTTTTCAGGACTCGCTACGGTCACTATGAGTTTATGGTGATGCCATTTGGATTGACCAACGCGCCAGCAACGTTCATGGACATGATGAACCGAGTGTTCCAACCCTACCTAGACCGGTGTGTCGTGGTATATATAGACGATATCTTGGTTTATTCGAAGTCGGAGGAGGAGCATGATGCTCATCTACGAATAGTTTTGCAGATTCTAAGGGAAAAGCAGTTGTATGCCAAATTCAGTAAGTGTGAATTTTGGCTAAGGGAAGTTACATTTATAGGGCACGTTGTTTCGGCAAAAGGGATTAGGGTTGACCCTCGAAAGATTGAAACGGTGTTGGATTGGAAGCCACCTAGGTCTGTGGCTGAGATTAGGAGTTTTCTTGGTTTAGCTGGGTACTACCGAAGATTTGTTAAAGGATTTTCTTCGGTTGCAGCTCCGTTGACTAAGCTGCTACGGAAAGGAGTTCCGTTTGTTTGGTCTGATAAGCAGCAGGAGAGTTTTGAAAAGTTAAAGAGGTTTCTGACGGAGGCTCCGGTGTTGATTCAGCCGGAGGCAGGGAAGGAGTTCGTAATTTACTGTGATGCGTCACACGCAGGATTAGGATGTGTGTTGATGCAAGATGGAAAGGTGGTTGCATATGCATCTCGGCAGTTAAGACCGCATAAAACGAAGTATCCCACTCATGAATTAGAATTGGCGGCGGTGGTGTTTGCCTTAAAAATTTGGAGGCACTATTTGTACGGGGAGAAATCTGTCATTTACACAGATCATAAGAGCTTAAAGTATCTTTTGACTCAGAATGAGTTGAATCTAAGGCAGAGAATGTGGATCGAGTTGCTAAAGGATTATGACTGCTCGATCGAGTATCACCCGGGTAAGGCTAATGTAGTGGCGGATGCTCTAAGTCGTAAAGTAGTCTCTGACTTAAGAGCAATGTTTGCTCACCTTAGTTTATATGAAGATGGAAGTTTATTAGCAGAACTTCAAGTAAAACCCTCTTGGATCAGCCAGGTAAAGGAGAGGCAACAGACCGATGAGTTGCTAAAAGGGAAATTGCAGCTAATCTCAAAGGATGGGCCAGCAGAATTCAGTATGAATGAGGAAGGATTGTTATGCTTTCGAGGGAAAGTTTCCATGCCAAAAGATCCGGAGTTAAGGCGTAGGATTTTGAATGAGGCGCATGGTAGTGCATACGCTATGCACCCTAGAGGAAGTAAGATGTTTCGGGATTTGAGAGATCAGTTCTGGTGGCCGGGTTTAAAGCAAGAAGTAACTGAATTGGTAGGTAAGTGTTTGACCTGTTAGCAGGTCAAGGCGGAACATCAATTACCATCAGGATTATTGCAGCCAGTGAAAATTCCACAATGGAATAGGAAAGAATCACCATGGACTTTGTTAGTGGGCTTCCCCTCACGCCCACTAAGAAAGATGCGATTTGGGTAGTTGTTGATCGCCTGACGAAGTCTGCACACTTCATACCTATACGTGTTAACTATTCCTTACAGAAGTTAGCTAAGTTATACATAGCGGAGGTGGTGAGGTTGCATGGAGTACTGGTTTCGATCATATCAGATAGGGACCCTAGGTTCACCTCACGATTTTGGAAGGCGTTGCATCAAGCGCTGGGTACAAAGTTGGATTTTAGTATAGCGTTTCATCCTCAAACCGATGGACAGTCTGAGCGGGTGATTCAGATCTTGGAGGACATGTTGAGAGGATGTGTCATTGATTTTAGAGGTAGTTGGGAAGAGTTCTTACCGTTAGCAGAGTTTGCTTACAACAACAGTTACTAGTCAAGTATTCAGATGGTGCCCTACGAAGCTTTGTACGGGCGGAGGTGTCGTACTCCTACCTGTTGGACGGAACTAGGGGAACGTCGGATTTTGGGTCCGGAGTTGGTAACCGAGACAGAAGAGAAGGTTGAGTTGATTCGGGTTCGACTGAAGGAGGCGTTGGACAGACAGAAGTCCTATGCTGATTTAAAGCGTAAGGATATAGAGTTTGCAGTGGGTGATAAAGTATTCCTAAAGGTGTCGCCGTGGAAAAAGGTATTAAGGTTTGGTCGAAAGGGTAAATTAAGTCCCAGATTTATCGGACCATATCGGGTGTTGAAGCGAGTAGGACCAGTAGCCTACCAGCTGGAGTTACCTTCGGAGTTAAGTCAAATTCACGATGTATTTCACGTCTCCATGCTAAGACGTTACCGTTCAGATCCATCTCACATTGTGCCTATGGAGGAAATCGAGGTAAGACCTGATCTATCCTTCGAAGAGGAACCAGTAGAAATTTTGGATCGTGATGTCAAGGTGTTGAGAAGGAAAACGGTTCCTTTGGTTAAGGTGCTGTGGAGGAATCATGGTTCTAAAGAGGCTACGTGGGAACCCGAGGAAGCAATGCAGCAGCAATACCCCCATCTTTTCTGATCAAGTATTTTCCAGGACGAAATTTCTTTAAGGGGGTAGAACTGTAACATCCTAAATTTATGGGCCTATGCATTTAGTGTAGGGATAGGTTAAATATGTTAAATTAAGTGATAGGGGTCCAAATTGGGCCCAGGATTAGGCAAAGGCCTTGGTTAAATTATTAGATTGGGCATTATAAAGTTAAAAAGTGGTAATTATGTTTAAAATACCAACGTGGGCTTGTGGCCCAACAATAGGTGGCACTGTAAGGGAATTAGAAGGTGGCGCCATTGACAATTAAAGAGGCCCAAGTTTTGGCCGCAAGGAGCCCATGCTTTTGGGCCATTTTCGGCACTTAAAATGGAGCAAGGAGTGACGCCACACACAAGGAGTTAGGGGCCCAAAATTTAAGTTTTATGGAGCCGAAATCTTTTAATTTAAGTGACTTAAATTTCGGCATTAGGATTTAATGAAGTGGACTGCTACAAGGCTCAAAAATAGGAGGATTTATATGGATTTTATAATTGATAATTTAGAAGATAGAAAGGAGAAAAGATAGGAGCCTATCTACAAGGAAGGTGATGGCCGAAAATCCACCACTTAGAGGAATAAAGAAATCGGCTACTGCATGGCAAAGGGGTGCCGAATTTTCCCTTTCATTTAGCTTGAATTTTAATTAATTAGGAAGGGAGTTTTCGATTTTATACAAGAGGTGCCGAAATTCCTATAAATAGGGGGGATAGCTCATTGATTCTGGCATTTAAACCCTAATTCCTATAAATAGGGGGGATATCTCCAAGTTGTTGATCGCCTACGAAGTCTGCACACTTCATACGCATACGTGTTGACTATTCCTTTCAGAAGTTAGCCAAGTTATACATAGCGGAGGTGGTGAGGTTGCATGGAGTACCGGTCTCGATCATATCAGATAGGGACCCTAGGTTCACCTCTCGATTTTAGAAGGCGTTGCATCAGGTGTTGGGTACGAAGTTGGATTTCAGTACAGCGTTTCATCCTCAGACCGATGGACAGTCTGAGCGGGTGATTCAGATCTTGGAGGACATGTTGAGAGGATGTGTCATTGATTTCAGAGGTAGTTGGGAAGAGTTCTTACCGTTAGCAGAATTTGCTTACAACATTAGCTACCAGTCCAGTATTCAGATGGCGCCCTACGAAGCTTTGTACAGGCGGAAGTGTCGTACTCCTACCTGCTGGACAGAACTAGAGGAACGTCGAATTTTGGGTCCGGAGTTGGTGACTAAGACAGAAGAGAAGGTTGAATTAATTTGGGTTCGACTGAAGGAGGCATCGGACAGACAAAAGTCCTATGTTGATTTAAAGTGTAAGGACATAGAGTTTGTAGTGGGTGATAAAGTATTCCTAAAGGTGTCGCCGTGGAAAAAGGTACTAAGGTTTGGTCGAAAGGGTAAATTAAGTCCCAGACTTATCGAACCATATCGAGTGATAAAGCGAGTAGGACCAGTAGCCTATCAGCTGGAGTTACCTCCGGAGTTAAGCCAAATTCACGATGTATTTCACGTCTGCATGCTACGATGTTACCGTTCGGATCCGTCTCATGTTGTGCCTGTGGAGGAAATCAAGGTAAGACCTAATCTATCCTTCGAAGAGGAACCGGTGGAAATTTTGGATCATGATGTCAAGGTGTTGCAAAGGAAAATGGTTCCATTGGTTAAGGTGCTATGGAGGAATCGTGGTTCGAAGAAGGCTACGTGGGAACCCGAGGAAGCAATGAGGCAGCAATACCCTCATCTTTTCTGATCAGGTAATTTTGAGGACGAAATTTCTTTAAGGGGGTAGAACTGTAACATCCTGAATTAATGGGTCTATGTGTTTAGTGTAAGGATATGTTTAATATGTTAATTTAAGTGATAGGGGTCCAAATTGGGCTCAGAACTAGGCAAAAGCCTTGGCTAAATTATCTGATTGGGCATTATAAAGTTAAAAAGTGGTAATTGTGTTTAAAATACCAGCGTGGGCTTGTGGCCCAACAAAAGGTGGCACTGCAAGGGAATTAGAAGGTAGGGCCATTAACAATTAAAGAGGCCCAAGTTTTGGCCGCAATGAGCCCATGTTTTTAAGCCATTTTCGGCACTTAAAAAGGAGAAAGGGGTGATGCCACAACAAGGGATTTAGGGGTCCAAAATTTAAGTTTCATGGAGCCCAAATCTTTTAATTTTAGTTAGCTAAAATAGGCATTAGGGTTAGGTGAGGTGGACGGCTACAAGGCTAAAAAATAGGAGGATTTATATGGATTTTATAATTGATAATTTAGAAGATAAAAATGAGAGAAGTTAGGAGCCTATCTACAAGGAAGGTGATGGCCGAAAATCTACCACCTAGAGGAGTAAAGAAATTGGCTACTGCATGGCAAAGGGGTGCCGAATTTTCCCTTTCATTTAGCTTGAATTTTAATTAATTAGGAAGGGCGTTTTCAGTTTTATACAAGAGGTGCCGAAATTCCTATAAATAGGGGGATAGCTCATTGATTCTGGCATTTAAACCCTAATTTCTTCTCCTCCCATTGTGCCGAAATTCCTTAGCCTCTTCCTCTCCAATTTCTTTTCTTCAATTTCTTCAAAAGCCGAAACCTTTTCTCCATTTTTTTCCCCTTCAGCCGATTTCTCTAAAAAGCCGAAATCTCCATAGTTTTTCTTTATTCATCCTATTTGAGAATTAGTTCTATTCTTCCGGCATTTAAATCTTTTCTTTGACATTGCCAAATCTTATCTCCAAGTGCTAGCTGAATTCCCTGTACTAAGGTAAGTGTCGACTTCTGTTAGATCTCATGTTCTATTTCGGTTCTTGAAAGGCAAAAGCCAAAAAGCTAATAGTTTAATGGTTCTATATTGGGCGGCATTCCGGGATTTGAAGGAAATTTGGTCTAGATCTAAAAGCCGAAAATCACTAGTCTCCAATTTCGGGATTTTAAGGTAAGAAGATTTCCCTAGATTTTTACTAGATTCGTTCATTGTATACAAGATCTTAACTTTATGATGAGGATTAACGATCAAATATTGTGATAGTAGTTCTGATAAGGACTTGTGATGGAGTTAAATATGGATCAGGCAAAGGAGAGAATCCCTAAGTTCAAGAAACGAGCGGTATCTGTCGTTCGAGATTGGCCACTTGGTTGTGGACCGGCTTCTGAACAACACCTTAGGCAGATAGCAGTTGTGTCAACTTAGGATAGCATCGACATAGAAAGCATCGTTTTATCGGTAATCAGGTGTGTAGATCTCTAACACACTATTAATCTTGTATGTATGTATATATATATATATATATATATATATATATGTTATGAGCTAAAAAGTCGGAAAGGGGCTGTATAGATAGTCGAAAGGAAACCTAAATGGGTTAGGCATGGATGCCAGGTACGTAAACATAGAACTCTCTATGTGTATCAAAATATATGTAAGCCTGTATGATGTCTTCTTTATATGTGTATGCATGGGGGGAATTATGATATTGAAGGGGAAGTGCATGATAGGTCACTTGGTGATCGGTGGTAGAAATCCCACAAAATTTAAATGTAAGGTCACTTAGTGATCGGTGGCTATGCCACGTTTAATGATTCCTGAATAACAGGAATAGGCAGTTCGGCTGTCGTTATGGTGTGTAGCGGATGGAGGGTTGATTGTAGAAATCCCCAAGTTGTGATGGTTGGTACGGGTTGGTGTGTAGAGGATAGAAACCTAGGATGGGTTGGGTTATTATTCATTATTTATTGTTGATCATGTGATTATGATTGATACCTTTATGTATGGGCCAGGGCCCATAATGTGTTAGTGGGCTCAGGTCATTGTGTGCTTTGAGATTTATACACTGAGTCTTGGTGACTCACGCTTTCCTTTTTCTCTACTCTTCCAAATGAGCAGTAGATCGTGGACATGGGAGCCGAAACGGACTCGAGGGGCCATCAAGTTTTCATTTCTATAAGTTAATTTGGGATTTCTTTAAGTTTATTTTATTTCATGTTGGGAATATTTGTAACATCCTGAATTTTTGGGCCTATGCATTTAATGGGTGAATATGTGTAATGAGTTAATTTGAGCATTAGGGGTCCAAATTGGGCTCAGGATTGGGTTGAAGCCTTAGTTAAATTTTTGTTTGGGCACTATAGGGTTTAAAAGGTGGTATATGAGTTTAAAATATCAAAATGGGCTCGTAGCCCAGTGGTCAGTGGCGCCACTTAGGGAGTAAGGAGGTGACGCCACACAAGGGAGTAAGGGGCCCAAATTTAAGTTTCATGGAGCCTAATTCTTCTAATTTAAGTTAGCTAATTTTCGGTATTAGGGTTAGGTGGAGTGGGCGGCAACAAGGCTCAAAAATAGGAGGATTTATGTGAATGGGATAATGTAGATATTATTGTTGATAATATGGAAGATAAAGGAGAAAATATAGGAATTATCTGCAAGGCTAAGTGGTGGCCGAATTTCAAACTCTGAGGGGGAGGAGAAATCGGTTTTTTATATGGCTAAGGGGTGCCGAAATTTCCCTTGCTAATTAACTTGTTTTAGTTGTCAAAAGAGGGCAATTCCGGCTTTTGGTTAGTAGGAGTGCCGAAACTTTAAATAGTCAGGTGAGGGTTCTCTTCTTTTTTTTCGGCATTTAGGGTTTCCATCTTTTCTTTCTCTTCTTTCCTGAGTAAAAGCCGAAATTCCTAACCCTATTCCCTCATCTTCACTTTGATTCAAAAGCCGAAACTCCATTGTTCTTTTCTCTTCTTTCTTCTAAAAGCCAAAACCTCATAATCCTTTTTCTACATTCTTTTCTTTTGATCTTTACTAAAGCCGAACCTACCTTTGGTCTGCCGAAATTCTCTTTTACTCTTCCTGCTAATTTCTTCATTAAAAGTCGGATCTACATAGACTCATTTCTATCATCTTCTGATCTTCTTAAAAAGCCGGAATCTCAAAGGGGTAGTCGAATTCTTTGTGTTAAGGTGAGTGCCGATTTTCCTATCTCTTCACTTTCTCTTTCAATTTTTGGAAGACAAAGCCGAAAAGCTAATGGTTTAATGGTTTTATGTATTTTCTTGTTGGGCGACATCGGGAATTGAAGTAGATCTCTTAGATCTAAAAGCCGGAAACACTAGTCCCTGAATCTCATATCACTTTTTGGGATTTCAAGGTAAGGATTTCAATTCTTCTTAAGATGATCAACTGTTTTCTTTTCGTTAGTTATGCCTTAACCTAATGTTTCGTTACTGGCTTCTGAACAACACCTTAGGCAAATAGCAGTGGTGTTGGCTACAGATAGCTTCGACTTAGAGGGTCTCGTTCTAACGGTAATCAGGTGTGTAGATCTCTAACACACTATTAAATCTGTATGTGTATATATGTGTTGTGGGCTAAGAGCCGGAAAATAGGCTGTGTGAACAGTCGTATTACCCAAAAAGGGTAGGCAAAGGATGTCAGGTACGTAATCATAGAAATCTCTCTATGTGTATCGATGTATGCGATAAACTGAAATCTCTTAGGTAATACATTGTTTGATTTTGCATGTATGTATGCATGGGATGGGATTGATATGATGAAGGGGAAGAAGGTCGCATAGCGATCGGTGGCTTTGCCACATAGGTCACATAGTGATCGGTCTTTATGACAGGCTGCTCAGCTGTCGAAATGCTACGATGTGTTATTAAGGTCGCATGGCGATCGGTGGCTTTGCCACATAGGTCACACAGTGATCGGTCTTTAAGACAGGCAGCACAGCTGTCGATATGGTGTGTAGCGATTGGCGGGTTGATTGTAGAAATCCCCAAGGTGTGATGGTTGGTACGGGTTGGTGTGTAGAGGATGGATTTCTAGGATGGGTTGGGATATTCATCATTCATTATTTTCATGTATTTATGATTGATGCCTTTATGTATGGGCCAGGGCTCATAATGTGTTTGTGGGCCAAGCCTTTGATGTGTCTTCGGGATTTACACACTGAGTCTTGGTGACTCACCCTATTATTTTTCCTTAACTTTGTAGATGAACAGTAGATCGTGGACATGGGAGCCGAGACGGACTCGAGGGGCCATCAAATTTTAATTCTATAGATTATTTTCGGTTTTTCTTGAAGTTTTCAATTTTTGGAATATTTATGTAATAAGGCCCCATAGTTTGTATTCACCTAAGTAGTTTTTAATGTTTGCAACTTATGAAATTATGTCAAGGGTTCAATTATACGTAATAATAATAATACAAGGTTTTCTTTTCAAATGTCACTATTTATTCAAATATTGTCTAATTAACTTACGATTTCCAAAACCAACAAAGAAAAAGTTTTCAATGTACAACCCGTAGCATACCAGATCTGGTCGAAACTTATGGGCCGGGTTTGGGGTGTTACAATATTTATGTAATAAGGCCCCTAGTTTTTATTCAACTAAGTAGATTTCAATGTTCTGAAATTTATGAATTTATGACAAGGTTTATTTATACTTAATGATCATAATAGAAAGGAGTTTATTTTTAAAATGTCATTTAATTATTCAAATTATGTCTAAATAACTTACGAACTAACAAAGCAAAAGTTTTCAATGTACAACCGTGACATGCCAGATCCAGTCGAGACACATGGGTCGGGTTTGGGGTGTTACAGTTTTGGATGGATTTATACATGGAAGTAAATGGTGTTGTTATGAGTCAAATGGTGCATAATTTTGATATGATTTGGTTGTTTTTGAGTTATAAAATGAGGCTTGTTGGTGTTTGTAGGTATGACCCTTAATGAGTGGCAATTTGGCCTTGCATATGGCCTATAATTGCCTACACGGTTGAGCACACGCGTGTGTGTCCTGACCATGTCCTTTACTGCTGATCAAACAGATCGTCTCTCCTCGGTAGGGGGTAGTTATTCTTTATAGTCAGCTTATTGTGTTGACGGTAGTCAATACACATATGCATGGATCCATCCTTCCTTTTCACGAATAGAACTGGTGCTCCCCACGGAGACACACTAGGGCGGATGAACCCACGATCCAATAGTTCTTGAATCTGGGCCTTAAGCTCCACAAGTTCCTTCGGTGCCATTCTATAAGGGGCGATGGACACCGGAGCTGTACTAGGAAGGAGCTCAATCCCAAACTCTATTTCACGATCCGGAGGTAACCCAGGTAACTCTTCTGGAAAAACATCCATAAAGTCCTTAACCGTCCTAATATCCTTAATCGAATAATCCCCAGAATCTGAAACACTGATATAGGCCATACGCCTCACATCCCTTATGAACCAACTTTTTAGCCCTCAGTACAGAAATCACATTCGATAAGTAGTTACAACGCTCCTCAATTACGACTACCTCGTTGTCCTCCTCAGTTCTCAATACAACCCTTTTTGTTGCACAATCTAAGTTCACTCGGTGTTTGACTAACCAGTCTATTCCCAGTATCAAATCAAATTCTTTAAAAGGCAGTTCCATTAGAATAGCCAAGAAGATAGCTCCTTGAACATCTAGAGGAACATCTCTAAACAGTTTGTTAATCCTTATTGACTGCCCCAATGGACTTAGTACAGTGACCTCACTCATAGTGCTCTCAACCAATACACCCAAGTTTTCAAATACGGTACAAGCTATATAAGGTATAAGGTACATTATAAATAAGGAACGTACCCGTGATGACGTCTGGAGCATCTCTATCCTCTCGGCGACGAGCAGCATAAACTAGAGCTGACTGCCTCACCTCAGTGTGACTAACACCTCCGCCCAGTGCTCTCTGACCACGACCCAAATCATTCCCACCTCTGGCCTAACCACGGCCTCTCAGTGGCTACTGAACTACCCTCGATTGTGGTGCAGTACCCATGCCAGAAGCTTGCATCTGATCAGACCTTCGCGGACACTCTCTAATACGGTGCTCTAATGAACCGCACCTCAAACAAGCCCCATTTCTTTTCTAGCACTCACCCTAATTGTGTCTACCACAATCAGTACACGGCGGCTGTCCAGTAGCAACAATAGGAGCCCCAACTCTGATAGGCCCATCAATTCTGGCCTTTTTCTTAGGCCTCTCAATGGAACTCGAGGGCTCCGAATCCCACTTATTCCTACCTCTCTCTCTGTTTTGGCGCTCAGTGCGCTTCACTTCCTCGGTGATCTTCACCTTATCGACTACTGCAGCAAAGTCTCGCTCTCTTTGTGAAGTTATCAGTACCCTCAGATTGTCCCTGGGGCCATCCTCGAAGCGAACGCATCTCTCATACTCAGTCGCCACCATACCATGCGCATAGTCATAGAAATTCAGCCTTATACTCGGCCATTGATCTATCACCCTGAGTCAAATTCAGGAACTCTCCCCTACGGGCATCCACGTAACTAGCACCCACATACTTTCCCTGGAATGCCGTCTTAAAGAACTCCCAGGTCAGTCGATCGGGCTGAGTGCCTTCCTTAACAGTGAGCCACCACTGATATGCCTCATCTTGTAGCAGTGATATAGCACCTTTTGATTTTTGCTCGGGGGTGCAGTCCAGGTCGTCCATAATCCTCTCTATGGCCTCTACCCAGTACTCAGGCACATTAGGGGCAACTCCAGCAATACCCCTAAAAATCTCGGCTCTATTGGACCGGAGTCGTTCCGTAACCGACCCTCAGCCTCCAGCTCCAGTATTGGGCCCAACGATCCTCTCCAGAATCCTTAACATGGCTTGGGACAGTGCGTCGTCCCCAGTTGCTCGATCATTAGACCTAGTCTCAGTAACTGGCGAAGCCGGCGTCTCACTTGTATCCAAATTAGGCAAGTTGCCAAAAGATGAAAATCCAGCTTGAGCACCTCTACGGCCTCTACCACAACCTCTTGTACCCCGTGCGCGAGTACCTCTTATGCTCATTGTCTATTCACGTTAATCTGTATTTACAGTTTTATGCATCAGTTTACAATTTCAATGTTTATTAATAGATATTTTATGAAAACAGTATTAGAAGTGTAACATTTATTTTCGTACAATGCATTGTCTATCGCTTTTACTACAGTATCAGTTTTACACTAACTTGAGTGTTTTCAGTACAGTCTATCTATAGCAGTCTCAGTATATACTATCTATAGTATTATAGTTTAGAACACATAAAAGTTTCAGTGAACTTACGGGATTGGCGCCGGAGACTCGGGGTACCACACCTCTGCAAAAATATTTCAATCATCTAAAAATCGATGCTTAAAAATCCAAGTTTAAAAATCCAAATCCACAGTCGAGTTTTGCAACCTGGCTTTGATACCACTAAATGTGACACCCCAAACTCGGCCTGGACGTTATGACCGAATATGGCGATGTCAAATAGAAGTGCGTTTGAAAACCGTATCATTGCTAAAATCATTTTTTGTTTAGAGCTTATCTTTATCTTTCATTAATTCTCAAATTGTGTTTCATTTCCAAAACGTTATACTTTGCGGAAGCTTTCTGTAACACCCCTTACCCGTACACTACGCCGGAACCGGGTACGAGACATTAGCAGACTTAACAATACATTCTACCAAATCCCGAGCCACAAAATTTCACTTATAATTTAAACTTTAACAAACACATGCATACACAAGCATTATAACTCCATGACCAATATGAGCCACAACTCGTGGCTAAATACAGAATAATCCTTATTACCGTTATGAAGCAATACGTTTAATCAAATTAATTAACACATATAAAAAATGACTTAGTCAAGCCCCTATACATGCCATAACTTCAATCATTTATAAATAAAAATACCCATAGATAGCTTGATAGTGTGAAGCGATCTCCGACGACCTTCAGCCCGAGCTTGTTTAATAGGACTCTGAAACATGGGAAAGAAAAGGGGGTAAGCTTATAAAGCTTAGTAAGTTCACATGTAAAAATAATAAGCATTAGCAATGAATTTAGCTTACTACTAAGCTGTCATAACTTGCATATATAATGCTAAGTTCTTACTTCCTCAACTTACTCATTTGTAGCCTTACCAAAGCCTCAACGAGACAAATCCTCACAACAATTTCTCTAATTGATACAATCATTAAATCACATGCTTATACCTTATTACTCATGTTCACATTAATCTGTCTACTTGAATCACTGTCACTAAATTATTTATTTCTTAAACTACAGAGCTCCAAATTACAAACCTCTAATTTTCCCCAAAACTAGACTCATATATCTTCATACCATAAAATTTCTAGAATTTTTGGTCTTGCCAATTAGTACAGTTTATTCATTAAAATTTCCCCTGTTTCACTGTTTGACTATTCTGAACTCTCTTCACTACGAATCAGTTATCTCCTCGTACATAATTCAGATGACCTTAGTGTTTAGTTTATTTGAAACTAGACTCATTCAGAATTTTAGGAATATAAATTATATCATATAATTATTTTTGTTCAATTTGTAATGATTTTTCTAAGACAGAATAGGGGATCACATAGTCATTCTGAACCAGTCTAACAAAAATTTAAATATCTCTAATTATACAAATTCTTTATTTTCTATATTTCTTTTATATGAAAATAGACTCAATAAACTTTAAATAAATATCTCATCCAACTTATAATTCAATTTCTACTATTTTTGGTGATTTTTCCAAATCACATAACTGCTACTGTCCAAAACAGTTTTATTTGTAAATTTTTGCTCTCACTCACGTTAGTTGTATTCATTACGTACCTATAACAATCTTTCCAAATTCCGATTACATATCGAGCATATTGCTCATACGTTACACTGCATATACCTACACTTATCACTAAAAGCCACACATAATTTCACTTAATCGGTTTTCCCGGTGAACTCATCGGTAACCTTACCAAAGGCTCAAAATACAAAGGGCACCTTACTTAATAGCTTGCTTACATACCTGCAACATTCTCACTTAACACATGAGTACTCTTTCATAATATAGGCATATTGCCAATCATGTCATAAAGTGTCACAAGCATAACTAAAAACTCATCACTTACTTAATACTTGATAATCTCAATTACTTACAATCTCAATATTAAATAAGCCTTAAATGCATACCTGTACTCATACCTGTACTCTTTCTTCATGTTCTCACCTTGTCATTTCTTTGACTTACTCTTTGGACTACTCGGGAACCTTTTCCTTTTTGAACTTACCATTGCCATGTCTTGACATGGTCTTATGTGGTATCCTTGCCTTATGAACTCACCAATGCCATGCCTTGGCATGGTCTTACATGGGACCTTTGCCTTATAGTAACTCATCAATGCCATGTCTTGACATGGTCTTACATGATTTCCTTGCCTTATAGAACTTATCAATTCCATGCTTTGGCATGGTCTTACATGATATCCTTATCTTACCAAATGCCATGTTCCAAACATGGTCTTACATGGTATCCTTGTCTTACCAGATGCCATGTTCCAAACATGGTCTTACATGGTATCCTTGTCTTACCAGATGCCATGTTCCAAACATGGTCTTACATGGTATCCTTGTCTTAGTGCCAATGCCACATCTTGATGTGGTCTTACATGGAGTCCTTAATCAATGCCGATGCCATGTCTTGACATGGTCTTACACGGGATCCTTGCCTTACCAATGCCATGTCTTGACATGGTCTTACATGGTATCCTTAATCGTCAATTCCTCCTTAAATGCCATGTTATGAAATGGACTTTTTCGTTAATTCTTCCTTAATTGCCATGGTATAGCCATGGACTTTGAGATATCAATGCCTTATCAAGTCATAGCTGAAACATACTTGCTCAAATTCTCAAGGTTAGTCGCATAACTCAATAATAACATTACGAATAACAACAATTGCATAATAATAAAATGCTACTCAACTTACATGCTTACATTCTAAATCTCATCATACCATCAACTTAACTTATTCTCATCAAACTATGCTAGTCAATACTTTCTTGTTGTCATACAAAGCCATAATACAAACTATGGTCTAACATATAAATTATACAAGTTCTCTTTCCAATATCGAATTATTATCGAACATTAATCATTATATCTGAAACTCAATACTATAGTATTTATGGCCAAAATATCAATTTATCATTCAAATATGCATAATTAAATGCTTATTAAACATATGGACTTACCTCGATACCAAAACAGTCATTTTACCAACTTTCCCGATTTTCGATTTTCCTCCCGTTCTAGGTCCAAATCTCGTTTTTTAGGGTCATGAAGCTTGGAAAGCTTGAAACCCCTATCCATGGCTTCGCACATGTTAAATTCGGCCCTAGCTTGAAGATGGACAAATTTGGCATTTAAATTTTGTTTTTACTTCATTTAATTCACTAAATTACCAAAATGCCCCTTAAAAAATCTTTTGAAACATACCCATCCATGTCCATTTTTGTCCACCAACTTAACCAATGGCCTAATTATCATTTAAGGACCTCCAATTTAAAATTTCACAATGATTGGAAAGCTCTAACATGTAGAACTCAACTTTTGCACTTTTTACAATTTAGTCCTTTTGACTAAATTGAGTGCCTAAATGTCAAAATTTTTGAATGAGATTTTCACGAAATCATTCCGTGAAATTGTAGACCATAAAAATATAAAAAAAATAAATTTCTCAACATCGAATTTGTGTTCTCGAAACCACTGTTCCGACTAAGCCCAAAATTGGGCTGTTACAACTCTCCCCGTTTGGGGATTTTCGTCCCCGAAAATCTCACCAGTTAAAGGATTTAGGTCTAATTTCACAAGCCACTTTGAGCTTCTCATATAGTCTCGGTATCTTCAACATCTTACTTCTTAAATAAACAGATAATTATCACTGTGCTAGACATCATAACATTCTATCTTTAACTCGCTGATATATGTATCAAGATCATTTGAAAATGAAAACCAATACACAGGTCTAAGTTGAACTTCCTATCATTCACACTTTGCCAACTTCAATTTCTTCTCAAATCTAGAGAAAGATTAAACTTATAATAGAATTTACTTCAACTGTTAGCCGTCGAAGCACTTAACTATACTGATGCCACAATACTCATACAGCTGAAAAATCATAGTACCATAACAAGACTAACTTCTCAATTACTTTAGTAGATAATGTCCTGGCTGAAAACAAAACATCTCGATCATCGGAGAAATTTAAACACAAATTTCCATAACAACCAATATAAAAGCACAATCTTTATACCTCTGGTAACTGTATCAAAGTACTCTCGCCATCAAGTCAAAACTTATAATCATCATAAGCATTTTAATAATAAGAAGAAGCCATTTTCATCAATGGAACATTTCCTAGTGATATCTCATGGCTGATACTTTGAACAATAATTTATTAAGGAAACAGAAATGACAAAATCTCAAAACATAGAGCTACACAGAAAATACTCATAAGTACTAAAAATAATCTTAACAAAAGCCACACAATCTTTCTTTATTTTTATTGAGTAATAGCTAGTAAAATTGGACGCTAACATCATACGGACCTTATCGCCAACTTTCTATCTGTGCATGATGCAGAAAACCAGAAAAGATAGAGCAATTTCGATCATAGCTCAAGTAGACTACAATGCTTTCATCTACCTGTAAATTTAGCTGACATTCTTATACTATAGGAATTTCATTCGAAATCTTGCAGATATATATACCTCTGAGAATAAATGGAAACATATAATAGTCGAAAGAGATTGCTATAATTTCTCAACCATAAACATTGTATTCAGTCATTAACACATCTCGATCATGATTTCACTATCTAATTCTGTCATTACTAATATGATATTATTCCAATTGCAAACAGAAATAAATTTAGAATAAATTCCAACAATTACATACTTTAGGCCTCATACCTGGATGAATTAATTAACTGAGTATGACCTTTCTTTAACTATAACATTTCGGAATCCGAATGATTTTCATATTAATCTGACATCTTTTTTGCAACTATGTTCATTTACTAAACGATTCTCAACTCTGACACGTTGTCAATTAATCTACAATTCAACTCTTTAGTCTTCCACTTGTAAACCTATTCGGTCTAAATTTCATAAAATTTCTTTATAACATACCTTATTGGAAGGGGGTGAGGTTGTAACACCTCTAACTTGCCTCTTATATACTTATGCATATAACTTAACACTCATCAATATATATATTTTGTTTCAAGTAACTTAACATGCATACTCATTTTACACAACCTTCCTATCATCTTATACAAACAAGTGCACTTATACTTTCATTCATAAATCTCGAGTAAAAGTACTCATAACATTCACTTAATTTTACAAGTTATACTCATAGCATCATACAAATGCCAATCAAACATGAACACTGATCATAGTATAAACTTTCCTTTCATCTCATCTTTCATATTTCAAGAGAAATTCTCATCCACAATTTATTCATCATCACATAAACATCATAAACTACTATTCTTACTTTTTACGAGTCTCAACTCATCATAAACACACTGTCTGCACTATCAAATTTAGCTTGGTTGAAGTGCGCATCTGTCTAATAAAACAATTTACATCAGGGTCGGGAGTCGTCACACTATCACAGTTCAATATGGCATGTATAGCTAGACTCTCACACTCACTATGGTAGTTCGAGAACCGACTAAACCATAGCTCTGATACCACTAAATGTAATACCCCTTACCTGTATACTACGCCGGAACTGGGTACGAGGCATTACCAGACTTAACAATACATTCTACCAAATCCCGAGCCACAAAATTTCACTTATAATTTAAACTTTAACAAACACATGCATACACAAAGCATTATAACTCCATGACCAATATGAGCCACAACTCGTGGCTAAATACAAAATAATCCTTATTACCGTTATGAAGCAATACGTTTAATCAAATTAATTAACACATATACAAAATGACTTAGTCAAGCCCCTATACATGCCATAACTTCAATCATTTATAAATAAAAATACCCATAGATAGCTTGATAGTGTGAAGCGATCTCCGACGACCTTCAGCCCGAGCTTGTTTAATAGGACTCTGAAACATGGGAAAGAAAAGGGGGTAAGCTTATAAAGCTTAGTAAGTTCACATGTAAAAATAATAAGCATTAGCAATGAATTTAGCTTACTACTAAGCTGTCATAACTTGCATAAGTAATGCTAAGTTCTTACTTTCTCAACTTACTCATTTGTAGCCTTACCAAAGCCTCAACGAGACAAATCCTCACAACAAGTTCTCTAATTGATACAATCATTAAATCACATGTTTATACCTTATTACTCATGTTCACATTAATCTGTCTACTTGAATCGCTGTCACAAATTATTTATTTCTTGAACTACAGAGCTCCAAATTACAAACCTCTAATTTTCCCCAAAACTAGACTCACATATCTTCATACCATAAAATTTCTAGAATTTTTGGTCTTGTCAATTAGTACAGTTTATTCATTAAAATTTCCCCTGTTTCACTATTTGACTATTCTGACCTCTCTTCACTACGAATCAGTTATCTCCTCGTACAGAATTCAGATGGCCTTATTGTTTAGTTTATTTGAAACTAGACTCATTCAAAATTTCAGGAATATAAATTATATCACATAAATATTTTTGTACAATTTTTAATGATTTTTCTAAGACAGAATAGGGGATCACGTAGTCATTCTGAACTAGTCTCACAAAAATTTAAATATCTCAAATTATACAAATTCTTTGTTTTCTATGTTTCTATTATATGAAAATAAACTCAATAAGCTTTAAATAAAAATTTCATCAAACTTATAATTCAATTTCTACAATATTTGGTGATTTTTCAAAATCACATAACTGCTGTAGTCCAAAACAGTTTTATTTGTAAATTTTTGCTCTCACTCACGTTAGTTGTATTCATTACTTACATATAACAATCTTTTCAATTTCCGATTACATATCGAGCATATTTCTCATACGTTACACATGCATATACCTACACTTATCACTACAAGCCACACATAATTTCACTTAATCAATTTTCCCGGTGAACTCATCGGTAACCTTACCAAAGGCTCAAAATACAAAGGGCACCTTACTTAATAGCTTGCTTACATACCTGCAACACTCTCACTTAACACATGAGTATTCATAATATAGGCATATTGCCAATCATGTCATAAAGTGTCACAAGCATAACTGAAAACTCATCACTTACTTAATACTTGATAATTTCAATTACTTACAATCTCAATATTAAATAAGCCTTATACTTGATAATTTCAATTACTTACAATCTCAATATTAAATAAGCCTTAAACGCATACCTGTACTCATACCTGTACTCTTTCTTCATGTTCTCACCTTGTCATTTCTTTAACTTACTCTTTGGACTACTCGGGAACCTTTTCCTTTTTGAACTTACCATTGCCATGTCTTGACATGGTCTTACGTGGTATCCTTGCCTTATGAACTCACCAATGCCATGCCTTGGCATGGTCTTACATGGGACCTTTGCCTTATAGTAAGTCATCAATGCCATGTCTTGACATGGTCTTACATGATTTCCTTGCCTTATAGAACTTATCAATGCCATGCCTTGGCATGGTCTTACATGATATCCTTATCTTACCAAATGCCATGTTCCAAACATGGTCTTACATGGTATCCTTGTCTTAGTGCCAATGCTACATCTTGATGTGGTCTTACATGGAGTCCTTAATCAATGCTGATGCCATGTCTTGACATGGTCTTACACGGGATCCTTGCCTTACCAATGCCATGTCTTGACATAGTCTTACATGGTATCCTTAACCATCAATTCCTCCTTAAATGCCATGTTATGAACATGGACTTTTCTGTCAATTCTTCCTTAATTGCCATGGTATAGCCATGGACTTTGAGATATCAATGCCCTGTCAAGTCATAGCTAAAACATACTTGCTCAAATTCTCAAGGTTAGTCGCATAACTCAATAATAACATTACTAATAACAATAATTGCATAATAATAAAATGCTACTCAACTTACATACTTACATTCTAAATCTCATCATATCATCAACTTAACTTATTGTCATCAAACTATGCTAGTCAATACTTTCTTGTTATCATACAAAGCCATAATACAAAATATGGTCTAACATATAAATTATACAAGTTCTCTTTCCAATATCGAATTATTATCGAACATTAATCATTATATCTGAAACTCAATACTATAGTATTTATGGCCAAAATATCAATATATCATTCAAATATGCATAATTAAATGCTTATTAAACATATGAACTTACCTCGATACCAAAACGGTCATTTTACCAACTTTCCCGATTTTTGATTTTCCTCCCGTTCTAGGTCCAAATCTCGTTTTTCGGGGTCATGAAGCTTGGAAAGCTTGAAACCCCTATCCCTGGCTTCCCACATGTTAAATTCGGCCCTAGCTTGAAGATGGACAAATTTGGCATTTAAATTTTGTTTTTACTTCATTTAATTCACTAAATTACCAAAATGCCCCTTAAAAAATCTTTTGAAACATACCCATCCATGTCCATTTTTGTCCAGCAACTTAACCAATGGCCTAATTATCATTTAAGGACCTACAATTTAAAATTTCACAACAATTGGACACCTCTAACATGTAGAACTCAACTTTTGCACTTTTTACAATTTAGTCCTTTTGACTAAATTGAGTGTCTAAACGTCAAAATTTTCGAATGAGATTTTCACGAAATCATTCCGTGAAATTGTAGAACATAAAAAATATAAAAAATAAATTTCTGAACATCTGATTTGTGGTCCCGAAACCACTGTTCCGACTAAGCCCAAAATCGGGCTGTTACACTTTTAAAATAGTTTGCGTGTGCGTGGTATTTTGACAAAACATTCATCTCTTTTGAAAACCCGAGTTTTTCCTACTTCTAGCAGCTATAAAGAAAAACAGTATAAAATCCAAATTCTAGGTAAAAATCCATAAAGGCCATTATTACAGAAAAATACCCCAAAATAAAACTTAAAATCGTAAATAAGTATCAAATAGCAAAAAGGAGTCGTGTGGCCACCGCTGAGTCCTTCGCCACACCGATCCATCTATGACTGGGGATTACCTATACATGTTAAATAGAGGGGGTGAGTTTACGTAAACTCAGTGTGTAATCCCCATGCAAACATGCAGACAATAACAGATAATCTCAGTTTGGGCCTAAGCCCTTTTAAGTATCAGTATCAGTTTGGGCGTTAGCCCATTTCAGTAACAATAAGCATTGGGGCCTTAGCCCATCATAGTACAGTAACAGTGACAGTTCTGCAATTATAAAATCCTACCCAACCAGCCTCTACACTCCATCTCCGTCCAACCCTACACTCCATGTGGGGATATAATCAACCCACCCATCCTTACACTCTAAATATTACCAAATGCGGAACTAGACAGTAGTTGCAGCTGAGCTGTCAGTAAGTTAGGCTTGAAGCCTTTCTGTACACTTCCTCCGATTCATATAAACCCATCCCCATGCAATGCATCATACAGTCATGTAATGCCAAATTATGGTATCATATATGTGTTCAATACAGTTTTAATAGGATGCTCAAAATACAGTCGTACATGCATATATATAAAGTACATGGATATAACAATCATTCAGTCAATTAGGGATCTAGGTAATCTTACCAACCCTATAGTAGGTCCACAGTCGACTCGGGCGACCCGTGCAACCTTAGCAATCAAACAGTGAAAATTGGGCCCACATGCCCATGTTGTCTGCCCATGTAAGCCCATATGGCCCAAAATGGCCTTGGCCGTGTGAATCACACGGCCTGGCCCAATAATCCCACACGCCCATGTGATTCACCCATGTGGGCCCACATGCTCATGTGGCCTACACGACCCAATTCGACCTGGCCCATGTGTCTCACATAGCCTGCCTCGTCGACCACACGCCCGTGTTCGATCACACGACTTGCCACATGGGCTGCCACAAGCCCGCATGGTGTTGACAGTATCACTTTTCAGCTTTTCGCTGATTTCCGTTTGCAGAGTTGTGTTTACACACTTGTATTACTTCTAACGTGTAAGCACTCCCAAGAGCACCAAAGCCGTCGACAGAGGACCTTTGTAACCACTTCTCAATCCAAGAACGAACTTACTGCTCCAAGACTGTCGCCTAAACCATCAATTTCAGAAAAAATTTTAGATTCCCACTCAAACTACATACAAATAGAAGAGAAGGGAAAGAAATACTTACCGAAACCGCACCAACACAATTGTTGTGGAAAAAAGAGAACGATAATAACAATAAAATGGGAAAAGAAAAAGAAAAAGGAGGATGTAACGCCCCGAATTTGGGCCTAGTAGAATTGGGCCCATTGGACCTTGGGCGTGGGAGCGTTTAAAATTTTTGAGAACATGAGAATGGTAATAATGCAAGTTGGACCTATTAGGTGAGTGATTTTGGAAGGTTAGGGGGCTTCTATGAAGTCCCGGGATCAAACTTGGGCTTTAGGAAAATTTTGGTTTTAGGTGGATAAAACCCTGGGAGTTAGAAAGTAGGCTTTAAGAATAAAATGTGGAGAAAAATGACACAAAAAGAGTTGTGGTCTAGTGGCAAATGGCGCCACATAAGAGACAAGGGAATGACACCACAAGGAAGCAAGGGGTCCAAGGTTCAAGTCTTGGTGCTTGCATTTTGATTTTCTTTTTAAGTGAACTTGGAATTTGGCCCATAGATTTATATTTAGTTGCGCATGATGTTAGACACAAGAGGAGCTGGTGGCTTAGTGGCAAGTGGCGTGAATTGGCTGATGGGAGAGCCTGGGTTTGAATCTCATGACAAGCAAGGGAGTATTTATTTTGCAGATAGGACGGCCAGAGTTGTGTTGGATTTAAACTTTATTGAATGAGGGATCCCACATTGGAAAGCTAGCAAGAGGGAAGGTGAGAAGCTGGCTATAAATGGAGCTGTCTATGAGGTGAGGAAGCATACCTCGGTTGGCGTTTGGGAATAAGAGCATTCGGAGCGCGGATTAGATTCAGACTCCTATCAGGTGTGTATTTTGCCCTACTCTAGTTGTAGAGTGGCAAATGCCAAAATACCGGTGATGGTAGCCACACGAGCGTGTGAGCGCACGTGTGGGAGCTTCGATGCGATAGTCGAGGCCACCATGAGTATTCTTGTGGGTTGATGCTATTTAGGCCACAGTGGGCCGAAAGGGGTCAAGTGGGCCCAATGGGCCTGTAGGCCCATATGAATAAGTTGTATGATTATGTAGTAGATATTGAACTGGTCTATGTGAATCTCATATTTGTGGCTAGATTTGGGATAAATGGGCCACACGAATGTGTGGGTCCATTTAGGCCGAGAATGGGCCCTAGGCCCATTCGTATCGTTATCTCTGTTTAAAATACCCCTGATTTGTGAAATAACCGAAATATCCTCAGATTGCAAAATTACCAAAATACCCCTAGTTTGTAAAATTACCAAAATACCATTGGTTTGCAAAATTACCGAAATACCCCTGATTTGAAAAATTACCGAAATACCCCTGGTTTGCGAAATTATCGAAATACCCCTGGTTTGTGAAATTACCAAAATACCCCTGATTTGTAAAATTACCAAAATACCCTTGATTTGCAAAATTACCGAAATACCCCTGATTACAAAATTATCAAAATATCCTTAGATTGTAAAATTACCGAAGTACCCTTTATTTGTGAAATTACTGAAATACCCGTAGATTGCAAAATTACTGAAATACCATTGATTTGTGAAATTACCAAAATACCCTTAGTATGTAATTACCGTTTTACCCCTAAACGACAAGTGACCGTTGTACCCTCGTGGTAGTACTAGTGTGGAATGTGTTAATTGTGTGTTATGTTTTGTATAGGTGAAGGTGCTTGTGATTATTTAGTACTCTACGTAATCAGGTGTGTAATCTCACACCCTTCCGAATGCATATGTGCAACGTTCTGTGATTCGGACGAAAGCTGGAAAGCCGGAAATCGGCATCTATGACCAGTCGAGTGTGCGAACGCTCGTAGTGGTAAATTGAAAAATGAATAATGGCGGTAAGTCGTTGAGAGTGTCATGAGCACTCTCGCGAAATTGAGGCTGTAACGGGCCTGATCGAGCAGAAACGGGCCAAATGGGCCCAATGGGCTATCCGGCCCACTTGGGCAAAACTGTTAGAAAAACTGTCAAATGATAAGTCCAAATGTAAAATCTACAAATCTGAGACTGAAATCATGCGAAATGGGCCACACGAGCGCGTGGGCTCGATTGGGCCTAAGATGGATTTTAGGCCCAACAATTTCGTAGTGACCTAAAAAGGGCCCTGTGTTGCTCGAGGTGACAATAGGCCTTCGGAAGGGCCTTTGAATGAAAAATTACCGAAATACCCCTGGAGGGTAAAATTACCAAAGTACGCTTGGTGGGTAAATTAATGAAATACCCTCAGTGGGTAAATTACTGTTATACCTTTAAAGGCTGATTACTATGATTGCATGTATTCTGTTTAGCTGGTTATGATGGTAATTTATTTCATACATCATTTTGATATGTGCTTTGCATACATGACATTTTGCATGGGATTGGGATTTTTTAATTGGAGGAAGTGATTGATCTGTTTGGGTCGCACGGGTCGCCCGAGACGACTGTGGACCCACTGATTTGATTGTTAGGGTCGCACAGGTTGCCCCAGATGACTGTGGACCCACCGATTTGATTATTAGGGTTGCACAGGTCGCCCGAGATGACTGTGGACCCACCGATTTGATTTTTAAGGTTGTACGGGTTGCCCGAGATGGCTGTGGACCCACTGATTCGATTGTTAGGATCGTACGGGTCGCTCGAGACGACTGTGGATCTACCGACGGCTTTAAGCCGCTTATATTCTGGCATCTCGACTGCGTTCTTGGTGTGTAGGGCTGGGTGGGTTGACTTGGTCCCCACAGGTGTGTAGGGCCGGTACGGGGGTGTGTAGCGGAAGGATTATTAGGTTGGGCTGCATGCATTATCTGCTTTATCATGTTAATAGGGCTAAGGCCCAGATTGTACTGAATAGGGCTTCGGCCCAGTTTGCTTCTGTATGAGCTTCGACCTAATCTGTATCCGTATGGGCTCGGGCCCAGTTGATGACCGATTAGGGGATTACACACTAAGTTCTCGTAACTCACCCCATTTCCCTTAACCTTGCAGGTAATCCTCAGCGTTAGAGGATTTGGAGCTGCGGAGGACTCGGCGGTGGCCATACATCGGAGTAGTTTTCACATAAATCCAGTTTTAGTTTATTTATGATTATTTAGTTTGGGTAAATATTTTGTAATAAGGCCATTTGGGTTATTTTTCTTTAAGGTTTCAATTATAACTGTTAAATTGATAAATACGGGGTTTTCTTAAATCATTAATAATCGTTTTCTAAAATATCACGTTTTCGCAAATATTCAAACTTGATTTTCTTAACAAAGGCAGTTTTCAAATTAATAACAACTTTATAAAAGAGACATTAAGTAAATCGGGGTTTTACAAAAAAGCAACGAAACTCGCAGTTTTCAAAAGAGTTGCAAACATTTTTAACAAATGTGCAGCTTTTAAATAACCCTTTTTATGTGACATGCCAGATCCGGTCATAACATCTAGGCCTGGTTTGGGGTGTTACAGAGGATTTAAGGAGAATTTTGACAAGAGTGAAAGAAAAAGAAAAACAAGACTGAAGAGGGAGAATGGAGAATTTCGGTAATGTACAAGATGAAACTGAAAAAAACATCAAAATTTGGAATTGGGGAGTGAGAAAACAAATTTTCAAAAAGAGAGGAAAAGTCTGAACTAAATCAGATAACCCCTCAATCCTTCAATCTGCTCCCACACTCCCCCACTACAACTCAAACACCCCCAAAACCGTCCACCACTCTTTCTCACTATCCAAAATCCCTTAATTTTCTCTCCTCACTTCCCACTACACCTCTACCACTTCGGGATTTCAGTTCTGCTCAAACTCTCCACGGCACCACTAGCAAAAATATATCCCGCATGCTAGCACAGGGACTTGAACCCCAGACCTCCCACACGCCAACTCACACTTTAGCCACTAGACCAGCAAGCCCATTTTGACATATTTTACCAACATTTAATTATAAGCTTACTAATCAGAGATAGGGGTTTATTCATTTAAAAACAAAAATTTTCCCAAGCTAAAGCTTGAACTTGGGACCTCTCAGACACTTCCCAGAACTCTTAACCATTAAAGTAGACATTTATTTGTATGCCACAATCATACGAAAATAAATATTAAGGATTTTTGGGGCGTTACACTAACATCCCTCCAGTAACACACCTCGACTCGAAGTACCAAGTCCGAAGGCTTTACATCCGCCCCCAGTAACACACCGGAAACACTGTGAATATAACACGATAGTCCACAACAAATGCTAAACTCCGGTATATTTAGTGAACATGAATAAATCAGGAATCATCATCTCATCTCAAATCAAACCCGTGCATTGTACAATATAACCTATTGGCATGCCAATTGTATCTTATCCTATGTTCATCCGGGCTCAATATACAAAACCATATAATAACTTACAATTCAATTACATTTCTTATCTTGAATCACCTTTATAATCATTTCATTAAATATATAACTATTAAATATATCATAAATCACATGAGATTAAAATATTGCAAATTATACTAAATTAAGTCGTATGAACTTACCTGGACAAAAATGGTTGCAAAAACAAGGCCGATGACTAATCAGTTAATTTAACTTTTCCATGATTCGAGTCCGATTGTATCGTTTCTTGATCTAAATATAATAATTTTATTCAATTAACTAATTAAAATATCATAAAATACTGAAATTTATATACTTGACCCTTAATAGATATTTTACACTTTTACCCTAAACTTATACTTTTTAATCAATTTAGTCCCTAAACCCCAATCTCAGAAATTAACCACAGTCAACAAAAAACCATTCTAGCCTATTTTCCTAGGGATCCATTACAACCCATATTTCTCATCAATTCACACTATTTTCATTGAATTTTAATATTTAAAAATTTTAATCCCTAAAACATTAAAATTACTAAAAATCACTTAGCAAAATACTTATATCTGCTTATAAAACTTAAGAATCCATCAATTAAATTCTTAACACAACTAAAATACATTAATGAAAAAATCCAAAATTTTTAACAATTTCAAAAACAGAGGTACGAGTTAGCTGGACCTAGTTACAATGATCACAAAAACATAAAAATTACAAGAAACAAGATAAAATTACATTTACATGCAATGAAAATATAAAATTCGAAGCTTCCCAAGTTCTCCCATGGTGGTTCGGTGTTCAAATTAAATGAAGAAGATGATGATACTAATTCTTTATGTTTTCTTATTTTTAACTTTACTTATTTAATTTACTTTATTATTATTTAACTTATAATATAACATATATAATCTATAAATAAATGTCTTAACTGTACACTAATATAAAGCATGGCATAATTATTTCATAAGTCCTCACATATCCACTAGTTAAGCTATTTAACCATTAAAATTCAATAGTGATTAGATTTTTCAACCTTTACGATTTAGTCCTATTTAATTAATTAACTAATTAAACATTAAAATTTCCTAGCCAAATCCTCACATACCTATACAATAACTTCATAAATATTAAATAAAATATTTACAGGCTCGGTTTGTAGAAATGAGATTCCAAAATCACTTGACTTTAAAGATAAACCACTTGAAATGAACTAATCATTCAATTAACTAACATTATAAATTTAAAATTTATTATAATACTATATTTGACTCAGAAATAGTAAATAATAATTTTTACAGACTCACTCATTGGATTTGTGGTCTCGAAACCATTATTTCCGACACCATTGAAAAATAGGTTGTTACAGAATTAGTTAGAATGGGATGAGATTGATGAGAAGACTCTGTCTGCAATTTAGTTGTGCCTCATGAATTATGTGTTGCACGAGGTGCTAATGGAGAAAATGGCATCCGCCTTATGGAAGAAGTTAGAAACCCTTTACATGACAAAGTCTCTAGCTAATCGATTGGTGTTGAAATAGCATATATACATGTTCCGTATGGTTGAAGGTGTATACATTAGAGCTCACACTAGTGAATTCGTTACTCTCTTGAATGATATGAAGAATGTCAGGGGTAATATAGATGATGAAGATTAGACTATACTATTATTGTTCTTTTTACCCTTTCATATAAGACTTTAGGGAGACCTTGATTTATGGTAGAGATAAAATCTTGTTCAAGAATTTGAAGAGAAACTTGTTAAGCAAAGACAAACTCGACAACAAGCTAGGTTCAAATGATAAGTCAAATGGGAAAACCTCAGTTTTGGTTGCAAGAAACATGTCTAGATCGAAGTTGAGGAATTGAGATAAGACATGTGGCTACTGCAAGAAGTTAGGTCACATTAAGGCAGAATGTTATAAGCTACAAAATAAGAACAGGAAGGTTGTTAAGAGCAACGAGAAAGGGAAAAAAGGGCTGAGGTAGCTGATGCTAGTATGGTCAAAGACAAGGGTGATGATTGATTGTTGGTGTCTATGACTGAAAGTTCTAAGCTTTCGTCCGAGTGGATCCTGAATTCAAGGTGTTCTTACCGTATGTGTCCTAACAATGATTGTTTCTCCACATATAGTCCAATTGCAGGTGGAGCTGTGCTCATGGGGAATATTTCACCCTATAAGATAATTGGTATCGGTACCGTTTAGATTAGAATGCACAAAGGGATCATCAATACATTGTCAGGTGTCAGACATGTGCCTGATTTCAAGAAAAACCTCTTCTCCCTAGGTATGTTAGACTCGAATAATTGTAGAATCACCATCGAGTCAAACGAAATTAAAGTATCTCGTGGACCTCTTATTTTGATGAGAGGTTAGAAAACTGATAGTTGGAAACACGAAAATATACACACTTTTTCATGCCCTTTTTAACTCAAATTCATGCAGTTTCGGTGAAATTCTTGTCAAAAAATATATAGTAATTATAAAATAACTAAATTGCACTCAAATTATGAACATGTTGAATTTGAATTAATTTTATATCAAATTAATTTGAATTATTTTTGATAGATTTGTACAACAGGTGAAAAACGGCTCGACAGACACTACTAGAAGTGCAAAACTGAGAAGCAATTTTGAAGCATGAAGGCGAATTAATTTTTCAGCCCAAGAGGATCCAAATTATGTGTATTAATTCATAACATAATTAATTACAATTGAATTTGGGTTAAATAAATTATTGTTAATTAATTATGAAAAGGGGCCTAGTTGAGCTAAACTGAAAAAATCGATCCAACCGAGCATTGGGCAGCCCAAAATTGTCCCACATGCTGACCTATTCAGCTTACTTGGATGAATATTTGTCTTGAAAAATGGCCCTTGAAGACTTCTTCAAATTGCATTCAAACCCCTCCACTATTTATGCCTTTCTAGATTTACCCCTACCTTAAAATAGCATGTTTGAAATCTTCAAACATGCCACATGTAACACCCCTATCCCGTGCCCGTCGCCGGATTAAGGTTAGGAGCGTTACCAGACAGATCAGAAACATTCACAGGCAAAATCATACATTCAAACAACATTCTCAGACATAATGTCCCTTAAACGGGTCATCGAGACCTTAAGCATGCTTATAATTTAAGTTGGGACTAAATCAAAACACATAGAGAATTCTCGGAAAATTTAAAACTATACTAAACTACAGGGGAGGCACGCCCGTGGGAGGAGACCGTGTGTCATCCATGGCTTCTAGACACCCACGTGTATCCATCCGTGTCTATATACTGACTATACCAACACGGTCATTAGGCATGCCCGTGTGCCATGGCCGTGTACTACAAGGTCATATACTGACTTCCCCACCACAGCCACCAAGCACGCCCGTATATTTGGCCGTGTACTTTTAAGCTAGCTACTGACTTGCACACCACGGCCAGATGACACGCCCGTGTCGAGGCCGTGTAATACTAAACTACATCCTACAATTCACCCACGGTCGTTAGGCACGCCCGTGTGCCACAACCGTGTGACATTATAGGCCATTTACAAAGCCAAATTGCCACCCATAAGGGTCAAACCTACAAGCCATATTTAACAAGATATCTCCTGAACATTTAACCATCAAAATATACCAAAATAACCAACCAATTCATGCATATTTGCCAACTAAGGTAATCACACCACAATCCATTCAAACCAATTCCAAACATACCAATTTGTATGACTAAATCTAAATTATACCAAGCTCCTTTCATCCATATATACTTACCATCTCATAACCATTTCATGTAACAACTAAGCATGCCAAAACAACTTCACATATCACATTCATTAAGGCACTTTATCAAAACATAATTAGCCAGATCACATGGCTAAGTTCATTATACAACTCATACCAAAACTAACCTATACATGCCATATTGAGCTATATACATTCTCAAAGTATACCAAAATAAGTTTTAGTAGTGTGATGACGATCCGTGACGGTCTTGAGCCTATCAGTAGCTTTGACGACCTACAGAACAAAGAAAACACATACAGAGAGTAAGCTTTCCAAAAGCTTAGTAAGTCAATACACAAACAAACTTGATATGTAAAGCATGTAAGCATATAACCACATTGGCATATTTCTTCTACAAGGTAAATTTCTCACATTTATACCTTGATTCATTTTCTTGGCCAAATTGTCACATTTATCAATTCAAGAATCACAAACACATAGTTTTTAATATATGATTTCATGTAACATATTTCCAATCCATCATAGTAAAACATTTAGTCACTTACCTTATATACACATTTGGTGTATAATCAACGTACCTGAATCAAACATTCATTACTTAATCTATCAAAGCTCGGATTTGTCATTCGTATTTCATACTTGTCCGTTGAACCATAAGGAGTCCAATAGGATACTTTAAAAGTTCGGAATAGTAGTACAATGCCATCGTCCCAGACGAGGTCTTACGTGCACTCAGATATTGATGCCACTGTCCCGGACAGGGTCTTACACAAATCAGAACGATGCCAATGTCCCAGACATGGTCTTACACGTAAAGATCATAATGATGCCAACGTCCCAGACGTGGTCTTATACGTAAAGCTTATATTGATGCCAACGTCCCAGACGTGGTCTTACACATAATCAGATATCGATGCCACTGTCCCAGACAGGGTCTTACACGGATCTCAAATCAACGCTAACGTCCCAGACGTGGTCTTACATGATAAAACAGAACAGTTACCTATGTCATGACATAGCTAATCCTATTTATTCCTAGGTTCGTACGGGACTTATCGGACTTAATCACTATATCAAACTTATCTCGGAATTCATTTTCATAACTTCTCATAAACCTCCATAGTCAACATTAATCATATGAACACATATAATATCAAACAAGTACGCTTATTTGTATAGTGACTTACCTCGGATTTGGTTTATCAGAAATGTAATCGGCTACTCGTTTACTTTCACTTTCCCGCAATCTAAATCCGTTTTCCTCGGTTCTTGATCTTGAATTTAGCTCTCAAATGGTCGAAACTTTGAAAGCTTAAAACCTTTCTTTTTCTTTATTACATTCGGCCAAAGAATGATAAAAGCAAGGCCATTTTCTTTTGTTTCTTTTATTGATATAATAAAAAAATAACTTAAAATATAATATACTAATTTAACATATATTATAAACTTATGAAAACATATAATATATAAACATAACATATATATATAAGACCACATTTAATGCCGTCCACTCCTTTTAGTAATGGCTTAATTGCCACATAAGTCATTACTCTTAAAAAGACATAACAATTGAGCACCCTTTCATAAAACATGCCATTTTCACTTTTAATGCAATTTCATCCTTTTGTCAAATTAAACACATAGACAGGCAATTTAGCTCACGAAAATTTAGTACATGCTTAGTCACATTTTAACGACACAGAAAATAATATTAAAATATTATTCGAACTCAGATTTGTGGTCCCGAAACCACTATTCCGACTAGGGTATAAACCGGACTGTTACACCACATGTGTGGCCAGCCATGGAGGGAGTCTTTGGCTGATGATTTTGGCTATTTTTAGCAGCCTTCTCAACCTATAAATACGCCCATTGCCTACTCACTTCAAACACATCTCAACCCTTCTCATCTCTTCACTTCTCTCTAATTTTTCTCTCTTCATTCCCTTCTATTGTTCTTCATTTTCTTCCTTATTCCCTTGCCAATTTCACCTCTTGAAAAAGAGTCAATAAACGAACATTTGGAATAGCATTCAAGTGTTCGTAGAAGCCTTGGTTCGACAAGAACAAGCGAAGAAAGTGGAGTGGAGCAAACTAGTCAAGCCACGGAGAAAACAGCAGATTTGTTCCCTATCCTTTTAATTTTGTTGTTGTTATGATGAACATGTCTATGAATATTTGTGATGTTGATATGTTTAATTTAATTAATATGACTTAAATTTAATTCATGTTAGGTTGATTGCATTTCATGTACTTAATTTATTAAAATTGTGTTAGTGTTGTTATAGGCCTCGGTAAGATGTTTGATTAAGTAAAACCAGGACTAAATTATTCTTGCATTACAATTGTAAGGTAACTAATGAATTAATTATTTAAATGGATTGAAATTGTAATTAATTTACATGATACTTAATCAGTGTATCTTTAATCATCTAAGGTAGTTGAGGGTTAAATTAACAACGGTATCAACCGATACATTGGCCTTGCATAACTTGCAAGATTATTGTGATTAAACTGTTTCAAGGTAGAAATACATCATTACCTCACGTAATCTTTTATGTGCTTATAAGATTGAATTGATTGTTTGAATTGGAATAGAGATATGTACAAGAGATTATTTTAATTTCATAAGTATGTATATGCATTAACACGTTTGCTTATTAGAATTTGTTTAATCAGTCGAACTGACATAGAGATATAGTCAAGAGATAAATGAATTTTGGTATGTAAGTATGTTCATAAGTTAGTAAATTACCGTGTTGTCTTGAATTTATTCGTAACAACATGAACATGAGTTTAATAATTCTAAGTTAAGAAATGTAATTAATCTAACACAATTATGTCATTTTGATTAAAATCATCTTTTGAAATCGTGCATTGGAAATTTAATTTAATTTTTATTTATTTTACTTTGTTAAAAATCCTAATTTTTAATCACTTCTTCAAATGAAAATATTTTTCTTCACCAAAGTGTTATTAAATTGCATTCATAAATAATTCTTTTCACAGTCCCTGTGGGTACGATAACTCAACATTTACTTGTCACTTTATTACTTGCTGCGATTGTGTACACTTGCACATTTCCGTCGTTCCAAGTTTTTGGTGTCGTTTCCAAGGACTATTTTAAAAGACATTATTTGTGAAATTATTAATTTTGCATTTTGGTCTATTTTTTCTGTTAAATTTTAATTCCATTTTCTTTTTGTGTTTATTTCAGGTGTTTATGAGTATTGATCGAATTATCGATTTACTCCTTGTAGACCCAAAGATTGAAAGAACTTTTTGACAGTGAATAACACAAGCAAGTCAGAGAAGGACTAAAGAGATGAACTTTGAAAATCCGAATCAAGGAAACAAAGCAAACCCTGCTCAAAATCCTATCATTATTGCTAATGATAGGGATAGAGTGCTAAGATAGTATGTCGTGCCAGTGTTTCATGATCTTAATCCGAGTATTAGGAGACCCGAAATTGAGGCAAAATAGTTCAAGCTGAAGCCAGTCATGTTCCAGATGCTTCAAATAGTAGGCGAATTCAATGGAATGCCTACCGAAGATCCTCACCTACACTTAAGATTGTTCATGGAGGTGAGTGATTCTTTCAAGTTAGCAAGAGTACCTAAAGATGCACTATGATTGAAGCTGTTCCCATATTCACTAAGGGATAGAGCTCAAGCCTGGTTGAACTCATTGCCACCAAATTCAATTTCCACATGGCAAGAGTTAGCAGAAAGATTCCTTATGAAGTATTTCCTGCCTAGCAAGAATGCTAAGTTGAGGAACAAGATCACTACTTTCCAAAATATGGATGACAAGTCATTGTATTAGGCATGGGAAAGGTACAAAGAATTATTATGGAAGTGCCCTCATCATGGAATCCCACATTGCATCCAACTTGAGACATTTTATAATGGTCTCAATGCTCACACGAGGATGGTAGTGGACGCTTCTGCTAACGGTGCTATCCTTTCTAAGTCTTACAATGGGGCTTATGAAATCATCGAGAAGATTGCCAATAACAATTATCAATGGCCAACCAATGGAGTAGCGTCAGGAAGATGAGTCGTTGGAATACATGAACTAGACGCTCTTACTTCACTCGCATCTCAGTTATCCTCAATATTCTCAATGCTTAAAAATTTTACCATTAATGTCTTTAAAAGTTTTGTAGCACAATCACCGAATCAATTTGAAAATGTAGCCTGTGTGAAACACCCCAAACCCGGCCCACGAGCCTTGACCAGATCTGGTATGTTCCCCGGTGTAAACCGTTTCAAATTCTTTTGTGACTTAGGAAAAACTTGGGTGTTTTGAAAGAAAGTTTGTTTTAGGTTGGGCTTGAGTTGAAAACGAGTTTATTTGAGGTGACAAAATTTAGAGTTTATTTGAAAATAAATTTCACTTGATCTTTAATTAATAAAAATTTGTACCGTAATAAATAAAGGAAAAATAAAGTAGTTCAACTATGGCCTTATTACATCAAATAATTCCCAAAAATGAATTAAAGTGCTTAAATAAAATAAAAGTCCAAATAATAAAATTTTTCTTGTTGTGCATGTCCACCTTTAAGCTCTTGCCGACCCAGTCCATTACTGATCATAACCTGGAAGAAAAAGTTCCCCAACGGGGTGAGTCAAACAGACTCAATGTGTACACAAACACTAAGTCTTAACATTTCAGGCATGCATTATCATATCACATACATATTCAAATAACAGGTAAAAATAATGATGCAACCCAAACCCAAACCTATTAAGCCATCCGCTACACTCCCCCATACCAACTTGTACACCGTGGGGACTACTAAGTCGACCCTCCTTCCGCTACACTCCATATTGCGGTCTTAGGTCACCGCATTCGTGGTCTTAGGTCACCGTATTCATGGTCTTAGGTCACCACATTCAGATTACTGTGGTCTTAGGTCACCACATTCAGATATCACGGTCTTAGGTCACCGTGTTCGTGGTCATAGGTCACCACATTCACTTCCCCTTCAAAATAAAACCCATATGCCCCATATAATAGTAATATGCATAAATATGCCAGAGTTCACATTCTTATTCTTATTCTCATGTTACAATTAACATATTTCATAATCCTAGTAGGAGTAGGAAACGTACCTGAGTACTTTGTACCATAACATGGTACCTTAGCTACTTTCATATTCTTAATACCACATATATTAATTAAACTTAGCCATATAGGGTAGTATGAAATAGTGTGGGGTACACACCTGATTTGCTTAACGAATTCCTTGAAATCCCGTACAAACCGATCTATTGCTTTAGATCTCAATTCCTACATTTGGTAACCTTAATATGTTAGCATAAAGCCTATAAAACCAAATCCTAGTAGGATTTGTATTCTTAAAACCTACCTTGCTGCCGATTTCCCTATTATTCAAATCCCGAAAACCTTGTTGTACTCCTTCTTGTATTCGGCCAAACATCAAATCACATCGTAGGTTAGTTTCGGCTTTTAAACATTTAAAGAACAGATCTAGATACTAATCTAAGCCTTAGCCGAATATACATAGATGCTTACCTTAAATCTTTAAATCCCGAAACTCTCTTCCTGATTAATGGAGATGCCGAAATACCTTAGATCTGAAATCCCGGAATTCACCTTCCATATTTCGATCAACAAGATATAGGAGGGATTAGACTAACTTTCGACTTAAAAGAAAGGAATACAAGTATAACTATAGATCCTTACCCCTTTATATTGAAATCGACAGATCCTTCCTGACACCACTTCAGAGATTCGGCTTAGAGACTTGATGAACAATCGGCTATGAGCCCTCTATGCATTCGGTTTCAAAGATGAAAGAAGAGAGGAATATTTGGCTTAGAAGGAATCGGCTAGGAGGCTAAAAGAAAAAGAAGAAAAAGATGGATGCTCCACAACAAGAAGAAATTTGGCAGAGAGAAGAGGAGGAAGAAAATTGATGAGTAGCCCTATGTTCTTCCTTTTATAGCCGAATTTATCCCTTAGAATCCCTTACTTGGCCACCACTCTTCTTTATTTGATAGCTTTATCCTTTAATTATCACAAAATAAAAGAATTTATCCACATTTATTTCCTTAATAATTAAAGAATAATCCTTTATTATCTCCTTGAAAAATAATCTAAAAAAAAATCCATTATTTATCCTTATTAGCCGAATTTTAAAGAGGATAAAACTCCTCTGTTGCAAGCCTTGTGCCGTCCACCTCTGTGTTTCTAGAAGCCAAAATAAAACTTCTTTTATTTGCTTCCCATGTGACTCAAACTCAGGCCCAATACCCTTGTATGTGGCGCCATTTCTAGAGGCCCTAAGTGGCATCTTCAGGCCACTTTTCCAAGCCTGCTTGTGTGTCAAATTCCACATATTTTTTTCTCTTAAGGCCACCTTGCCTCAGTTTCCTCTTTTAAACTTTAAAACTCGACATTTCTGAGTCATTTCTAAGTTTCCAAAAATTTTCGTTCGGCTCTTTAAACTTGACATTTCCTTACATTTCCAAGTTTCCAGAAATGTTCACTTTCCTCTTTTGAATCATTTCCAAATCATTTCCATACATTTTCAGGTTTCCAAAATGTTCATTTCTAAATCGTTTCCATACATTTCCAGGTTTCCAAAAATGTTCAAAATATATTCACACACATAAGACATGTCATTTCGTACAATTAAACCGAAAATGCATAGGCCCTTTTTAGGATGTTACACTGTGTCTATTTTGGGGAAGAACATCTATTAAAAGAATGTCCATCGAACCCAAAATCTGTGTATTACATGGGTAACCAGAACCAAAACTTAGTAAGGTAAAGACTACAATCCAATTCGTATAACCCATCGTGGCGAAACCACCCTAATTTCTCCTGGAGTAACCAAGGGGCTAGACCAAGTAACACATACGCCCAACCTAGACCGACCCAGCCACCTATTTTTACCCAACAAGTTCAGAAACAACCTCAAGCTGAACCATCCAATGGCTTAGAAAACTTGTTGAAGGCATACATAGCCAAGAACGATGCCTTAATCCAAAGCCAAGCAGCTACATTGAAAAACCTAGGAGTAACCAAGGGGCTAGACCAAGTAACACATAACGCCCAACCTAGACCGACCCAGCCACCTATTTTTACCCACAAGTTCAGAAACAACCTCAAGCTGAACCATCCAATGGCTTAGAAAACTTGTTGAAGGCATACATAGCCAAGAACGATGCCTTAATCCAAAGCCAAGCAGCTACATTGAAAAACCTAGTAAAGCGTTGACATTGAGGAGCGGAAAGACATTAGGGCCCAACACTGTCGAAGTTGAAAAGGAGCCAGTTGATGCTCATGACTTAGAGGAAGTTCAATCGGGTGTTGAAATTTTAGTTTCACCGGAACCTGAATCTGCAAAATACGATAAGGTAACTTCTGAACCAGCTAATTCTGATAAACTAACAACTTTGTTAGATGCATAATTGCCACAGAAGACGAATCAACCAGTTCCAGTAAAGAATAAACTAACAACTTTGTTAGATGCATAATTGCCACAGAAGACGAATCAACCAGTTCCAGTAAAGAAGCCTCCACCACCCAACCTTCAAAGAGTTCAAAAGTAGAAGCATGAAGTTCAATTCAAGAAGTTCCTAAACGTACTGGAATGACGGAAATGTGCAAGTGTACACAATCGCAACAATTAATAAAGTGACAAGTAAATGTCGAATTATCGTACCCATAGGGACTGTGAAAAGAATTATTTATGAATGCTATTTAAAACACTTTGGTGAAGAAAAATATTTTGTTTGAAGAGGGTGATAAAAAACTAAGATTTTAAACTAAGTAAACTAAATAAATATCAAATGCACGATTTCAAAATACGATTTTAATCAAGATGACATAATTGTGTTAGATTAATTACATTTCTTAACTTAGAATTATTAAACTCATGTTTATATTGTTACGAATAAATTCTCAGCAACTCGGTAGCTTGCTAACCTATGAACATACTCACCTACCAAAATCCATTCCTCTCTTGACTATATCCCTATGTCAATTCAGCCGATTAAACAAATATTAATAGGCAAATATGTTATTGCACATACATACTTATTAAATCGAAATAATCTATTGTACATATCCTATGTCAATTCAAACGGTTAATTAAATCTAACAAGCACATAAAGGACTACGTGAGGTAACAAAGTATCCCTACTTTGAAACAGTTTAATCACAATAATCTTGAAAGTTATGCAATGTAACTCCCCGAATTTGGGCCTAGAAGAATTGGGCCTATTGGGCTTTGGGCTTTGGATTTCAGAAAATTCCTTTAAGTGAGCGAGAAAAATGACAATTGGCATGTGGGCTTTGAGGATTAATGAATTTGGAGTGTCTAGGGGTGTTGAAGATGTCCTGGGATCAAGTAAGGGTAAAGGAGAAATTTTTGGTTTTAGCCTCAGGGAATAGTGACTTCAGTTAGTAGGCCTTTTTAATAAATGAAGAAGAAATATGACACAAATGGGCTTGTGGTCCAGTGGTAAGTGGCCTCACTTGGGAGCTATAAGGTGGCGTGTTGTAAGCTGAAGAGGTCCAAGGTTCGAGGTTTAGGAGTGGTATTTTGTGGAGTGTTTATTTTACTGTATGGACGCCCAGAGTTGTGTTGGTTTTGAACTCTTGTCGTGGAGAGTTTGAAATAAACAGGTGTGTTGGATGTGAAGGGAATTTTGGATAAGATTAAGGTGTTATCAGGGAGAAAAGTCAAGACATGAGGAGAGGGAGGAGTTGGTTCCGAATAGGACTGTGGGGGGAAGGTAGGATTCGGCTTTGGCTATAAAAAGGGGGTGCCGAATTCATTGAAGGGTTTATTGGGTTCTGTTATTTCTTCCTTTTATCCCCCTCAGCCGAATTCTTTCATTTGCCGAAAAGAAAACCCATCAGTCTTTTTGCCGAAATTCCTATTAGAGTTGTGTTCTTCTTCTTTCTCTGAAAGCCAAATTCCCCTATAGCTAAATTCTCTTCTTTGCCAAATTATCATCATCCTTCCTTGCCGAAATCCCCATTAGTGCCGAATCTTTGTTGTTTTTCTCTATCAAAAATCAGTTGGTAGCTACTCTTAGTTAAGGTTAAAAGCTGAATCTCATTCGGTAGTTATCTAGGCCGTAGGATCTAAGGTTGGATTCGGTAAGTATTCTGTTAACTCCCCTTAGTATGTTTTGTTAAAAGCTGAAGCGCGATCTAATTTTTCATTATCGGTGATCTTGTATTAACAAGGGTAAGGATCGAAGATCGCAAGCGTGGTAGGATCATTAGCAAGGGTAAGGATACTCAACTCGATTATGGTTGAAGTGAATGGCCGAATGTGTGGATGACTTGTGTGGATTACGAGTCACCCGAATTTTGATGGTGTATATGTGAGTGCAGATCTAGGGAACACTTGTGATTAGTAGCGAAGGAAGGGCCATTAGAACCCTGTGGCACATGGTAAGATTACGGTAAGGTTTCGACTTTTGAGTAAATATTTTGATTAAGTATGAGTGGTTGATTGAAGGTTGGTTGTTGTAGGATCAAGGCTAAGGATAGAATAGCACGTCGCGGTATCCAAGTGTGTACAAACACTACACATACACATGATATCGGCAATGCCAAAAAGTCAAAAAGTTGAAAGTGGCTAAATGGGCCCGGTGGGCCCTAAGGCTAAGTTTGATGAAATTGTTTGGTTGGTTATACGAATTGAGTTAGTCATGCATGTTACATGATCTGGAATTATTTTGGGCCTAATAGGCCCTATGGATGTGATTTGGGACTAATGGGCCTTAAGGATGTGATTTGGGCTTGATGGGCTTTGTGGGGATGTAGACTAGTATGATAGGGTTTTATGGACTTTAGGCTTAGTACTGAACAACTCTTAAACCACATAAGACTTTCTAATAATTAAACATGCCCGTGGACAAGTCGCTAGGTTAGAGTGTGGCAACAGACATATGCATGTCTAGGATTGGATCTATGGAGAGCTTTGTACTTAAGCGGTCCTAGTGGCCCACCTCCTCTTCTTTGGAATCCTACTTGGTGCATAGTGTCTGTTCACTTTAGCCGTAAGGACTTGTTAATGGGCCAAAGTTCATAACTAAAACCCGAGAGGGACCAAATACCCTAGATTTAAAGAATTACTAAAATAACCCTGATTTGAAATTACCAAAATACCCTTGGTTTGAAAAATCACTAAGATAGCCCCGAATTGTGAAATTACCAGGATACCCTTAATTTGCAGAATTACCAAAACATCCCTAATTTACAAAAATTTCCAAAGTACCTCTTATTTGCAAAATTACCTAGATACCCCTATAGAGTAGATTTACGAAAATACCCTTGGATTGTGAAATGACGAAAATACCCTTACGTGATGAGTATAAGTTTATGGATGTTACAAATGTGTTTGATGCATTCATATGATATTCTGCTTAGGATGCATATGGGTGGGAATTATGGTACGGAGGAAGATTTCAGGATCGCATAGTCGCTTGACGACCGTGGATCCACCGGTGGCTTTAAGCCCATTATATGATTAGCAGCTTTGCTGCAACGTTGGGTAGTGCCGCTGTGAGTACTACCTTTGGTGTGTAGAGGATCGTGGGTTGATTTAGAAATCCGCACATGTGTGTAGGGTTGGAAGGGAAATGGTGTGTGTAGCAGATGGATTTTTGGGAGGGTTTTGCATTACCTTGTCTATGATATGATATGATATGATATGATATGATATGAGGTCATTGTAGGCTAAGGCCCAAGACCACCGATTTTGATAGGGCTTAGGCCCAATGTGAATATTTGTATATTGATTTGATTGCTAAGGGTTGTACACACTGAGTTTCGAAACTCACACCCTTTATTTAATGTTTCAGGTAATCCTCAGTAAACGGCTCGACGTGGGAGAGGACTCGGAGTTGGCCACACTACAAGATGTTTAAATTTTTATTTTTATTTATTTCTTTCAAAGGACATGGTTTTAGTTGCTTTACTTTCTTTGAATGTAATAAGGCCTTGTACTTTGATTTGTTTTTAGATTTTGGGTTTTGATGTTTTAACTGTTTACTTAATGATTAAACTTAAGTAAATTTCTTATGCTTAAACTTGGTTTCTGAAATACTTAAAGCTATAAAATGGGCTTTTATCATTACTTAACAAGACTCATGGGTTTTGGGCTTTTGGGCCCTAAAATTTAACTTAGAAAAATAGTTTTGAAATATGCCTTTGATGTGACATGCCGGATTCTGGCCTAACTTCTAGGCAGGGTTTGGGGTGTTACAGGCAAGGCAAATGTATTGTCAGATACAGTTGCTAATTTAACCCTTAGCTACCTTAGATGATTAAACATGCACTGATTAAGTACTGTGCCCATTAATTACAAGTTCAATCCGTTTAAATAATTAATTCATTAGCTACCTCACAATTGTAAAGCAAGAATAACTTAGTCATGATTTGATACGACCTTAGCCCGATATGTCTCTACTGAATCCATTGAGCTGCCACGAGGGCCTATAACTCGATCACGAGCTAAGAAATTTCAAGAATCATTAGCAAGCAATGTGGATCGAGTTTGGGATGGACAAGAAGCCGAATCTCTTCAACAAGCATGGATTAACCCAATAGGCGTCACTTGCAATTTATTGCAAGTTGAATTTAAATTTTAATAAACTCATCTTAGATTAATAAATGAGTTTCTGGTTATTAATTCAACTCATCTTAGTTTTAATAATTGAGTTATTATTGAACTTCATTTAATAGATGCTTCTTTAATTAATCTTGCTACTAGGATAATTTATTGATGCATGGGTTTAAGCTTAATTAATTATGCTTCATTTAATTAAACTAGTTATTGGAATAATTGATGAATAAGTTTTAGTTCATTTATTGAAGTTAAGTGTTTAATGGGTTTGAGTTTAATTAGTGTTTAATTGTGTTCAATAAGCTCATTTTAATGTGTTTATTGCAGGAGTGTTTTCAAGTCATAACCGTTACAAATTCAAGGCTGTTACAAATTAAATTAAGTGGCTGTTCAAGTCATTTTCGGTTACAAGCAAGGGGCTGTTACAAAGAAGGTTTAACACATCATTTAAAAGAGTTTAAAGAGTGGATTATTGCTTCTTTAAATTTGGCAGCAAGCTTTTCAGCTACCAACTGTTTTTGATGCTTCAAAAGAATTAAGACTTTTCAGCTAACCAAAGGACATTTCAAGAGTCACTTTTCAAAGCATTAAAGGTCAATTATGCAACTGAATTGAAGAAAATTAAATGGTGGAGTTATTTGGTTCAAGAATTCCAAGAGACTTGAGCTTTATTTCAACTTTTAAGATGAATATTTGTGACTATTCAGCTAGCCTTTTCCTAACCTTATAATGTAATCAACCTTTTGAAGGGACTTTTTTTGAAGGGACTTTTTTTGACATTTTAATGAAATTCTATTCATTTGGTGAGAAATACTTTTCTCTGATTTTGTACAAAGACTTGTTGGCTTATCTACGAAGCTAGTGGTGTCAACCCGTTCTTTGTTTTATTCTGAACTTATCACTTTCGTAAGTGTGGCGTTCAAACCCTATACCGAGGTTCCTATCTTTCTAGATAGTGGATCGAGATTTTTTTTTTGAATGAATTTTCAATCGAACTCATAAGCTTATAAGTGTTGGGTCGACACTTACTAGTGTTGGTTCTTGCTTGCTTTTTGAGCTGTTTCCTTCCATCATTTTACCATAACCGGATACACCCAATTAGCCATTTCAGAACCTTGTTGTTTTTAAACAATATTGAGCCTAGTTCACCAATTTTTATTAACTAACCATCCATTTGATCCTTACTTCATCGTAGACGATCGGGCAACATAAATACGACTCGACGCATCACTGAGGCGGATCGTATCATGATTTTACTTAATCAAGCATCTTACCGAGACCTATAACAACATACACACAATTTTAACAATTTTAGCAAATGAAATGCAATCAACCTAACCCGAATTAAATTCAAGCTAAATTGATTAAATTAACCATTCCAACAACATAAATATTCATAGATATGTTCATCATAACAACAACAAAAATTAAAGAGATAGGGAACAAGAATCAAATCCGATGTTTTTCCATAGCTTGACTAGTTTGCTCAGTTCTTCCTTCTCTGTTGTCCTCTTCGACCAAGGCTGCTATGAACACTTGATTGCTGCTCCAAATGGCTGATGAATTCCCCTTTTCCAAGAGGAGAAATTGGTAAGAGAGCAAGGGGATTTGGAATGGAAAAGAAGAGAGAACGTGGAGAGAAGAGAGAAAATATGTGAATGCTTGAGATGTTTTTGAAATGACCAGCCTAAGGGGCTTTTTATAGCTGAAGAGGGCTGCTAAAAATAGCTAAAATTATCAGCCAAAGAGCCCTCCCTTGGCCAGTCACACATGTGGCAAGGTTGAAAGTTTCAACTTTGCTAATTTAGGCTTGGGGCAAATCTGTAAAGCCACCAATTGTGGAGGGGTTTGTTTGCAACTTGAACAAGTCTTCAAAGGCCTCTTTGCAAGCTAAATAATAAGCCAATAAGCTGATTTGGGTCAGCATATGGACGGTTTTGGGCTATCAATTTCTTGGTCTGTCCGGCTCAATTGGACTACTTTTTCATAATTAATTAATAATAATTTATTTAATCCAAATTAAATTGGATATAAAATAAATTTAATTATATAATGAATTCATACACATAATTGGACCGACTTAGGCTGAAAATTAATTCTCCTTGATACTTCAAATTGCTTCTCGATTTTGAACTTCTAGCAGTGTCTGCGGAGTCTTTTTTTCCTCTTTGTGCAAATCTGACGAAAAATGATCAAAATTAATCAAAATTTATTATAAAATTAATTAAAATTCATTATGTTAACAATTTAAGTACAAAATAATTATTTTATAATAATTATATATTTTTCGACAATAATTTTGCCAAAACTACATGAATTTGAGTTAAAAAAGACATGAAAAAGTGTGTATATATTCGTGTTTCCACACCCCCCAAACTTAATTCATTGTTCGTCCCGAGTAATGCACAAATTGAAAAGAATTTCTCTGAAACACCTTTAAAAAATTCCTTTAGAACAATATTCTTCCCAAAAAATTATGAATTTGGTATACTTATGCTTAAAAACAAGAAATTTGATATTTATGCTACTCAAGTATACATATCGTTCAAATTAATCTCAACAACTATTATGATAGCGAAATTAGACTAAATGCTTCCTTAACAAAGACATGTTAACCCTTACCAATTTGATTTTATTTCCTTATTCAAGATTAAGCTGCAATCATTAAGTTTAACTTATGCCTTCGTATGTTGAACATAGCAATTTCTCTCCACTAATGTAGGTAGCATAGAAAACTTGAATCAATAGGTCTTTAAAAAGGTTGTAACGTGGCTAGGCTAGGGGTAGGTAAAAGATAGATAAATTTAGGCTAAAAACCCCTAGACTCAGCTTCCATCGGACCTTCGAAATAATTACCTTCAATACGCCAACTTAGTTTGCTTTCACATGCTCTTTTTGTACATCTATTTTCTTTCAAGTACGTATGCTCTTTTTTTTTACGAGCATTTTGCTTATGTACTACAAAATTTTTGAGCATTTGATACTTGTTTTCAACTCCCCAAACTTATTTTCAAAGAATATTCTAAATAGTATTGAGTCTAGTGTTTGGGAAATTTTAAAGATAATTAAGAGAGAAGTGATGGCTAAATATTGCAAGGGTTCAAATAAAATTAGGCCATATAGTCTCAATGTTGGGTTTCAAAGGATAAAATTTCATCAAGGTTGGCTCGAAAGGCTCAAACGGTCCAAAAAAAAAGTTGCCCAAATCATTTTCAACATTCCATGCTTCCTAGGATTTCGCCTCAAGAAACTACTAAGTCAATTCTAGAGACTTAAACTTTCATGATTGCCTAACATTCCTAAGGAACTAAAAATTTTATGGTACGATTTGCATGCTTTATTAAAAACACATTTATATCATTATTAAGCTAACATAACAATTTATTGAAATAATAGAACTTTATTTATACTGAAGTTTAGCATACTTAATAAAATTTCAAATTATTGAACAAAATATATCATAATTATAATTAAAAGAACTATTTATTCTGAGTGTAAATAATTTCAAATTTTCAGTCACCCTACTTAAAATGAACAATGTCCTCACTATTTAAAGTGAATAGATACTATACACCAGGTAGGATTCTATAAAAGAGGAAGTGAGTCAATTTGACTACTTAAGTATCAAGCTCATTCTAAATCCAATACTAGACATGTATATATTTATTGCCACACTTTATACTTCGCAAATTGTTCAATTTTATTAATGATTTCCATCTCTTGTTTTATTATACGAGAATAAAAATTCCTAATTAACTTAATCCTAAAATAACCTAAGAACATAAATAAAATAAAGTCGAGATCCCCCCTTTATTTATTTGCAGATCCTTCCGAATTCGACTCGTCTTTTGCTCCATCATTATTGTCTTTGCATGAATCGCTTCGCTCCTTCTTCGATAATGGGCTCCATGGTTCAAATATGTAATCTGGAAACTTATGCACAAAAATAAATGGGTCATTGTAAATTTTCGGAAGAGCACTTCTCATTGAGTCATCCCTTATTTTTGAATATCTCCAGTAAGCTTGTTGCTGCCACTGCATATGTTGCATTATGTCCATCAACTTTGACATCTCGAAGATCTGGGTGAGGCGGTTGAGCTCTGAACATTGAAGCCTCGACATCAGGTTCAGCTTCTGGTTCCAATGGTTCCACCTTATCAGAGACTTCAATCGGTTGCACTGGCTCGATCTCTATGGGATCTTCTTCTTCTTCGGGATCCTCACTTTCTTCAATTAGTTGCTGTAGAACAAAGTCTCCAGCTATACGGTTGAGGTCCCAATCTGTGATCGTGCCCTGACTATAGCCTGTCATCTTTACGTTAGCAATGTAACGCCCAAAAATTTAGGGTCTTTAATTTTTCATGTTCTGACAAAATTGCTTGTTTGCTTTAATGGCTAAGTGATTTGGGTGTGCATGGGGATATTTGAGAAGCCTGGGCTCAAGTCTTGGCTCTTACAAAATATTTATTTTTCTCTTAAATGAACCTGGACACTGGCACTTAGGCTTTATTAATAATAATACTTGTTTAATGACACAATAAGAGCTTGTGGCCTAGTGGAAAGTGGCGTGTTATGTAACTATGAGGTTTGAGGTTCAAATCCTGGGATAAGCAATGAAGTGTTTATTTTGCTGCTTGAGCTGGGAAGGTAGAAGAGTTGGACTGAAACACTGCTGGTGAGGTGTTTGAATTGGTCATGGAGAGATTGTAGGAGTAAATTGTGGAGAGGATTAAGGGAGAGTATTGTGGAGAGAATCAAGGAAGTTGGAATGTGTGGGAGTGTTAGTGCCAAATGGGGTGCTTAGCTACTCAGAGTTTCGGCTAAGACTTTCTTTGGGGGGATTCAGTTTTGGTCATTTTTTGTTTTGGGTCTTTTGCTCAAAAATCCTGAAGTGTCGAAATAGCTTTCATTCATGCTCTCTATTTTTGTTGCTAGTATACTACCGGATTATCATTTGGGGGAAACTGGTTAGTGAGTCGTTTACACCTTTCTTCATTGCCAAAATTGTCTTGCCTCTCCCACTTTTGTTTTGCTTCTTCCCTTCCTCTTGAATTCCTCTCCTTTCGGTCTCCCCTCTAAACCGAACCTTCCCTTCATCTTCTTCTCTGCTTCCCACTCTCTCCCAATCTTAGCCGATTTCATCATAAGGCTCTTTTTGTGTACTTTCCTTTTATCATCTCCTCTCTATTGTGCTTGGCTGAATATATCTAATCTATTGTAACCGATTCCATCATCATCCCTTTTCTTTTGTACCAAGCCAGATACCGTAACATTTAACTACTCTCTGGTAATCGGTTGAATTCCTCTACACAACTCTTTTTGCAGTCATCAATTTCGGTAAGTCTTTCAACTTTTCCAAGTAGGTTATTTCAATTAGCACTATGTTCCTAAGTCACTCTCATTTGTTTGTTCTCTATGTTTTAAAATTTCACGAAGGAAAAAGGGGATTCTCTAGTGTGTAGAGGCGTTCCCAAATCTTCCCTTCATCAACTGACTGATCATTGGGGGTAAGTTGGTTTGGTGGGCCGAATATTCTATGATTTCAGTGTTGGGTTTTAACATCATATTTTCGTGAACAATTCTGTCTAATAAGAATCGCTGTTTAAGCAGGTAATCATCAAGAACGTGAGGACGTGGCTTGGCCAGTAATCCTAGAGGAGTAGACCATATTTCGTATAATCGTGGTAGGTGATGATTGATTAAGTGTGGATCAAGTGGCCATAAGAGGGTGTTTTACCCTAACGATTAAAGGATTAAAGTGGGCCATGTTTGAATTTAGGTTTGGTGATTGTGGAACTTGGAGCGGTTTCATAAACAGGTGTGCAATCACACTATCTTCGCTAAGAATCGGCAAAAGCCGAAAAGCCGAAGCTTCGGCATTTGAGGCCTCGCGAGCGTGCGATCGCTCGTGTGGGAAAATTGAGCCCACAATGACGGTGGTAGACTGAAAAGGCCACAACGAGTGTTCTCATGACTTGGGTCGTTATGGGTCTCGTTGGGCTGAACTTGGTTGTGTGGACCAAAATAGGTTGTATGGGCCCAATGGGCTCGTGGGCCCACACGGATAAAATTTACGAAAAATGGCAGAAAATGGATTGGGCTAGGTAAATCACATAGCCATGATTGAATTTGGGCCAAATGGGCCACACGAGTTTGTGGGCCCATGTGGGCCAAATATTGGGCTTTGAGCACATTTACGTTGTTTCCACCAAATGGATTATCTATGTCGCTCGAGGTAACTGTAGGCCTTTGGAAAGGTTGTTAATTGTACCGAGACACTAGTGAGTAAAATGACTAAAATATCCCTAGTGAGTAAAATGACCAAAATACCCTAAAGGGAAAAATTACCGTTTTACCCCTAATGCATGGAAATGACTATTTTACCCCTAGAGATAGATTGACAGATGAAAATATGTATTGTATGACTGTACTGAGTAAGACATGTTGCATACACGAAATATTGATGACATGGCATACTGCATGGGGTTGGGATTCTGTTATGGAGGAAGTACTGATACTGGTGGCTCTACCACACATACTAATACTGGTGGCTCTGCCACAATTACTGATACTGGTGGCTGTGCCACATATATTGTACTGGCAGCTCTACTGCGTTATTGTTACTAGTAGCTATGCTGCAATATTAGTGTGAGGGCTGGGTTGGTCTATTTTGTCCCCACATGGTGTGTTGTTTGGTATAGGTGGTGTACTGGCCGGGTTTGGGTGTTACATTTAGTGGTATTAGAGCTCCGTTGTAAAACTCGAATGGAATGGGTTTGAAAAGTTTTTCTGAAAGTAGATTTTAAAGATTTGAAAGGATTTCGAAAGATGTACAAGTGTGGCACATCGAGTCTCTGACGCCAAATCTGTAATTTCTCTAATTCTGATTACTGATATATTGTGAAAGTCTAGATAGAGAACCACAGGAGACTATAAACTGTAGTGAGACCTCGACCCGCGACAACAAACCTCTAATGATTATTTTTCATAATACATTTGTTAATAATTACTGAAATTATAAGCTGATACATAAGAATTTTTAATCAGATAAAGCGCATATCGAAATGAGCACAGGAGGTACTCGCGAAAGGGGTACACGGGGCCGAGGTAGAGGCCGAGGAAGTGCTCGGGCCAGATCGTCGGCATCGGGCCATATCCCTACTGGGGATGCACCAGCCTCACCAGTAACTGAGACGGGGTCGTATGATCGAGCAGCTGGGGATGATGCTCTATCTCAAGCGATGCTCCGCGTGTTAGAGAGGGTTGCTGGAGCTAGTACTTGAACAGTGGGCCGAGGGTCAATTTTAGAGCGACTCAGGTCTAATAGAGTAGAAATTTTTAGGGGTATTTCTAGAATAGCCCCAAATATGGCAGAGTACTGGTTAGAGGCTACCGAACGAATAATGAACGACCTTGACTGTACTATGGAGCAGAAATTAAAAGGGGCAGTGTCCTTACTATGAGACAAGGCTTACCAATGGTGGCTCACCGTGAGAGAGGGTACACAGGCTGATCGTGTGACATGGGATTTCTTTAAGGTGGCATTTCAAGGAAAGTACGTGGGCACAAGTTATGTGGACGCCCGACGAAAGAAATTTCTGAGCCTGACCTAGGGGAGTAAGACAGTTGCAGAATATGAGGCCGAATTCTTACGATTGAGTCGGTATGCCCGAGGGAAAGTAGCAACTAAGTATGAACGCTGTGTGTGTTCTGGGGATGACTTTCAAGATTAGTTAAGGGTATTGTTAGCTCCACAGAGGGAGCGAGATTTTACTGCTCTTGTAGAAAAAGCAAAGATTACTTAAGAGGTGAAGCGCTCGGAGCGCCAGAACCGTGAAAAAGTTAAGGGTAGAAATAAGAGGGATTTTGGGCTCTCAAGTTCTTCGGAGAGGCCTATTAAGAAAGCCAAGTTTGAAGGGGCGGTTCGGACTGGGGTCCCTATTGCTATTAGTAGACCATAGCCTTGCGTTGATTTTGGGAGATCTCACTACGGTGAGTGCTGGAAGAGGATTGGGGCGTGTTTTAAATGTGGGTCCATGGATGATCAGGTTAAGGAATGTCCTCAGAGGCCTATTCAGATGCAAGCTGCAGAACAGGGTTATGGTCAACCAATGAGAGGTGGTCAGCAGCCACCGAGAGGCCGTGGGCAGGCCAGCGGTGGAAACGGTATGGGATGAGGTCGTGGAGCACCAGGTAGGGGTGCTGGTAACACCAAGGCGAGGCAGCCAGCGTTGGTCTATGTTGCTCATCGCCAAGAGGATGGTGACGCCCCTGACGTCATAACTGGTACGTTCCTAATTTACAATGTACCTTACACTGCTGTAATTGATATTGGGTCTACACATTCATACATTGCTTGCAATGTGTCAGGAACTTTGGGTATTCAGTTTGAAAATACTGTTAGTGAGATGACTATGATAAGTCCACTAGGTCAGTCGGTTAGGGTAAATAAGTTATTCAGAGATGTGCCCCTTGAGGTCCAAGGAGTAATTTTTCCAGCTTAGTTGATGGAACTGCCGTTTGGTGAATTCGACCTTATTTTGGGTGTGGATTGGCTGGTGAGACATCGAGCTAGTTTGGACTGTGCTGCTAAGCATATGGTGTTGAAGACTACTGAGGATGAGGAGGTGGCTGTGATTGAGGAGTGAAGGAATTATTTGCCTAACGTGATTCCAGCATTAAGGGTCGAGAAACTGATTCGCAAGGGTAGTGAGACGTTTTTAGCCTACGTTAGTATTTTTGATTCTGAAAGTCATTCTATCAGAGATACTAGAACTGTTAAGGATTTTCCGAATGTATTTCCTGGTGAGCTCCCTAGGTTGCCTCCGAACCGCGTGGTAGAATTTGGTATTGAGCTCTTACCTGGAACAGCTCCAGTGTCCATTTCCCCATATATGATGGCACCGAAGGTGCTGGTGGAGTTAAAGGCTCAAATTCAAGAACTTCTGGACTTGGAATTTATTCGACCGAGTGTGTCTCTGTGGGGAGCACCAGTGTTGTTTGTAAAGAAGAAGGATGGGTCCATGTGCATGTGCATCGATTATCGGCAACTTAATAAGGTGACTATCAAGAATAAGTATCCGTTGCCGATGATCGGCGATCTGTTTGATCACCTGTGAGGAGCTTCAGTTTTCTCCAAAATAGATCTCCGTTTTGGGTACCATCAACTAAGGGTTAAAGAGGTTGATGTGTATAAGACCGCGTTTAGGACTTGGTATGGTCATTACGAGTTCCTAGTGATGCCGTTTGGGCTGACGAATGCACCAGCTGCTTTCATGGACCTGATGAACCGAGTATTCTAGCCCTACCTGGATTAGTTCGTGGTGGTATTTATAGACGATATCTTGGTGTATTCGAGAACTGAGGATGAACATGATGCATATTTTTGAACTGTTCTGCAGATTTTAAGGGAGAAGCAATTGTACGCTAAGTTCAGAAAGTGTGAGTTATGGCTACGAGAAGTGACATTTCTTGGTCACGTGGTGTCTGCCGAGGGGAGCTGGGTGGATCCTCGAAAAATTGAAGTCGTATTGGACTAGAATCCACCTAAGACCGTATCTGAAATTTGAAGCTTTTTGGGTTTGGCAGGGTATTACAGACATTTTGTTGAGAGGTTTTCCTTAATTGCTGCACCTATGGCTAAGTTGCTGTGTAAAGGGGTACCGTTCAATTGGACTTATAAGCAGCAAGAAAGTTTTGTGAAACTGAAGAAGGTTCTGACTGAAGCCCCTGTCTTGATACAACCAGAGTCTGGGAAGGAATTTACTGTCTACAGTGATGCATCACACATTGGATTGGGTTATGTGCTGATGCAGGAGGGTAAGGTGGTTGCGTATGCGTCTCGTCAGCTTAAGCCTCACGAGGCGAATTACCCAACTCATGACTTGGAGTTAGCCGCGGTGATATTCGCACGGAAAATTTGGAGGCATTATTTATACGACGAAAAATGTATTATCTTCACATATCACAAGAGCCTCAAGTACCTCCTTACTCAGAAGGAGTTGAATCTTAGGTACAAAGATAGGTAAAGCTGCTTAAGGATTACGACTGCTCGATTAAGTATCACCCTGGTAAGGCTAACGTGGTAGCTGACGCACTAAGCCGTAGGGCTGTATCTGATTTGAAAGTAATGTTTGCTTGTCTCAGCTTGTATGAGAATGGTAGCTTGCTAGTTGAGCTTCAAGTGAAATCGTCGTGGACTGAACAAATTAAGGGGAAACAGTCGGTGGATTAGTCACTGGTTTCTCGTTTCTAACAAGTTGAGAATGGAGAGACTATAGATTTTAGGTTGAATGGTAAGGGAGTATTGTGTTTCCGTGGGAGAGTCTGTGTACCGAAGGATTCTAAGTTAAGGTAGTCTATACTGCGAAAGGCGCATAGTAGTCCATACGCTATGCATCTTGGCAGAAACAAGTTATACCAAGATCTTCATGAGTTGTACTGGTGGCCAGGGCTGAAACGCGAAGTTACTGATCTTGTGAGTAAGTGCTTAACATGCCAGCAAGTCAAAGCTGAGCATCAACTGCCTTCAAGGTTACTGCAGCTGGTTAAAATTCCACTTTGGAAGTGGAGAGAGCAACCATGGATTTTGTGAGTGGGATACCCTTAACGCCTACTAAAAAGGATTCAGTATGGGTTATTGTAGACCAACTGACTAAATCTGCCCATTTTATACCAGTTCATACGGATTACTCGTTGCAGAAGTTGGCAAAGTTGTATGTGGCTGAGATTGTAAGACTGTATAAGGTACCAGTTTCCATCATATCTGACAGAGACCCTCGATTCACGTCTCGATTCTGGAAGAAATTACACGAGAATTTGGAAACTAGGTTGGACTTTAGTACTGCGTTCCATCCTCAGACAGATGGTCAGCCAGAGAGGGTGATTCAGATACTAGAGGACATGTTAAGAAGCTGTGTTATTGATTTCCGAGGCAGCTGAGAAGACTACTTGTCGCTGGCTGAGTTTGCGTATAATAACAGCTACTAGTCCAGTATTCAAATGGCACCGTACGAGGCGTTGTATGGTTGTAGGTGTCGTATGCCTACTTATTGGACTGAGCTGGGTGAGCGGTGAGTTTTAGGGCCCGGGTTAGTTTCTCATACCAAAGAAAAGGGAAAATTGATTCGAGACCAGTTGAAGGAAACGTCGAATAGGCAAAAGTCTTACGCAGATCTTAAACATCGAGAGATCGAATATTCCTTGGGAGACTCCGTATTTCTTAAGGTCTCACCATAGAGAAAGATACTGAGGTTTGGGCGAAAGGGTAAGCTTAGCCCTAGGTTCATTGGGTTTTACCGTATATTGAAACGTGTGGGACCGGTCGCCTATCAACTTGAGTTTCCTCTGGAATTAGATCGGATTCATGATGTGTTCCATGTCTCCATGCTGAGGCATTACCGCTCTGATCCCACACATATAGTACCAGTCAAGGAGATCGAGGTTAGGCCAGGTTTGACTTTTAAGGAGGAGCCAGTGAAAATATTAGACCGTGAGGTTAAGGTACTAAAGAAGAAATCGATCCCACTAGTTAAAGTGCTTTGGCGGAATCACAGTACCAAGGAATCCACGTGGGGGCATCAGGAAGCGATGCAACAACAATACCCACACCTATTCTGGCTAGGTAAATTTCGAGGCCGAAATTTTTTTTAGGGGGTAGAATTGTAACGCCCAAAAATTGAGGGTCTTTAATTTTTCATGTTCTGACAAATTTGCTTGTTTGCATTAATGGCTAAGTGATTTGGGTGTGTATGAGGGTATTTGAGAACCCTGGGTTCAAGTCTTGGCTCTTAAAAAAATTTTATTTTTCTCTTAAATGAACCTGGACACTGGCATTTAGGCTTTTTTAATAATAATGCTTGTTTAATAACACAAGAAGAGATTGTGGCCTAGTGGCAAGTGGCTTGTTGTGTAACTATGAGGTCTGAGGTTCAAATCCTGGGATAAGAAATGGAGTGTTTATTTTGTTGCTTGAGCTATGAAGGTAGAAGAGTTGGACTGAAACACTGCTGATAGGGTGTTTGAATTGGTCATGGAGAGATTGTAGGAGTAAATCGTGGAGAGGATTAAGGGAGAGTATTGTGGAGAGAATCAAGGAAGTTGGAGTGTATGGGTGTGTTAGTGCTGAATGGGGTGTTTAGCTACTCAGAGTTTCGGGTGAGACTTTGGTGGAATTCAATTTTGGTCATTTTTCATTTTGGGTCTTTTGCTCTAAAATCCTGAAGTCCGAAATAGCTTTCATTCCTGCTCTCTATTTTTGTTGCTAGTATAGTGTCGAATTGTCATTTGAGGGAAACTGGTTAGTGTGCCGTTTACACCTTTCTTCCTTGCCGAAATTGTCTTGCCTCTCTCACTTTTGTTTTGCTTCTTCCCTTCCTCTTAAATTCCTCTCCTTTCGATCTCCCCTCTAAACTGAACCTTCCCTTCATCTTCTTCTCTGCTTCCCACTCTCTCCCAATCTTAGCCAATTTCATCATAAGGCTCTTTTTGTGTACTTTCATTTTATCATCTCCTCCCTATTGTGCTTGGCCGAATATATCTAATCTATTGTAATCGATTCCATCATCATCCCTTTTCTTTTGTACCAAGCCAGATACCATAACCTTTAACTACTCTCTGGCAATCGGTTGAATTCCTCTACACAACTCTTTTTGCAGTCATCAATTCCGGTGAGTCTTTCAACTTTTGCAAGTAGGTTATTTTGATTAGCACTGTGTTCCTAAGTAACTCTCATTTGTTTGTTCTCTATGTTTTAAAATCTCACGAAGGAAAAAGGGGATTCTCTAGTGTGTAGAGGCATTCCCAAATCTTCCCTTCATCAACTGACTGATCATTGGGGGTAAGTTGGTTTGGTGGGTCGAATATGCTGTGGTTTTGGTGGTGGTTTTACATCACATTTTCGTGAACAATTCTATCTAATAAGAACCGCTGTTTAAGTAGGTAATCATCAAGAACTTGAGGACGTGGCTTGGCCAACAATCCTAGAGGAGTAGACCATATTTTGTATAATCGTTGTAGGTGATGATTGATTAAGTGTGGATTAAGTGTCCATCAAAGGGTGTTTTACCCCAACGATTAAAGGATTAACGTGGGTCATGTTTGAGTTTAGGTTGGGTGCTTATGGAACTTAGAGCGGTTTCGTAAATAGGTGTGCAATCACACTATCTCCGCTAAGAATCGGCAAAAGCCGAAAAGCTGAAACTTCAGCATTTGACGCCTCGCGAGCGTGCGATCACTCATGTGGAATAACTGAGCCCACAACTGAGGGCGATAGACCGAAGAGGCCACTACGAGTGTTCTCGTGCACTTGGGTCGTTATGGGCCTCATTGGGCCGAAATGGGCTGTGTGGGCCTAATGGGCTCGTAGGCCCACATGGATAAAATTTACAAAAAGTGGCGAAACTGGATTGGGCTAGGTAGATCACCTAGTCATGATTGAATTTAGGCCAAATGGGCCACACGCATTTGGGCCGAATATTAGGCTTTGAGCCCATTTTTGCTGTTTCGACCAAATGGATTATCTGTGCCGCTCGAGGGGAATGTAGGCCTTTGGAAAGGTCATTAATTGTACCGAGACACTAGTGAGTAAAATGACTGAAATACCCCTAGTGAGTAAAATGACCAAAATACCCCTAATGGGCAAAATTATAGTTTTAATAGATTGACAGATGAAAATATGTACTGTATGACTGTACTGAGTACGACATGTTGCATACACGAAATATTGATGACATGGCATACTGCATGGGGTTGGGATTCTGTTATGGAGGAAGTACTGATACTGGTGGCTCTGCCACAATTACTGATACTGGTGGCTCTGCGACATATACTGTAGTGGCAGCTCTGTTGCGTTATTATTACTGGAAGCTATGCTGCAATATTGGTGAGAGTGCTGGGTGGGTCGACTTTGTCCCCACATGGTGTGTTGGGTTGGTACGGGTGGTGTGCTGGCCGGGTTTGGGGTGTTACATGCAAGAATTATAGCTTTTAAGCACAAATTTATTATCGTAAAGGGGAAGTAAGCTGGGCCAGAACGTCTAGCAGCACAATTCCGCATCTCTCTCAAGATGATTTTTCCCACATCAATGGTCTTTCCAGTTAAAATCGAGTATAACAAGACCATTTGTTCTAATGAAATCGTAGTCCCATGTGAACTAGGAATAAGGCTGAATCGGACATAATAGAACCATACCATCACTACTGGTGTCAAATATTCTCTTCGACAAGTGTGAATCCTTTGTTTTGACACAGTCCACTTGGAACATGGAACTGTAAGTTCCTCGAGTATTTCTTACAAATTTTTAGGCTCGATATTGCTCATTAAGGAAGAATATTCATCATTTTCAAAATCAGGCAATTCAAAGAACTCATTAATAGCATTTGAACTTATTCGTACATTGATTCCGTGAACTGAAACTTCCGCCAACTCACTTGAGGTTAAATTCGCATAGAATTCACGCACTAACTCGTAATCCACACTGGGTCTCTTCTCACAAAACAACTCCCAATTGAGAGATTCAGCAAGCTGACGAATACGCACCATAAAATCAATATAGTTGCTTTCTTTCAATGTGAAGCCTTTCTCTGGATGCATCTGTTGATTCTTGAAAACACTTTCGTATCTCGCTTTGGCTTCTTCACAGTGGAATTTGCTTTGTGATTCGTCAATTTGGGTAGACACACAAGTTCTTTTGCGCAGCATGATTAACCTAAACTAAGATGGAAAAATTTCTCAAAAATTTAATTAATATAAAATATTAATAATTCAATAAATTGAAAAATTAAATGATTAAATAAAATTTAAAATTTAAGAGAAAAATTTGTCTTACCACCTTTTTATAAAAATTAAGAACTCCTAAAAAATAATTAGAAAACAAAAGAGGTCGATTTAGGGTAGGTTGAGGGTTATTGGATAAGGATGGGATGTTGGTGTGAGTAATAGGGTTGATGTGCCGCATGGGTGCTGGGCAGCAAGCGGACGCGTCGAGTGTAACGCCCCGAATTTTGGGCCTAGATGAATTGGGCTTTGGGCTTTAGGCTTTGGGTATCATAAATTTTTTTTAAGCAAGAAAATGACAAATGACATGTTGGCTTTAAGGGTTTAATAAACTTGGAGTGTTTAGGGGTGTTGGAGAAGTTCTGGGTTCTAACTTTGAGGAGAAGGAATTTTTAATTAATTATTAAAGGAACCAAGGCAGTGAGTAGTTGGGCTTTTAAATAAAAATAGGGGAAAATGGCATCAAAGAGCCTTGTGGTGGAGTGGCTAAGTGACGCCACTTAGGGTATAGGAAGGTGGCGTTATGAGCTAGCAAGGAGACCCTAGGTTCGAATCCTAGCTTAGTATTTTTTTAGGAGTTTAATTTTGGCCTTCTAGAAGGTTGGAACTAGTATGATGATGGACTCTAAGGAGAGTGATCAGAAGAGAAAATTTAGGAAAAAGATTGGGGAGTTATCAGGGAGAAAAATGAGGAGATGAGATGGGGAAGAGTTGGAGCCAATTGGGACTTTGGGGGGTCGATTTTGTGTATAAATAGGGGGTGCGGAATTTCCTCTATGCTATTTCGGCAATTGGAATTCCCTTTGTGCTATTTCGGCAACTATAGTGCTCTGCCGAATTCTCCTTCACTTTTTCTATTCTAAACTTAGCCTCTCCCTTATGTATTTTCTTTTCTTCTCTCCTAAAACCTTAAATCGAATATCATTCTCTTCTTTCTCCATTGCTTGTGCTGTCCCACCTTCATCTCAATTGTTGGGGACTGAATATTCGTGACTTCAAAAGCTGAAAACCTTTGCTCTTGGAGCTGATTTCTTCATCGCCCCAAACCTTGTGCCAAATACTCTAGTGACCAAATCTCAGTCATGCTGTCATCATTCCTTTGATTTTTGGTGGATCGGATCTTGGAAAAATTGAAATCAAGCTTGGATCTACAAGTCTCTGCCGAAAAGCTATCCATACATTTCGGCTTTTGGGTAAGTGTTCTTGATTTTGGGATAAGTTGGCCGAATAGTCTATAGTATGGGAAAAGGGTGACTTAAGTGGACACAAGTCACCTATTATTCTGTCTTTAACGATTAAGATTGATGCATATCTAGGGGATATTCGTGAGTACTAGCTAAGGAAGGGCTATTAGAACTGGTGGCACACGTTAAGGTTATGGTAAGGCTTCAGTTTTTGGTAAATATTGTGTTTAAGTGTGTGATTGGTTGGAGGTTGGTATTGGTTGTAGGTTCAAGGCTGAGGATAGTGTAACATGTCTCATTTACCAGATGTGTACATACACATCAAACACGACAAATCGGCAAAAGCTGAAATCCTGAAAAACCGGAATGCCGAAAAACTGAAAAGCTGAAAAGTTGGCAACGGCAACCGCACGAGCGTGCGAACATTTTTGTGGGAACACTGATACGGCTATCGGGACCAAGAGAGTGATGTCATGGTCTTGGGCCACTGTTTGGCCAACCGGGCCAAAGGGGCTAAATGGACCTGCCGAGCTCGTAGGCCCAAATCGACAAGAATTGATATGTAAAATTGAATGATGGTTTGATATGGATGGTTGTATGATTTGATTATGATCGGGCCTAATGGGCTACATATACATGATTGGCCTTAATGGGCTATATGGACATGATTGGGCTTATTCGGCCTTATGGGATTTTAGAAATGCATGCTAGGGTTTTTATGGACTCTAGGCCTAGTTCTGATGAATTCTTAAACAACATAATACTTAACTTAATAATCAAACATGTCTATAGACAAGTCACTAGGGTAGAGTGTGGCAATGGACATATGCATGTCTAGGACTCGATCTAGAGAGAGCTTGGTACTTAAGCGGTCCTAGTGACCCACCTCCTCTTCTCTAGAATCCTACATGGTACGTAGTGTCTGTTCACTTTAGCCGCGAGGACTTGTTGACGGGCCAAGGTTCGTAATTAAGACCTATACTGGTAAGAATTACTGAAATACCCCTATAGGGTAGAATTATTGAAATACCCCTGTAGGGTAGGATTACAAAAATACCCCTGAATTGCAAAATTACCGAAATACCCTTGATTTGTGAAATGACTAAAATACCCCTATGTGATAAATGTAAGATTTATGGATGTTACATCTACATTTGCTGCATTCATATGATATTCTGTTTATGATGCATATAGGTGGGAATTATGGAACAGAGGAAGTATATGAGGGTCGCATGGTTGCTTGACAACCGTGGATCCACCGATGGCTTTTTAAGCCTATTATATGATAAGAAGCTTTGCTACAACGTTTGGTAGTACAGTAACTGGGCTACCCTTGAAGTGTATCGGATGGGTGGGTCGATTTAGAAATCCCCACAGAAGTGTTTTGGTTGGACAGAAACGAAGTGTACCGGGTGGATTTTTTAGGGAGGGTTTGCATAGCATTGCATGTATGATATTATTATGTTATTATTATGATATGTATGCTACTTGTTTGACGAGGGTCGTACACACTGAGTTTTCGAAAACTCACTCCCTCTTTTATTTTTCTCAGGTGATCCTCAGTAGGCAGTTCGACGGATGGAGGGACTCAGAGGTGGCCAACTAGCAAGACGATTAAACTTGTTTTTATTATTATCTAAATTCTAGATTTTGGGTTATTTATTTTGAGTTATTCTATTCCGTATTGTAATAAGATTTTCCCTCTAGTTATTATTCCATTTATTCCACTATGCATTGTGATTTTGAAACGGAACCTGGATTTATTTCTTTTAAGTATATTTCAAGTTTTTAAAAATAATTGTGTTTTAAGAGCAAGCTTCCGCTGTCAAAGGAAATTTTTACATAGCAACAAGGAAAATGGTTTTTGGCTACACCTCGTTTTGAAAGCGAACTGGATTTTACTTAACTTTTCTCTAGAAGGGTTTTCAATGAAAACAAGGTTTTTACAAAAACACTTCAATGTGACACGCCAAATTTGGGCCTAACTTCTAGGCCGGGTTTGGGGTGTTACATCGAGCTGGTTCAAGGAGTGGCACAACCTGGCGAGGAGTAGGTGCTCGGTAGCAAGGAGCAATGGGGCACGCGCGGGTTGGGGCAAGAGCAGGTGCAGTGCCAAGGAGAAGGACAGGTGAGCTACTGGTGCGTCTCTGTGCGAGGGCTGTTGGGAGTGTGCTGGCCCATTGGGCTGTCGGTAGTGCTGCAGCTAGGGAGTTGAAGGCTACGGCACTAGGTGGTTTGGTGGGATGGAAGTTTGAATGAAGAAAGATGGAGAAGGTTGGTGGTATTTATAGTGAGGGAAATATGAGTTAAAGTAGAATTCATTAAGAAATTTAATAATTGAAAATTCTAAGTTCTAATTCTACTCAAAGTAAATAACAATTAATAATTAATATAATGCATATTAAATTATTTTTTGATATTAAAAGATAAAAACTTATCAAAATAAAATATGATTAAATTAAAACTAATCCTAACTCTATGTAAAGTTGATAATAATTAATATATATTATAATAGATATAATTATATTTAATAGTTATCATCTTTTTTATTAAACTAAAAACATTTATTCCAGAAGCCTTTTGAAGATATTTACAAAAAGAGGCATCTAATTTTTAATATTTACAAGAAAAACAACCACATTTTGAAAATTATTTAATTAAGAACCTAGACTTAGAGAAAATCTGAAATTGAGTTGCAATTTAAAACTTGGATCAAAATTTGACCATTTTATTTGAAACTAAAATTTTTTTTCCATTTAGGGCATAATTTCTCAGAAGATTATGTTAAAATCAATTCTCAGGAAAGATTGGAGGGGTCACAAACGGTCTCGCTTAAGTTCCAATCTCCTAGACAGAATTTATTTAAACATACTAATCCCAAAAATACATCCTAAATCATTTATTTAAAAAGAAAAGAAGAAAATTTAATTATTTGATAAAATGAACGAGATTTGATCCCCGTGATGCCCTAAAATCTTGAAACTCTAAATTCTGTGCACTGAAGTTGGTATGTATAAGTAGCACTTAGAATATTAATTTTAAGGTATTACCAGGGTTATTTGAAGTCTTAGGGATAGGGAAGACCATAGGGAAAATTTTAATTTTTTCCTTAGTAGGACCCTAGACTCAGGTATTAGGCCTCTTAAACAGATTAAGGGGAAAATAGGACACAATTGGGCCTGTGGTTTAGTGGCAAGGTGGCGCCACTTGGGGAACTATAAGGTGGCGTTACTGTCAAGTGAAGAGGTCCAAGGTTCGAGGCTTAAGAGTGGTGAATTTAGGGATTTTTTTTTTGCACATGGAAGGAAGGTAGTGGCGCTAGAGTGGACTCTGGAAGGGAGTGTTCAGGAGAGAAATTTAAGGTAAAATAATAGAGAAAAGATAGGGGATTGAGGTGTGGATGTGTTGGTGCAGAATGGGACTTTGGGGGAAGGTAGTTTTGGCTTTTGGTTATAAAAGGGGGGTGTCGAATTCCTTTAAAAGGTTCCTTGGGTTTTCCATTACTTTTCTTTTCTCCCCCTCATTTTGTTTCTTCCGTTGCCGAATTCTTCCATTGCTGAAAAACCATCATTCCTTTTTGCCGAAATCCCTATTGGTGTTGCATTCTTCTTCTTTCTCTGAAAGCCGAGTACTCCCTTATAATCGAATAACCCTATCTTTTTGCCGATTTCTTGTTGTTTTTCCTCCATCACAGATCGATTCCTGTTATCTATTCTTAATCAAGTTTTAAAAGCCGAATCTCATTCAATAGCTACCTAGGCCACAGGATCAAAGGTTGGATTTGGTAAGTACTTAGTCAACCTCCTTTAGTGTGTTTTGGTAAAAGCCGGAGGGCTATCTAACTCTTTCTTGTCATTAACCTTGTATTAACAAGGGTAGGGTTCAAAGATCGCAAGCGTGGTAAGGATCACTAGCAAGTGGTAAGTGTACTCGTCTCAATTCTGGATTAGTAAGTGGCCGAATGTAAGTGTGGCTTATAGAGGTGACTTGTGTGGAATATGAGACACTTGATTTTTGATAGTATATGTATGGGTGCAGAACTAGGGGATATTCGTGAATAGTACCTAAGTAAGGGCTACTAGAACTGGTGGCACACGGTAAGGTTATGGTAAGGCTTTGGTTTTTGGGTAAATATTGTGGTTAAGTGTGTGATTGATTGGAGATTAGTATTGGTTATAGGTTCAAGGCTAGGGATAATGTAGCACGTCACATTAACCAGGTGTGTACATACACTTCACACATGACAAATCGGCAAAAGTCGAAATCCAAAAAAAAATCAGAATACCGAATAGTCGAAAAGCTGAAAGGTTGGCACCGGTAACCACACGAGCGTGTGAACATTCGTGTGGGAACACCGATAGGTTTACCGGGGCCAAGAGAGTGATCTCATGGTCTCGGGCCACTATTTGGCCGACCGGGCCAGACGACACTAAATGGGCCTACCGAGCTCGTGGGCCCAAATCAACAAGAGTTGATATGTGAAATTGAATGATGGATTGATATGGATGGTTGTATGATTTGATTATGATCGGGCCTAATGGGCTACATAAACATGATTGGGCTTAATGGGCTACATAAACATGATTGGGCTTAGTGGGCCTTATGGGATTTTAGAAATGCATGCTAGGGTTTTAATAGACTCTGGGCCTAGTTCTGGTAAATTCTTAAATAGCATAAAGCTTAATTTAATAATCAAACATGTCTATGGACAAGTCGCTAGGTTAGAGTGTGGCAATGGACATATGCATGTCCAGGATTGGACCTAGGGAGAGCTTGGTACTTAAGCAGTCCTAGTGACCCACCTCCTTTTCTCTGGGATCCTACCTGGTGCATAGTGTCTGTTCACTTTAACCGCAAGGACTTGTTGATGGGCCAAAGTTCATAACTAAAATTCGAGATGAAAGAAATTATAAAAATACCCCTGTAGGGTAGAATTACAAAAATACCCCTGTAGGGTAGATTTACAAAAATATTCTAGGAGTGAAATGACTAAAATACCCCTAGGTGCTTAATGTGTGAAAATGTATATGTTGCATTCATGAGATATATGTTGCACTTGGGTGGGTTTGATTATACGGAGAAAGATATATGAGGATCGCATAGTCGCTTGATGACCGTGGATCCATCAGTGGCTTTAAGCCCATTATATGCTTAGCAGCTTTGCTGCTACGATTGAGTAGTGCCGCTGTTGCTGCTACCTTTGGAGTGTAGGGATGGGTGGGTTGATATTTATATCCCCACAGGAGTGTAGGGTTGGAAGGGAAATGGAGTGCAGGGTTGGATTTGGGATGGGAGCATTGCATTCGTGTGATACTGATGTGATCTGAGGTCATTGTGGGCTAAGGCCCAAACCACCGATTTTGATAGGGCTTAGGCCCAATGTGATAATTGCATGTTGGTTGGATTACCAAGGGTTGTACACACTGAGTTTCAAAACTCACACCCTTTTATTTAATGTTTCAGGTGACTCTCAGTAGATGGCTCGATGTGGAAGAGGACTCGGAGGTGGCCACACTGCAAGCTACTTAGAACTTTTTAATTATTTTCGAATGACTTTATTTTAATAACTTTATTTTCATTAGGGTGTAATAAGGCCTTGTATCTCCAATTTGACCTTACATTTGGGTTTTATTATTATGTCAACTGCCTAATTATTAAACTTAAATAAATTTCTAAAGTTTAACATGGTTTTCGAAATAACTATAACACATGGACTTTTTCTTAAAACATGGGCTTTCATCATAACTTAACAAGTTGCAAGGATTTTGGGTTTCTAAATCTTAAACTTAAGTTTTTAACTATGCAAATTTCCTACTGAACATAAATTTAACTAAACAAAGTCATTTTGGAATTATCCCTTTGATGTGACATCACCAGATTCGACCATAATGTCTGGGCTGTGTCTGAGGGTGTTACATTTAGTGGTATCAGAGTGAAGTTGCAAAGCTCGGGCTGTGAAATGGGCCTCAGATTTTGGGTTTTTAAACCAGTAGATTAAAAAGTTTTTTGCAGGATTCTTGATGTGTGGTTCACCGAGCCCTCGACGTCGAGCCAAGTAAGTTTTTCTGTTATTACACTTGTTTAAATTACTAAACTGTATTTAGATATTGGGCCACTTTAAACAATAGGTTCTTAGAAACTAAAGACCATAGGAAACTTAAGCCTGTACTGGATTTACGACTACGAAACAACTTTTAAATTGTTACTTGCATAAGACGTGCTTTAAACAGTGGAATTATGAACTAATTTCATAAAAATTCTAATCCAGAAATACGCACAACGATGAGTGCTAGAAGAGGAGCAAAAGGCTGCGATAAAGGCCGTGGAAGTATTAGGGCTGGGTCGTCGGCGTCAGGCCATATGCCCAACGTTAGAGTAGAGGAGGCTCTGGCCTCACCAGTAGCTCAAACTGGACCATATGAACGGGCTACCGCTACAAAAGATGCAGTATTGCAGACCATGTTAAGGATTTTAGAAAGGGTTGCTGGGCCCAATAATGGTACGAGAAGTCGTGGGTTGATTGCGGAGCGACTCCGAGCTAATGGGGTGGAGATTTTCAAAGGAGTAGCGTGGCCCTGAATGTGGTGGAGTACTGGTTGGAAGCTATGAAAAGGATAATGGATGACCTGGACTGCACAGTGGAACAAAAGTTGAAAGTGGCAATATCCTTACTTAGGGAGGAAGCTTATCAGTGGTGGTTGACTGTAAAAGAGGGCAACCAACCGGAGCAGATCACTTGGGAGTTCTTCAAATCGACATTCCAAGGGAAGTACATAGGAGCGGGCTATGTGGATGCCCGAAGGAAGGAGTTTTTGAGTCTGACTCAGGGAGATAAGTCGGTAGCAGAGTATGAGGCTGAGTTTTTGTGCCTTAGTTGATATGCCAAAGGAATAGTCACAACAAAGTATGAGAGATGTGTACGGTTCGAGGATGGGTTAAGAGACAACCTTAGGGTACTTATAGCTCCACAGAGGGAGCGGGACTTTGCGGTCTTGGTGGAGAAAGCAAAGATAGCAGAGGAAGTAAAGCGCACGAAGCACCTCAATCGAGAGAAGGAGAAGGGCAAGAACAAATGGAATGTGGAAGCTATGGGGGCTGGACAGAGGCCTACGAGAAAGGCCAGAGTGAATGGGCTGGTTAGAGCTGGGGCCCTTATTGCTGCTGCTAATATCGGGATACCACCTTGTGCTGTGTGTGGAAAAGGGCATACGGGCGAATGTTGGAGGAGAATAGGAGCTTGTTTGAGCTGCGGATCTATGGAACATAGGATTAGTGAGTGCCCGAAAAGGCCAGATCAGGTGCGAGCCGATGGCAGAGATAATTTTCAGCCACAGAGGGGTGGTCAACAACCACCAAGGGGCTGTGGACAAGCCAGAGGCGGCAATGGCGTAGGACGAGGACGTGGAGCACCAAGCAGAGGTGCAAGGCAGGCAGAGGCGAGTCAGCCAGCTTTAGTCTATGCTGCTAGTCGCAGAGAGGAAGGAGATGCACCAAATGTGATGACGGGTACGTTACTTATTCGTGGGCTACCTTATATTGCGCTAATTGATATGGGGTCAACACATTCGTACATTGCATGCAATAAAACTGAAACTGTGGGGGATGAGTTTGAAACCATTGCGAATGAAATGACTATGTTAAGTCTTTTAGGGCAGTCGATGAAAGTTAGTAAGTTTTATAGGTATGTACCATTGGTAATTCAAGGAGTTACTTTCTTAGCGGACTTGATGGAATTACCATTTGGCGAGTTCAACCTCATTTTGGACATGGATTGGTTGACGAGGCACCAGGCAACTTTAGATTGTGCTACGAAGCGGATGGTGTTAAGAACTGTGGAAGGTGATGAAGTAGTAGTGATCGGGGAACGACTTGATTACTTGTCGAACGTGATTTCGGCTTTAAGGGCAGAGAAGTTGGTGAGGAAGGGCTGTGAAGCTTACTTAGCCTATATTAGTGATATGGAACCTAAGAGTTTTACTATTAAGGATTTGAGAACAGTAAAAGAATTCCCTGATGTTTTTTCGGAGGAATTTCCTGGGTTACCTCCCAATAGGGAGGTGGAATTTGGAATAGAATTGTTACCTGGTACGGCTCCAGTGTCCATCGCACCATATAGGATGGCACCGAAGGAGCTGGTGGAGTTGAAGGCCCAGGTTCAGGAGTTATTGGACCGCGGATTTATTAAACCAAGTGTGTCTCCATGGGGAGCACCGGTATTATTCGTGAAGAAGAAGGGTGGGTCTATGAGGATGTGCATCGATTATCGGCAGTTAAACAAGTTAACCATTAAGAATAAGTACACTCTGCCTAGGATAGATGACCTTTTCGATTAGCTTAGGGGAGCCTCAGTTTTCTCGAAGATTGACTTGCGTTCAAGGTACCATCAACTGAGGGTTAAGGAAGCGATGTGTATAAGACAGCTTTCAAAACTTGTTATGGACATTATGAGTTTTTGGTGATGCCTTTTAGGCTAACGAACGCACCTGCTGCTTTTATGGATCTTATGAACCAGGTTTTCCAACTGTCTCTAGACCAGTTCGTAGTAGTTTTCATAGATGACATCTTAGTATACTCAAGAACAGAGGAAGATCATGATGCATACTTAAGGATTGTGTTGCAGATTCTAAGGGAGAAGCAACTTTATGCTAAGTTTAGCAAGTGCGAATTCTGGCTAAGGGAAGTCACTTTCTTAGGGCATGTGGTCTCAGCTGAGGGGATTAGAGTTGATCCTCAGAATGTGGAAGCAGTGTTGGATTGGAAACGACCTAAGACGGTGTCAGAAATTCAGAGTTTTCTAGGCCTGGTAGGGTTCTATAGGCAGTTTGTTGAAGGGTTCTCCCTAATCGCTACACCCTTGACCAAGCTGCTGCGGAAGGGGGTGTCGTTTGTATGGACTGATAAATATCAAGAAAGCTTTGAGAAGCTTTGAGAAGCTTAAGAATGTCTTAACGGAGGCCCCTGTTTTGATTTAGCCGGAGCTCGGGAAGGAGTTTACGGTTTATAGCGATACGTCACATGTGGGCTTGGGCTGTGTTTTGATGCAGGAAGTGAAGGTGGTTGCATATGCGTCACTCCAGCTTAAGGCTCACGTGGGGAATTACCTAACCCATGATTTGGAGTTGGCAGCAGTGGTGTTCGCACTTAAGATTTGGAGGCATTATTTGTTTGGAGAGAAGTGCACCACCTATACGGATCACAAGAGTCTGAAGTACCTCTAACTCAAAAGGAGATGAACTTGAGGCAGCGCAGATGGATTGAGCTATTAAAGGATTATGATTGCACGATCAAATATCACCCGGGCAAAGCAAATGTGGTGGCTGATGCGCTAAGCCATAAGGCTATATTGGACTTGAGGGTGATGTTTTCTCGGTTGAGTTTGTATGACAATGGGAGTTTGTTAGCCGAGTTACAAGTGAAGCCACTGTGGGTTGAGCAGATTAAAGTTAAACAGCTATTGGATGAAACTTTGGGTTCTCGATTGAAGCAAATTGAGAATGGGAAACGACGGATTTTGGGTTAAATAGTGATGGGTTGTTGTGTTTCCGTGGAAGAATTTGTGTGCCAAGGGACGAAGAGCTAAGGAAGTCTATATTGCGGGAAGCATATAGTAGTTCCTATGCTATGCACCTCAGAGGTAACAAGATGTATCCAGATTTATGAGAGCTTTATTGGTGGTCGGGATTGAAATGCGAGGTTATGGAGTTTGTGGGCAAATGTTTGGTATGTCAGCAAGTGAAACGCTGAACATTAGCTACCATCAGGGTTACTTCAGCAAGTTAAGATCCCACTATGGAAGTGGGAGTGGGTTACTATGGATTTCGTTAGTGGGCTACCCTTGACGCCTGCTAAGAAGGACTCTGTGTGGGTTATTGTGGATCAGTTAACTAAGGCTACCCATTTTATACCGGTCTGTACAGACTACTCATTACAGAAGTTGGCAAGATTGTATGTGGCGAAGATTGTGAGATTGCATGGGGTTCTAGTCTCTATTATATCTGATAGAGACCCTCGTTTTACGTCTCGCTTTTCGAAGAAGTTGCATGAAGCACTGGGTACGAGGTTGGATTTTAGTATAGCATTTCACCCTCATACTGATGGTTAGTCGGAGAGGGTAGTTCAAGTTTTGGAGGATATGCTAAGAGGGTGTGTAATTGAGTTTCGAGGTAGTTGGGAGGATTACATGCCGTTAGCTGAATTTGCATAAAACAATAGTTATCAGGCAAGTATTGGAATGGCACCATATGAAGCACTATATAGGCGAAGATTTTGTACTCCGACTTGTTGGACTGAGTTGGGTGAGCGGCGAGTATTGGGTCCGGAGTTGGTAACAGACACCGAAGATAAGGTAAAGTTGATTTGGGATCGGTTGAAGGAGGCAACGGATAGGCAGAAGTCGTATGCTGACCTCAAACAGAGAAAGATTAAGTATGCAGTGTGGGCCTTGGTTTTTCTCAAGGTTTCCCCTTGAAAGAAGGTGCTAAGGTTTGGTGGGAAGGGCAAGTTAAGCCCTAGATTCATTGGGCCATACCGGGTGTTGAAGCGAATTGGGCCAGTTGCCTATCAGCTGGAATTGCCTTCTGAACTGAGCCAAATACATGATGTGTTCCATGTATCAATGCTAAGGCATTATCGCTCAGACCCTTCTCACATCGTGATAGTCGAGGAGATTGAGGTTAGACCAGACCTAACTTTTAAAGAGGACCCAATTCAAGTAATTGATCAAGATGTTAAAGTGCTAAGAAGGAAGTCTGTCCCTTTGGTCAAAGTGCTTTGACGTAACCATAATGCCGAGGAGGCTACTTGGGAAACTGAGGAGGCAATGCGATGACAATACCCTCACTTGTTTCAATCAGGTAAATTTCGAGGCCGAAATTTTTTTTAGAGGGGTAGAGTTGTAACGCCTCAAAATCCCGAAACTAAATTCTATGCACTGAAGTTGGTATGTATAAGTAGCACTTAGAATATTAATTTTAAGGTATTACCAGGGTTATCTGAAGTCTTAGGGATAGGAAAGACCGTAAGGAAAAATTTAATTTTTGCCTTAGTGTGACCCTAGTCTCAGGTATTAGGCCTCTTAAACAGATTAAGGGGAAAATAGGACACATTTGGGCTTGTGGTTCAGTGGCAAGGTGGCCCCACTTGGGGAGCTATAAGGCGGCGTTACTGTCAGGTGAAGAGGTTCAAGGTTCGAGGCTTAAGAGTGGTGAATTTAGGGGCTTTATTTTTTGCACATGGAAGGAAGGTAGTGGCGCTAGAGTGGACTCTAGAAGGGAGTGTTCAGGAGAGAAATTTAAGGTAAAGATAATAGAGAAAAAATAGGGGATTGAGGTGTGGATGTGTTGGTGCCGAATGGAACTATGGGGGAAGGTAGTTTCGGCTTTTGGCTATAAAAGGGGGGTGCCGAATTCCTTTGAAAGGTTCCTTGGGGTTTCCATTACTTTTCTTTTCCCCCCTCATTCTGTTTCTTCCATTGCTAAATTCTTCCATTGCCGGAAAACCATCAGTTCTTTTTGCCGAAATCCCAATTAGTGTTGCGTTCTTCTTCTTTCTCTGAAAGCTGAATACTCCCTTATAATCGAATAGCCCTATCTTTTTATCGATTTCTTGTTGTTTTTCCTCCATCACAAATCGGTTGCTGTTATTTACTCTTAATCAAGTTTTAAAAGCCGGATCTCGTTCAGTAGCTATCTAGGCCTCAGGATCAAAGGTTGGATTCGATAAGTACTTAGTCAACCTCCTTTATTGTGTTTTGGTAAAAGCCAGAGGGATATATAACTCCTTCTTGTGATTAACCTTGTATTAACAAGGGTAGGGTTCCGCAAGCGTGGAAATGATCGCTAGCAAGTGGTAAGTGTACTCGTCTCAATTGTGGATTTGTAAGTGGCCAAATGTAAGTGTGGCTTATAGAGGTTACTTTTGTGGAATGTGAGTCACTTGATTTTTGATAGTATATGTGTGGGTGCAGATCTAGGGGATATTCATGAATAGTAGCTAAGGAAGGGCTACTAGAGCTGGTGGCAGACGGTAAGGTTATGGTAAGGCTTCGGTTTTTGGGTAAATATCGTGGTGAAGTGTGTGATTGATTGGAGAATAGTATTGGTTGTAGGTTCAAAGCTGGGGATAGTGTAGCACGTTGCATTAACTAGGTGTGTACATACACTTCACACACGACAAATCGGCAAAAGCTGAAATCTCGAAAAAAATCAGAATGCCGGAAAGCTGAAAGGTTGGTGCCAGCAACCACTAGAGCCTGCGAACATTCGTGTGGGAACACCGATACAATTATCGGGGCCAAGAGAGCGATCTCATGATCTTGGGCCACTATTTGGCCGACCGGGCCAGACGGGGCTAAATGTACTTGCCGAGCTCGTTGGCCCAAATCGGCAAGAGTTGATATGTGAAATTGAATGATGGATTGATATGGATGGTTGTTTGATTTGATTATGATCGGGCCTAATGGGCTACATAAACATGATTGGGCTTAATGGGCTATATGGACATGATTGGGCTTAGTGGGCCTTATGGGATTTTAGAAATGCATGCTAGGGTTTTAATGGACTCTGGGCCTAGTTCTGATAAATTCTTAAGCATAAAACTTAATTCAATAATCAAACATGTCTGTGGACAAGTCGCTAGGTTAGTGTGTGGCAATGGACATATGCATGTCTAGGATTGGATCTAGGGACATCTTGGTACTTAAGCGGTCTCTGGGATCCTACCTGGTGCATAGTGTCTGTTCACTTTAGCCGTAAGGACTTGTTGATGGGCCAAAGTTCATAGCTAAAATTCGAGATGAAAGAAATTACAAAAATACCCCTGTAGGGTAGAAGTACGAAAATACCCCTATAGGGTACATTTACAAAAATACCCTGGGTAGTGAAATGACTAAAATCCCCTAGGTGCTTAATGTGTGAAAATGTGCATGTTGCATTCATGAGATATATGTTGCACTTGGGTGGGTTTGATGATACGGAGGAAGATATGTGAGGATCGTATAGTCGCTTGACGACAGTGGATCCACCGGTGGCTTTAAGCCCATTAAATGCTTAGCAACCTTGCTGCAACGTTTGAGTAGTGCCACTGTTGGTGCTACCTTTGGAGTGTAGGGATGGGTGGGTTGATATTTATATCCCCACAGGAGTGTAGGGTTGGAAGGGAAATGGAGTCCAGGGTTGGATTTGGGATGGGAGCATTGCATTCGTGTGATACTAATGTGATATGAGGTCATGGTGGGCTAAGGACCAAGACCATCGATTTTGATAGGGCTTAGGCCCAATGTGATAATTGCATGTTGGTTGGATTACCAAGGGTCGTACACACTGAGTTTCGAAACTCACACCCTTTTATTTAATGTTTTAAGTGGCTCTCAATAGACGGCTCGACGTGGAAGAGGACTCGGTGGTGGCCACACCGAAAGCTACTTAGAAGTTTTTAATTTGTTTCGAGTGACTTTATTTTAATTACTTTATTTTCCTTGGGGTGTAATAAGGCCTTGTATCTCCAATTTGACTTTACATTTGGGTTTTATTATTGTTTCAACTGCCTAATTATTAAACTTAAATAAATTTCTAAAGTTTAACATGGTTTTCGAAATAACTATAACATATGGACGTTTTCTTAAAACATGGGGTTTCATAATAACTTAACAAGTTGCAAGGATTTTGGGTTTCTAAATCTTAAACTTAAGATTTAACTATGCAAATTTCCTACTGAACATAAATTTAACTAAACAAAGTCGTTTTGGAATTATCCCTTTGATGTGACATCACCGGATTCGGCCATAACGTCTGGGCCGGGTCTAGGGGTGTTACAATCCCGTTCAATATTATCTCCCTAGTGATGTTTCAAGCGTTGAGCATTAGCTCGAAAATTACCTCCCTTACCTTGAAGTTCAACAATTCCGTATGGATAGACTCGATGAATCATAAACGGACCGGACAAACGTGATTCTAACTTACCTGGAAAGAACCTTAATATGGAATTGAATAACTAGACTTGCTAACCTGCTTCAAATTCTCAAACTCGAATGTGCTTGTCATGCCATTTCTTGAGTCTCTCCTTAAGTAATTTGGCATTCTCGTATGAAGACATTCGGAATTCTTCTAACTCGATAAGTTGAAGCATCCGTTTCACTTTAGCGATTTTAATATCCAAGTTGAATCGTTGGAGAGCCCAGTAAGTTTTGTGCTCTAACTCCAAAGGCAGATGACAGGCTTTCCCGAAGACCAACCTATAGGTGACATCCCTAACGGTGTCTTGTATGTTGTCCTGTAAGCCCATAAAGCATCATTTAGTATTTTGGATCAATCTCGTCGATTTGGGCAAACTACCTTCTCAAGTATGCCTTTGATCTCTTTGTTTGCTAGTTCAGCTTGCCAATTTGTTTACGGATGGTAAGCTGTGGCAACCTTATGCTTCACTCCATGTTTGTCAAGTAACCATTTCAACCACTTGTTGACAAAATGGGACCCTTCATCACTAATGATGGCACGTGGGGTTCCAAACCTTGTGAACACATGCTTCTGCAAAAACTTCATCATAACCTTAGCATCGTTTGTTGGATATTCTTCAACCTCAATCCACTTAGACACGTATTCTACGGCTACCAAGATGTACATGTGACCAAAAGACGAAGGGAAAGACCGAGAAAGTCAATACCCCAAACATCGAACAATTCTACCTCAATGATGTTTGTTCGAGGCATCTCGTTTCTGTTGGTGACATTTCCGACCCTTTGACATTGATCACAACTCTTTACGTAAGCATATGCATCTTTAAATAGTGTTGGCCAAAAGAATCCAGAGAGTGGGTTGGGGTGTGCCGAATTTGGGTTTGCCTTGGGTAGTATTTTTCGCATTTGGTGTGTGCGTCTCATTTTTTTTCTTTAGCTTTTCTTTCATTATTTATTGTGCCGAACCACTCCCACAATTGCACATCTTTGCATTTTTATTCTTTTACCTTTTCTCTCAAAATACCCTTAGCCGAATGCTCTCCTAGACCTCTTCTTCCTCTTCTGTTTTATTTTGGTTGCTTGGTCGAACCTACTATGCTCACCATTCACTTTTTCTTGTAAGCCGAAAACCTCTATAGCCATACCCCTGCCGAAACTTCATTCTTTATTTTTCTATTTGCTAGTTTCTCTCAAAGCCATAGCCGAATTTCTCTTATCCTCTTCTCTCCATTTCTTTTGATTCAAGATCAAAGCATTGTCAATATTCGTTTTGGTGAGTTCCTTCTTTAGCCGAATCACCCTCAATTCCGTATTCTTATTTTTCTCTTTTGGGCTCTCTTTTGCGATTTTTACATTTTCTCTTCCTGATCTGCCGAATTTCCTCATCTCTAGTGCTAGTGCCGATTTATTTTGGAGGACTAATCGGATCTCCTATTAAGGTTAGTAGCGTTTGCTTCTGATTCGTTATTCTTCTCTTTTGGGTTTTCTTGCCAAAGCCGAAGGCTATTTGGTTTATGTGTGGGCGTGTGGCCGATTGTAGGGAGGAGGGTTGCCGCATTCTTTTGATCTCAGGGATTCGTTTGGCTTGTGGATCAAGCCTAAAAGCTTCGAGAGTTGTCGATCTAGGTAAGGGCCTTGGCCTAAATCGTTAATCTCTTTCGTTTTGTTTCACTGCTTTGATTCGGTTAGTGACTAAAGTGTGTTATGGACTCGAAGGCTAATCAATCGCTAGGAGGGGTTGGATCTGAGACCCCAGCCCCTAAATTCAAGAAACGGGCTGTATCTGCGGTTCGCGATTGGCCACCTGGGTGTGGGCCGATATCTGAGCAAAGTAGTAGGCAGATAGCGGTAGTGTCGATTAACGACAGTGTCGACGTAGAGAGTGTCGTATTACGGGTAATCAGGTGTGTGTAACTCTTATACACTTTATACGTTAATATGTTCTATCATGTATATTGCCAAAAGCCGGAATAGCTGTTGAAATCGATATGTTACCCTTGTGGGTAAAAACGAGGACTCCGGGTAAGTCCACTTTGATCAGTTAGCGTTAAATGCCTGTGTTAAATATGCATATGCCATACCATGATATTTCTGTATGATAAGCATGATTATTATGCCATGAAAAGTATGTTCATAGAAACGGGTGTTGAGAGGAGGGGGAAGGTATAATTTCAGACTGTCACCAATGGTTTTGACCACAATGTGGGTTGGCCCCACACGTATTAATTGTGACTCCGGTCACCAGTGGTTTTGACCACACATATATTATTTATGACCTCGGTCACCAGTGGTTTTGACCACCAGTGGTTTTGACCACACGGGGTAGATTCTAGAGTTTCGGATGGTTAGGTTTTGGGTTGCATGATATACATATTCACTTATGAAATTGTGTAAGGGCTTATATCTTCGGGGTGGGGATTTATACATTGAGTCTCGGTGACTCACCCCTTCCTTTACATTTTGCAGATGATTCTTAGATCGCGGATGTGGAGCCGGGATAAACTCGAGGTGGCCATGCACGATACTTCTGGTTTTGTTTTAAGTTACAATTTCGGATTTAGATTTTTTCTAAATTTTGTTTTTGGTTGTAATAAGGCCATCTAAATTTTTATCTCGGGATTATTTATTTCGTTGAATACCTTTGAATTTGTGTTAAGCATTAAAGGAGGATTAAAATGGAAAAGAATCAATAAAATGAATGTTTTCCCAAACCCTAATGGATTTTTGGGAATTTTCCAAAACTTTACCATTGGGTAAATAGCAGACTTATAACATCAACAAGTTTGAATAGCATGGCACCTGAGTCTCCGGCACCAATCCGCAACGGTAAGTCCCCTAACTGTTGATTGCATGGTTTAAATAATTGTGATATGGATGCTAGTAATAGGAATTCACTTTAGAGACTGAAGCCCATAGGATTGTATGAACTTACGAAAACAACTCTAAGTTATTCATAAAATTATGCTGTAATAACAGTGGAAGAAAGCTAATGCATAAAATTCTTAAATCAGATTAATTCGGGAACGGTAGCTATGAGCACTCGAGGACGTGGTCGTAATACGCGTGGACGTGGTAGGGGTAGGATGACTGTGTCTGAACTAGTAGGGTCAAGCCATGGGTCAGAGAATGAGGTACCACCGCCGCCAGCTGTGGGCGCGGAGTTTTAGGATCAGACGGGTGGTGACGACGCGGTGTCACAGGCGATACTGCAGGTTCTGGAGAGAGTAGCTGGAGTGGGTGGAGGTACGGGGGCTCAGAAATCTGTGTCTGAACGATTCCGAGCCAATGGGGCAGAGGTATTCAGGGGTGTCTCCAGTGTGGCTCCCAATACAGCTGAGTACTGGCTAGAGGTGACTGAACGTATAATGGACGATTTGGAATTTACGGCTGAGAAGAAGTTGAAGGGGATAGTGTCTCTTCTCCAGGATGAATCTTATCAGTGGTGGCTCACGGTCCGGGATGGTGCGACAGCCGATGACATCACTTGGGATTTCTTTAAGGCAGCTTATCAGAGGAAGTATGTTGGGTCCAGCTATATTGATGTGCAGCGTAAGGCATTCTTGAATTTGGTCCAGGATAGTAAGTCGGTATCGGAGTACGAGGCGAAATTCTTAAGGTTGGGCCGTTATGCTCGGGGTATTGTGGCCACAGAACACGAGCGCTGTGTTAGGTTTGAGGATGGGCTAAGAGATGAGTTGCGGTTGTTGATCGCTCCTCAGCGAGAGAGGGAATTTGCTGTTCTTGTGCAGAAGGCCAAGATTGCCGAGGGGGTGAAAGAGTCCACGACGCAGAACTGGGATATGAATAGAAACAAGAGAAGCTTTGGGCCATCAGGGTCTGCTGGAAATTCTCAGAAAAGGGTTAGGTTTGGTGGACAGAGTCAAAATACAAGGCCTGCTGCTACCACTCAATGGCCGCCACAGTGTGCTCGATGTGGGAAGTCTCATGCAGGGGGAGTGTTGGACTGGTAATAGAGGGTGCTTTGAGTGTGGGTCGATGAATCATCGAGTCAGGGATTGTCCGCGTAAGTTAGCCAGGATTCAGTCTGAGGGTCAAGTGCGTGCTCAGTTTAGAAGCGATGGACAGCAACAGCAGAGAGGTCGAGGTTCAGTCAGAGGTGGTAATGGTAATGGGCGAGGTCGTGGAGCACCGGGCAGAGGTGCTGGAAATACTGATGCAAGACAGCCTGGGTTGGTCTATGCAGCGAGGCGTCGAGAGGAGGGCAACGCACCGGACGTCATAACCAGTACGTTCTTAATTTTTAGATTGCCTTATACTGCTTTGGTAGATGTTGGATCGACGCACTCCTATGTTGCTAGTAGTATAGTGGGAACTATAGACTTAGCTTATGAGATTTCTTCTAGGGAGATGACTGTAATTAGCCCTCTAGGTCACTCTGTAGAAGTAAACAAACTATACAGGGATGTACCCCTAGAACTCCAAGGGGTAGTGTTTTTGGCTGATTTGATAGAACTGCCATTCGGGGAGTTCGATTTGATCTTAGGGATGGACTGGCTAGTGAAGTATCAGGCAAGTTTGGATTGTGCGACTAAGCGCATGGTATGAGAACTGTTGAGGGTGAAGAGGTGGTGATGATAGGTAATAGAAGGAATTATCTATCCAATGTAGTATCTACTTTGAAGGCCGAGAAAATGGTGAGGAAGGGATGTGAGCCGTTTATGGTTCACGTTTGTGCATTAGAGGCCAAGGAAGCAACGGTAGGGAATGTCCGAACGGTGAAGGAATTTACCGATGTATTTCCAGAAGAGCTTCCGGGTCTGCCTCCGGATCGCGAAGTTGAGTTTGGAATAGATCTGTTACCGAGAACCACGCCAGTATCGGTTGCCCCGTACAGAATGGCGCCGAAGGAATTAGTGAAGCTGAAAGCACAGATTCAGGAGTTGCTGGATCGAGGCTTTATCCGGCCGAGTGTATCACCTTGGGGAGCGCCTGTGCTTTTTGTTAAGAAGAAAGATGGAACAATGCGGATGTGTATAGATTACCATCAGCTAAATAAGTTGACGATTAAGAACAAGTATCCATTGCTGAGGATAGACGATCTGTTCGATCAACATAAGGGTGCATCCGTTTTCTCCAAGATTGATCTGAGGTCAAGCTATCACCAGCTTAAGGTAGAGGAGGCCGATATCCATAAGACGGTGTTTCGTACTCGTTATGGGCATTACGAGTTATTGGTAATGCCGTTTGGGTTGACTAACGCACCGGCAGCGTTCATGGACATGATGAATCGGGTGTTTCAACCGTACTTAAACCGATTCCTCGTGGTTTTTATAGATGACATTTTGGTGTACTCGAAATCGGAAGAGGAACATGATGCGCATCTACGTGTGGTTTTACAGATTCTGAGGGAGAAGCAGTTGTTCGCAAAGTTTAGTAAATGCGAGTTCTGGTTGAAGGAGGTAACTTTCTTGGGTCATGTGGTGTCGGCTGAGGGGATTAGGGTAGATCCTCGGAAGATTGAGGCAGTATTGGATTGGAAACCACCTAAGTCTGTAGTAGAGATTCGGAGTTTTCTGGGTCTAGTGGGTTATTACAGAAGGTTTGTAGAAGGGTTTTCTTTGATTGCAGCGCCGTTGACCAAGTTGGTAAGGAAAGGGGTTCCGTTTGTGTGGTCAAACAAGCAACAAAAAAGTTTTGAGAAGTTAAAGAAGATTTTGACAGAAGCTCCGATTTTGATTCAGCCTGAAGTAGGGAAAGAGTTTACGGTATATTGTGATGCGTCGCATACCAGGTTAGGATGCGTGCTGATGCAAGAAGGGAAAGTAGTTGCGTATGCTTCTCGTCAATTGAGACCTCACGAAGTGAATTATCCGACGCATGACTTGGAATTGGCTGCGGTAGTTTTCGCCTTGAAGATTTGGAGACATTATCTGTACGGGGAGAAGTCTATAGTCTTCACGGACCACAAGAGTTTGAAGTACCTCTGGACTCAGAAGAAGTTGAATTTGAGGCAACGAAGGTGGATCGAGTTGTTAAAGGACTATGACTGTTCGATTGAATATCATCTGGTTAAGGCTAACGTAGTGGCTGACGCGTTGAGCCGCAAGGTGGTAGTGGACTTGAGAGCAATGTTTGCTCATCTTAGTCTGTATGATGACAGAAGTCTGTTAGCGGACTTACAAGTGAAGCCGACGTGGGTAAATCAGGTTAAGGAGAGACAGCTAGTGGATGAAGTTTTAAGTGCTCGGTGTTTGCAAGTGCAGAATGGTGGATTGGAGGGTTATAGCTTGAGTAGTGATAGAGTGTTATGTTTCCAAGGGAAAGTTTGTATGCCAAGAGATACGGAGTTAAGACAGAAGATTCTTCAGGAAGCTCATAGCAACCCATACGCTATGCATCCTGGAGGTAGTAAAATGTACGGGGATTTGAGGGAACAGTTTTGGTGGCCGGGTCTGAAGCGAGAGGTAACGGAATTTGTAAGTAAGTGTCTGACGTGTCAGCAAGTCAAAGCTGAACATTAGTTACCTTCGGGTCTGTTACAGCCGGTTAAGATTCTGCAGTGGAAGTGGGAGAGAATTACGATGGATTTTGTCAGTGGGCTACCCCTCACGCCTAGCAAGAAAGATTCGGTCTGGGTGATTGTTGATCGTTTGACTAAGTCTGCTCATTTTATACCAGTTCGGGTTGATTACTCACTTCAAAGGTTGGCTAAGTTGTATGTGGCAGAAATCGTGAGACTACATGGAGTGCCAGTGTCGATTATCTCGGATAGGGATCCTAGGTTCACGTTAAGATTCTGGAAAGCATTGCATCAGGCTTTGGGTATAAGGCTGGATTTCAGTACAGCGTTTCATCCGCAGTAAGACGGGCAGTCAGAGAGGGTAATTCAAATTTTAGAAGACATGCTGAGGGGTTGTGTTTTGGATTTCAGAGGTAGTTAGGAAGAATTTCTACCGTTGGCAGAGTTCACGTACAACAACAGTTATCAGGAAAGTATCCAGATGGCACCGTATGAAGTGCTGTATCGGCAGAAGTGTCGCACTCCTACGTGTTGGACAGAGTTGGGTGAGCGTCAGTTGTTGGGTCCAGAGTTGGTTGCGGAAACAGAAGATAAGGTTAAGCTGATTCGGGCTCGTCTGAAGGAGGCTTCGGACAGACAGAAATCTTATGCCGATCTCAAGCGGAGGGATATAGAGTTTGCAGTGGATGACAAAGTTTTTCTGAAGGTGTCGCCGTGGAAGAAGGTGTTGAGATTTGGTCGGAAGGGCAAGCTGAGCCCTAGGTTCATCGGGCCGTATAAGGTGTTGAAGCGTGTGGGACCAGTGGCTTATCAGCTCGAGTTGCCAGCAGAATTGAGTCAGATCCATGACGTGTTTCATGTTTCCATGCTTAGATGCTATCGTTCAGATCCGCCGCATGTTGTGCCAGTGGAAGAGATAGAGGTGAGCCCGGATTTATCTTTTGAGGAGGAACCAGTGCAGATCCTGGATCGGGATGTCAAAGTTTTGCGTAGAAAGTCAGTTGCTTTGGTGAAGGTGTTGTGGCGGAATCACGGGCTGAAGAGGCCACGTGAGAGCCAGAGGATGTGATGCGACAGCAATACCCTCAACTCTTTTGACCAGGTAATTTCGAGGCCGAAATTATTTTTAGGGGGGTAGAACTGTAACATCCTTAAATCGGGGTCTTTGCATTTTGCCTACTTGCATGTAGGTAGTAAGGTTGCTGTGTTAATCTAGGGTGTTTTAGGGCCTAGGTGTGAGCTAGGAATAGGCTAGAGCCTTAGCAAGAATTTTTATTTTTGGGTACTTGGAAGGGAGAGCTGAAGGAGTTTGGTGTTAAGGATATTTAGTAGCAAGGTTTGACACAAGAACCCAAGTGGTGAAGTGGCAAGGAGGCGCCACTTAAGGGCAAGGGAGTGACGCCTCAGGTGAGCAAGGGAGCCTTGGTTCGAGCTGCGAAGATCCCCTTTTAGGTATTCTTTTTGACGCCAAGACAAGGGAGAGTTGTGCTCAGGATGGACTTTGTTGGATGAGTGTGGATTGAGTCAACAGATTTGAATTGGGTGGAAGAGAGGAAATTTAGGCTTTTGAAACATTCAAATGGATTTGAATAAGTGGCCAAGAGAAAAACAAGGAGGAAAAGAAGGGATTGAGTTGGGGGGTATGTTAGCCGGAATTTGAGTGGTGGTAGGTGGTGTGCATTCAGTTTGGAGGGTGGGTTGGGGTGTGCCGAATTTGGGTTTGCCTTGGGTAGTATTTTTGGCATTTGATGTGTGCATCTCATTTTTTTTCTTTAGCTTTTATTTCATTCTCTATTGTGCCGAACCACTCCCACAATTGCACATCTTTGCATTTTTGTTCTTTTTCCTTTTCTCTCAAAATACCCTTAGCCGAATGCTCTCCTAGACCTCTTCTTCCTGTTCTGTTTTATTTTGGTTGCTTGGCCGAACCTACTATGCTCACCATTCACTTTTTCTTGTAAGCCGAAAACCTCTATAGCCATACCCCTGCCGAAACTTCATTCTTTATTTTTCTATTTGCTATTTTCTCTCAAAGCCATAGCTGAATTTCTCTTATCCTCTTCTCTCCATTTCTTTTTATTCAAGATCAAAGCATCGTCAATATTCGTTTTGGTAGGTTCCTTCTTTAGTCGAATCACCCTCAATTCCGTATTCTTATTTTTCTCTTTTGGGCTCTCTTTTGTGATTTTTACATTTTCTCTTCCTGATCTGCCGAATTTCCTCATCTCTAGTGCTAGTGCCGATTTATTTTGGAGGACTAATCGGATCTCCTGTTAAGGTTAGTAGCGTTTGCTTCTAATTCGTTATTCTTCTCTTTCGGGTTTTCTTGCCAAAGCCGAAGGCTATTTGGTTTATGTGTGGGCGTGTGGCCGATTGTAGGGAGGAGGGTTGCCGCATTCTTTTGATCTTCGGGATTCGTTTGGCTTGTGGATCAAGCCTAAAAGCTTCGAGAGTTGTCAATCTAGGTAAGGACCTTGGCCTAAATCGTTAATCTCTTTCGTTTTGTTTCACTGCTTTGATTCGGTTAGTGATTAAGGTGTGTTATGGACTCAAGGCTAATCAATCGCTAGGAGGGGTTGGATCTGAGACCCCAGCCCCTAAATTCAAGAAACAGGTTGTATCTGCGGTTCGCGATTGGCCACCTGGGTGTGGGCCGGCATCTGAGCAAAGCAGTAGGCAGATAGCGGTAGTGTCGATTAACGACAGTGTCGACATAGAGAGTGTCGTATTACGGGTAATCAGGTGTGTGTAACTCTTATACACTTTATACGTTAATATGTTCTATCATGTATATTGCCAAAAGCCGGAATAGCTGTTGAAATCGATATGTTACCCTTGTGGGTAAAAACGATAGGGCTTAGGCCCAATGTGAATATTTGTATGTTGATTTGATTGCCAAGGGTTGTACACACTGAGTTTCGAAACTCACACCCTTTATTTAATGTTTCAGGTAATCCTCAGTAAACAGCTCGACGTGGGAGAGGACTCAGAGATGGCCACACTACAAGATGTTTAAATTTTTATTTTTATTTATTTGTTTCAAAGGACATGGTTTTAGTTACGTTACTTTCGTTGGATGTAATAAGGCCTTGTGCTTTGATTTGATTTTAAATTTTGGGTTTTGATGTTTTAACTGTTTACTTAATGATTAAATTTAAGTAAATTTCTTATGCTTAAACTTGGTGTCCGAAATACTTAAAGCTATAAAATGGGATTTTATCATTACTTAACAAGACTTATGGGTTTTGGGCTTTTGGGCCTTAAAATTTAACTTAGCAAAATCATTTTGAAATATGCCTTTGATGTGACACGCCGGATTTGGGCCTACCTTCTAGGCCAGGTCTAGGGTGTTATATTTAGTGGTATCAGAGCCCGGTTGCAAAGCTCGAGCTGTGAAATGGGCCTTAGATTTTGTGTTTTAAAAAGTTTTTGCAGGATTCTTTAAGTGTGGTTCATCGAGCCCTCAACGTCGAGCCAAGTAAGTTTTCTGTACTACATTTGTTTAAATTACTGAACTATATAGATAATGGGCTACTTAAAAATAAGCTTTTAGAGACTAAAGCCCGTAGGAAACTTAACCCTGTAGTGGATTCTCGACCGTGTAATAACTTTAAAAAAAATGGTTACTAGCATAAGACATGTGTTTTAACCAGTGGAACTATGAACTAATTTCATAAAAATTCTAATCCAGAAATATGCACGCAATAATGAGCGCTAGAAGAGAAGGAAGAGGACGCGGTCGAGGCCATGGAAGTGTTAGGGCTGTGTAAACATTTGAATCAGAATTTGGTACTTATTCTGCGTATGTTTGAGAATGTTTGCGATAGGTGGCTGTTTTGGGTATGTATAAAAATTATTAGGGTCAGAGTGCGCAGCGGTAGCGTGGTGGGGCAGTTGATACACGACAACCTAATTAGTTGGAAATTTTGAGGACAAAATTTCTTTAAGGGGGTAGAATTGTAACGCCCCGAATTTGGGCCTAGTAGAATTGGACCTATTGGGCTTTAGGCTTTGGGTCTCAGAAAATTTTTAAGTAAGTAAGAAAATGACAATTGGCATGTGGGCTTTGAGGGTTATTGAATTTGGAGTGTTTAGGGGTGTTGGAGATATTCTGAGATCAGGTAAGGGTATAGGAGAAATTTTGGTTTTAGCCCAATGGAACTACGACTTCAGTTAGTAGGCCTTTTAACTAAATAAAGAAGAAATAGGACACAAATGGGCTTGTGGTCCAATGGCAAGTGTCGTGACTTGGGGAGCTATAAGGTGGCGTGATTGTCAGTTGAAGAGGTCCAAGGTTCGAGGCTTAGGAGTGGTATTTTGTGCAGTGTTTATTTTGCAGAGTGGACGGCCAGGTGGTGTTAGTTTTGAACTCTTGCGTTGGAGTGTTTGAATGGTAAGGGGAATTGATAATGGAGGAAAATTCGGATAAGGCTAAGGTGTTATCAGGGAGAAAAGTTAGGAGCTGAGAAGTGTGAAGAGTTGGTGCCGTTTTGGGAAGTGGAGAGTGAATAAATTCAGCTTAGGAGGGTAGATAGTGCCGTTTTTGGGTCTTTTAGGGGGTATTACGAATTTTCATTGTGGCTTTCGACAGTTGGAGAGTTTTGCTAATAGGTCAATCTTTCTTTTCTTTACCGAATTCTTTGAAAGGTTCCTTGGGTTTTCCATTACATTTCTTTTTCTCTCCCTTAGCCAAATTCTTCCATTTGCCGAAATTTTGGTTTTCACTCTAGCCGAATTCCCCATACCTTCTCTTCTTAAATTCCTTCTCTTGTTCACCTTTAGTTCTATCCGATCACTTATCCTCTTCTTCTCCCTATTGGTACCAAATTGTCTCTGTCACCATACTAATCTCAAAAGCCAAATTTAGGCCGCAGGATCGAAAGCGAATTTGGTAAGTATTCGGTTAACCTCTTTTGTACATTTTGCTAAAAGTCGAAAGGCTATCTAACTTCTCATCGTCATTAACCTTGTATTAACAAGGGTAGGGTTCAGAGATCACAAGCGTGGTAAGGATTGTTAGCAAAGAGGTAAGTGTACTCGTCTCAGTTATAGATTAATGGATGGTCGAATGTAGGTATGGCCTATAGGGGTGACTTATGTGAGAAATGAGTCACTCGATTTTGATGAAATATGTGTGAATGAAGATCTAGGGAACACTTGTGATTAATAGCTAAGGAAGGGCTATTAGAACTCGGTGGCACACGGTAAGGTTACGGTAAGGTTTCGGCTTTTGAGTAAATATTTTGATTAAGTATGAGTGGTTGATTGAAGGTTGGTTGGTTGTAGGTTCAAGGCTAAGGATAGAATAGCACGTCGCGGTAACCAGGTGTGTACAAACACTATGCACACATGAAATCGGTAATGCCGAAAAGCCAAAAAGCCGAAAGTGGCTAAATGGGCCCGGTGGGCCCTGAGGCTAGTTTGATGAAATAGATTAATTTGATTATATGAATTGGGTTAGGCATGCATGTTACATGATCTGGATTTGTTTTGGGCCTAGTGGGCCATAAAGATGTGACGTGGCCATTATGGGTTATATGAATGTGAAATGGGTTTGATGGGCTTTATGGGGACGTAGACTAGTATGCTAGGGTTTTATGGACTTTAGGCTTAGTACTGAGCAACTCTTAAACTGCATAAGACTTTCTAATTATTAAATATGTCTGTGGACAAGTCGCTAGGTTAGAGTGTGGTAATGGGCATGTGCATGTCTAGGATTGGATCTAGGGAGAGCTTGGTACTTAAGCGGCCCTAACGGCCCACCTTCTCTTTTCTGGAATCCTACCTGGTGCATAGTGTCTGTTCACTTTAGCCGCAAGGACTTGTTAATGGGCCAAAGTTCATAACTAAAACCCGAGAGGGACCAAATACCCTAGATTTGTAAAATTATTAAAATACCCCTAATTTGAAATTACCAAAATACCCTTGGTTTGAAAATTCACTAAGATAGCCCAAATTGTGAAATTACCAGGATACCCTGAATTTGCAGAATTACCAATACATCCCTAATTTACAAAATTTCCAAAGTACCTCTGATTTGTAAAATTTCCTAGATACCCCTGTAGAGTAGATTTACGGAAATACCTTGGGTTGTGAAATGACAAAAATACCCCTATGTGATGAGTATAAGTTTATGGATGTTACTTATGTGTTTGATGCATTCATATGATATTCTGCTTAGGATGCATATGGGTGGGAATTATGGTACGGAGGAAGATTTGAGGATCGCATAGTCGTTTGAGGACCGTGGATCCACCAGTGGCTTTAAGCCCATTATATGATTAGCAGCTTTGCTGCAACGTTGGGTAGTGCCGCTGTGAGTGCTACCTTTGGTGTGTAGAGGATGGGTGGGTCGATTTAGAAATCCCCACAGGTGTGTAGGGTTGGAAGGGAAATGGTGTGTGTAGCGGATGAATTTTTGGGAGGGTTTTGCATTACCTTGTCTTGCATATGATATGATATGATATGATATGATATGATATGAGGTCATTGTGGGCTAAGGCTCAAGACCACTGATTTCGATAGGGCTTAGGCCCAATGTGAATATTTGTATGTTGATTTGATTGCCAAGGGTTTTACACACTGAGTTTCGAAACTCACACCCTTTATTTAATGTTTTAGGTAATCCTCAGTAAATAGCTCGACGTGGGAGAGGACTAGGAGATGGCCACACTACAAGATGTTTAAATTTTTATTTCTATTTATTTGTTTCAAATGACATGGTTTTAGTTGCTTTACTTTCCTTGGATGTAATAATGCCTTGTACTTTGGTTTGATTTTAAATTTTGGGTTTTGATGTTTTAACTGTTTACTTAATGATTAAACTTAAGTAAATCTCTTATGCTTAAACTTGGTTTCCGAAATACTTAAAGCTATAAAATGGGCTTTTATCATTACTTGACAAGACTTATGGGTTTTGGGCCCTAAAATTTGACTTAGCAAAATCGTTTTGAAATATGCCATTGATGTGACACGCCGGATTCGGGCCTAACTTCTAGGCTGGGTTTGGGGTGTTACAGAATGAAATTTGAAGGAGTCCTCAAGGGCCATTTTGCAAGCCAAATAATCAGACAAATAATCTTATTGGGCCAGCATATGGGACGGTTTTGGGCTGCCCAGTGCTCGGTTAGATCGGTTTTCTCGGTTCAACTCAACTGGGCTCTTTTTCATAATTAATTAATAATAATTTATTTAACCCAAATTAAATTGGATTAAAATTAAACTTAATTATATTATGAATTAATAAACATATTTTGGACCACCTTACGCTGAATAATTAAATCACCTTGATGCTTCAAAATTGCTTCTTAGTTTTGCACTTCTAGTAGTGTCCGCCGAGCCATTTTTCGCCCTTTGTGCAAATCTATAGAAAATAATCAAAAATAATCAAAATTTGATATAAAATTAATTAAAATTCAACATGTTCATAATTTGAGTGGAATTTAATTATTTTATAATTATTATATATTTTTCGACAAGAATTTTACCGAAACTACATGAATTTGAGTTAAAAAGGGCATGAAAAAGTGTGTATATTTTCGTGTTTCTAGTTATTAAGATGTTTATTTTGATATGTTTAAGCATGTTTTATTGTGTTTTGGATTTGTTTAAGATCCCTTTTAAAGTGTACTTAGATAGGTTAAATGGTTATGCTTGTAATGAGTTTGAAAGGGCTTGTTTATAGGTGAAATTTGGTCCACACGGCTTGAGACACTGGCGTGTGTCTCAGCTATGTGTGACACACGGTCTGGAAACACGGTCATGTGTCCCCTGTAGGTTCCTTTACATGCAAGTCATGGAGTTACACGGACTAGCACACGGGTGTGTGGAGTAAGTTCGAAGGTTACACGGTCTGGCACACAGGCGTGTGACCCTACTCAATGAGTTACACGGGTTGGGACATGGCCGTGTGTCACTAGTTCAAAGGTTACATCGCCTGGGACACAGGCGTATGTCTTGGTCGTGTGTGTCACACAACTGTGTGTCCCATGTAATCAAAAGTTTGTAACTTTTTTCTTGAAATTTCCATATATTTTCAAAGTAGTCCTGAATTGTTTCTAAGGTGTTTTTAGGGCCTCAAGGGCTCGATTTTAAGTCGTTATGCTTGTAAATGATTAGATTATAATATGTTTATGATTATATATGAAATGTATGTTAAATGTTCCGATTGTACAGTAATACTTTGTAACCCTAATCTGGCGATGGATACGGGTTAGGGGTGTTACGTCAATTGAGTCTCGATTTTATTGAAATGCATGATATGTAACGCCCTGAATTTTGGGCCTAGAAGAAATAGGCTTCGCGTGCCGGAGAAATTGAAATTTAGTTGTGCATGTGAATAACCTAAAAGTATGTCTGCTTTGGTGGTTAAGGGTCTTGAGAAGTATTGGAGAAGTCTTGGGTTCAAACCTGGGCTTTAGGAAAATTTTGGTTTTAGGTGAATAAAACCCTGGATGTAAGTGAGTAGGCTTTAAGAATATTGTTGGGGAAATCATGACACAAGGAAGCTTGTGGCCTAGTGGTTTTGGCATCAATAAAGTTGTAGGGGAGCTTGGGTTCAAGTCTTAGCTTTTGCAGAATTTTTAATTTTGCTCTTAAAAGAATCTGGACACTGGCATATAGGCTTTATAAATATTTGCGCATGTTTTAAGTCACAAAAGAGCTTGTGGTTTAGTGGCAAGGTGGCATGTGGAGTAACCTTGAGGTCAGAGGTTCAAGTGTTGGCACAGCATAATGGGGTATTTATTTTGCAGTTGGGACGGCTGGAGTTTGTGTTGCATTAGAATTCTGATGGATGAGGTTGTTGTGGAGAGAATCATGGAGTAGATTGTGGAGAGATTAAAGGAGTGATTTATGGAGGAAAAATAGGAATTTGAGTGGGAAGGGAAGTGTATGCCAATTTGGTCTCTAGACTTTGGGGAGTTCGGTTTTGGTAGAGGCAGAATTAAACATTTTTCCTAGTAAGTCGTTGGTGTCATATGGTGTAGCCGTACAGTTTGCCGAATTCTTTTAGTGCAACCTCGGTTTTTCTTTTGTGAAGAGATTTGTGCAATTGAGGTTTCTTTCCCTTTTTATCGAATTTTACTTCTCTATCTCTCTACTGAATCGTTTTTCTATCTTTCTCTCTACCCTTTTCTCTGCGTTGGCAAATACACCTTCCTCTTCTTTTTCTCTAATATTCTGTCGGTTCTTCTTTTAATAACTGAATCTCCCGTTGTTTTTTTCTCTTTTCTCCTTTTCGTTTGCTTTACGGCCAAATGCATCATCTTCTCTTTTCCCAAATTCTCTTTCCCTTTCTTTATTCTCTTTCAATCTGTATCTGTTATCACCTCTTTTCTGTGGGAAGCTAGCCGAATACTGCATTCTTTTCACCTTTACTTTCATCATTGGTTCAGTAACTATCCTCTAGCATTCGGTTGAAATCTCCTTTCTTGACGTTAAGTTCAAGTAAGGGGTTTCTCAAGTGAGCAGAGGCATTCAAAACTTCTTGTTGTCAATCGATCGTATAGTTGGGGTAAGTTGATTCGTTGGCCGATTGCCCTATGATGTTGGTATTGGGATTTTAAGTCATACTCTAGAAATAGTTTTGTTTAATAAGACTCGTTGCTTAAGCAGATATTCATTGAGGGGTCTGTAATCCTCTTTCATTGGCGATCTAAGTAGGTTCAATCCACGCTCGTTCAAGCAAGGCGTTGGTAGGTAATCTTTTGAATGGGTTCTGATTAATGGCTCTTTCAATTCATGTGTTAAGGTTATAACTGAAGTTACTTTTTTGATAGGTTAGACATTCGGGGGTTTCTACGCTATTCCGAAAAAGGTGTGTAACTCTGTGCTCTGTTGATGATCGACTGAAAAGCCGAAAGTGTGTATTCCACACTGATTGGTCTGCAGATCAGCAAAAGCCAAAAAGCCGAAGGAGTAGGCTTTTTGGTCACATGGGTGTGCGAACGACCATGTGATCAACCGAGCTCACGAAATATGAGCGTACAACGAGGAAAGGCCGCCATGAGCGATCTCATGGGCTTGGGCCGAAATGAGCCGCATGGGCCCATTGGGCCCGCGTGGGTAAATTTCACTATTAAGTGAGACGTAGATAGACTTGTCATGTCGCGCACATGGCTTAGGTAGTTTTGGGCCTCGTTGGGTCGAAGTGGGCTGTGTGGGCCCACACGGATAAAATGTATGTGGTGGTTTCTATTGGTTTGAACTGTGACGTTTGCATAATGGTGGCTGTTTCTGGGCTAAATGGGCCACACTAGTATGTGGGCCCACTTAGGCTGAGTAGTGGGCCTTATGCTCATTTACACCATTGTGACTGTATAGGTTACTTGAGTCGCTCGAGGCAACGGTGTATCTTTTATTGGGTCGCAAAGACCTCGATTTGTAAAATTACTGAAATACCCCCAGTTTATAAAATTACTAAAATATCCATGATTTGCAAAATTACCAAAATACCCTCGATTTGTGAAATTACCGAAATACCCCCAGTTTGTAAAATACTGAAATACCCCCAGTTTGCAAAATTACTAAAATACCCTCGATTTGTGAAATTACCGAAATACCCCCAGCTTGCAAAATTACTGAAATACCCTCGATTTGCAAAATTATTGAAATACCCTGGTTTACAAAATTACTGAAATACCCTCGGTTTGTGAAATTACCGAAATACCCCCGATTTGCAAAATTACTGAAATACCCCTAATTTGTAAAATTACCGAAATACCCTTATAGGGTAAAATGACTATTTTGCCCTTGTGGGTAAATAACTGACTTAGACTAAGAGTTTGACTGACTTGACTGTGGGTGTGACCGATATGCTGTTAATATATGTTAAAATGACTGTTACTGAGCATGGCCATTTTGCATACACGTGTAATGGTTGAGCATGACATACACGACATATTGCATGGGGTTAGGACATTGATACGGAGGAAGTTATGATAGGGTCGCACGGGTCGCATGACGACTATGGATCCAGTATTGATCTATTAAGGTCGCAAGGGTCGCATGAGACGACTATGGACCGACGAACGACTTAAAGCAGCGTAATCTGATTATGGCTCTGTGCCAACCTAAATATGGCTCTGTGCCATCTTGATTATGGCTTTGTGCCAATCGTATTTACCCGTGGCTATGTGCCTAACATATATATCGGTGACTCTGTGTCGATCATATTTAACCAATGCTGTGTGCCGATTATATTACCGTCGCTGATGGCGCTGTGCCAAACATAATACAGTTACTGATGGCTTTGTGCAATTATAATACCGCTACTGAAGGCTTAAAGCCATATATATATATATATATATACATATATATACTAGCAGCTTTGCTGCGATTACGGTTAGGGCCGCAATCGGTGCTAACTTTGGTGTGCTGGCTGGGTGGGTCGATTTTATCCCCATATAAGCATAGGGTTGGTACGAGTGGTATGTTGGATGGATTGGGGTGGGATGCATCCTCATACTGTTGCATATATGTTTATGAGATCTGGCACTGTACTGGGCTTAGGCCACTTGTTCTGTTATTGGTTTGGGCTAGGCCTAATTGATTCTGTTATGGGCTGTGACCCAAATGATATTATAGTGGGTTTTGGCCCACGTATGCTCTGATCTGTACTGTACTGTTACTATCAAAGGGCTTTGGCCCAGACTGTTTAGGTTTCTATTTCTGTATACTGACTGTTACTCTAGTAAGGGGATTACGCACTGAGTTTTCGTAAACTCACCCCGTGTTTAACTGTGCAGGTAATCCCCAGCCTTAGACGGATCGATGCTGCAAGGGACTTGGAGAAGGCCACACACTGCTTGTATTTTCCATTTTGATTATTTACATTCAAGTATTTTGATTTGGGTTGTAATAAGGCCTCTTTAAGTTTCTGGATTTTAACTATGGGTCTTTCTTTACTTTGAATTATATCCGTTAGAAGTAAATCACGGTTTTCCAAAATGTTAACTATTTTTAATACAACACTACGTTTTCTCAACATTTTCGAAATGGTTTCGCGACTTAATCTTTTTCGTAAATCAATTACTTTCAAAATTAGCTTCCGCAACTGAAAAGATGTTTTGGGATTAAAACTAGTAATTTTTTAATGTACCACGTTTTAAAAATAAACTAACGTAACTGGGTTTTTACTTAAGCCATTAAACAAGAAGGGTTTTCAATGGAAACATGGTTTTCGAAAAACACTTCAATGTGACACACCAGATTCGGGCCTAACTTTTAGGCCGGGTTTGGGGTGTTACATGATAAACATAAGATTTGACTCGTATATATTGAATTATTGAATATTATTGATGAAAATGCATGTGATTGTTTCTGTTTACTGTTGTAGCATCCTATAACTCAGGTCTAACAACTAGACCGAGAGTAAGGGGTGTTACACTAATAGACCCCCATCGGATAGATTGCAATGATAGATAGAGATGAAAAAAATTGATGAGAGATAATAACGGGTCATCGGATGAGTCTGATAGCCATACTTAACTTTTTTCATCATCGAACTTTATTATTCTTGTAAATATTGTAACTTTGTGTAGTTTGAATTTTAAGGATTGTAGTTATGGATATTTAATTTTAGTTAGGGTAGGAATTAGGTTAGTTAGGAGATAAGGTGACCCTAGAAGTGTTTTGAAGTGATTAGGCACAACCAAAGGAGTCCGACACATCCGAGAATATCAATTTTGCACTGCCCAGTATGTGTCGCGACACAGGTTCCCCTGTGTTGTGACACAAAACATCAAAATTAATTTTTTTTATAACTCCAGTACATGTCACGAGACAGGACTCCTTGTGTTGCGACACGGAACTTTGAAACCTATAATAAGAAAACCTCAAGTCGTGTTGCGACATAAAACTTCAAACCAAAATTTTTTTAATATTCCAAGTCTATGTCGTGACACACATGGGCCCATGATGTGACATAGCATTTCTAGCCAAAAATTTGGGATATTAGGGTTGTGTGTCTCGACACACACTCCCTTTTGTTAGACATTCGTAAATCAAGGTTAGACAATCCAATTACATTCTTTGTTACATTTTTGGGTACTATTTTGTTATATTTGCTTGATTAAACTCGGTTACATGGCACCCCACAAAGCAAGACGTACCCAAGAGGCGTTGGTGGATTTCAATGCTAATTGTTTCCACAACCCGCAAGTGTAATGGTATTACTTGCAAAAGAATGGTCGCACGTTCATTCAAGAATGGGGATTCAATCCCTCGTTAACTGATTGCAACACTATTTAGGAGTTGGTGGATTTCCACTATTGGCTTACTTTTTGCCCTATCCCAAATGAACCGACAGTCGACGCAATTGTTTTTGAGTTTTATGCCTAATTAAAGGATTGAGAAGTCACAAAATCCTAGGAGATAACCTTAACTATGTAACAATTCAGGGTAAATAGGTACCGGTCACACCCCAAGAAATTTGCTCATATTATGATTCTCCATATTATGCCTCTGATTTTATAGATCTTATGGATTTAACTATGTATAGGGACATCGATATGGATGCCATTTTGAGATATCTGACACAGGGGCGTGGTGAGTGGACTCGCCAAGCCAGTACCAACATCCCTATGAAATTTAATCAGGCCATAATGTTCTCAATGGCCAAGATTTGGATGCAATTCATTTACACCCGCATCTCCCCTACTCAAAATGTCTCGTAGGTCACAGCGTTAAAAGCGATTCTGCTTGACAAAATTTTGCAGAAAATGCATGTTTCTGTAGCCCATTGGATCTAACAATTGATGATGATGTGCATTAGCATCCAGAAGCGGGAAATGTACTTCCCTCACCTAGTGACGACACTCTGTAAACAGGTGAAGGTTCCCATGTCACCTACTGAGCAATTTGTAATGTCATTAAAGAGTGTGCTTGACAACAATACGTACAATCAATTCATCGACCTTCAAAAGAAAATAGGTGAAGGAGTGGAATCAACATCGAAAGGAAAAGATGGATATCCTACCGACCTCGAATAGGAAGAGCAAAGCTAAATAGCCCTTGTTGACGGGATTAACAAATTTGTTGGATACGGAGTGGGCGATCCGATGGATGCAAGAGATGACCTCATTGGGCATTGACTATGCACAACGATTTCGTACGTGAGTGCCAAATCCACCGCCCAACAAGTATGTGACCTACTCACCATCCGACGAGACTGAGGGGAGAAAAGAGGAGGCCGATGATGATGAAGAGGGAGATGGTGATGATGATGAAATTTTCCTGACTTGCGATTGTGAGGAGGTGACAATGACTTTCTAGGTCTACAACCCAAGTGTAAGTTATATTAAAGTAATAAAATCTCAGGAGCTCGAGGTCGATCCACAGAGAAGTTTATTAGAACTTACAAGATTACAAGTATTATGCTAAAAAAAAAATTTAACACTTAACTTTAGAATAAGCTTGATAATGAAAGTAGTAGCTATAAACACTAAAAATAAAAAATTCAACGTAAGAAATTAATAAAAAAATAAAAAATAGATACCTGGAAGAAAATATGCTAAGGTTAGATGATAAACTCTTGGTGTCATATTAAGATTAAATTTTAATACTCGATGTTATTACTCAATTAGAATCCATACATAAATGGAGCTCCCACTCAGATGATCTATCAATTTACGTCCACTAATTAAGCATATGAATCCATGAGCAAAGGTATGTCCATCAATGGAGTGTCCAAAATGATTTTCCAATAAGTTCAAGAGTTTAGTAAATGAATCCATAAGCAAATGATTGTGCAATATGACTGTTCAACTGTTTTAAGTTCAGTCCAACCATATGGTATTATAATCACTTGATAACTTCAAGACTTATAAAAAAATTTCAAATATTTGTTATGCCAATTTTTATGTCTACAACAAATCAAGGTTAATTTATCCACGCATTCATTGTGTCATATTTTGTCTATAACAAATAAAATATCTTACTTTACAAGTATGATTATAACAAATGATTGATAATTAATTTTAGCATGAATGATGAGTATAGAATTTACCTTAATATTTTTCAAGAGTTTCACCTTTTCACCTCAGCATTGAAAACTTAAAATAACATAGCAAAAGTAAACAACTCAAACTTAGATGAAACAGAAGTATTAGAAATAAGAAACTTGAAATTTACACGAATAATGAAACAAACGAAAACTTAACAAGCAAATGATCTTGAACTCAACCTCAAGATGCCTCCTATGCTGAAACCAAAGGCTATTTATAGATACTTGTGAAGAAGAAAATGACAATACAAAGAACTTGCTAATAATAAATTTCTAGGCCTACTTTTTTTTCATCTTTTAGGGCATTTTTCACATGTTAAAAGATGACTCCTTTTGTCCAAGATAACAACTCTCAATGGGAAAAGTCCAAGAGAGTTAATTGATGGTTTGCATCTTTTCTATATGCTTGAAAACTTTGAACTCCAAATTCCAATTGTGTTAGGAGATATGAGCCAAACACAAAAATGCGTCAAAACTGTCCATCAATGTGAAACTTGTAACTTTATCTTTACTTTTGGATCTCTTCTTGGTGCATTTCAGTGTTTATGTTCCAATATTTGAGTAGATCTTCAAATCCCCTTTTCGACGACATAAGGTACACCCAAATTGGAGTCCAGAAGCTCAAGACATGACTGAAACACTAAGAACTATTCCGACTGAAAGTTTTGAATTTGTTCAAATTACAAATTTTTAATCTTTTAGCTTTGAACGTTCACTCATCATCTTGGATCAACTTTAAGCTTTGTACATTTAATCTCATGGTTCCATGTATTTACATCTTCTTCCCAAACTTGTTTTACCTGCAAATTCCACATGGAATATTTTACTGAAACTAAATGCATGAAAAACACTAAAAATACACAATATTTACAATACAAACAAAAAAAAAGGTCAAATAACTAAAATGAATTTAAAACATATAAAAATGCTCAGGGAACCAAGCAAATGTAAGTAAGACATAATCCAAAATAATCTTATGATGATGGCTCATCAAGAGGTATTCCAGCCAGCACATCCCTCGATGAAAGGTCTCCACATCTGTTGTTTGAGTCGACATAGCCCAAGCTAATCTTCAGGTAAGAGGGACAAGACATTTGCGGGCTGAGATTGAGGAAAGGGGAAGGAATCCATGATTGAGGGGCCAGAGCCCGACTCCAATTAAATTGGATGATTTTAATTTTTTTGAGGACTTGTATAATTTTTAACTTGGATGGTTTTTATTTTTCTATTATAATCAAATTTTGCATCTACTCGTTTTAACTAACGAAAAGAAATATGTGTTTTTCTTTGTAGGATCCCCATATTTTGGATGGCATAATTTTTTAAGCTAAACCAAAAATGACAAGACGACCCAACAACAATCGCGGCAATGACATGCTAAAATGAGTAATTTCATTCCTTAATTTAATTTTGAGCACATTGGGGACAATGTGACAAATAAAGTGTGGGGGTGACATAATTTTTTTTTCATTGTCATTTTGTAATTTTTAGAGTAAAAAATATATTTTATGTTTTGCTTGTGCTTGAGCTTGTAGAAATACAAGTGATTGGTTAGGAGCATGTACATAAGGTTTGTTTAAACTGTAAATTTAGCTTGAGAATAAACAATTTTATGTTGTTTGCATTTAGGTTAGCTAGTTGAATTTGTTAAATTTTGATTAAGAAAAGGTGTTAAATGTACCAAATGACATAGGTATTTACGAGTACGCACATATGTTTGTTGAATAATAGGTTGTTTAAATTAGAATACTCAGTGGTTAAATCCATGGTTACTGAAACAATATGGTATAATAAGTATAAAATACTTGCAAGTATGTGCCTTAATATAAAATTGAATGAGAGAACAAAAGCATTGTGAAGGTTGAAAGTAGAGCAAGAGTGATAAAAGCATAGAATGGATAAAAGCCAAGAGAATTAGAGCGATCACAATGAATTAAATTGAAAATTATGATAAATTTAGAAAATCTCACTCATATTGGCACAAATACTCGAGAATTACTTGTACTTATAAATACTGTATTAGAATTCAAAGCATGGATAAAAAAAATTGAATAATTAGAATTTGAACTGTCTGTATTCTTTGCCCATAGATGATATACTCGTACATACCTTTAGATGGAACCATATGTTTAACTTTCTTTGACCTGTGCGTGCTTTGTAATATATTGAACTAGCATGTTTGAATGAAAATTGTAAGTCATTTAAATATCTAGCTAGAACTACTTGTTTAGAAAGTTTTCCTATTGTCATCACTCCGATCTAATCTCATGTACCAAACATGCTCAAGTACTTTAGTTTAGTCGCGTGTTTTCATTTTATTGTCACTCTGTTTGTTTTTTTTCTTTTCCATTTGCTTTAGGACAAGCAAGGACTTAAGTGTGAGGGTATTTGACCTGCCACAAATTGTAGTGACTGATTAGATACATTTTGGCACTTAACGAGCTTGTTTTCTAACTATTTTATCATCTTTTATTGCATATTCAGTTTTCTTAGCTTAGAGTTAAATTATTGCAAAATAAGCATTTTTATGCAATAATTCGAGTTAGTTTACCTATTGGGACAATAAATGCCTTAAGGTAATTTTAATGCTTTAGTTGAGTGTGTAGGACACCTATTTTTAGGCCTAAAAGCATCAGGAACGATAGTTGAGCTGTAAAAAAAGCTTTCGGGGTCGAAACGCAACCAAGCCAATTCAAGAAGTCACATTCGAAGTTATGTTGCGACACGCATAAGCCTGTGTCGCTACATAGGTCTGATAGAGGGAAAAAATTTGTTAAGGGTGTTTCTATCCACACAACTTATATTTAGTGTAGTTAAGGCTTATAATTGGCCTAATTGAGCAGCTAGCTTTGCCTATACATAGTTAAACATAGGTTAAACTTAGAGGGTTTTGCCATGTCGTTTTTAGGGTTTAGTTAGTAGATTTAGGATTTTAAATTAGGTTTTATTTTCTCTTAAGAACAATTTAATTTTTGGTTCTTCGACTTGGATTGGATTTGAGTCAAATTCTTTGTTGTTAACTATTTTCACAATTTTCCTTTACGTTTCTCTTGCAAACAACGATATATCGATAATTGTTAAAGGATTTCGTAGATCCGAGCACATCAAGATTCTCAAACAGGCCAATTTCTATCTTGCTCTCTTTTAATTCAATTTGTGTTCTTGCATGATTAATTTAATTTTAAGGAAGATGGTTATTGAATCGATGACTTGCTAAGTCCTTTAGGGAGATTAACAGGTGGATGTGGGAGTGATTAACAGAAGAATGATGGTTTCCCATACAAATTAGTTGGTATAAATTAATGATTAAAGGAAGATGGTTGTTTAATCATCTTTCGACCATCATCAGGCTATCATCAACCACTGTCATTGGCCTTCGCCATCGGCCACTATCGTCGGTCACCACCGTTGGACCACCAACATCCTCCACTACTAGACCACCATTGGTCTTTTACCGGTTGGCTAGGTCGGGTTTGCATCGTCTCAATTAGCATAGATGCATTTCGTCAAAATTATTGGTTACATAAGACTTATGTCTATTTCTGGTTCACATGATTTATTCTAAATTAATAAAATAAATAATTCCACAATCTAATTAAAGTCCAAATGAAAGTTAAATTGAAATCACTTTAATTTATATAAATCACAACTTTGGCAAAATTACATTGTCATATATAATAAAATAGTAACATACATTCATTCACATATACATACCAAAAACATGTTGATAATTACAAAATTATCACATCTTATCAAAAATTAATCACACATAAAGAAGAGAAAAAAAATTTTGGTATTGGTTTATAGTATAAACATAGCATGATCTAGCTCGAATACCAATTATTGGAAAAAAAATCCGGTTCGAAATAGTTTCCTTGCAAGTAGAAAAATAAAAAATTGAAAATTGAGTTAGTTTGTGATATTTATAGCAATAAAATTTTCCCGAAATATACATGTGCTTTGAGCGAGATGGGTGCTTATCGTTCTCAGCTTTCAACTAAACAGCCTTCTCTTCTATTCTTGTACCAAGAATTTCTTCAAGTGTGGACTCGAACACTTTGAATCAAACACAAAATGAGAAATAAGTTTCTTACTTTCAATAGGAAATTAAATCTGTCTCTCTTATAAAAATGGTAGAATTATTATTCCCGGAAAATAAAATTTATACTGAGAAATAAATTCTCACTAGTTTTGGACAAAATAACAATATCTTAAAGTTGTGTATCACTTCTTCTATTTTTAACCCTACTTGTGTTATATATTTATAGGAAGAGGAGGTGAAACCCTAGTTGAATTAGTAGAATTCATTTAATGCTTATTTAATTGAAAATTTCAATCCCCTCGTTAAACTAAGAGAGAGGTGCGACTAATACAGTGTACCTCCCCTCATATGTATTTTGATGGAGATTCAAATCTCTCTTGTATTTGGTCCAATTATATGTGTTTCTTGGAACTTTTACCCAACACTTTAGAATTTAATCCAACCCAGTTCTACTTCTCAAAATATACATTATTTATTTAATTAATTTTAATTAATTAATTTTCTCAACCTAATTCTAATTCTGTTAAAATCATGACTACATTACCTTAAAAGAATATATAAGAAAATATAGAGTCCACCAACTCTACAGACTCTCCAGTCCACGCCTCGAATCCACCTGTGGTTGTATTCACGCCAAAGACAACATGCTAAGGCCAGCAAAAGACTATTCTTGGTTCCTTACACATTAGCACTTCGTTTGGTGAAGTAGGTAAACTATTCCCATGGCGGGATCTCATAAGGGCGGGGCAATATCCCTTTTCTCTTGAATCCATCTAGCAGCAGCGGAATAACAGCTTACCTTAGCAGGTGAAAGGGGCTTTTCTAACGCGTAGGTTTGTGCAAGTGTACACAGTCGTTATCAAGTAATAAGTAAGTATCGAGTTATCGTCTCCATAGGGATTGTATTTGTTCTAAGTCACTTAATTTTTAAAATTATATTAACAATTTCGTAAATAAAAACATAATATAGTTGAGAAGTGGTGATTAAAATATATTAAACTAGATGCAATGATCCCTAATGCAAATTATCCTAAGTATGCAAACTATATGAATGAAATAGATTTTAGCAAAATTAAACACAATTTGCAAAAATTATAACATAAATAAACTAGGACAATTACTTTAATTAAACTCAATTTATTACCAACATGCTTAAATACATTCGGAAAAACATTCCATGGCAACTCGATCTTTCATGAGTTGGGAAACCACATTAGGTCCTTTCGGAATCCTTTACTTAGTAAATACGCATTTTACTGATCCTTATTTACTAAGGGTTTCTTAGCATTCGTGTGAGGTAACAGGGACGTGTCAGGTTTGAAACAGTTTAATCACACAAATCTAAAAACTATGCAGATAACAAAGCTTGGTCAGAGTTGTTATGTAACCTACAATTTAATCGGGGCAGGATCTAAATTGAGCATGCACATTTCAATTATGTGTCCATTAGTTGTCGTCTGGTCAAGATCGCACAGCTAATTCAGGTGCATTTCAATCACGTATGAACAAAATACAGATTTGATTTTAATTGAAAACATGATCGATTGAGGCACAAACATTATAAGCATGAATCAAATAAATATTATTTAATTAAAGCTGTAACATCCCCAAACCCGGCCCATTCACTACGACCGAATCTGGTTATGTTAGTGCGGAGAAGTCGGTGGAAAATCTATTTAACTTAGAAAAATTTAGTAAAACTTGCTAACTTTTGAAAAATCCATGTTTATTTAAACTTATGTTCAAAACTTTGTTATTAAAATATACTAATTCTAAAAGTTTAGTATATACAAGCCAAATTGAATAAGTAGGTTGGAAAAATATAATCATCTTCACAAAGTGTTTCAAATTCTTCAAATCATAATAAATACTAATAAAATAATAACAAAAATAAATAAGAGTCAAAAGGCCTTTATTACATATTCTATTTAAACCCAAATACTTAAAGTAAGCCTAAAACATTTAATCTCTTCTTCTGCATGGGCCACCATGTGTCCACTCCAACCCGGTCCGATCGACGTGTCACCTGCGATGCTTAAAAAGTTGGGTGAGTCATACAGACTCAGTGTGTAACCAAACCATCGAAATCCACCCACATGCTAACCACATAACATCCCAATTATCAAATGCAACATGCAAGTATAATTATTAGACATTACCACAATCTGGGCTTAGCCCACCTTCAAATTATAACAACTACTGGGCTAGGCCCTTTTCACATTAGTCCACTGATCACTGGGTTTGGCCCATGTCCACGTATGTTCCCAAAACATACCTATTCATTGGGCTTGGCCCATTTTCATATTATTTCATAAACGGAATAATGCAATCATGAAACCCACCCAAACCTAGGGTCCATCCGCTACACACCCCCTTATCCAGCCTACCACACACCAGGGGACTATCGAGTCACCCTCTCCTTTTCCCTCCAAAAAGGCAACCAATGCCATCCACGATGTAGCGTATAGCTAACATCAAACCACGATGGAGCACATAGCAATCCATCAAGCCACGATATGGCATAAGCCGATATCAATCAAGGTAACCACGCGAACTAAATCGCAAAGATCCACAACGCGACCTCAGTCAGCGCCAATCCACGATGTAGCACAAAGCTGACATCAACCACGTACTCGAAGTACACCCGTACCTTCTTTTCATAACCCGCCCATGCACATGTAACATAAAATGATGATAAGGTGGTGCGTGTACATATTAAACACAATCATAGGCATACTCACATAATAAAATCAGTGATCATATTTACAAACTTTGCTACTAACTTGATCATCTTCATACCCCTTAAGGGTACCATTTTCACATTTAACTGCACTTATTAGCATCATACAACATAAGCAGATATACTCAAATCCCGGAAACAATGGTTTAACTACACACCTTATAACCTGGAGCTCTAAACCCTCGATCCCGACGCTATCAACTAGCGAAACTACCGCTATCTGCCTATAGCTATCTCCTGCCGCTGGCCCACACCCCGGTGGCCAATCCCGAACTGCTGAAACCGCTCTTTTCTTGAACTTCGGAATAGAGACCTTCCCTTGCCCACTCTGACTGGTTGTGGCCTCCATCAAAAAGCTTAATCAGGTAAACAGGTTAACCCCCAAAACACCACTTAAGTACTTAATCTTAAAAAATAACCTTACCTCCACTTGATCAAACCGACTGCTACAAACGGAGGCTTGGCTAACCACTAAAACCTCAGAGTATCTCAGCCACAGAACCCGAAGAGATCTAAGCTAACATTCGGCCCAAGTGCTATCAAGTTGAGAGAAAGAAATTCGGCAAAGGGGTGATGGATGTAGATTCGGCTATTAAATCAAGAGGTAGAGAACAGTGGTTTCGGCCAAAGAGAGGGGAAAGAAAGGTGTGGGGTGTACTTTCGGTTTTGAAGTGAAAAGGAAGGGAAATAGGGAGAGTGAAGGGTTCGGCCACTTGGAAAAAATGTGAGAGAAGAAGAATAACAAGCTTTGGAGAAAAAGGTTTCAGCAACTAAGGAAATGGGGAACAAAATTCGGCAAGGGAGAGAAGGCAAATGGTGAATGAATAATGAGCACTTCCCCCCCTATTTATACTAAAAGGCCAAGCTCCAACCCCCCAAAAAAAATCCTCAAAATTCTCCTAAAATACCTCCCTTCCACCCATTCAAAAAGCTTTGAAAAAGTCAAACCTAACTAGCCAAATTCAAAAAAAAGATGACCAAGTCTTCTCCACCTTTTAAGCCTTTCAAACCGTCCATCCACCCCACCAAGATGCCGCAAAAACAATGCCCATCTGCTGCTTCCGCGAATCGAACATGAGACCCTTCCTCCTGCAAATGGCGTCACCTTCCAAGCTCTAAAGTGGTGCCTTCCTACCACTTTGCCAAGCCTATCTTTGTGCCATATTTCCACCAAAAATTCTCTTAAGGCCCCCTCTATCCAAGCTCCCCTTTTTAGCCCCTAAAACAAAAAGATTTTCTAAGGCAACCTATCACCACCTAGGGTTCTCAGGACCCCTAAAACTTACCCAAACACACACTGAAGTGTGCCAACACCCGAGCTAAGCACCAGAAATCCAACCCCTAAAACCAGGGTGTTACAATTCTACCCTCCTTAAAATAATTTCGTCCCCGAAATTACTTGTCTAAACTAACAGTCCAATTCCTCCCGCTACGCTATGGCTGCGCACTCTGATCTTAAAGAGCTAACATACTTCCCAATCATAGCCTCTAAGTTTGCACTCAAAATTCAAAGCAACTCAGAAAAGAGCTATTCCCACAAGCAAGCAAAGCAATTAAAGTATGCACCAAAGCAGAGGAGCTTACCCGATATCACCTCCTTGGTTGATTCTGACTGGAACCATTCCCTCCATGGCTTGAACCATGACCCCTCGTTGATCGAGGACAGTTCTTAACCAGATGTGCCTTAGATCCGCACCGAAAGCATGTTTTACTATTCCCCCAACACTTTCCTGTGTGAGGTCTTCCACATCGAGCACAGAGACAATTCCGATTCTCAGCAACTGGCACGGGTGTATGTACCGTATTCCCAACTCTTGGTCTTTTCTGAGCATCTCCAAACGATGCTGACCATCCAACACTTCTCTTATTCTCGTTCCTATTCTTTCCTCGGTTTTCCCTTACCGTCCTCTTAACTTCTTCGGCTATACGAGCTTTCTCCACTAGCACCGCGAAATCTCTTTCCCTCTGCGGAGCGATCAGCACTCGAAGTTCATCTCGCAATCCGTCTTCAAACCGGACGCACCTCTCATAGTCAGTGGCCATAATTCCCTTAGCATACTGACTTAGCCGTACAAATTCTGCTTCGTATTCCTCTATCGACTTATTTCCTTGCACCAGATTTAGAAACGCCTTCCTTTGCGCATCTAAGTAGCTTGCTCCAACGTATTTTCCTTCAAACTTTTCCTTAAAGTAATCCCAATCCAATCGATCTGCCGGTACACCTTGTTTGACAGTGAGCCACCATCGATAAGCCTCGTCCCGAAGTAGCGAAACAGCACCTTTCAACTTTTCCTCTGGGGCACAATCCAAGTTGTCCATAATTCTCTCGACTCCTTCTAGCCAATACTCCGCTACGTTCGGAGCCGTTCCCGACACTCCTCTAAAAACTTCAGCCCCGTTCGACCTAAGTCTCTCGGACACTGACTTCCGAGCTCCATTTCCCCTACTAGCTCTTGCCACTTGCTGAAGCACGCGTAACATAGCCTGCGACACTGCGTCCTCTTCACTTATCGGATCTTGTTCCTCTACATCCACCGCTGGCGGCACTTCACTTTCTGACCCATAGCCAGACCCTACTGGTTCCGAAGCTGTCATTCTACCTCTACCGCGTCCCCTAGAACTTATCTCTAGCGCTTCGATTTAATCTGTTTAGAAAGTTTTATGGATTAGAAATTATTGTTTCACTGTTTTATCCACGAGCAATTTTATGCAATGAAGGTTCCGAGAGTAGTTCTTTCGAGCAATCAAGTTTCCTTTTCCTACCCAGGGGTAATTTCGTCATTTTTCCTAAAGAGATATTTCGGTAATAACTCAGGGTCAATTTTGAAAATAGTTTTTCCAACTTAGAGATTTTTCAAAATTTGCAAATCTCAAGAGTCATCTTGAAAATTTTGTTTCTCAAACGAAGTGTGTTACAAAAATTTCAGAAAGTAGGGTCATTTTCGTAATTTTGGAAATCATGGGCATTTTCGTAAATTCTCAAAATCGAGATATCACCACATTTTACAAAATAGAATTTTCTGATATTTAGTAAAGTAGGAATATTTCAGTAGAAGTTGAGAGAAATTTGAAAATTTAGAAACTAAGGGCATTTCGGTAATTTTGTCAACCAGGGGTATTTTCGTAAATTTCCACAAGTCAGAGTATCCTAATATTTTGAAAACTCGGATTTTAGTATTTTGCAAGGTAAAGAGCATTTTATCAAAATTTGAGGGTAGTACAGTAATTTTGCAATACAGGGGCATTTTGGTAATTTTGCCACTAAGGGCATTTTGGTAATTTTGTAAATCGAAAGAAAAACGTCCTTCAAAATCAGATTTAAGGTTTCACAAACCAGAGGGGTAAATTTGAAAATTTAAAAACAGGGAATTTAGGAAACAGCAATGCTAATTCCCTTTCGGGTTTTAATAATTAGTTCAGCCTGTGAACAAATCCTCTTGGTTAAGGTGAACCGTAGCTACGCACCAGGTAGGATTCGAGTAAAGAGGAGGTGAGTCGCTAGGACTGCTTAAATACCAAGCTCTTACTGAATACCACTCCTAGACATGCGTACAGTGGTTACCACACCTTAACTCGGCGACTTACTTCACAGGTTTGTTTAAGAGCTTTAAGTTTTATGCAAGTGTTTGAGTAGACTAATCCTAGGGTCCAATAGCCTTAATATTCTAAACTACGAGCCCAACTAAGCCCATAACAGTTCATAATAACAAATCACTTCCAAAGTTCGAAGTACTTACCTGGTGGACTTCGGGTCGGAGGTACAGGTGCCATGCCAAAATATCCTGAAAACCTTTTTATAAAAGCCATTTTTTTCAAAAAGTCCATTTTGGAAACTGTTTCGGGCCCAAAAACCCTCAAAGCCGAGTTTTGAACTTGGCTCTGATACCAAACTGTAACATCCCCAAACCCGACCCATTCACTACGACCGAATCTGGTTATGTTAGTGCGGAGAAGTCGGTGGAAAATCTATTTAACTTAGAAAAATTTAGTAAAACTTGCTAACTTTTGAAAAATCCATGTTTATTTAAACTTATGTTCAAAACTTTGTTATTAAAATATACAATTCTAAAAGTTTAGTATATACAAGCCAAATTGAATAAGTAGGTTGGAAAAATATAATCATCTTCACAAAGTGTTTCAAATTCTTCAAATCATAATAAATACTAATAAAATAATAACAAAAATAAATAAGAGTCAAAAGGCCTTTATTACATATTCTATTTAAACCCAAATACTTAAAGTAAGCCTAAAACATTTAATCTCTTCTTCTGCATGGGCCACCATGTGTCCACTCCAACCCGGTCCGATCGACGTGTCACCTGCGATGCTTAAAAAGTTGGGTGAGTCATACAGACTCAGTGTGTAACCAAACCATCGAAATCCACCCACATGCTAACCACATAACATCCCAATTATCAAATGCAACATGCAAGTATAATTATTAGACATTACCACAATCTGGGCTTGGCCCACCTTCAAATTATAACAACTACTGGGCTAGGCCCTTTTCACATTAGTCCACTGATCACTGGGTTTGGCCCATGTCCACGTATGTTCCCAAAACATACCTATTCATTGGGCTTGGCCCATTTTCATATTATTTCATAAACGGAATAATGCAATCATGAAACCCACCCAAACCTAGGGTCCATCCGCTACACACCCCCTTATCCAGCCTACCACACACCAGGGGACTATCGAGTCACCCTCTCCTTTTCCCTCCAAAAAGGCAACCAATGCCATCCACGATGTAGCGTATAGCTAACATCAAACCACGATGGAGCACATAGCAATCCATCAAGCCACGATATGGCATAAGCCGATATCAATCAAGGTAACCACGCGAACTAAATCGCAAAGATCCACAACGCGACCTCAGTCAGCGCCAATCCACGATGTAGCACAAAGCTGACATCAACCACGTACTAGAAGTACACCCTTACCTTCTTTTCATAACCCGCCCATGCACATGTAACATAAAATGATGATAAGGTGGTGCGTGTACATATTAAACACAATCATAGGCATACTCACATAATAAAATCAATGATCATATTTACAAACTTTGCTACTAACCTGATCATCTTCATACCCCTTAAGGGTACCATTTTCACATTTAACTGCACTTATTAGCATCATACAACATAAGCAGATATATTCAAATCCCGGAAACAATGGTTTAACTACACACCTTATAACCTGGAGCTCTAAACCCTCGATCCCGACGCTATCAACTAGCGAAACTACCGCTATCTGCCTATAGCTATCTCCTGCCGCTGGCCCACACCCCGGTGGCCAATCCCGAACTGCTGAAACCGCTCTTTTCTTGAACTTCGGAATAGAGACGTTCCCTTGCCCACTCTGACTGGTTGTGGCCTCCATCAAAAAGCTTAATCAGGTAAACAGGTTAACCCCCAAAACACCACTTAAGTACTTAATCTTAAAAAATAACCTTACCTCCACTTGATCAAACCGACTGCTACAAACGGAGGCTTGGCTAACCACTAAAACCTCAGAGTATCTCAGCCACAGAACCCGAAGAGATCTAAGCTAACATTCGGCCCAAGTGCTATCAAGTTGAGAGAAAGAAATTCGGCAAAGGGGTGATGGATGTAGATTCGGCTATTAAATCAAGGGGTAGAGAACAGTGGTTTCGGCCAAAGAGAGGGGAAAGAAAGGTGTGGGGTGTACTTTCGGTTTTGAAGTGAAAAGGAAGGGAAATAGGGAGAGTGAAGGGTTCGGCCACTTGGAAAAAATGTGAGAGAAGAAGAATAACAAGCTTTAGAGAAAAAGGTTTCAGCAACCAAGGAAATGGGGAACAAAATTCGGCAAGGGAGAGAAGGCAAATGGTGAATGAATAATGAGCACTTCCCCCCTATTTATACTAAAAGGCCAAGCTCCAACCCCCCAAAAAAATCCTCAAAATTCTCCTAAAATACCTCCCTTCCACCCATTCAAAAAGCTTTGAAAAAGTCAAACCTAACTAGCCAAATTCAAAAAAAGATGACCAAGTCTTCTCCACCTTTTAAGCCTTTCAAACCGTCCATCCACCCCACCAAGATGCCGCAAAAACAATGCCCATCTGCTGCTTCCGCGAATCGAACATGAGACCCTTCCTCCTGCAAATGGCGTCACCTTCCAAGCTCTAAAGTGGCACCTTCCTACCACTTTGCCAAGCCTATCTTTGTGCCATATTTCCACCAAAAATTCTCTTAAGGCCCCCTCTATCCAAGCTCCCCTTTTTAGCCCCTAAAACAAAAAAAATTTCTAAGGCAACCTACCACCACCTAGGGTTCTCAGGACCCCTAAAACTTACCCAAACACACACTGAAGTGTGCCAACACCCGAGCTAAGCACCAGAAATCCAACCCCTAAAACCAGGGTGTTACAATTATACCCTCCTTAAAATAATTTCGTCCCCGAAATTACTTGTCTAAACTAACAGTCCAATTCCTCCCGCTACGCTATGGCTGCGCACTCTGATCTTAAAGAGCTAACATACTTCCCAATCATAGCCTCTAAGTTGCACTCAAAATTCAAAGCAACTCAGAAAAGAGCTATTCCCACAAGCAAGCAAAGCAATTAAAGTATGCACCAAAGCAGAGGAGCTTACCCGATATCACCTCCTTGGTTGATTCTGACTGGAACCATTCCCTCCATGGCTTGAACCATGACCCCTCGTTGATCGAGGACAGTTCTTAACCAGATGTGCCTTAGATCCACACCGAAAGCATGTTTTACTATTCCCAACACTTTCCTGTGTGAGGTCTTCCACATCGAGCACAGAGACAATTCCGATTCTCAGCAACTGGCACGGGTGTATGTACCGTATTCCCAACTCTTGGTCTTTTCTGAGCATCTCCAAACGATGCTGACCATCCAACACTTCTCTTATTCTCGTTCCTATTCTTTCCTCGGTTTTCCCTTACCGTCCTCTTAACTTCTTCGGCTATACGAGCTTTCTCCACTAGCACCGCGAAATCTCTTTCCCTCTGCGGAGCGATCAGCACTCGAAGTTCATCTTGCAATCCGTCTTCAAACCGGACGCACCTCTCATAGTCAGTGGCCACAATTCCCTTAGCATACTGACTTAGCCGTACAAATTCTGCTTCGTATTCCGCTATCGACTTATTTCCTTGCACCAGATTTAGAAACGCCTTCCTTTGCGCATCTAAGTAGCTTGCTCCAACGTATTTTCCTTCAAACTTTTCCTTAAAGTAATCCCAATCCAATCGATCTGCCGGTACACCTTGTTTGACAGTGAGCCACCATCGATAAGCCTCATCCCGAAGTAGCGAAACAGCACCTTTCAACTTTTCCTCTGGGGCACAATCCAAGTCGTCCATAATTCTCTCGACTCCTTCTAGCCAATACTCCGCTACGTTCGGAGCCGTTCCCGACACTCCTCTAAAAACTTCAGCCCCGTTCGACCTAAGTCTCTCGGACACTGACTTCCGAGCTCCATTTCCCCTACTAGCTCTTGCCACTTGCTGAAGCACGCGTAACATAGCCTGCGACACTGCGTCCTCTTCACTTATCGGATCTTGTTCCTCTACATCCACCGCTGGCGGCACTTCGCTTTCTGACCCATAGCCAGACCCTACTGGTTCCGAAGCTGTCATTCTACCTCTACCGCGTCCCCTAGAACTCATCTCTAGCGCTTCGATTTAATCTGTTTAGAAAGTTTTATGGATTAGAAATTATTGTTTCACTGTTTTATCCACGAGCAATTTTATGCAATGAAGGTTCCGAGAGTAGTTCTTTCGAGCAATCAAGTTTCCTTTTCCTACCCAGGGGTAATTTCGTCATTTTTCCTAAAGAGATATTTCGGTAATAACTCAGGGTCAATTTTGAAAATAGTTTTTCCAACTTAGAGATTTTTCAAAATTTGCAAATCTCAAGAGTCATCTTGAAAATTTTGTTTCTCAAACGAAGTGTGTTACAAAAATTTCAGAAAGTAGGGTCATTTTCGTAATTTTGGAAATCATGGGCATTTTCGTAAATTCTCAAAATCGAGATATCACCACATTTTACAAAATAGAATTTTCTGATATTTAGTAAAGTAGGAATATTTCAGTAGAAGTTGAGAGAAATTTGAAAATTTAGAAACCAAGGGCATTTCGGTAATTTTGTCAACCAGGGGTATTTTCGTAAATTTCCACAAGTCAGAGTATCCTAATATTTTGAAAACTCAGATTTTAGTATTTTGCAAGGTAAAGAGCATTTTATCAAAATTTGAGGGTAGTACAGTAATTTTGCAATACAGGGGCATTTTGGTAATTTTGCCACTAAGGGCATTTTGGTAATTTTGTAAATCGAAAGAAAAACGTCCTTCAAAATCAGATTTAAGGTTTCACAAACCAGAGGGGTAAATTTGAAAATTTAAAAACAGGGAATTTAGGAAACAGCAAGGCTAATTCCCTTTCGGGTTTTAATAATTAGTTCAGCCTGTGAACAAATCCTCTTGGTTAAGGTGAACCGTAGCTACGCACCAGGTAGGATTCGAGTAAAGAGGAGGTGAGTCGCTAGGACTGCTTAAATACCAAGCTCTTACTGAATACCACTCCTAGACATGCGTACAGTGGTTACCACACCTTAACTCGGCGACTTACTTCACAGGTTTGTTTAAGAGCTTTAAGTTTTATGCAAGTGTTTGAGTAGACTAATCCTAGGGTCCAATAGCCTTAATATTCTAAACTACGAGCCCAACTAAGCCCATAACAGTTCATAATAACAAATCACTTCCAAAGTTCGAAGTACTTACCTGGTGAACTTCGGGTCGGAGGTACAGGTGCCATGCCAAAATATCCTGAAAACCTTTTTATAAAAGCCCATTTTTTTCAAAAAGTCCATTTTGGAAACTGTTTCGGGCCCAAAAACCCTCAAAGCCGAGTTTTGAACTTGGCTCTGATACCAAACTGTAACATCCCCAAACCCGGCCCATTCACTACGACCGAATCTGGTTATGTTAGTGCGGAGAAGTCGGTGGAAAATCTATTTAACTTAGAAAAATTTAGTAAAACTTGCTAACTTTTGAAAAATCCATGTTTATTTAAACTTATGTTCAAAACTTTGTTATTAAAATATACAAATTCTAAAAGTTTAGTATATACAAGCCAAATTGAATAAGTAGGTTGGAAAAATATAATCATCTTCACAAAGTGTTTCAAATTCTTCAAATCATAATAAATACTAATAAAATAATAACAAAAATAAATAAGAGTCAAAAGGCCTTTATTACATATTCTATTTAAACCCAAATACTTAAAGTAAGCCTAAAACATTTAATCTCTTCTTCTGCATGGGCCACCATGTGTCCACTCCAACCCGGTCCGATCGACGTGTCACCTGCGATGCTTAAAAAGTTGGGTGAGTCATACAGACTCAGTGTGTAACCAAACCATCGAAATCCACCCACATGCTAACCACATAACATCCCAATTATCAAATGCAACATGCAAGTATAATTATTAGACATTACCACAATCTGGGCTTGGCCCACCTTCAAATTATAACAACTACTGGGCTAGGCCCTTTTCACATTAGTCCACTGATCACTGGGTTTGGCCCATGTCCACGTATGTTCCCAAAACATACCTATTCATTGGGCTTGGCCCATTTTCATATTATTTCATAAACGGAATAATGCAATCATGAAACCCACCCAAACCTAGGGTCCATCCGCTACACACCCCCTTATCCAGCCTACCACACACCAGGGGACTATCGAGTCACCCTCTCCTTTTCCCTCCAAAAAGGCAACCAATGCCATCCACGATGTAGCGTATAGCTAACATCAAACCACGATGGAGCACATAGCAATCCATCAAGCCACGATATGGCATAAGCCGATATCAATCAAGGTAACCACGCGAACTAAATCGCAAAGATCCACAACGCGACCTCAGTCAGCGCCAATCCACGATGTAGCACAAAGCTGACATCAACCACGTACTAGAAGTACACCCTTACCTTCTTTTCATAACCCGCCCATGCACATGTAACATAAAATGATGATAAGGTGGTGCGTGTACATATTAAACACAATCATAGGCATACTCACATAATAAAATCAATGATCATATTTACAAACTTTGCTACTAACCTGATCATCTTCATACCCCTTAAGGGTACCATTTTCACATTTAACTGCACTTATTAGCATCATACAACATAAGCAGATATATTCAAATCCCGGAAACAATGGTTTAACTACACACCTTATAACCTGGAGCTCTAAACCCTCGATCCCGACGCTATCAACTAGCGAAACTACCGCTATCTGCCTATAGCTATCTCCTGCCGCTGGCCCACACCCCGGTGGCCAATCCCGAACTGCTGAAACCGCTCTTTTCTTGAACTTCGGAATAGAGACGTTCCCTTGCCCACTCTGACTGGTTGTGGCCTCCATCAAAAAGCTTAATCAGGTAAACAGGTTAACCCCCAAAACACCACTTAAGTACTTAATCTTAAAAATAACCTTACCTCCACTTGATCAAACCGACTGCTACAAACGGAGGCTTGGCTAACCACTAAAACCTCAGAGTATCTCAGCCACAGAACCCGAAGAGATCTAAGCTAACATTCGGCCCAAGTGCTATCAAGTTGAGAGAAAGAAATTCGGCAAAGGGGTGATGGATGTAGATTCGGCTATTAAATCAAGGGGTAGAGAACAGTGGTTTCGGCCAAAGAGAGGGGAAAGAAAGGTGTGGGGTGTACTTTCGGTTTTGAAGTGAAAAGGAAGGGAAATAGGGAGAGTGAAGGGTTCGGCCACTTGGAAAAAATGTGAGAGAAGAAGAATAACAAGCTTTAGAGAAAAAGGTTTCAGCAACCAAGGAAATGGGGAACAAAATTCGGCAAGGGAGAGAAGGCAAATGGTGAATGAATAATGAGCACTTCCCCCCTATTTATACTAAAAGGCCAAGCTCCAACCCCCCAAAAAAAATCCTCAAAATTCTCCTAAAATACCTCCCTTCCACCCATTCAAAAAGCTTTGAAAAAGTCAAACCTAACTAGCCAAATTCAAAAAAAAGATGACCAAGTCTTCTCCACCTTTTAAGCCTTTCAAACCGTCCATCCACCCCACCAAGATGCCGCAAAAACAATGCCCATCTGCTGCTTCCGCGAATCGAACATGAGACCCTTCCTCCTGCAAATGGCGTCACCTTCCAAGCTCTAAAGTGGCGCCTTCCTACCACTTTGCCAAGCCTATCTTTGTGCCATATTTCCACCAAAAATTCTCTTAAGGCCCCCTCTATCCAAGCTCCCCTTTTTAGCCCCTAAAACAAAAAAAATTTCTAAGGCAACCTACCACCACCTAGGGTTCTCAGGACCCCTAAAACTTACCCAAACACACACTGAAGTGTGCCAACACCCGAGCTAAGCACCAGAAATCCAACCCCTAAAACCAGGGTGTTACAATTATACCCTCCTTAAAATAATTTCGTCCCCGAAATTACTTGTCTAAACTAACAGTCCAATTCCTCCCGCTACGCTATGGCTGCGCACTCTGATCTTAAAGAGCTAACATACTTCCCAATCATAGCCTCTAAGTTTGCACTCAAAATTCAAAGCAACTCAGAAAAGAGCTATTCCCACAAGCAAGCAAAGCAATTAAAGTATGCACCAAAGCAGAGGAGCTTACCCGATATCACCTCCTTGGTTGATTCTGACTGGAACCATTCCCTCCATGGCTTGAACCATGACCCCTCGTTGATCGAGGACAGTTCTTAACCAGATGTGCCTTAGATCCACACCGAAAGCATGTTTTACTATTCCCACAACACTTTCCTGTGTGAGGTCTTCCACATCGAGCACAGAGACAATTCCGATTCTCAGCAACTGGCACGGGTGTATGTACCGTATTCCCAACTCTTGGTCTTTTCTGAGCATCTCCAAACGATGCTGACCATCCAACACTTCTCTTATTCTCGTTCCTATTCTTTCCTCGGTTTTCCCTTACCGTCCTCTTAACTTCTTCGGCTATACGAGCTTTCTCCACTAGCACCGCGAAATCTCTTTCCCTCTGCGGAGCGATCAGCACTCGAAGTTCATCTTGCAATCCGTCTTCAAACCGGACGCACCTCTCATAGTCAGTGGCCACAATTCCCTTAGCATACTGACTTAGCCGTACAAATTCTGCTTCGTATTCCGCTATCGACTTATTTCCTTGCACCAGATTTAGAAACGCCTTCCTTTGCGCATCTAAGTAGCTTGCTCCAACGTATTTTCCTTCAAACTTTTCCTTAAAGTAATCCCAATCCAATCGATCTGCCGGTACACCTTGTTTGACAGTGAGCCACCATCGATAAGCCTCATCCCGAAGTAGCGAAACAGCACCTTTCAACTTTTCCTCTGGGGCACAATCCAAGTCGTCCATAATTCTCTCGACTCCTTCTAGCCAATACTCCGCTACGTTCGGAGCCGTTCCCGACACTCCTCTAAAAACTTCAGCCCCGTTCGACCTAAGTCTCTCGGACACTGACTTCCGAGCTCCATTTCCCCTACTAGCTCTTGCCACTTGCTGAAGCACGCGTAACATAGCCTGCGACACTGCGTCCTCTTCACTTATCGGATCTTGTTCCTCTACATCCACCGCTGGCGGCACTTCGCTTTCTGACCCATAGCCAGACCCTACTGGTTCCGAAGCTGTCATTCTACCTCTACCGCGTCCCCTAGAACTCATCTCTAGCGCTTCGATTTAATCTGTTTAGAAAGTTTTATGGATTAGAAATTATTGTTTCACTGTTTTATCCACGAGCAATTTTATGCAATGAAGGTTCCGAGAGTAGTTCTTTCGAGCAATCAAGTTTCCTTTTCCTACCCAGGGGTAATTTCGTCATTTTTCCTAAAGAGATATTTCGGTAATAACTCAGGGTCAATTTTGAAAATAGTTTTTCCAACTTAGAGATTTTTCAAAATTTGCAAATCTCAAGAGTCATCTTGAAAATTTTGTTTCTCAAACGAAGTGTGTTACAAAAATTTCAGAAAGTAGGGTCATTTTCGTAATTTTGGAAATCATGGGCATTTTCGTAAATTCTCAAAATCGAGATATCACCACATTTTACAAAATAGAATTTTCTGATATTTAGTAAAGTAGGAATATTTCAGTAGAAGTTGAGAGAAATTTGAAAATTTAGAAACCAAGGGCATTTCGGTAATTTTGTCAACCAGGGGTATTTTCGTAAATTTCCACAAGTCAGAGTATCCTAATATTTTGAAAACTCGGATTTTAGTATTTTGCAAGGTAAAGAGCATTTTATCAAAATTTGAGGGTAGTACAGTAATTTTGCAATACAGGGGCATTTTGGTAATTTTGCCACTAAGGGCATTTTGGTAATTTTGTAAATCGAAAGAAAAACGTCCTTCAAAATCAGATTTAAGGTTTCACAAACCAGAGGGGTAAATTTGAAAATTTAAAAACAGGGAATTTAGGAAACAGCAAGGCTAATTCCCTTTCGGGTTTTAATAATTAGTTCAGCCTGTGAACAAATCCTCTTGGTTAAGGTGAACCGTAGCTACGCACCAGGTAGGATTCGAGTAAAGAGGAGGTGAGTCGCTAGGACTGCTTAAATACCAAGCTCTTACTGAATACCACTCCTAGACATGCGTACAGTGGTTACCACACCTTAACTCGGCGACTTACTTCACAGGTTTGTTTAAGAGCTTTAAGTTTTATGCAAGTGTTTGAGTAGACTAATCCTAGGGTCCAATAGCCTTAATATTCTAAACTACGAGCCCAACTAAGCCCATAACAGTTCATAATAACAAATCACTTCCAAAGTTCGAAGTACTTACCTGGTGAACTTCGGGTCGGAGGTACAGGTGCCATGCCAAAATATCCTGAAAACCTTTTTATAAAAGCCCATTTTTTTCAAAAGTCCATTTTGGAAACTGTTTCGGGCCCAAAAACCCTCAAAGCCGAGTTTTGAACTTGGCTCTGATACCAAACTGTAACATCCCCAAACCCGGCCCATTCACTACGACCGAATCTGGTTATGTTAGTGCGGAGAAGTCGGTGGAAAATCTATTTAACTTAGAAAAATTTAGTAAAACTTGCTAACTTTTGAAAAATCCATGTTTATTTAAACTTATGTTCAAAACTTTGTTATTAAAATATACAAATTCTAAAGTTTAGTATATACAAGCCAAATTGAATAAGTAGGTTGGAAAAATATAATCATCTTCACAAAGTGTTTCAAATTCTTCAAATCATAATAAATACTAATAAAATAATAACAAAAATAAATAAGAGTCAAAAGGCCTTTATTACATATTCTATTTAAACCCAAATACTTAAAGTAAGCCTAAAACATTTAATCTCTTCTTCTGCATGGGCCACCATGTGTCCACTCCAACCCGGTCCGATCGACGTGTCACCTGCGATGCTTAAAAAGTTGGGTGAGTCATACAGACTCAGTGTGTAACCAAACCATCGAAATCCACCCACATGCTAACCACATAACATCCCAATTATCAAATGCAACATGCAAGTATAATTATTAGACATTACCACAATCTGGGCTTGGCCCACCTTCAAATTATAACAACTACTGGGCTAGGCCCTTTTCACATTAGTCCACTGATCACTGGGTTTGGCCCATGTCCACGTATGTTCCCAAAACATACCTATTCATTGGGCTTGGCCCATTTTCATATTATTTCATAAACGGAATAATGCAATCATGAAACCCACCCAAACCTAGGGTCCATCCGCTACACACCCCCTTATCCAGCCTACCACACACCAGGGGACTATCGAGTCACCCTCTCCTTTTCCCTCCAAAAAGGCAACCAATGCCATCCACGATGTAGCGTATAGCTAACATCAAACCACGATGGAGCACATAGCAATCCATCAAGACACGATATGGCATAAGCCGATATCAATCAAGGTAACCACGCGAACTAAATCGCAAAGATCCACAACGCGACCTCAGTCAGCGCCAATCCACGATGTAGCACAAAGCTGACATCAACCACGTACTCGAAGTACACCCGTACCTTCTTTTCATAACCCGCCCATGCACATGTAACATAAAATGATGATAAGGTGGTGCGTGTACATATTAAACACAATCATAGGCATACTCACATAATAAAATCAGTGATCATATTTACAAACTTTGCTACTAACCTGATCATCTTCATACCCCTTAAGGGTACCATTTTCACATTTAACTGCACTTATTAGCATCATACAACATAAGCAGATATACTCAAATCCCGGAAACAATGGTTTAACTACACACCTTATAACCTGGAGCTCTAAACCCTCGATCCCGACGCTATCAACTAGCGAAACTACCGCTATCTGCCTATAGCTATCTCCTGCCGCTGGCCCACACCCCGGTGGCCAATCCCGAACTGCTGAAACCGCTCTTTTCTTGAACTTCGGAATAGAGACCTTCCCTTGCCCACTCTGACTGGTTGTGGCCTCCATCAAAAAGCTTAATCAGGTAAACATGTTAACCCCCAAAACACCACTTAAGTACTTAATCTTAAAAAATAACCTTACCTCCACTTGATCAAACCGACTGCTACAAACAGAGGCTTGGCTAACCACTAAAACCTCAGAGTATCTCAGCCACAGAACCCGAAGAGATCTAAGCTAACATTCGGCCCAAGTGCTATCAAGTTGAGAGAAAGAAATTCGGCAAAGGGGTGATGGATGTAGATTCGGCTATTAAATCAAGGGGTAGAGAACAGTGGTTTCGGCCAAAGAGAGGGGAAAGAAAGGTGTGGGGTGTACTTTCGGTTTTGAAGTGAAAAGGAAGGGAAATAGGGAGAGTGAAGGGTTCGGCCACTTGGAAAAAATGTGAGAGAAGAAGAATAACAAGCTTTGGAGAAAAAGGTTTCAGCAACCAAGGAAATGGGGAACAAAATTCGGCAAGGGAGAGAAGGCAAATGGTGAATGAATAATGAGCACTTCCGCCCCCTATTTATACTAAAAGGCCAAGCTCCAACCCCCCAAAAAAAATCCTCAAAATTCTCCTAAAATACCTCCCTTCCACCCATTCAAAAAGCTTTGAAAAAGTCAAACCTAACTAGCCAAATTCAAAAAAAAGATGACCAAGTCTTCTCCACCTTTTATGCCTTTCAAACCGTCCATCCACCCCACCAAGATGACGCAAAAACAATGCCCATCTGCTGCTTCCGCGAATCGAACATGAGACCCTTCCTCCTGCAAATGGCGTCACCTTCCAAGCTCTAAAGTGGCGCCTTCCTACCACTTTGCCAAGCCTATCTTTGTGCCATATTTCCACCAAAAATTCTCTTAAGGCCCCCTCTATCCAAGCTCCCCTTTTTAGCCCCTAAAACAAAAAAATTTTCTAAGGCAACCTACCACCACCTAGGGTTCTCAGGACCCCTAAAACTTACCCAAACACACACTGAAGTGTGCCAACACCCGAGCTAAGCACCAGAAATCCAACCCCTAAAACCAGGGTGTTACAAAAACAATCATCCTAGCTTAAATAAAATTAAGCTAACATTGTTGTAAACAAGAAAAAATAACACATAGCAAACATATTTAGATTAAATTAAAGAAAAGAAAGATTAAACCCAATCCAGAGTGGTTGTCACCCAAGACTCTGACTGACGAGGCTCCTTCGTTCCTTTGCTTTTCTTCTTTGTTGATGGCTCTCCAAGGTGGCCGACCAAGGGTTCTTTAAGAGGCTTAATCACTCAAATCTCTCTGAAGAGATGATGCTAGGCGTGGGAATGGAAAAGGCTAAGAGAATTTGGAGAGAAGAGAGAATGATGAATGATGAGAATGAATGAGGAATGATTGAAGGATGATTGAGGGATGCTTGAGGGATAATGAAGAGGGAATGAGAGGGTCTTATTTATAGGTGAGGAGAGGGGGATAGTTTCCTAAAAATAGTGGATGTTAACCTCTTCAAATCTCCTCAAATTGGGGTCGGCCATGCTTAGTGGCTTTTGACTTGATTTTTGCTTGATTTTTAAGCAATTTTGGATGCCACACAACTCAGGACTGAGACTCAGTCAATCGTAAATCTTCGGGCAAATCTCTAATTTCTTCAACACTGTAAGGATCTTCTGTAATTAAACCAAAGAATGGTTCAAATGGACAACCGTGTGTAGCTGAATATTGGGTTGACTTGGTCTCTAATTTCGACGGTTTTATAGTCCAGCAAAGCTATAAGACCTGTCCAGAATAAATCAACAAGTTAGAGGACCAAAGAATAAAATTTATGCAATTTAATTAATTAATTAAAACCCAAATTATGAATGAAAATGAATTATTAAATATAATTTTATATTTTATTATTTAATTTAATCATGCATGGCCCATGTAACACCCCAAACCCGGACAAGACACCACGTCCGAATCTGGTATGTTACGGGGAAAAACGTTTCTAAGAAGTTCAGATTTTTCGTTTGAAAACTGCGTGAAAACACCGTGTGCTTGAAAACAATTTGAGTAGACTTGTTTGCAAAACTTTTGATGTGTTTAAAACCCGGAGATTTTGAAAACTTAGCTAGAATTTGTAGTTAAAACGAGTTTAAGTCATTGAAGACCTCATTAGGTTCTTAGTGATACATAAAATACTATTGAACTTAGGTGATTCACAAGTTAGAATTTGAAACCAGTTGAATTTGTTTGTCAAAAGACTTAGTGTGATACCCGATGGTATGGTTTAAAATCACGTCGCGTTATTATTTTGAAAACATTATCTTTCCAGGTTTTAGTAAAAATTTATACCGGCTTATTTTGTTAAGGCATATTAGGTCTAATTAAAACATCAACCAACTTAGACATAAATTAAAAGGCCTTTACAAACCAAAATAACCCAATTTAAAGTAATAAGCTAAAGTACTAAAAATTACTGAGTCTGAGTAAAACTTTATTCAGCATGGCATGTGCACCCCGAGTCCATCCCGGCTCCAAGTCCGCGTCTACGAGTCACCTGAAATGTCAAAGGAGAGGGTGAGTCGAGTGACTCAGTGTGTAAATCCCGCTCCCGAAGAAACAACATGCTAACACACATCATACATAGCAACATGATTAATGCAACCCGATCCTAACCATCCATATCGCCTTTTCTACCCCGTGTGGTACCAAACCACTGGTGGTGCCAAACCACTGGTGACATATAGTCACAATGTGCTCCCAAAGCACTGGTGTCCCAAAGACACAATATCCGTCAATGTGCTACCAAAGCACTGGTGTCCCAAAGACACAATTGTGCTACCAAAGCACTGGTGACCGAAGTCACAATCTGGTGATGGGGCCAACCCATCGTGTGTTACCAAAACACTAGCAGACGATCCCATATCTCAAGTGGGGCCAACCCACGGTGGTCAAACCACAGGGACAAGTCGCAATGAGGTGCCAAACCTCTGGTGTCCCAAAGACACAGTGTGCTACCAAAGCACTGGTGACCGTAGTCACAAATCTGGTGATGGGGCCAACCCATCGTGTGTTACCAAAACACTGGCGTCAATCCCGTATCTCACAAGTGGGGCCAACCCACGGTGGTATTAACCACAGGGACGAGACGCTGAGGTACCAAACCTCTGGAGGTGCCAAACCTCTGGTGACCCAAAGTCACAAAGTGTGCTACCAAAGCACTGGTGCTCGTCAGCACAATATATCATGCTCCCTCCTCTCGTATCACCCATCAACATGTCAAACTCATGTAATTATGCATATCATACTATTACGCACATCATGCCAATATGTCTAACCACATATCCCATATCACATATATCCATAGCCATTATATCATATAAGTCATCAATAACTCATAATAATATTGATAGTAACTTACCCGAATCCAAGCCCATACCCAATTGGGTATCATATCAATCCATCAACTGCCATAATTTTAATAGGCATACAGGTTTAATAATGATATTACTAAATATAAGTGTGTTAGTATACACACCTGATAGCTACGAGTCTAAAATCCAACGAGAACGATCTAAGCCCCTCGATTACAAGATCCTACAATCGGCCAAACATTAGGGGTTAGGCACTAAGCCTATTCGGCCAACACCAATAGACCAAAAGAGTTGTCGAATCACTCTTACCTTGCTATTGCTTGGTTTCCTACCAGACCCGAATCACAATGGTCCTTTAAAGACAACCGGCCACCACCTTGAAAAGAATACAGTTAATCCTTTATCAAACACGGCCTAATCGAAACCAGGTGATTAAACTAATCAACAACCAATCACTTACCCCTTACCAACAATTGATAGAAGGAAACGGCTCCTCCTGCTTGCTTCCACAATCCACTGATCCTATAACGAAGAAATTAGAATCCATCCCAAATGACCATATTCGGCCCTTAAATAAACCGAAATCGATTGAGAAGAGAAAGAAAATAATGACCATTCGGCAATGAACTTACCAACCTCCAAACGGTTGGAGCAAGAACCCAACACTCTATATTCGGCCACCCCACACCAGAAGAGAGCCACAAATGATTCGGCCAAGACTTGTGCCAAAAGAAAAATAAAAGATTCGGTCAAGGTCTTGAGAAGAGAAGAAAGAAAAATGGGAAAAATGGTAGGTGTGTTTCGGTTTTAAGAAAGAAAAGAAATGGATGGGATGAATAGGAATTTCGGCTTTAGTGTTTCAAGAAGGAAAAGAAGAAAAAAGTATGAGAAGAAGGGATATAGGTTTCGGCTTAAACAATTGAAAGAAAAAGGGTGATGAATGAGCACATTCGGCTATGATGAAATTAAAAGAATCAAAGTCAAGTTTCGGCTATGGTATAGATTGCTTACACTTTCGGTTTCAAGAGAGAAATGGAAGACTTACTTTGTTGAAGAAAATCGGCTTTCCAAAAAGACTAGAAAAGAGCTTTCTCTCCTTTACCAAATGTGACCGAAAACAATCAAAAAGAGTGCCAAAATGCCAAAATGCATTTCGGCTACCTACTCACCCCACTATGCCGTCCATTCCTCCCCCCAAACTCTCCCAAATTCGGCCATGATCCCCCAATCAACTCCCATCCACACATTCAAATTGGTTGAACTAGTCAACCTCCTAAAATCCCTCTCCACTCTCCATTTGAATGAGAAGACCAAGTCCAAGTTAGAGTTCCACTTGCCTTCTGCCTCTTCTCCTTGCCGTCCCAAAATGAGAGCCAAAAGGAGAGCTCTACAGCTCGAACACTGGACCTCCACTCCATCTGCATGTGACGCCATACCAAGCTCCCCCTTGCCACTCTTGCCAGCTCCTTATTTGTGCAATAAAACCACAAAAATAATTCTTAAACCCCAGCTTCCTCAGCTCCCTTCCCCTAATACCCAAAACCAACATTTTTCTAATTTACTCAGGCATACCCCTAAGCTACCCTTAAGCCCCTAAAACATAAAAATAGCAACATAGCACACTACAAACATGCAATAACATGCAACATCGAAATAGCCCCCTAACCCGGGATATTACAGTTCTACCCCCCTTAAAAAATAATTTCGGCCTCGAAATTACCTGATCAAAAGAGTTGCGGGTATTGCTGTCTCATCATATCCTCGGGTTCCCATGTCGCTTCCTCTACGCCATGATTCCGCCAAAGTACCTTAACCAAAGGCACAGATTTCCTACGCAGAACCTTCACATCCCGATCAAGAATCTGCACAGGTTCTTCCTCCATAGTCAAGTCTGGATTTACCTCGATCTCTTCCACTGCTACCACATGCGACGGATCCGAACGATACCTCCGAAGCATTGAAACATGGAAGACGTCGTGAATCTGACTAAGCTCTGCTGGCAACTCAAGCTGATACGCTACTGGTCCAACTCGTCTCAACACCTTATACGGCCCAATGAACCTCGGACTTAGCTTGCCTTTCTTCCCGAACCTCAGAACCTTCTTCCAAGGCGAGACCTTCAGAAAAACTCGATCCCCAACAGCAAACTCTATATCTCTTCGCTTAAGATCGGCGTAAGACTTCTGCCGGTCCGAAGCTTCCTTCAATCGAGCCTGAATCAACTTAACCTTGTCCTCAGTCTCAGCTACTAACTCAGGTCCTAACAACTGACGTTCCCCTAACTCTGTCCAACACGTAGGTGAGCGACACTTCCTGCCATACAACGCCTCATACGGTGCCATCTTAATGCTCGCTTGGTAACTGTTGTTGTAGGCAAACTCAGCTAATGGTAGAAACTCCTCCCAACTACCTCCGAAATCCAAGACACAACCTCTCAGCATGTCTTCTAAGATCTGAATAACCCTTTCTGATTGTCCGTCAGACTGCGGGTGAAAAGCCGTGCTGAAATCCAACCGAGTACCCAGGGCCTGATGCAATGCTTTCCAGAACCTTGAAGTAAACCTGGGATCCCTATCCGAGATTATCGAAACTGGCACACCATGCAACCTCACTATCTCTGAAACGTACAGCTTCGCTAGCTTCTGAAGTGAGTAGTCAACCCTCACCGGAATAAAGTGAGCTGATTTAGTCAGACGATCCACCACTACCCAAACTGAATCCTTCTTGCTTGGCGTAAGTGGTAACCCACTGACAAAATCCATGGTTATCCTTTCCCACTTCCACTGCGGAATCTTCACAGGCTGAAGCAAACCCGACGGCAACTGATGTTCAGCCTTAACTTGCTGACAAGTCAGACACTTCCCAACAAACTCCGTTACCTCTTTCTTCAAACCAGGCCACCAAAACTGCTCCCTAAGATCCTTATACATCTTGCTACCCCCAGGATGCATAGCATGAGGACTGCTATGTGCGTCCTGAAGAATCTTCTGCCTCAGCTCAACATCCTTAGGCATACAAGCCTTACCCTGGAAACACAGAACCTCATCACTCGACAAGCTGTAACCATCCACACCACCATTCTGCACTTGCAACCTTCGCGCACCCAAAACCTCATCCTCTAACTGTTTCTCTCTGATCTGCTCAACCCAAGTAGGCTTAACCTGTAGCTCTGCCAAAATACTCCCGTCGTCATACAAGCTCAAATGGGCAAACAGTGCTCTTAAGTCCGAAACAACCTTACGGCTCAACGCGTCTGCTACCACGTTAGCCTTGCCCGGATGATACTCAATCGAGCAGTCGTAATCTTTCAGCAACTCAACCCATCTGCGCTGCCTCAAATTTAAATCCTTCTGGGTCAGTAGATACTTCAGACTCTTATGATCCGTGTACACTATCGATCTCTCTCCATACAAGTAGTGCCTCCAAATCTTTAAGGCGAAAACTACAGCCGCTAGCTCCAAATCGTGCGTCGGATAGTTGACCTCATGTGGCCTCAGCTGCCTAGAAGCGTAAGCCACAACCTTACCTTCTTGCATCAACACACAACCCAAACCCGTATGTGATGCATCGCAGTAGACTGTGTATTCCTTACCAGCCTCAGGTTGAATCAGAACCGGAGCCTCAGTCAAAACCTTCTTTAACTTGTCGAAGCTTTCCTGCTGTTTCTCAGTCCATACGAACGGAACCTCTTTCCTTAACAACTTAGTCATCGGCGCTGCTAACAACGAGAAACCCTCAACAAACCTTCGGTAGTATCCAGCCAAACCCAGAAAACTACGAATCTCAGCCACTGACCTAGGTGGCTTCCAATCCAGAACTGCCTCAATCTTGCGAGGATCTACTCGAATTCCCTCTGCTGACACTACATGACCCAAAAACGTCACTTCTCTAAGCCAGAACTTGCACTTACTGAACTTAGCATAGAGTTGTTTTTCCCTCAAAATCTGCAGCACCACCCTCAAATGCTTATCATGCTCTTCCTCCGTCCTTGAGTACACTAAGATATCGTCTATGAAAACCACGACGAACTGATCCAGATACTGCTGAAACACTCTATTCATCATATCCATAAACGCTGCCGGTGCGTTAGTCAACCCGAATGGCATTACCAGGAATTCGTAGTGCCCATACCGAGTCCGAAACGCTGTTTTATGGATATCCGCCTCCTTAACCTTCAACTGATGGTACCCAGACCTCAGATCAATCTTAGAGAATACCGCAGCACCCTTTAGCTGATCAAACAAGTCATCTATCCGTGGCAACGGATACTTGTTTTTAATCGTCAGCTTGTTCAACTGGCGGTAGTCTATGCACATCCGCATCGTGCCATCTTTCTTCTTGACAAAAAGAACTGGCGCACCCCACGGCGAAACACTTGGCCTAATAAAACCTCGATCCAATAACTCCTGGATCTGAGCCTTAAGCTCCACCAATTCCTTTGGTGCCATCCTATACGGAGCAATAGACACTGGCGCAGTCCCGGGTAACAGATCAATCCCAAACTCTACCTCTCGATATGGCGGCAAACCCGGAAGCTCCTCAGGAAACACATCAGCAAATTCCTTAACAGTACGAACCTCCTCAACAGCAGACCCTTTAGCCTCCAAGGCATACACATGAACCACATACGCATCACAGCCTTTCCTGACCATCTTCTCCGCTTTCAGAGCAGATACCACATTTGATAAGTAATCTCTCCTATTACCTATCATAGCCACCTCATCGCCATCACCCGTCTTAAGAACCATGCGCTTAGCCGCGCAATCCAACCTCGCCTGGTACTTAACCAGCCAATCCATCCCAAGAATCAGATCGAACTCCCCAAACGGCAGTTCCATCAGATCAGCAGCAAACACTACCCCTTGGAGTTCTAGGGGTACCTCTCTAAACAGTTTATCTACTACTACAGAGTGACCTAGAGGGCTAATCACAGTCATCTGCCTAGAAGATATCTCAGAGTCTAAGTCCAGTGTCTCTACTATACTACTGGCAACATAAGAGTGCGTAGAACCCACATCAATCAAAGCAGTATAAGGAGTACCAAAAATCAAAAACGTACCGGTTATGACGTCCGGTGCGTCGCCCTCCTCACGGCGCCTCGCAGCATACACCAATCCCGGCTGCCTAGCCTCAGAACTACCTGCACCTCTGCCCGGTGCTCCACGGCCCCGACTAGATCCATAACCACCTCTGCCATTACCACGGCCTCTCTGCGGTGGCGGTCCATTACCTCTGAACTGATTACGGCCCTGACTCTCAGACTGAATCCTGGCCATCCTACGCGGACAGTCCCTAATGCGATGCTCCAGAGAACCACACTCAAAGCACCCTTTACCACCAGTCCAGCAACCACCCCAATGAGATTTCCCACACTGGTTACACTGCGGCGGTCCCTGCCTAGCAGCAACAAACCTAGAAGACTGATTCTGCCCACTCGGTCTAGCCCTCTTCTGCGGATTACCCGATGAACCAGAAGACCCGAAGCTCCTCTTAAGCCTACTCCTATCCATACCCTGCCTCACTGACTCCTTAACACCCTCAGCCACCTTAGCTTTCTCAACCAAGACAGCAAACTCGCGCTCCTGCTGTGGAGCAATCAGCAGCCTCAACTCGTCTCGCAGACCATCCTCGAAACGAACACACCTCTCATGCTCAGTGGCTACAATGCCTCTGGCATACCTACTCAGCTTCAGGAACTCAGCCTCGTACTCAGCAACAGATTTACTCCCCTGAACAAGCCTCAGAAATGCCTTCCTCTGGGAGTCGATGTAACTAGCCCCGATGTACTTCTTTTGATATGCAGCTCTGAAGTAATCCCATGTCAGATCCTCTGCAGCCACACTGTCTCGCACCGTGAGCCACCACTGATATGACTCATCTCGGAGAAGCGATACGATACCCTTCAGCTTCTCTTCAGTTGTCAAATCCAGATCATCCATGATCCGCTCAGTTGCCTCCAGCCAGTATTCAGCAGTGCTAGGAGCAACACCAGAAACACCTCGAAAGAATTCCGCCCCATTAGCCCGGAGTCGCTCAGGAACTGATTTCCTAACTCCTGCACCACCACTAGCCCCAGCTACCCTTTCCAACACTCGCAGCATCGCCTGTGACACTGCGTCGTCTCCAGTCTGATCTTGGAACTCACCCCTCCAGCTGGTGGCGGAACCGGTACCTCATTTTCTGAACCCTGCCCAGATCCTACGGGCTCAGAAACCGTCATCCTACCCCTACCTCTACCACGAGTATTACGACCACGTCCGCCTCGAGTGCTCATGTCTAATCTTTCTACGTATCTGATTAGAGAATTTTATGCATCAGTGTTTATTCCACTTGTTTAAAAAGCAAGTCTTATGAATATTTAAAGAGGATTTGTTCTCGCAAGTTCACAGAATCCTATCAGTTTCAATCTCTAGAGTAGCATACTATTGCTAGTCATCAAATCATGTCATACCCAATCAAATCACAAAGAATAGTCCGGGGTACTTACCTGGGCGAACTGGTGCCGGAGACTCGGTGCCATGCCTTTCAAACCATACTTTCAAAACAAACACTTAAACAGACTTTTGAAACCATTTTGGGCCTCAGGCCCACAGCCGAGCCTTTGAACTTGGCTCTGATACCACAAATGTAACACCCCAAACCCGGACAAGACACCACGTCCGAATCTGGTACGTTACGGGGAAAAACGTTTCTAAGAAGTTCAGATTTTTCGTTTGAAAACTGCGTGAAAACACCGTGTGCTTGAAAACAATTTGAGTAGACTTGTTTGCAAAACTTTTGATGTGTTTAAAACCCGGAGATTTTGAAAACTTAGCTAGAATTTGTAGTTAAAACGAGTTTAAGTCATTGAAGACCTCATTAGGTTCTTAGTGATACATAAAATACTATTGAACTTAGGTGATTCACAAGTTAGAATTTGAAACCAGTTGAATTTGTTTGTCAAAAGACTTAGTGTGATACCCGATGGTATGGTTTAAAATCACGTCGCGTTATTATTTTGAAAACATTATCTTTCCAGGTTTTAGTAAAAATTTATACCGGCTTATTTTGTTAAGGCATATTAGGTCTAATTAAAACATCAACCAACTTAGACATAAATTAAAAGGCCTTTACAAACCAAAATAACCCAATTTAAAGTAATAAGCTAAAGTACTAAAAATTACTGAGTCTGAGTAAAACTTTATTCAGCATGGCATGTGCACCCCGAGTCCATCCCGGCTCCAAGTCCGCGTCTACGAGTCACCTGAAATGTCAAAGGAGAGGGTGAGTCGAGTGACTCAGTGTGTAAATCCCGCTCCCGAAGAAACAACATGCTAACACACATCATACATAGCAACATGATTAATGCAACCCGATCCTAACCATCCATATCGCCTTTTCTACCCCGTGTGGTACCAAACCACTGGTGGTGCCAAACCACTGGTGACATATAGTCACAATGTGCTCCCAAAGCACTGGTGTCCCAAAGACACAATATCCGTCAATGTGCTACCAAAGCACTGGTGTCCCAAAGACACAATTGTGCTACCAAAGCACTGGTGACCGAAGTCACAAATCTGGTGATGGGGCCAACCCATCGTGTGTTACCAAAACACTAGCAGACGATCCCATATCTCAAGTGGGGCCAACCCACGGTGGTCAAACCACAGGGACAAGTCGCAATGAGGTGCCAAACCTCTGGTGTCCCAAAGACACAGTGTGCTACCAAAGCACTGGTGACCGTAGTCACAAATCTGGTGATGGGGCCAACCCATCGTGTGTTACCAAAACACTGGCGTCAATCCCGTATCTCATAAGTGGGGCCAACCCACGGTGGTATTAACCACAGGGACGAGACGCTGAGGTACCAAACCTCTGGAGGTGCCAAACCTCTGGTGACCCAAAGTCACAAAGTGTGCTACCAAAGCACTGGTGCTCGTCAGCACAATATATCACTGCTCCCTCCTCTCGTATCACCCATCAACATGTCAAACTCATGTAATTATGCATATCATACTATTACGTACATCATGCCAATATGTCTAACCACATATCCCATATCACATATATCCATAGCCATTATATCATATAAGTCATCAATAACTCATAATAATATTGATAGTAACTTACCCGAATCCAAGCCCATACCCAATTGGGTATCATATCAATCCATCAACTGCCATAATTTTAATAGGCATACAGGTTTAATAATGATATTACTAAATATAAGTGTGTTAGTATACACACCTGATAGCTACGAGTCTAAAATCCAACGAGAACGATCTAAGCCCCTCGATTACAAGATCCTACAATCGGCCAAACATTAGGGGTTAGGCACTAAGCCTATTCGGCCAACACCAATAGACCAAAAGAGTTGTCGAATCACTCTTACCTTGCTATTGCTTGGTTTCCTACCAGACCCGAATCACAATGGTCCTTTAAAGACAACCGGCCACCACCTTGAAAAGAATACAGTTAATCCTTTATCAAACACGGCCTAATCAAACCAGGTGATTAAACTAATCAACAACCAATCACTTACCCCTTACCAACAATTGATAGAAGGAAACGGCTCCTCCTGCTTGCTTCCACAATCCACTGATCCTATAACGAAGAAATTAGAATCCATCCCAAATGACCATATTCGGCCCTTAAATAAACCGAAATCGATTGAGAAGAGAAAGAAAATAATGACCATTCGGCAATGAACTTACCAACCTCCAAACGGTTGGAGCAAGAACCCAACACTCTATATTCGGCCACCCCACACCAGAAGAGAGCCACAAATGATTCGGCCAAGACTTGTGCCAAAAGAAAAATAAAAGATTCGGTCAAGGTCTTGAGAAGAGAAGAAAGAAAAATGGGAAAAATGGTAGGTGTGTTTCGGTTTTAAGAAAGAAAAGAAATGGATGGGATGAATAGGAATTTCGGCTTTAGTGTTTCAAGAAGGAAAAAAGAAAAAAGTATGAGAAGAAGGGATATAGGTTTCGGCTTAAACAATTGAAAGAAAAAGGGTGATGAATGAGCACATTCGGCTATGATGAAATTAAAAGAATCAAAGTCAAGTTTCGGCTATGGTATAGATTGCTTACACTTTCGGTTTCAAGAGAGAAATGGAAGACTTACTTTGTTGAAGAAAATCGGCTTTCCAAAAAGACTAGAAAAGAGCTTTCTCTCCTTTACCAAATGTGACCGAAAACAATCAAAAAGAGTGCCAAAATGCCAAAATGCATTTCGGCTACCTACTCACCCCACTATGCCGTCCATTCCTCCCCCCAAACTCTCCCAAATTCGGCCATGATCCCCCAATCAACTCCCATCCACACATTCAAATTGGTTGAACTAGTCAACCTCCTAAAATCCCTCTCCACTCTCCATTTGAATGAGAAGACCAAGTCCAAGTTAGAGTTCCACTTGCCTTCTGCCTCTTCTCCTTGCCGTCCCAAAATGAGAGCCAAAAGGAGAGCTCTACAGCTCGAACACTGGACCTCCACTCCATCTGCATGTGACGCCATACCAAGCTCCCCCTTGCCACTCTTGCCAGCTCCTTATTTGTGCAATAAAACCACAAAAATAATTCTTAAACCCCAGCTTCCTCAGCTCCCTTCCCCTAATACCCAAAACCAACATTTTTCTAATTTACTCAGGCATACCCCTAAGCTACCCTTAAGCCCCTAAAACGTAAAAATAGCAACATAGCACACTACAAACATGCAATAACATGCAACATCGAAATAGCCCCCTAACCCGGGATATTACAGCCCACTTTATGTCTTAAAAAATATAATATATTCAAATTAATATAAAATAAGCCATTTATTGCATGAAAACTATATAATAAAGCATAAAATTACATTTTAATAATTTCTATGTCTTAATTTCATATTTTTGCATATTTCATTAATTTATTAAACAATTACTTAGTTTTAACAACATATTTAAGTAAAAAGGTGATAAATTACATAGGAAGAATCCTATATATTTTTAAGTTTACACACCCCCAGACTTAAATCATTGCTCATCCCGAGTAATGTTTATGCACAGCAAAAGGTCTTGTTAAGGCAATATTGCTAATTGTGTAAGCAGCATCAATCTTTGTCCCATAATCATGCATTAATAACTTCATGCCTATCGATCTTCTTTATTAACAAGTAATTCATATGCAAACATTCCTTAAGATTATACTGAGCTTCAAAATATGCCAACATGAATCATAGTTTGCATGTATGTCATAGGCATAGATAACATTCTTCATTCAACATAATTTCCTATCAATCAAGCAAACAATCACAAGGCTTATTTATGGTCTTCATATATTGAACTCAAGACTTCCTCTCCACTAATGTAGGTGACATAATCATCAAATCAATAGGTCTTTTATAAGGTTGTAATGGGGCTCGGTTAAAGGTAGGGATTTTAAGAGATGGGACATTTCGATTTTAAAAATCTTAACATTTAACATTGTCTTGGTTTTCTCGTAATACAACATTTTTCTTTAAGTGAACCTTTGGAACACCCCCAAACTTATTTTGAACTCAAGCTCATACATTTTTCCTTTTTAGAGACTGAGCAAACTTTTTTTTAAGCATGAGCAGATACATCTTTATGAAAATTTCCTCAAATGTTGATTCCCATGACAACTTTAGTTAATATAGGTGCACAAAATTAGGATAACTTTAAAAAGATGGTAATTGGCTTATAATGTAGGTTCATTGCAAAAAAAAAAACAAAAAAAAACAGGCCTTTAAGCTCAAAATTACAGTTTCAAGGGTCTAATATCGTAGGGTTGGCTTGAAAAGGCTCAAACGGTCCAAAGAAATACTGCCTATATCGTTTTAGATTTTTATGTCCCCTAGGATTTTTCCTCAAGAAAGTTACTAAGTCAATTTAAAAGATATAAACCTCCATGCATGTCTAATCTCAAAAGAAACTAAGTTTTCATGGCAAACATTACCAAGGCTAAGATCATACAAGCATTCCATTCTTCATGATAACATACTTTCACTTAGATAAAATCATCATCCATACTTGCATACAAACTATCTTAGTAACAAAAAATATCTCTAAAAATTCATTTACTAACACATACTTATGAAAGAAATGATTAAAACATACTTGAAAAAAATTTAAAAGTTTGAGCAATTTATTTGCCTTACCCCCCTTTAAAAAGAAGCAATGTCCTCATTGCAAGAACAAAGTAACGAATGAAAACTAAATGCCAGGTAGGGTTGTAAAGAAAGAGAGGTAAGTCATTAAGATTGTAGGGTTGTAAAGAAAGAGAGGTGAGTCATTAAGACTGCTTAAATACCAAGTCTTCCCTAATAACCCAATCCTAGACATGTTCATTTCCATTACCACATCACTTAGTCTTATTCTTTCTAAAGAAGTGTTAAGTTTGTTCATGCTTGCTATGTTTTATTCTGCAGAAATTAAATCCTAAGGACCTAAAAATAATTAAAGAAATAACAAGACAAGAATCTCCCCTTTTATTTTTCTGACTCAATCCCCTTGTCTTCTTTATCTCCATCTCCGCTTGCATCGCCAATATCTTCTGTCCATGTCTCAAAGATAACATCTGGGAACTCAGGAACAAAAGTATTAGAGATATTCTTAAAAGTATTTTAAATTGAGTCATCTCTAATTTTTTCATATTTCCAATAAGTTTCATCTCTAATTTTTGCATATTTCCAATAAGTTTGTTGTTGATTGTGCATGAACTTGCACATATCCATCAAAATTGACAACTCCGATTTCCTTGAAGTACTTGCAGAAGTCGGCATGGGAGTTGTATATTCAGGTTCAACACATAGCTTGACTAGTTCTTCTGGCTCAACCCTTGGTTTAGAAATGTTCGGTTCCTTATTAGATTCTTCCTCTTCAGTGTCTGTAACTGATTTAGCTTCAGTTTCAGTTCCACATGTTGACTCCTCAGTATCCTGCTCAGTTGGCTATTCTTGCTCACCTTGATTCAGCTCATGCACCCTCTCTACTAATCTTTCAATATCATAATTTGTAATGCATCCTTGAACATATTACCCCTTCAGATTTGCTTGTGTTTCAACACTGGCCTTTAAGCAAAGTGAAGTGATTAATGATGGGAAATAAGCACTTCCTGCCTTCTTTTTAGCACAATCGTGAATCTCCTTAAGAATAATTTTCCCAACATTAATGGACTTTTCTATCAAAATTGCATATAACAAAAGCATTCATTCCATCGAGATGGTGGAACTATGTGATATAGGCATAAAATTGTAGCGAACGAAATAAAACCATATCTTTGCTACTGGTTTTAAGTATCCCCTTCAACAAGAATGTCTTCCATACTTTCTTATAATCCATTGGGATCTCGGATTTGTCACAACATCAAGCACTTGTTGAAGAAAATCCCAATTGATATTTTTCATCATAGGGTAGTACTCATCTTCTTCAACATTAGGTAAATTAAAGTAAGAGGTACCATTTTCTTTCGAACGATGACTTCAGTAGCATCTTGCGTAGTCAAACTAGCATAGAATTCTTGAACTAGTTCATCATCGGGAAGTGAATGAGCATCACAAAATTGTTCCCACTTGAGAGCATTGATTTTCTTTCTAATCGGTATAGGAACAACCATCAAATCATTATTCTTCAAGTCAAAACCTTTTTCCGGCATCATAGGTTGATGCTTGAAGATTGAATCAAATCTCTCCATCAAAATTGGGTTTTTAGGAGTAGTCTTTGAAAATTTGGTTCTTTTGCGAGACATGGTATCTCTTCCCAAAAATTCGGCAAAGTTTCTGCACGAGAGGAAAAAGAGAAATCGGCAAAGTGGGTAGAACTTGCTACAAAAAAATCACGCGACGGCAAGGATGGTGCGGCGGCTACAACAACGTGCGATAGCAACAGCGATGTTTCGACAATCTCTTTGTGGCGGTTATAGGGAATTTTGGCAGAAAGGGAAGAGAACTAGGGTTTCTTTTGGGATTTGAGGTTGACGGCACAAAAGGGAGATTTAGGGACTTTTAAGGTGTAAGCAAATTGCTTTGAGGGATATGAAAATTAGTAGAAATGGAGAGAGGTTTATATAAGGAAAAATTAGGGCAACATGTAGCAAAAATTTAGCTACATTAAGGTTACTTGGGCGGCAAGCAATGGGTGTGATGGCAAGGCATGGATTTTTCCCTCCTTTTTGCTGTATTGAGCCTCAAACTCAGACTATATCTTAAAAAAAACTGATTAGTACTTGGGCCAAATTTGACCCCCTTTATTAACATAAAAATTAAAATTTAAACAGAACAAATGAAACTAAAAAATTTTAAATTTTAATTAGAAATTTTCTTCTTAACAAATTACATTAAAATAATTCCTAGGAAAGGTTAGAGAGGTCACAGTGGTCCCGCTTAAGTTCCAATCTCCTTAGACAGAATTAATTAAATGTAATAAGTTAAGAAAATAAGTTCAAATTATTTATTTATTTACAAAATGAGTTCATGAAAAATTAAAGGTCTGTTAATTTGAACGAGGATTCAACTCGCTCAACTTCACTATCCCAGTAGTGTTTGAGACGTTGACCATTAACTTTAAATGTACCTCCGTAATTGTTATATAATTCAATAGCTCCATAAGGATAAACTCGGTAGATGGTATAAGGTCCTTTCCATCGAGATTTAAGCTTCCCAGGAAATAACTTCAACCTTGAGTTAAACAACAAAACCTTCTGACCTTCTTTAAACTCGCGAGGTTGTATATGACTATCATGCCATCTCTTTGATCTTTCTTTACACATTTTGGCATTCTCATAGGAAAACAACCTCAGCTCTTCCAACTCATCAAGTTGTAACATCCTTTTCTCACCGGCTTGCTTAAGATCAAAGTTCAACTGCTTCAAAGCCTAGTGAGCTTTATTCTCCAACTCTAATGACAAATGACATGCCTTTCCAAAGACTAACCAATAAGGAGTCATTCCTAACGGTATCTTAAATGTTGTTCGATAGGCCCATAATGCATCATGGAGCCTTTGAGACCAAACTTTTCTGCTAAGGCATACTACCTTTTCAAGGATACCTTTGATTTTGCGATTCACACTTTCAACTTGCCCATTAGACTGGGGGTGATAGGCAGTACGTGAACCACCAAAGTGTCCCCCACTTGGAGATGAATGGCAATGATACAAGATCTCAGCAATCTTGCTTTCAGCTACACATTTCGGATTATATTATCTGCACATTGTTTAAACAAAAGCGGATCCTCCCAAAGATAATATCGATAATCATAAAGGATTTTTTTTCTTTTTTCGTATGTCATTTCTCGAGGAATTATTCCACATGCAAGATAATTGGCAAAATCAACAAATCAAGGTATTTCATGAATTCGATTTACCTCAAATAAGTGTTCATCTGGGAAATTCTCATTGATAGGCACACATGATCGAGTTACCTCATCTTGCTCCAACCTCAACAAATGATCAACTATTTGATTTTCGACACCTTTTCTATCTTGGATCTCAAGGTCAAATACTTGGAGTAAAAGTATCCAACGAATTAGCCTCGATTTTGCATCTTTCTTTGTGAGCAAGTATTTAATGGTTGCATGGTCAGTAAATACTGTAACTTTGGTACCTATAAGATATGAGCGAAATTTTTCAAAAGCAAAAACTATAGCGAAGAGTTCCTTTTCGGTTACCGTTTAATTGAGTTGGGCTCCCATCAAAGATCTACTTCAAAGTTTTACTTGCACAGTAAATAGGGTGAAACACTTTGTTTCTTCTTTGACCCATCACAGCTCCAACGGCATATTCACTTGCATCGCACATCAACTCAAAAGGTAAGTTCCAATCAGGTGTAACGATTAATGGGGCTGAGATTAACCGCTTCTTTAAATCTTCAAAAGCTTTCAAACATGCTTTGTTGAAATCAAACATTGTATCTTTCTCTAACAACAAACACAATGGTTTAGAAATTTTCGAGAAATCTTTGATAATTAATGGGGCTGAGATTAACTGCTTCTTTAAATCTTCAAAAGCTTTCAAACATGCTTTATTGAAATCAAACATTGTATCTTTCTCTAACAACAAACACAATGGTTTAGAAATTTTTGAGAAATCTTTGATAAACCTTTGGTAAAAATCGGCATGGCCTAAGAAATTTCTGACTCCTTTAACATTCATTAGGGCCGGTAATTTTTCAATTACGTCCACCTTTGCTTTATCGACTTCAATTCCTTTCTTGAGATCTTATGACCTATGACAATCCCTTCGTTGACCATAAAATGGCATTTTTCCCAATTAATGAAAAGATTTGTCTCTTCGCATCTCTTCAGTACCTTAGCCAAATTACTCAAACAGATATCATAAGTGTTACCAAAAATAGAAAAATCATCCATGAAAACCTCAACAAAATTTTCAACCATATCAGTAAATATTGTCATCATGCATCGTTTAAAAGTTGCAGGTGCATTGCATAAACCAAAAGACATTCGCCTAAAAGCAAACGTACCGTATGGACAAGTAAAGGTTGTTTTATGTTGGTCCTCTGGGGCTACAACTATTTGGTTATATACCGAATAGCCATCTAAAAAATAATAGAATTCATTACCTGCCAGTCGATCTAACATCTGATTCATAAAAGGCAACAGAAAATGGTCCTTCTGAGTAGCTTTGTTCAACTTTTTGTAATCAATACAGATTCTCCAACTGATAACAATTCTCATTGGAATTAACCCATTACGCTCATTTTCAAAACGTGATTCCACCTTTCTTCGGCACACACTGCACCGGACTTACCCACGAACTATCTGAAATAGGATAGATGATTCCTGTATTTAACCATTTGATCACTTCCTTTCTCACAACTTCTTTCATAATAGGATTAAGCCTCCTTTGCCCATCAATTCGAGCTCTTTCACCTTCTTCTAAAATGATTTTATGCATGTAAAAAGAAGGGCTTATACCTCGAATATCAACTATGGTCCAACCAATTGCTTTCTTAATTTTTTTTAGAACAGCAATTAGTTGCTCCTCTTGATCTTTCGTCAGTTCCACTGAAATAATCACAGGCAAAGTAGAATAGTCACCTAAATAAACCAATTTCAAATGGGAAAGAAGTACCTTTAGTTCGAGTTTAGGTGGTTCTTCAATTGACAACTTGGGTTGCACAAATTCTCTAACTTCTAACTCCAACGGTTCAAACCGTGTGAATTGAATAAAATTTTTCAGATTGGCTTCCATCAAAGCCATGTTTTTTCACCATCTTCATCCTTCAAAGGGTCAAGATCTAAGGCTTTCTCCAATTGATCTTCTTCAAAATTTCTTTCCATAGAAACCAAGGTTTCTATCTCTTCCATAACTGAACACTTCTCTGTCGGATCGAGAATTTTCATCGCTTTAAGAATGTAAAGGTTACCTGATTGTATTGAATTCGCATGGTGAGTTCACCTTTCTGCACATCAATTAACATTCTTCCCGTGGCTAAGAAAGGTCTCTCAAGGATGATCAACACTTCCTTGTCTGCTTCAAAATCTAAGACAATGAAATCAGCATGAAAAATAAATTTATCAACTCTTACCAAAACATCCTCGATTTTTCCTTCGGGATATGCTAAAGATCGATCCACTAGTTGAAGCATCACAGTTGTAGGTCTTACTTTACCTATCTCTAACATCTTGAAAATAATGGAGGTGGAACTTTCAGTTGAACCAGAAAACTTTTCTGAGTAGGTAAATCTGCATCCAAAGAAGATGTTAAAATATCTGAATTCACTAAGTTAGGGTTTACCTTGTCAGACTTTGCAGATTATGATTCCTTTGATGTAGGAATTTCAACAGCTGGTTGATTCTTCTCAATGGGCTTATCTTCGACATCAATCAATCGGGGTTCAAGAATTTTACCACTTCACAATGCCACTACCTTGATATGTTCTTTACCCAAATTTCTTGGATTCTCAGTATCGCTCGGCAAGGTTCCTTGCGGTCTATTACAGAGCTTCGTAGCTAACTGACCCATTTGGTTTTCCAGATTTTTCAGTGTTGCTGCTTGGCTTTGGATCAAAGTGTCATTCTTTACTATGTACGCTTTCAAAAAGTTCTCCAAACTATTTGATGCCTCAGCTTGAGGTGGTTTTGGAGCTTGCTGATTAAACCCTTGAGATTGGTTGAGTCTTTACTGCAATAAGTTGTTGTTCGATCCATTTCCTTGGTTGCTCCAAGAAAAGTTAGGATGATTACGCCATGAAGGATTGTAGAAGTTGGACTGGGGTCCTTGTCCACTCCTATTTTGATGTTGGTTCCCCACATAGTACACTGACTCGGGATTTGATGGACAATTCTCAAAAGAATGACCTTCCCCACAGTACACATAGGAAACTACTTTAAACGGACTTGGTGGCTGAGCTGCAAAATTATTAGCACTATTAGTGGTAAATTGTTTTAACATAGAGGAAATAGACGATACCTGAGCTGATAACGAAGGGAGGGGTGTCAATTTCATGAACTCCAGCTACACGTCTTCCTAAAGCTGTTCGATTTGTTAGCCATTGATAGTTATTACTCGCGATCCTCTCGATGATCTCATAAGCCTCATTATAAGACTTAGACAAAATTGCACCATTCGCGGAAGTATCTACCATCAATCTTGTATGTGCATTGAGACCATTATAGAATATCTCCAACTGGATACAATGAGGAATCCCATGATAAGGACACTTACGAAGTAACTCCTTGAATCGCTCCCAAGCCTCATACAAAGACTTGTCATCCAATTGTTGGAAAGTTGTGATCTCGTTCCTCAACTTAGCGTTTTTGCTAGGTGGGAAATACTTAACCAAAAATCTCTCTGCTAATTCTTGCCATGTAGATATGGAACTTGGTGGCAATGAATTGAACCGTGCTCATGCTCGATCTCACAACGAGTACGAAAACAACTTCAACCTCAGTGCGTCTTCAGTCACATCGGCTATCTTGAATGAATCACTCACCTCCATAAACAATTGAAGGTGGAGATGTGGATCTTCCGTGGGAATACCACTAAATTGGCCCACCATTTGTAGCATTTGAAACATCATTGGTTTCAATTCAAATTGGGTTGCCTTAATATCTGGCTTTCTAATTCCTGGATTTAACTCACTGAAAAGTGGCACAGCATATTGTCTAATGCATCGATCCCTATCATCGGCAATGAGGATGGGATTTCGTACATGATCGGCTTCTTTACCGTGGTCTTGGTTCTGATTTCCAAGGTCCATCTCGACTTGTGTTTGAACTGTTCGTGCACATCTTCTTTGTCTGAAAGTTCACTCAATTTCAGGGTCTATAGGGAGTAAATCAATAATTCGATTTATGCTCATAAAAACATGAAAAGAAAATAAAAAAAATAAAAAGAATAAGTTAGTAATGTTAGAAATGAATCAAATTGAAAATAAATAATTTCACGAAAAAAATGACTATGGCAACAGTTGTCAATCACCGGCAACAGCGCCAAAAACTTGTAACGCTTAGGTTTGTGCAAGTGTACACATTCGTTATCAAGTAATACGTAAGTATCGAGTTATCGTCTCCATAGGGATTGTATTTGTGCTAAGTCACTTAATTTGTAAAATTATATTAACAATTTGTTAAATAAAAACACAATATAGTTGAGAATTGGTGATTAAAATATATTAAACTAAACGCAATGATCCCTAATGCAAATTATCATAAGTATGCAAACTATATGAGTGAAATAGATTTTAGCAAAATTAAACACAATTTGAAACAATTATAACATAAATAAACTAGGACAATTACTTTAATTAAACTCAATTTATTATCAACATGCTTAATAACATTCAAAAGAACATTCCATAGCAACTTGATCTTTCATGAGTTTGGAAATGACATTAGGTCCTTTCGGAATCCTTTACTTAGAAAATGTGCATTTTACTGATCCTTATTTACTAAGGGTTTCTTAGCATTCGTGTGAAGTAACAGGGACGTGTCAGGTTTGAAACAGTTTAATCCCACAAATCTAAAAATTATGTAGATAATAGAGCTTGGTCAGAGTTGTTATGCAACCTACAATTTAATCGGGTCAGGATCTAAATTGAGCATGCGCATTTCAATTATGTGTCCATTAGCCGTCGTCTGGTCAGGATCGTTCAGCTAATTCAGGTGCATTTCAATCATGTATGAAAGAAATATAGACTTGATTTTAGTTGAAAACATGATCGATTGAGGCACAAACATTATAAGTATTAATCAAATAAATAATATTTAATCAAAGCAATCATCCTAACTTAAATAAAATTAAGCTAACATTGTTGTAAACAAGAACAAAGAACATATAGCAAACATCTTTAGATTAAATTAAAGAAAAGAAAGATTAAACCCTATTCAGAGTGGCTGTCACCCAAGACTCTAACTGATAAGGCTCATTCGTTCCTTTGCTTTACTCCTTTGCTGATGGCTCTCCAAGGTGGTCGACCAAGGGTTCTTTAAGAGGCTTAATCGCTAAAATCTCTATGAAGAGATGATACTAGGCGTGGGAATGGAAAAGGCTACGAGAATTTGGAGAGAAGAGAGAATGATGAATGATGAGAATTAATGAGGAATGATTCAGGGATGCTTGAGGGATGATGAATGAGGGAATGAGAGGGTCTTATTTATAAGTGAGGAGAGGGGGATGGTTTGATAAAAATAGTGGATGTTAACCTGAAACACCCCAAACCCGGCCCACAAGCCCCGACCGGATCTGGTATGCTCCTCGATAAAACTCGTTTTGTCGTTTTGGTAAAACATGTAATTTTATTAGAGTAAGAGAATATATTTGAAATATGTACTCGTTAAAAATCATTTTTTTGTAACTTAAAATTTAAAATACGATTATCGAAAATATTTAACTAATTAATTAAAGTTGATCGTAGCAGAATATAAATAAAAAATGTAAAAGAAACATAGCTAATGGCGGCCTTATTACAAAAACATATCCCAAAGTTAAATCTCAAAATATATAGGAAACGAAATAAATTTAATAATAAGGAAAACCCAATTAAATTGAGCAATGGCCACCACGTAGTCCACGCTGACCCGGTCCAAATCACTGTGTATCACCTGAAATGATATCCCATAAAAGGGTGAGTCCATAGACTCAATGTGTAACAATACACTAAAAAGTCCAATCGATCATAGTACATAATAATTGATTAAATCACATATATATATAAAATGAAATGCAATCCCGAACCAACTTAGATATCCATCCGCTACACACCACCCGTACCTACCAATCACACCGTGGGGATTACTAAATCGACCCTCCATCCGCTACACACCATCGAAGGCAGTTGCTGCAGTCAACATGCACATCTCCCTTATAATCGTGGCATAGCCACCAGATAATCGTGACAGAGTCACCGGATTCATAGTATCGTGACCGAAGTCACCGGATTCATAATATCGTGACCAAAGTCACAGGATAATGTGGTAAAACCACCGAAACACTTCCCCTTTCAATATTTCCCATATGCCCATGCAATAACATATTATTTCATAATCATGCCATATATCTCATAATCATATCGGAATCGGACACATTTCATATTATGCATATAGCATTATTATTGATGCAAATATCATGTCTTGTTCATTATCCCAAAATCATAATCAAATATCGAATATGTTTCATATTAAAATCATACATAGTATGAAGGAATAACGTACCTCAATTCATCGTACCATTGAATGGTACCCAAAGCCATAATCATTTATATTTCTTTATAAACACATCTATATTAATAAAGCTATTAATCAATTAGAAATTTAGTATAAGTTACACACCTTGCAAACACAAAGAGCGATAGAACTTTAGGATTTCTGACTCTTGCCTACACGTCGACAGAACCTACATATCACTATGTGAGAAATCGGTTTTCACTAAAAAGATATGGCCTTTGGCCGAATATCATTATCCCTTACCTTGGATTATCCAAAACTCGAACGATCTCTCCCTAAACATTGACTACGAGAAAACCCCAAAAATCTTCCTTCAAAGGTTTAGCCACGGAGAAATAAGCGAATTAGATTCCTAAAATCGATTAATCCAAAGAAAATAAAGAAGAAACCATTGACAGAAAAGCCTTACCCGAACACGATGATTGATTAACTCTTATTTGAACTATAAAGAAATTCGGCCTTAACAACTTAAAAGAAAAAGAATGATGATTTCGGCTTTAACAAAAGAAAGAAAAGAAAGAAAAAATGATGAAAAGATATAGGATAGTTTCGGCTATGAGAGGGAAAGAGAAGAGAGAAATAGAATGAAAAAGAAAAAGAAAATGAGAGAGAATGGTTTTGGTGAAAGATGGGTTCGGCACTAGAGAGGAAGAAAAGGAATTGGTAAATGTCCTCAAAAGTGACAATATTTTGGTTCCAAAAGAAAATAAAACTTTGAGAGGAAAAGAAGAAATAAAAGTACCTATTTGGTCAAATGCAAAGGCCAAACAAAGCAAAGTTTTTGCCAAATGCCAATAGACAAATTCGGCTAAGAGAAAAAAAATATTAGACAAAGAAAAAATGCACAAATTGACAACTTTTTGGTCAACTAAAACCTCCCTAATCCCATACCAAAATTCGGCCAACACAATAGCCTACACAATCCCCCTTTTTCCTCCTTAATTCTTCCCTATCAACCCCATAATTTCCAACACAATTAAACCACCCCCTTAACCTCTTATGCCGTCTAGGTTCATGGTCAAATGACCATGGAAAAGCTTCCAAAACAACACCCACTCTTCAAGCCTCTTGTCCCCTAAACCTTCCTTATCAACTTGATTCCTTACCATAACTCCTTACTTGCCTTTTCCTTTTGGTCTACTATCCAAAAATAAAAGAATAGTCCATCTATTTAGGATAAGGTTTGACCGACACTATAGGAAAGAAACAAAACTTAAAATTCCTCCCAATTGCTAGCTAAAGGATTCGAACCTCTCACCTCATGCATTCACCCATGCACCTTCACCACTTTACCAATAGCTCAACTTATGATCAAAACCTCCAATTAATTCTCTTAAGGCCAAATTTGCTTAGCTCCCCTTCTAAGATTAAAATCTAATATTTTCTAAGGCAATCCTTTACATTCTAAAATTCTCAAAGTCCCTAAAATTCATACAAAGAGCACACAACAAAACAATGCACACATTCAAGCGAAAATTTCATAACCCCTAAATCCTGGATATTACAGTTCTACCCTCCTTAAAAAAATTTCGACCTCGAAATTACCTGACAAGAATAAATGAGGGTATTGCTGTTGCATAGCTTCCTCCGGCTCCCACGAAGCTTCTTCCGATCCATGATTACGCCATAACACTTTGACGAGATGAACTGATTTCCTCCGTAACACCTTCACATCCCGATCTAGAATCTAAATCGGCTCCTCCTCATAAGACAAATCTGGTTGCAATTCCACCTCTCCAACTGGCACTACATGAGATGGATCTGACCGGTAACGACGTAACATCGAAACATGAAACACATCGTGCATTTGCTTCAACTCCGAAGGTAACTCTAACTGATATGCCACTGGTCCAACCCGCTTCAAAACTCGATAAGGTCCTATAAACCTGGGGCTTAACTTTCCTTTGCGACCAAATCTCATCACCTTCTTCCAAGGTGAAACCTTTAGGAATACTTGGTCTCCTACAACAAACTCTATGTCCTTCCGCTTTAAATCTGCATACGACTTTTGCCTATCAGATGCCTCTTTCAACCGAGCCCGAATTACTTTAACCTTTTCTTCGGATTCAGCCACAATCTCTGGACCCAAAACCTAATGTTCTCCTAATTCTGTCCAACACGTAGGAGTGCGACACTTTCGTCCATATAATGCTTCATACAGTGCCATCCGAATACTGGCTTGGTAACTGTTGTTGTATGCAAATTCAGCTAAAGGCAAAAACTCTTCCTAACTTCCTCTGAAATCTATCACACATCCCCTTAACATGTCCTCTAATACTTGGATTACTCGCTCAGACTGGCCATCAGACTGAGGATGAAATGCCGTACTAAAGTCTAACCTGGTGCCCAAAGCCTGATGTAATGCTTTCCAAAATCGAAACGTAAACCTTGGATCCCTATCCGAAATAATCGACACCGGCACTCCATGCAATCTTACAATCTCTGCCACATACAACTTCGCCAATTTCTGCAAAGAGTAATCAACTCGCACAGGTGTGAAATGTGCAGACTTCGTTAATCGATCCACTATCACCCAGCCCGAATCCTTTTTAGTAGGCGTAAAAGGAAGCCCACTAACAAAATCCATGGTGATACGCTCCCACTTCCATTGCGGAATCTTTATCGGCTGAAGCAATCCCGACGGAACTTGGTGTTCAGCCTTAACTTGCTGACACGTTAAGCACTTCCCCACAAACTCCGTAACTTCCCGCTTAAGACCAGGCCACCAAAATTGATCCCGGAGATCCCTGTACATCTTACTACCTCCCGGATGCATCGTATAAGAACCACCATGCGATTCCTGAAGAATTTTCCGCCTAAGCTCCTCATCCTTTGGCATACAGACTTTACCTTTGAAACATAAAACTCCATCGCTGTTAACACCATAATCTTCCAAATCCCTATTTTGCACTTGCCGTAGCTTAACACTTAAATCGTCATCTATCAACTGTCTTTCTTTCACCTGACTCAACCACATCGGCTTTACTTATAATTCCGCCAACAAGCTTCCGTCGTCATAAAGACTAAGATGTGCGAACATCGCTCTTAGATCCGACACCACTTTCCTACTTAAGGCATCTGCCACTACATTCGCCTTGCCCAGGTGATACTCTATAGAGCAATCATAGTCTTTCAACAACTCCACCCATCTACGCTGTCTCAAATTCAGCTCCTTCTGAGTCAGCAGATACTTAAGACTCTTATGATCCGTGTAGATTACTGACTTTTCTCCATACAAATAATGCCTCCACACCTTAAGAGCAAAGACTACCGCTGCTAACTCCAAGTCATGCGTCGGATAATTAACCTCGTGAGGCCTCCACTGCCGAGACGCATACGCAACCACCTTCCCGTCTTGCATCAGAACACATCCCAATCCAATGTGAGACGCATCACAATACACCACAAAGTCCTTCCCTGCCTCAGGCTGAATCAACATCGGAGCTTCAGTCAAAACCCTCTTAAGCTTGTCAAAGCTCTCTTGCTGCTTATCTGCCCACACGAAAGGTATCTCTTTCCTCAACAACTTCGTCAAAGGTGCCGCTATCGAGGAGAATCCTTCGACGAACCTTCTGTAGTAACCCGCTAATCCCAAGAAACTGCAAACCTCAGCTACAGACTTAGGTGGTTTCCAATCTAACACCGCCTCAATCTTCCGAGGATTCACCCTTATCCCTTCCGCAGACACCACATGACCTAAAAATGCAACTTCTTTCAGCCAAAATTCACACTTGCTAAATTTGGCATAAAGCTTCTTCTCCCTTAGCACTTGCAACACTATCTGAAGATGCTCATCATGCTGCAACTCAGACTTGGAATACACAAGAATGTCGTCTATGAAAACAACAACAAACTGATCCAAGTAGGGTTGAAAAACCCGATTCATCATATCCATGAACGCAGCTGGGGCGTTCGTCAATCCGAACGGCATTACCAAAAATTCATAATGCCCATATCTTGTTCGGAAAGCTGTCTTATGGATATCCGCTTCCTTCACCTTAAGCTGATGATACCCCGACCTTAGATCTATCTTTGAGAATACCGCAGCTCCCTTAAGCTGATCGAACAAATCATCTATCCTTGGCAAAGGATACTTGTTCTTGATGGTCAGCTTATTCAACTGTCGGTAATCTATGCACATCCGCATAGTCCCGTCCTTCTTCTTCACGAACAAAACCGGTGCTCCCCATGGAGACACACTAGGTCGGATAAACCCACGATCAAGCAACTCTTGAATTTGAGCCTTAGCTCAACCAACTCCTTTGGTGCCATTCTATACGGAGCGATAGATACTGGCGCCGTTCCAGGCAACAAGTCGATCCTAAATTCCACTTCACGATCCGGAGGCAATCCTGGAAGTTCTTCCGGAAAGACATCCACGAATTCTCTCACAGTCCTGACCTCTTCAACAGTTGCCTCCTTAGCCTCCAAGGCACTAACCAACATAAGAAAAGCCAAACAACCTTTCCTAACCATCTTTTCAGCCTTAAGAGCAGATACTACATTCGATAAGTAGTTCTGTCTCTCGCCCATCACCACAACTTCCTTATCATCCAAAGATCTTAGTGACATCCGCTTAGCAGCACAATCCACATTTGCACGATACTTCACTAGCCAATCCATGCCTAGGATCAAGTCGAATTCTCCAAATGGCAACTCCATTAAGTTAGCCGGAAACTGCGTCCCTTGAACTTCTAAAGGCACATCCTTAAAGAGCTTATCTACTACTACACTCTGTCCTAAAGGAGTAAGTACAGTTATCTTCCTAGGTACAGTCTCAGAGTTCACATGCAGAGTTCCAGATACCTCACTAGCGATGTAAGAATGAGTTGACCCTATATCTATCAAAGCAATAAAGGGCAACCCAGAAATAAGAAATGTACCCGTGATAACATTAGGTGCGTCACTATCTTCCTTCCGACGAACCGCATACACCAAACCTGGATGTCTAGCCTCAGTGCTACCACTGCCTCTGCCTGAAGTCCCGCGACCTCTACCGGAACCATTACCTCTGCCACTCGAACCACGACCCCTCATCGGCTGCTATCCACCTCTGCCAGCCTGATTAAAACCTTGACCTACTGGACGATTCCTCTCCGTATCCAATGGACAATCCCTAATCATATGATCTTTGGATCCGCACTTAAAACATCCCCCGTCTTCTTCCAACATTCTCCCGGGTGCATCTTTCCACACTAAGCACATGTACGGTACTGTCCTCCCGTAGCAACTTGTTGAACTCGCGGTCTATCAACTCTAGGTTTCTTTTGGAAATTCCCGGATGACCTTGAAGACCCATAGATCCTCTTATTCTTATTCTGACCTCGATCTCTGTTCTGTCTCTCGGTCCGCTTGACTTCTTCAGCTATCCGAGCTCTATCCACTAAAACTGCAAAATCTCTCTCTCGATGCGGTGCAATCAATACTCGCAGCTCATCTCGCAATCCATCCTCAAATCTGACACACCGCTCATAATCAGTAGCTACAATCCCTCTAGCATAACGGCTTAACCGCAGAAACTCAGCTTCATATTCTGCTATCGACTTATTTCCTTATACCAGATTCAGGAACGCCTTTCTCTGAGAGTCAATGTAGCTAGCTCCGACATATTTCCCTTCAAATTTAACCTTAAAATACCCCCAATCCACACGATCCGCAGGAATACTCTCTTTGACAGTGAGCCACCACTGGTACGCCTCGTCACGAAGCAACGAAACAGCGCCTTTCAGTTTCTCCTCGGTAGTGCAGTCCAAATCGTCCATGATCCTCTCGACTGCTTCTAACCAGTACTCCGCTACATTCGGAGCTACCCCAGATACTCCCCTAAAAACCTCGGCTCCATTAGATCTAAGCCTCTCAGCCACCGACTTTCGTGTTCCATTACCCATACTAGCTCCCGCTACTCGCTCCAGGACTCGCAACATAGCTTTCGATACAGCGTCATCTCCTCCAGTTTGCTCTTGAAATTCTGCTCCAACAGCTGGTGGCGGAGCTACATTTTCGGAACCTTGACCAGACCTAACTGGTTCCGATACAGCCATTCTGCCTCTACCATGCCCACGACGACCACGTCCCCTAGAACTCATGTCTACTTAGCATCTTATCTGTTTTTACGAAAATTTTATGCATCAAAATTTTGTTCCACTTATTAACCGCAAACAATTTTTTATGAAATAAAGTATTTAGAAGTAGTTCTTTCGATCACTCAAAGGTTCAGTTAAAGTTCACTACTCTAATTCAGAGAGTCCCATTCATCTATCTCGATAGAGACACATTCATTCATCCACAACATTCAACACACTATTATGGGCATCTTTGTCCATTCCCCTCCCAAGGGTAATTTCGTCATTTGTCCTATAGGAGTATTTTAGTAATAAATCAGGGTCAATTTGAAAATCTTTACAAATCAAGGGCATTCCAAAATATACAAATATCGAGGTTATTTTTGAAAATTCTACCAAATCAATGGTATTGCAGAAATTTCAGAAATCAGGGTTATTTTGATAATTTTGGAAGTCAGGGGCAATTTCGTAAATTTTCTAAATCAAGGCATTTTAGTATTTTTCCAAAATAAAGTTTTTAGATACTTTTGCAAAGTAAGAAAATTTTATTAAAAATCAAGGGTAGTGTTAAAACTTTTAGAAACCAGGGGCATTTTAGTAATTTTACCTCTAGGGGTATTTAGGTAATTTTGTAAATCGAAATCATTTTTGAAAAATTTCAAAATAAATTTCTTTTTTTTTTTTGCTTCAAATCAAAAGGGGTAATGTACTGATTTTAAAAACTAAGGTTTTTATAAAACAATATGGCTAGTCCCTTTCGGGTTTTAATTATTGGGTTTAGCCCGTGAATAAGTCCTCTTTGTTAGGGTGAACCATAGCTACGCACCAGGTAGGATTCGAGTAAAGAGGAGGTGAGTCGCTAGGACTGCTTAAATACCAAGCTCTTTCCGAATCCACTCCTAGACATGCGCACATTGGTTGCCACACCGTAACTCGGTGACTTACTTCACAGGTTTGTTCGGTTGTTTTTAAGTCTTATGCATGTGTTTGAGTGCTCTAGCCCTAGGGTTCAATAGATCCTAGTTCACTAATCTACGAGCCCAAGTTTTCCCATATACCAATCATATAATAATTCACTCAACAATTTGAGGTACTTACCTGGTGGACTTCGGGTCAAGAGCTCGGGTGCCATGCTTCCATAAAACCATTTTCAACCAAAAATTTTCAAAATCATTCATTTGGGCCAAATTTTGAAAACGTTGTGGACTTCAAAACCCAAGGCCGAGTGTTTAAAACTGGGCTCTGATACCAAGTTGAAACACCCCAAACCCAGTCCACAAGCCCCAACCGGATCTGGTATGCTCCTCGATAAAACTCGTTTTGTCGTTTTGGTAAAACATGTAATTTTATTAGAGTAAGAGAATATATTTGAAATATGTACTCGTTAAAAATCATTTTTTTGTAACTTAAATTTTAAAATACGATTATCGAAAATATTTAACTAATTAATTAAAGTTGATCGTAGCAGAATATAAATTAAAAATGTAAAAGAAACATAGCTAATGGTGGCCTTATTACAAAAACATATCCCAAAGTTAAATCTCAAAATATATAGGAAACGAAATAAATTTAATAATAAGGAAAACCCAATTAAATTGAGCAATGGCCACCACGTAGTCCACGCTAACCCGGTCCAAATCACTGTGTATCACCTGAAATGATATCCCATAAAAGGGTGAGTCCATAGACTCAATGTGTAACAATACACTAAAAAGTCCAATCGATCATAGTACATAATAATTGATTAAATCACATATATATATAAAATGAAATGCAATCCCGAACCAACTTAGATATCCATCCGCTACACACCAACCGTACCTACCAATCACACCGTGGGGATTACTAAATCGACCCTCCATCCGCTACACACCATCGAAGGCAGTTGCTGAAGTCAACATGCACATCGCCCTTATAATCGTGGCCAGATAATCGTGACAGAGTCACCGGATTCATAGTATCGTGACCGAAGTCACCGGATTCATAATATCGTGACCAAAGTCACCGAATAATGTGGTAAAACCACCGAAACACTTCCCCTTTCAATATTTCCCATATGCCCATGCAATAACATATTATTTCATAATCATGCCATATATCTCATAATCATATCGGAATCGGACACATTTCATACTATGCATATAGCATTATTATTGATGCAAATATCATGTCTTGTTCATTATCCCAAAATCATAATCAAATATCGAATATGTTTCATATTAAAATCATACATAGTATGAAGGAATAACGTACCTCAATTCATCGTACCATTAAATGGTACCCAAAGCCATAATCATTTATATTTCTTTATAAACACATCTATATTAATAAAGCTATTAATCAATTAGAAATTTAGTATAAGTTACACACCTTGCAAATACAAAGAGCGATAGAACTTTAGGATTTCCGACTCTTGCCTACACGTCGACAGAACCTACATATCACTATGTGAGAAATCGGTTTTCACTAAAAAGATATGACCTTTGGCCGAATATCATTATCCCTTACCTTGGATTATCCAAAACTCGAACGATCTCTCCCTAAACGTTGACTACGAGAAAACCCCGAAAATCTTCCTTCAAAGGTTTAGCCACGGAGAAATAAGCGAATTAGATTCCTAAAATCGATTAATCCAAAGAAAATAAAGAAGAAACCATTGACAGAAAAGCCTTACCCGAACACGATGATTGATTAACTCTTATTTGAACTATAAAGAAATTCGGCCTTAACAACTTAAAAGAAAAAGAATGATGATTTCGGCTTTAACAAAAGAAAGAAAAGAAAGAAAAGATGATGAAAAGATATAGGATAGTTTCGGCTATGAGAGGGAAAGAGAAGAGAGAAATAGAATGAAAAAGAAAAAGAAAATGAGAGAGAATGGTTTTGGTGAAAGATGGGTTCGGCACTAGAGAGGAAGAAAAGGAATTGGTAAATGTCCTCAAAAGTGACAATATTTTGGTTCCAAAAGAAAATAAAACTTTGAGAGGAAAAGAAGAAATAAAAGTACCTATTTGGTCAAATGCAAAGGCCAAACAAAGCAAAGTTTTTGCCAAATGCCAATAGACAAATTCGGCTAAGAGAAAAAAAATATTAGACAAAGGAAAAAATGCACAAATTGACAACTTTTTGGTCAACTAAAACCTCCCTAATCCCATACCAAAATTCGGCCAACACAATAGCCTACACAATCCCCCTTTTTCCTCCTTAATTCTTCCCTATCAACCCCATAATTTCCAACATAATTAAAACACCCCCTTAACCCCTTATGCCGTCTAGGTTCATGGTCAAATGACCATGGAAAAGCTTCCAAAACAACACCCACTCTTCAAGCCTCTTGTCCCCTAAACCTTCCTTATCAACTTGATTCCTTACCATAACTCCTTACTTGCCTTTTCCTTTTGGTCTACTATCCAAAAATAAAAGAATAGTCCATCTATTTAGGATAAGGTTTGACCGACACTATAGGAAAGAAACAAAACTTAAAATTCCTCCCAATTGCTAGCTAAAGGATTCGAACCTCTCACCTCATGCATTCACCCATGCACCTTCACCACTTTACCAATAGCTCAACTTATGATCAAAACCTCCAATTAATTCTCTTAAGGCCAAATTTGCTTAGCTCCCCTTCTAAGATTAAAATCTAATATTTTCTAAGGCAATCCTTTACATTCTAAAATTCTCAAAGTCCCTAAAATTCATACAAAGAGCACACAACAAAACAATGCACACATTCAAGCGAAAATTTCATAACCCCTAAATCCTGGATATTACAGTTCTACCCTCCTTAAAAAAATTTCGACCTCGAAATTACCTGACAAGAATAAATGAGGGTATTGCTGTTGCATAGCTTCCTCCGGCTCCCACGAAGCTTCTTCCGATCCATGATTACGCCATAACACTTTGACGAGAGGAACTGATTTCGTCCGTAACACCTTCACATCCCGATCTAGAATCTAAATCGGCTCCTCCTCATAAGACAAATCTGGTTGCAATTCCACCTCTCCAACTGGCACTACATGAGATGGATCCGACCGGTAACGACGTAACATCGAAACATGAAACACATCGTGCATTTGCTTCAACTCCGAAGGTAACTCTAACTGATATGCCACTGGTCCAACCCGCTTCAAAACTCGATAAGGTCCTATAAACCTGGGGCTTAACTTTCCTTTGCGACCAAATCTCATCACCTTCTTCCAAGGTGAAACCTTTAGGAATACTTGGTCTCCTACAACAAACTCTATGTCCTTCCGCTTTAAATCTGCATACGACTTTTGCCTATCAGATGCCTCTTTCAACCGAGCCCGAATTACTTTAACCTTTTCTTCGGATTCAGCCACAATCTCTGGACCCAAAACCTGACGTTCTCCTAATTCTGTCCAACACGTAGGAGTGCGACACTTTCGTCCATATAGTGCTTCATACGGTGCCATCCGAATACTGGCTTGGTAACTATTGTTGTATGCAAATTCAGCTAAAGGCAAAAACTCTTCCCAACTTCCTCTGAAATCTATCACACATCCCCTTAACATGTCCTCTAATACTTGGATTACTCGCTCAGACTGGCCATCAGACTGAGGATGAAATGCCGTACTAAAGTCTAACCTGGTGCCCAAAGCCTGATGTAATGCTTTCCAAAACCGAGACGTAAACCTTGGATCCCTATCCGAAATAATCGACACTGGCACTCCATGCAATCTTACAATCTCTGCCACATACAACTTCGCCAATTTCTGCAAAGAGTAATAAAACTCGCACAGGTATGAAATGTGCAGACTTCGTTAATCGATCCATTATCACCCAGCCCGAATCCTTTCTAGTAGGCGTAAAAGGAAGCCCACTAACAAAATCCATGGTGATACGCTCCCACTTCCATTGCGGAATCTTTATCGGCTGAAGCAATCCCGACGGAACTTGGTGTTTAGCCTTAACTTGCTGACACGTTAAGCACTTCCCCACAAACTCTGTAACTTCCCGCTTAAGACCAGGCCACCAAAATTGATCCCGGAGATCCCTGTACATCTTACTACCTCCCGGATGCATCGCATAAGAACCACCATGCGATTCCTGAAGAATTTTCCGCCTAAGCTCCTCATCCTTTGGCATACAGACTTTACCTTTGAAACATAAAACTCCATCGCTGTTAACACCATAATCTTCCAAATCCCTATTTTGCACTTGCCATAGCTTAACACTTAAATCGTCATCTATCAACTGTCTTTCTTTCACCTGACTCAACCACATCGGCTTTACTTATAATTCCGCCAACAAGCTTCCGTCGTCATAAAGACTAAGATGTGCGAACATCGCTCTTAGATCTGACACCACTTTCCTACTTAAGGCATCTGCCATTACATTCGCCTTGCCCGGGTGATACTCTATAGAGCAATCATAGTCTTTCAACAACTCCACCCATCTACGCTGTCTCAAATTCAGCTCCTTCTGAGTCAGCAGATACTTAAGACTCTTATGATCCGTGTAGATTACTGACTTTTCTCCATACAAATAATGCCTCCACACCTTAAGAGCAAAGACTACCGCTGTTAACTCTAAGTCATGCGTCGGATAATTAACCTCGTAAGGCCTCAACTGCCGAGACGCATATGCAACCACCTTCCCGTCTTGCATCAGAACACATCCCAATCCAATGTGAGACGCATCACAATACACCACAAAGTCCTTCCCTGCCTCAGGCTGAATCAACATCGGAGCTTCAGTCAAAACCCTCTTAAGCTTGTCAAAGCTCTCTTGCTGCTTATCTGCCCACACGAAAGGTATCTCTTTCCTCAACAACTTCGTCAAAGGTGCCGCTATCGAGGAGAATCCTTCGACGAACCTTCTGTAGTAACCCGCTAATCCCAAGAAACTGCGAACCTCAGCTACAGACTTAGGTGGTTTCCAATCTAACACCGCCTCAATCTTCCGAGGATTCACCCTTATCCCTTCCGCAGACACCACATGACCTAAAAATGCAACTTCTTTCAGCCAAAATTCGCACTTGCTAAATTTGGCATAAAGCTTCTTCTCCCTTAGCACTTGCAACACTATCCGAAGATGCTCATCATGCTGCAACTCAGACTTGGAATACACAAGAATGTCGTCTATGAAAACAACAACAAACTGATCCAAGTAGGGTTGAAAAACCCGATTCATCATATCCATGAACGCAGCTGGGGCGTTCGTCAATCCGAACGGCATTACCAAAAATTCATAATGCCCATATCTTGTTCGGAAAGCTGTCTTATGGATATCCGCTTCCTTCACCTTAAGCTGATGATACCCCGACCTTAGATCTATCTTTGAGAATACCGCAGCTCCCTTAAGCTGATCGAACAAATCATCTATCCTTGGCAAAGGATACTTGTTCTTGATAGTCAGCTTATTCAACTATCGGTAATCTATGCACATCCGCATAGTCCCGTCCTTCTTCTTCACGAACAAAACCGGTGCTCCTCATGGAGACACACTAGGTCGGATAAACCCACGATCAAGCAACTCTTGAATTTGAGCCTTACGCTCACCCAACTCCTTTGGTGCCATTCTATACGGAGCGATAGATACTGGCGCCGTTCCAGGCAACAAGTCGATCCTAAATTCCACTTCACGATCCGGAGGCAATCCTGGAAGTTCTTCCGGAAAGACATCCACGAATTCTCTCACAGTCCTGACCTCTTCAACAGTTGCCTCCTTAGCCTCCAAGGCACTAACCAACATAAGAAAAGCCAAACAACCTTTCCTAACCATCTTTTTAGCCTTAAGAGCAGATACTACATTCGATAAGTAGTTCCGTCTCTCGACCATCACCACAACTTCCTTATCATCCAAAGATCTTAGTGACATCCGCTTAGCAGCACAATCCACATTTGCACGATACTTCACTAGCCAATCCATGCCTAGGATCAAGTCGAATTCTCCAAATGGCAACTCCATTAAGTTAGCCGGAAACTGCGTCCCTTGAACTTCTAAAGGCACATCCTTAAAGAGCTTATCTACTACTACACTCTGTCCTAAAGGAGTAAGTACAGTCATCTTCCTAGGTACAGTCTCAGAGTTCACATGCAGAGTTCCAGATACCTCACTAGCGATGTAAGAATGAGTTGACCCTATATCTATCAAAGCAATAAAGGGCAACCCAGAAATAAGAAACGTACCCGTGATAACATCAGGTGCGTCACTATCTTCCTTCCGACGAACTGCATACACCAAACCTGGATGTCTAGCCTCAGTGCTACCACTGCCTCTGCCTGAAGTCCCGCGACCTCTACCGGAACCATTACCTCTGCCACTCGAACCACGACCCCTCATCGGTTGCTGTCCACCTCTGTCAGCCTGATTAAAACCTTGACCTACTGGACGATTCCTCTCCGTATCCAATGGACAATCCCTAATCATATGATCTTTGGATCCGCACTTAAAACATCCCCCGTCTTCTTCAAACATTCTCCCAGGTGCATCTTTCCACACTGAGCACATGTACGGTACTGTCCTCCCGTAGCAACTTGTTGAACTCGTGGTCCATCAACTCTAGGTTTCTTTTGGAAATTCCCGGATGACCTTGAAGACCCATAGCTCCTCTTATTCTTATTCTGACCTCGATCTCTGTTCTGTCTCTCGGTCCGCTTGACTTCTTCAGCTATCCGAGCTTTATCCACTAAAACTGCAAAATCTCTCTCTCGATGCGGTGCAATCAATACTCGCAGCTCATCTCGCAATCCATCCTCAAATCTGACACACCGCTCATAATCAGTAGCTACAATCCCTCTAGCATAACGGCTTAACCACAGAAACTCCGCTTCATATTCTGCTATCGACTTATTTCCTTATACCAGATTCAGGAACGCCTTTCTCTGAGAGTCAATGTAGCTAGCTCCGACATATTTCCCTTCAAATTTAACCTTAAAATACCCCCAATCCACACGATCCGCAGGAATACTCTCTTTGACAGTGAGCCACCACTGGTACGCCTCGTCACGAAGCAACGAAACAGCGCCTTTTAGTTTCTCCTCGGTAGTGCAGTCCAAATCGTCCATGATCCTCTCGACTGCTTCTAACCAGTACTCCGCTACATTCGGAGCTACCCCAGATACTCCCCTAAAAACCTCGGCTCCATTAGATCTAAGCCTCTCAGCCACCGACTTTCGTGCTCCATTACCCATACTAGCTCCCGCTACTCGCTCCAGGACTCGCAACATAGCTTGCGATACAGCGTCATCTCCTCCAGTTTGCTCTTGAAATTCCGCTCCAACAGCTGGTGGCGGAGCTACATTTTCGGAACCTTGACCAGACCTAACTTGTAACACACCTTACCCGAAACCCTTGCCGGAATCGAGTACGTGGCATTACTAGACTTGACTATTAACTCGGGGTGTAAGATTTTAAAGCTGTCCAACTGCGTCATGCTGACTAAATCGACCATAACTCGAGTTGCAAAACTCTAAATTTAGATCCGTAAATTTTCCTTGAAACTAGACTCATATAACTTTTCACCATAATTTTTCCAGAATTTTTCATGTGGCCAATTAGTACATTTTATTCATCAAAGTTACCCTTATTACACTGCTTGACAATTCTGACCTGTCTCTACAAATATACAGTTATCTCATTGCACAAATTCCCTATAATGTTCTTGTTGAAAAATAGACTCATTGAGGGTTCTACACATATAAACCATGCTTCTTAATTATTTTTGTACAATTTTTGACAATTTTTCCAAAATAGAACAGTGACTCACGAATTCATTCAGAGCAGGTCTCACTAAAACTTAATTATCTCATAATATATATATCTTTTGCCTACTTTGTTTCTTTCATGTAAAAATAGACACAATAAGGTTTAATTTCATATCTCATTTACCTTCTAATTCAATATACCCTATTTTTGGTGATTTTTCTAACTCACATCACTGCTGCTACTATAAGCTGTTTTGTTGCATTTTATGAAAGACTAGCTTCTAACCGAACCTACCTACATCCCTAATTCAAGGATACATTTCGTATACAAACATTTCCTTAACAAAAACGATTAAACTTTGATTAAGAATGCATAAACATTGCCATCATGAACCAACATACATATCAAGACACAACAGCGTACTTAACTAAAAATTTAGCCATATTCGCATGGCTATTATATACATGAACCTTAAGATTTCATCAAACAAAGACCAAGTCTTTCCTATACATGCCTTCGTTTAAAACCAAAATGAAAGAGTATCCAAAATGTAGATTGATAGTGTGAGCGACTTTCCGAACGATCCCGGCGAGCTTGTAGCTTGCACCTAATCTATAAAACAGAGGAAACATTTCACACGATAAGCTTGCTAGCTTAGTAAGTCCTAATTTCATAAAAATAACATTTGAATTTCAACAATTAAATTACTATAATACAACTTGTGGACTTGTACTCATACTTATTTTCAAACTTTAATTTTCATACCCATATTAACAAGTATGAATTCGTAGAAACGATATCTCTTCACCCACATGCTTATGATCAAAATACTTGTTTATAAACCAACCTTTCGAAACCCAAAATGTCATCGTATAATCATAGGTACATACATTTATATACGTAATATCAATTACTATAACATGGCATCAATTACACAACCACTCATGTGGCCGAATATGCCTAGTCATGTATCCTCATATTAGAAGACCAAGATACAACAATCATATCATTCATTAGTAAAGCCGAGAACACATATTATAACCATATATATATATATACGTATATATTCCACACTCGTAACACATGCCATTTGTAATAAATTACTGATTTTCCTTGTCTTATATAAGTAAGAAATTCATTCCTACTTCACATACTCACCTGAGCCGTTAACTCGATAAGTTTGCTTTAATTTGCCTTGAACATAAATTTCGGTTTCTATTCTGTAAAATACATCACCGGCATCAAGCCTGCTAGGCGTAAAAGCCCGATAAGTAACACCGGCACAAGGCCTGCTAGGCTTAAAAGCCCGATTTAAATCACCGGCACAAGGCCTGCTAGGCGTAAAAGCCCGATAAGTAACACCGGCACAAGGCCTGCTAAGCTTAAAAGCCCGATTTAAATCACCGGCACAAGGCCTGTAAGGCGTAAAAGCCCGATAAGTAACACCGGCACAAGGCCTGCTAGGCGTAAAAGCCCGAGTCGTGTCAATACAGTTAAACATTCCCAACAATTCCAATCACTTACTCAACATAATTCATCAACCAAATATGTCAATATACATTCGGCCATAAGGTAAATGGATACTAAAATTTATCAATTTTTATTTCATATTCCTTTCGAATATCTAATCAAACATACTTGATCACTTCACATATAACAAAACAAATTTCAAATTCACTACCATAATTCACATTCGGCAATTTCCACATTTCTATCCTAAAATGTAAAATTTCAACTTTTAATAGATTCAAAATTAGTCCCTTGACATGTATTAACTTAAGGACTTACCTCGGTTGTCGATAGTCCGTGCGAATCGGCTATTCGAGAACCTTCGTCTTTCCCCGGTCTAATTTCGTTTTTCTTTTCTCTTGATCTAAAACACATTAAAATTTAGCTCATTTAATTGCATTTCATCTCAATTTAGTCCCAAAACACACAAATGGGCAATTTACAATTTTGCCCCTAATGTTTTCCATTTTTACAATTTGGTCCAATTTACACAAAACTCAAAATATGCAAAATTTCCTAACACTATAGCTAGGCCGAACCTTCCCCATAGCCATGGGTGTCCATGCATTTCATCTATTTGACATTTTAATCCTTTACAATTTTATTCTTTTCAATTTAGCCCTATATACTCAAAATCACCAAAAACTCCAATACAAAACTTGTAAATCTTTAACATACATTTAATCTAAGACCATCAATCATCAAAACTATCCAAGCATGTTAATGGCCGAATCCTATATACATAGTATTTTCAAAAATTTAGACATGGGTCGGGTAATACACGAAGCAACGATCTCAAAAACGTAAAATTATCAAAAACCGAAAACCGACCATACCTTAATCAAGCTTCTTATCTAGCCGAAAATCAAGCTTCAACCATGGAGTTTCTAGCTCCTACATTCGGCCGAGGAAGAAGAACAAGGTATGTTCTCTTTCTTCCCACTTATTTTCATTATTTAATGTTATATTAACACATATAATTTACCTTATTTACTAATATATTAACATAACATATAATAGGCTAAAATAACATATAATTTGAAATTAGAAAGGCCCATTGCCGTTTCCCTTGTTGTACATGGGCTAATTGCCCTTTTAGTACACCCACTTAAAAAGCCACAATCAAATTAGTACTTTACTCTCCAGCATACAACTTTTACGCTTTTCTCGATTAAATCCTTTTTATCAAATTAAGCACTTAAACGATAAAATTTTTTCTACGAAACTTTCACACATTTTCATTCACATATAATAGACATGAAATAAATTATTAGAACATTTCTCGGGCTCGGATTCGTGGTCCCGAAACCACCATTCTGATTTGGGTCAAATTTGGTCTGTTACAACTCTCCCCCCTAAGAATTTTCGTCCTCGAAAATTTTACCGTTAAATAAGTTCGGATATTGTTGCCTCATTGACTCTTCAGGCTCCCACGTAGCCTCTTCAACTCCGTGACGATTCCATAGAATCTTTACTAATGGAACTCTTTTATTTCTTAACTCTTTGGTTTCTCGAGCTAAGATACGGATTTGTTCCTCATCATAGGTCAAATCAGATCGAATTTCAATCTCTGACGGGGTGATCACATGGGACGGATCCGATCTGTATCTGCGAAGCATCGAAACGTGAAATACATTGTGTATCTTTTCTAAGTCAAGGGGCAGTTTCAAACGATAAGCAACAGGCCCTATACGCTCGATGATTTCATACGGTCCGATAAATCTCGGACTCAACTTGCCTTTCCGGCCAAATCGGAGTATTTTCTTCCACGGAGAAACTTTTAAGAACACCCGATCTCCGACCTGAAATTCAATATCCTTACGCTTCAAATCGGCATAAGACTTCTGACGATCCGAAGCAGCTTTTAAATTATTTCTGATAAGTACCACCTTCTGTTCTGTTTCTTTAATCCAATCAACCCCGTGTATATTGTTTTCACTGAGCTCAGTCCAGTACAACGGTGTGCGACATTTTCGCCCATATAAGGCTTCGTAAGGCGCCATTTTTATGCTAGATTGGAAACTATTATTATAAGCAAATTTAACCAAAGGTAGGTATCATTCCCACGTACCTTCAAACTCGAGAACGCAACACCTCAGCATGTCCTCAAGTATCAAAATAGTCCGCTCAGACTGACCGTCTGATTGCGGATGGAAAGCTGTACTAAAATGGAGTTTAGTACCTAGAGCATCTTGCAATCTCTTCCAAAACCGCGATGTGAATCTCGGGTCTCTATCTGAAACAATGGAACTCGGTACACCGTGCAACCTTACAATCTGTGACACATACAGTTTGGCAAGCTTATCCAGTGAATAGTCGGTACGTACCGGCACAAAATGAGCTGATTTAGTCAGTCTATCAACGATAACCCATATGGCATCTTTCTTGCTCGGTGTCATAAGAAGACCAGATACAAAATCCATTGTAATTCTATCCCATTTCCATTCAGGTATCATGATTGGTTGAAGTAATCCGGACGGTACCTGATGCTCAGCTTTCACTTGTTGATAGATTAAACACTTGGAAACAAATTCAGATATATTCCGTTTCATGCCAGGCCACCAATAGAACTGTTTCAAATCGTTGTACATTTTAGTGCTACCCGGGTGTATCGATAGTCGACCACTATGGGCCTCATTCAGGATCATCTGTATCAAATCTGAGTCCTTTGGAACACACAATCGGCTTTTATAATTCAAAAAATTATTTGCATCAATCTGAAAATCTGATTCTGTACCATTTCCACACTGAATCCGAATAGCAATCAACTTTTTGTCAACTTTCTGTGCATCACAAATCTGCTGAATAAACATCGGTCTTGCTTGTAACTCGGCTAGGATCGAACCATCATCAGACATAGCCATCTGTGCGTTCAATGCACGAACAGCAAATAATGATTTTCGACTTAACGCATCCCAACAACATTGGCTTTCCCCGGGTGGTAGTCAATCACTAATTCATAGTCTTTCAGCAACTCTAACCATCTGCGTTGTCTCAAGTTTAAGTCTTTCTGAGTCATCAAATACTTCAAACTTTTGTGATCTGAATAAATATGACATTTTTCGCCAAATAAGTAGTGACGCCAAATTTTTAATGCGAACACAATGGCTACTAACTCCAGATCGTGAGTTGGATAATTTTTCTCATGCGGCTTCAATTGTCTCGAAGCGTAGGCTATCACCTTGCCTTCTTGCATTAAAACACAACCCAACCCATTCAAGGAAGCATCACTAAAAATAGTAAATTCTTTACCCGATTCAGGCTGAGTTAACACTGGGGCTTCGGTCAAAAAGGCTTTCAACTGCTCGAAACTTTTCTGACACCTTTCTAACCACTCAAATTTGACATCTTTCTGTAGTAGTCTCGTTAACGGTGTAGCTATAACAGAAAAACCTTTTACAAACCGTCTGTAATACCCCGCCAGGCCTAGGAAACTTCGGACTCGGAAACATTCTTTGGTGGTTTCCAATCGAGTATGGCTGCTATTTTGTTTGGATCCACCCGAATACCTGACACCGAAACAACATGACCCAAAAAATTAACTTCATTCATCCAGAACTCGCACTTACTAAACTTTGCATACAATCGTTGATCCCTCAAAGTTTGTAGTACTAATCTCAAATGCTCAGCATGTTCCGTTTCATTTTTGGAGTAGATCAGTATATCATCAATAAACACTACTACAAACTGATCCAAAAACTGTCGGAAGACTCGGTTCATTAGATCCATAAAAGCAGCAGGTGCATTAGTGAGTCCAAAAGGCATAACTAAAAACTCATAGTGTCCGTACCTCGTTCGGAATGCAGTCTTTGGCACATCTAAATCTCTAACTCGCAACTGATAATAGCCCGATCTCAAATCTATTTTCGAAAATACTGAAGCCCCCTTCAACTGATCAAATAAATCATCAATCCGAGGTAACGGGTACTTATTCTTTATAGTTACCTTGTTTAGTTGCCGGTAGTCAACACACATTCGCATCGTCCCATCTTTCTTTTTCACAAATAAAACCGGTGCACCCCACGGAGAGAAACTCGGTCGCGCGAAGCCCTTATCTGTCAACTCTTGCAACTGCGCTTTCAATTCTTTTAATTCAGTAGGTGCCATTCGGTACGGAGCTATCGAAATCGGAGCCGTACCCGGCACTAACTCAATGCCGAACTCAATTTCTCGTACTGGGGGTAAACCCGGTAGTTCTTCAGGAAACACATCGGGGTATTCACATACAACTGATACAGATTCAATTTGTTTCTCGGACATTTTATTATTCAATACATAAGCCAAATAAGCTTCACACCCTTTTCTCACATACTTCCGGGCTAACATTGAAGATATTACTGTAGGCAACCCATTTACATCAGAAGATTTAATTCTGATGGTCTCACCGTTTCGACACTTCAAATCAATAAGCTTTCTTTTACAATCTACTACTGCCTCATGTGAAGTTAACCAGTCCATACCCAAGATTATATCAAATTCGTCAAAGGGCAACAACATTAAATCAGCTGGGAAGCAATAATCCCGAATCATCAACGGCCAATCTCTACACACTTTATTAACAAGCACACATCTACCCAAAGGGTTGGACACACGAATCACAAACTCGGTAGACTCAACTAACAGAGTCTTTCCGAATTCTAAAGTTTCACACACATATGAGTGAGTCGAACCAGGATCAATTAATGCAATTACAGTAGTGTCATAAAGGGTGAAAGTACCGGTAATGATATCGGGGGAGTAAGCATCCTCTCTGGCTCGTGCAGCATAAGCTCTAGCTGGAGCTCTAGCCTCAGATCAAACTGTAGTGTTCTTCGTTCCTTTCTGACTACCACCTACATTGCCGGAATGTCTGGGTGGTCTACCTCGCATTGACGTGTTGCTCGGCTTAGCATTCTGAACTGTATTCTGCTCAGCTAACCTCGGACATTCTCTAATAAAATGATCTGACGATCCACATTTATAGCAAGACCGATCATGAAATCTACATCTCCCTGAGTGCCATTTCCCACAGTGCTCGCATTCAACTCTATTCTGAGGAACGTTACCCCCACTGGCTATCGAGGTAGCTCGAGAGCTCATAGGAGGTCAATCCCGTCTAGGTGGATCTGTAGTAGCTTTATGTCGGCTGTAGTCATCTCTGGACTTCTTGGTTGTGGAATTAAAGACCTTACCCGAAGATCTTTTACGAATGTCTCTAGCTTCAGTCTCAGCCTTTCTTTTCTCTTTCCCGAGCTCTTCGGCTTTGCAAGCTCTCTCAACTAAAGTCACAAACTCTTGAATTTCAAGAATGCTAACAAACATCTTTATATCCTCATTCAGGCCATCTTCAAATCTTTTACACATAATAGCTTCAGTAGAAACACACTCTCTAGCATATCTGCTGAGCCTGACAAATTTCCGTTCATATTCCGTCACGGTCATTCATCCTTGTTTCAACTCAAGGAACTCCTTTCGTTTTTGATCAATGAATCTTTGGCTAATATACTTCTTGCGAAATTCAGTTTGGAAGAAATCTCATGTCACTTTTTCTTTCGGAACCACTGATACTAGTGTATTCCACCAGTGATATGCAGTGTCCCGCAGTAAAGATATAGCACACTTCAAGCATTCATCTGGAGTTCAAGACAGCTCATCAAGTACCCGAATAGTGTTATCAAGCCACATTTCGGCTCTCTCTGCGTCATCATCATCATTGGCTTTAAATTCTTCGGCCCCAAATTTTCGAATTTTATCAACTGGGGGCCTACTAGATCTCATCGGATCTATTATCGGGGGAGCTGAAGGGATCGGAGTTGGATTATTCGGGGGTGGAGGTTGGGGTACAGCCGGGTTATTTTGAATAAATTGGGCAAACCACTCATTCATCATCTGATAAAAGGCTTGTTTAGTGTCTCCTTCGTGGCTACCCGAAACAGGTCGAGAGTCTACCAGCGCTAATCCGTGTGCAGGTCAGGCGCTACACTCTCTACATCATCAGCTACGGCTCTTTCAGGATCGGTATCCATTTACTATATAAAACAAAGTTCAGGCTGTCAGAAGTCGCCACACTATCAATATATGATACAGGCATGTATAGCTAGACTCACACGCGCTACGGTAGTCCTAGAATCGACTAAACCGTAAGCTCTGATACCAATCAAATGTAACACCCCTTACCCGAAACCCTTGCCGGAATCGAGTACGTGGCATTACTAGACTTGACTATTAACTCGGGGTGTAAGATTTTAAAGCTGTCCAACTGCGTCATGCTGACTAAATCGACCATAACTCGAGTTGCAAAACTCTAAACTTAGATCCGTAAATTTTCCATGAAACTAGACTCATATAACTTTTCACCATAATATTTCCAGAATTTTTCATGTGGCCAATTAGTACAGTTTATTCATCAAAGTTACCCTTATTACACTGCTTGACAATTCTGACCTGTCTCTACAAATATACAGTTATCTCATTTCACAAATTTCCTATAATGTTCTTGTTTATACCAATGAAAAATAGACTCATTGAGGGTTCTACACATATAAACCATGCTTCTTAATTATTTTTTTACAATTTTTGACAAATTTTCCAAAACAGAACAGTGACTCACGAATTCATTCAGAGCAGGTCTCCCTAAAACTTAATTATCTCATAATATATATATCTTTTGCCTATCTGTTTCTTTCATGTAAAAATAGACACAATAAGGTTTAATTTCATATCTCATTTACCTTCTAATTCAATATACCCTAGTTTTGGTGATTTTTCTAACTCACATCACTGCTGCTACTATAAGCTGTTTTGTTACATTTTATGAAAGACTAGCTTCTAACCGAACCTACCTACATCCCTAATTCAAGGATTCATTTCGTATACAAACATTTCCTTAACAAAAACGATTAAACTTTGATTAAGAATGCATAAACATTGCCATCATGAACCAACATACATATCAAGACACAACAGCGTACTTAACTAAAAATTTAGCCATATTCGCATGGCTATTATATACATGAACCTTAAAATTTCATCAAACAAAGACCAAGTCTTTCCTATACATGCCTTCGTTTAAAACCAAAATGAAAGAGTACCCAAAATGTAGATTGATAGTGTGAGCGACTTTCCGAACGATCCCGACGAGCTTGTAGCTTGCACCTAATCTATAAAACAGAGGAAACATTTCACACGATAAGCTTGCTAGCTTAATAAGTTCTAATTTCATAAAAATAACATTTGAATTTCAACAATTAAATTACTATAATACAACTTGTGGACTTGTACTCATACTTATTTTCAAACTTTAATTTTCATACCCATATTAACAAGTATGAATTGGTAGAAACGATATCTCTTCACCCACATGCTTATGATCAAAATACTTGTTTATAAACCAACCTTTCGAAACCCAAAATGTCATCGTATAATCATAGGTACATGCATTTATATACTTAAATGTCAATTACTATAACATGGCATCAATTACACAACCACTCATGTGGCCGAATATGCCTAGTCATGTATCCTCATATTAGAAGACCAAGATACAACAATCATATCATTCATTAGTAAAGCCGAGAACACATATTATAACCATATATATATACGTATATATTCCACACTCGTAACACATGCCATTTGTAATAAATTACTGATTTTCCTTGTCTTATATAAGTAAGAAATTCATTCCTACTTTACATACTCACCTGAGCCGTTAACTCGATAAGTTTGCTTTAATTCGCCTTGAACATAAATTTCGGTTTCTATTCTGTAAAATACATCACCGGCATCAAGCCTGCTAGGCGTAAAAGCCCGATAAGTAACACCAGCACAAGGCCTGCTAGGCTTAAAAGCCCGATTTAAATCACCGGCACAAGGCCTGCTAGGCGTAAAAGCCCGATAAGTAACACCGGCACAAGGCCTGCTAGGCTTAAAAGCCCGATTTAAATCACCGGCACAAGGCCTGCTAGGCGTAAAAGCCCAATAAGTAACACCGGCACAAGGCCTGCTAGGCGTAAAAGCCCGATTTAAATCACCGGCACAAGGCCTGCTAGGCGTAAAAGCCCGAGTCGTGTCAATACAGTTAAACATTCCCAACAATTCCAATCACTTACTCAACATAATTCATCAACCAAATATGTCAATATACATTCGGCCATAAGGTAAATGGATACTAAAATTTATCAATTTTTATTTCATATTCCTTTCGAATATCTAATCAAACATACTTGATCACTTCACATATAACAAAACAAATTTCAAATTCACTACCATAATTCACATTCGGCAATTTCCACATTTCTATCCTAAAATGTAAAATTTCAACTTTTAATAGATTCGAAATTAGTCCCTTGACATGTATTAACTTAAGGACTTACCTCGATTGTCGATAGTCCGTGCGAATCGGCTATTCGAGAACCTTCGTCTTTCCCAGGTCTAATTTCGTTTTTCTTTTCTCTTGATCTAAAACACATTAAAATTTAGCTCATTTAATTGCATTTCATCTCAATTTAGTCCCAAAACACACAAATGGGCAATTTACAATTTTGCCCCTAATGTTTTCCATTTTTACAATTTGGTCCAATTTACACAAAACTCAAAATATGCAAAATTTCCTAACACTATAGCTAGGCCGAACCTTCCCCATAGCCATGGGTGTCCATGCATTTCATCTATTTGACATTTTAATCCTCACAATTTTATTCTTTTCAATTTAGCCCTATATACTCAAAATAACCAAAAACTCCAATACAAAACTTGTAAATCTTTAACATACATTTAATCTAAGACCATCAATCATCAAAACTATCCAAGCATGTTAATGGCCGAATCCTATATACCTAGTATTTTCAAAAATTTAGACATGGGTCGGGTAATACACGAAGCAACGATCTCAAAAACGTAAAATTATCAAAAACCGAAAACCGACCATACCTTAATCAAGCTTCTTATCTAGCCGAAAATCAAGCTTCAACCATGGAGTTTCTAGCTCCTACATTCGGCCGAGGAAGAAGAACAAGGTATGTTCTCTTTCTTCCCACTTATTTTCATTATTTAATGTTATATTAACACATATAATTTACCTTATTTACTAATATATTAACATAACATATAATAGGCTAAAATAACATATAATTTGAAATTAGAAAGGCCCATTGCCGTTTCCCTTGTTGTACATGGGCTAATTGCCCTTTTAGTACACCCACTTAAAAAGCCACAATCAAATTAGTACTTTACTCTCTAGCATACAACTTTTACGCTTTTCTCGATTAAATCCTTTTTATCAAATTAAGCACTTAAACGATAAAATTTTTTCTACGAAACTTTCACACATTTTCATTCACATATAATAGACATGAAATAAATTATTAGAACATTTCTCGGGCTCGGATTCGTGGTCCCGAAACCACCGTTCCGATTTGGGTCAAATTTGGTCTGTTACATAACTGGTTCCGATACAGCCATTCTGCCTCTACCATGCCCACGACGACCACCTCCCCTAGAACTCATGTCTACTTAGCGTCTTATCTGTTTTTACGAAAATTTTATGCATCAAAATTTTGTTCCACTTATTAACCGCAAACAATTTTTTATGAAATAAAGTATTTAGAAGTAGTTCTTTCGATCACTCAAAGGTTCAGTTAAAGTTCACTACTCTAATTCAGAGAGTCCCATTCATCTATCTCGATAGAGACATATTCATTCATCCACAACATTCAATACACTATTATGGGCATCTTTGTCCATTCCCCTCCCAAGGGTAATTTCGTCATTTGTCCTATAGGGGTATTTTAGTAATAAATCAGGGTCAATTTGAAAATCTTTACAAATCAAGGGCATTCCAAAATATACAAATCTCGAGGTTATTTTTGAAAATTCTACCAAATCAATGGTATTGCAGAAATTTCAGAAATCAGGGTTATTTTGATAATTTTGGAAGTCAGGGGCAATTTCGTAAATTTTCTAAATCAAGGCATTTTAGTATTTTGCCAAAATAAAGTTTTTAGATACTTTTGCAAAGTAAGAAAATTTTATTAAAAATCAAGGGTAGTGTTAAAACTTTTAGAAACTAGGGGCATTTTAGTAATTTTACCTCTAGGGGTATTTAGGTAATTTTGTAAATCGAAATCATTTTTGAAAAATTTCAAAATAAATTTCTTTTTTTTTTTTTTGCTTCAAATCAAAAGGGGTAATGTAGTGATTTTAAAAACTAAGGTTTTTATAAAACAGTATGGCTAGTCCCTTTCGGGTTTTAATTATTGGGTTTAGCCCGTGAATAAGTCCTCTTTGTTAGGGTGAACCATAGCTACGCACCAGGTAGGATTCGAGTAAAGAGGAGGTGAGTCGCTAGGACTGCTTAAATACCAAGCTCTTTCCGAATCCACTCCTAGACATGCGCACATTGGTTGCCACACCGTAACTCGGCGACTTACTTCACAGGTTTGTTCGGTTGTTTTTAAGTCTTATGCATGTGTTTGAGTGCTCTAGCCCTAGGGTTCAATAGATCCTAGTTCACTAATCTACGAGCCCAAGTTTTCCCATATACCAATCATATAATAATTCACTCAACAATTTGAGGTACTTACCTGGTGGACTTCGGGTCAAGAGCTCGGGTGCCATGCTTCCATAAAACCATTTTCAACCAAAAATTTTCAAAATCATTCATTTGGGCCAAATTTTGAAAACGTTGTGGACTTCAAAACCCAAGGCCGAGTGTTTAAAACTGGGCTCTGATACCAAGTTGAAACACCCCAAACCCAGTCCACAAGCCCCAACCGGATCTGGTATGCTCTTCGATAAAACTCGTTTTGTCGTTTTGGTAAAACATGTAATTTTATTAGAGTAAGAGAATATATTTGAAATATGTACTCGTTAAAAATCATTTTTTTGTAACTTAAATTTTAAAATACGATTATCGAAAATATTTAACTAATTAATTAAAGTTGATCGTAGCAGAATATAAATTAAAAATGTAAAAGAAACATAGCTAATGGTGGCCTTATTACAAAAACATATCCCAAAGTTAAATCTCAAAATATATAGGAAACGAAATAAATTTAATAATAAGGAAAACCCAATTAAATTGAGCAATGGCCACCACGTAGTCCACGCTAACCCGGTCCAAATCACTGTGTATCACCTGAAATGATATCCCATAAAAGGGTGAGTCCATAGACTCAATGTGTAACAATACACTAAAAAGTCCAATCGATCATAGTACATAATAATTGATTAAATCACATATATATATAAAATGAAATGCAATCCCGAACCAACTTAGATATCCATCCGCTACACACCAACCGTACCTACCAATCACACCGTGGGGATTACTAAATCGACCCTCCATCCGCTACACACCATCGAAGGCAGTTGCTGCAGTCAACATGCACATCGCCCTTATAATCGTGGCCAGATAATCGTGACAGAGTCACCGGATTCATAGTATTGTGACCGAAGTCACCGGATTCATAATATCGTGACCAAAGTCACCGAATAATGTGGTAAAACCACCGAAACACTTCCCCTTTCAATATTTCCCATATGCCCATGCAATAACATATTATTTCATAATCATGCCATATATCTCATAATCATATCGGAATCGGACACATTTCATACTATGCATATAGCATTATGCATATAGCATAACGTACCTCAACATGCACATCGCCCTTATAATCGTGGCATAGCCACCAGATAATCGTGACAGAGTCACCGGATTCATAGTATCGTGATCGAAGTCACCGGATTCATAATATCGTGACCAAAGTCACCGGATAATGTGGTAAAACCACCGAAACACTTCCCCTTTCAATATTTCCCATATGCCCATGCAATAACATATTATTTCATAATCATGCCATATATCTCATAATCATATCGGAATCTTCATATTATGCATATAGCATTATTATTGATGCAAATATAATGTCTTGTTCATTATCCCAAAATCATAATCAAATATCGAATATGTTTCATATTAAAATCATACATAGTATGAAGGAATAACGTACCTCAATTCATCGTACCATTGAATGGTACCCAAAGCCATAATCATTTATATTTCTTTATAAACACATCTATATTAATAAAGCTATTAATCAATTAGAAATTTAGTATAAGTTACACACCTTGCAAATACAAAGAGCGATAGAACTTTAGGATTTCCGACTCTTGCCTACACGTCGACAGAACCTACATATCACAATGTGAGAAATCGGTTTTCACTAAAAAGATATGGCCTTTGGCCGAATATCATTATCCCTTACCTTGGATTATCCAAAACTCGAACGATCTCTCCCTAAACGTTGACTACGAGAAAACCCCGAAAATCTTCCTTCAAAGGTTTAGCCACGGAGAAATAAGCGAATTAGATTCCTAAAATCGATTAATCCAAAGAAAATAAAGAAGAAACCATTGACAGAAAAGCCTTACCCGAACACGATGATTGATTAACTCTTATTTGAACTATAAAGAAATTCGGCCTTAACAACTTAAAAGAAAAAGAATGATGATTTCGGCTTTAACAAAAGAAAGAAAAGAAAGAAAAAATGATGAAAAGATATAGGATAGTTTCGGCTATGAGAGGGAAAGAGAAGAGAGAAATAGAATGAAAAAGAAAAAGAAAATGAGAGAGAATGGTTTTGGTGAAAGATGGGTTCGGCACTAGAGAGGAAGAAAAGGAATTGGTAAATGTCCTCAAAAGTGACAATATTTTGGTTCCAAAAGAAATAAAACTTTGAGAGGAAAAGAAGAAATAAAAGTACCTATTTGGTCAAATGCAAAGGCCAAACAAAGCAAAGTTTTTGCCAAATGCCAATAGACAAATTCGGCTAAGAGAAAAAAATATTAGACAAAGGAAAAAATGCACAAATTGACAACTTTTTGGTCAACTAAAACCTCCCTAATCCCATACCAAAATTCGGCCAACACAATAGCCTACACAATCCCCCTTTTTCCTCCTTAATTCTTCCCTATCAACCCCATAATTTCCAACATAATTAAAACACCCCCTTAACCCCTTATGCAGTCTAGGTTCATGGTCAAATGACCATGGAAAAGCTTCCAAAACAACACCCACTCTTCAAGCCTCTTGTCCCCTAAACCTTCCTTATCAACTTGATTCCTTACCATAACTCCTTACTTGCCTTTTCCTTTTGGTCTACTATCCAAAAATAAAAGAATAGTCCATCTATTTAGGATAAGGTTTGACCGACACTATAGGAAGGAAACAAAACTTAAAATTCCTCCCAATTGCTAGCTAAAGGATTCGAACCTCTCACCTCATGCATTCACCCATGCACCTTCACCACTTTACCAATAGCTCAACTTATGATCAAAACCTCCAATTAATTCTCTTAAGGCCAAATTTGCTTAGCTCCCCTTCTAAGATTAAAATCTAATATTTTCTAAGGCAATCCTTTACATTCTAAAATTCTCAAAGTCCCTAAAATTCATACAAAGAGCACACAACAAAACAATGCACACATTCAAGCGAAAATTTCATAACCCCTAAATCCTGGATATTACATAACCTCTTCAAATATCCTCAAATTGTGGCCGGCCATGCTTAGTGGCTTTTGACTTGATTTTTTTTTTATTTTTAAGCAATTTTGGATGCCACACAACTCAGGACTGAGACTCGGTCAATCGTAAATCTTCGAGCAAATCTTTAATTTCTACAACACTATAGGGACCTTGTGTAATTAAACTAAAGAATGGTTTAAATGGACAGCCATGTGTAGCCAAATATTAGGTTGACTTGGTCTCCAATTTGGACGGTTTTGTAATCCAGCAAAGCTATCAGGCCTGTCCAGAATAAATTAACAGGTTAGAGGACCAAAGAATAAAATTTATCCAATTTAATTAATTAATGAAAACCCAAATTATTAATGAAATATTTTAAAATGAATTATTAAATGTAATTCTATATTTTATTATTTAATTTAATCATGCATGGCCCACTTTATGTCTTACAAAATATAATATATTCAAATTAATATAAAATAAGCCATTTATTGCCTGAAAACTATATAATAAAGCATAAAATCACATTTTAATAATTTCTATGTCCTAATTTCATATTTTTCACATATTCCATTAATTTATTAAACAATTACTTAGTTTTAACAACGTAATTAAGTAAAAAGGTGATAAATTACCTAGGAAAAATCCTAGATATTTTTCCGTTTACAGCTTTCCTCTCTTCTCTTTCTTCAAGTCCTCATCTTCCTCCACTCTCAGTGCCTGCGAGTTTTGGCAGGTTTTAGTGGCTAAATACGGGCTTATGAGCTGGGCCCTTCAAGAGGCTTGTAATCAAAACAACATCAAATTGGCGGGTTTGGAAAAAACTGTGCATTCTAGCAAATAGTGCTTAGCTCAGTTACACCAGATTCATGAGGAAGCTATCAGTCAGATCAAAGAGCTTGACTCATCTGTCTCTTCTTAGAAGGTCAAATATGAAGATTTAGAAATCTGGGCCAAGTAGATGGAGGAAGAATTCAATCGAATAAGGTCAAGAAAGTCCTCTTGGAAGGAGAAATTTAAATCGCTTGACCAATGATGTTTATCAGAGCTAGAGCATCTACACCATTCCAACAAGGAAGATCTGAAGAAATACCAGGAGGACACTAAGAAAATTTTGGCAGAGGCCTTGCCTATACTACGATTCAACCTAGTCCTTCACGTCCAAGTTGTTGTAGGTCCTATCAATTTAAGGCAAGTGAACTTCAACTTCTTATAAAATGTCACTGCTGAGTCCTTGAACTTTGCTGTCTATAACCCTGAGGGCGATGATTGGAAGAAGTTATAGAGGCTATCAGCCAAGTTCTTAATCTCTAGAGAGCCAAAAATAAAGAAGGAAAATTTGGAAGATTATTATGCTCTTCAAGAAGCCCCTCAAGAACGCCCCGAACCAGAAGGGGTTCCTGCTGAATCTACCGACTAGCCTATCAATGAGAGAGAATGAGGATTTTATTTCATTTTCTTTTTGTACTACATTCTATGTTTGACTTCAATCATTTTCCTTTTCATATCTATAAAACTATCTTCTTCCTTTCCAACTGAACTCACCTTCTCTAAAACATTAACAACGTGCCAAAGTATTTGCCATTACTATTTCACCTTAACTTACCTGATGGACTAAGCAAAGTCTAGCGTATCATGCATACAGGGTTGACTCTATCTCAACTTCCAAAGGATAGGCTAAATTGAAAGCTTTGATAAAAATTAAATTGTAACACCCTATACCCGACCCTATTTACTAAACCCAGATATTAGATGCCATCAAACTTAAATACTTAACAAAATTTTTCAATAGGAGAAAATCATACTAAACATACTTTTCATTTCTTTATATTCTTTCTAAGTCAAAACATTTGAAAGGAGACAATTAAATACAATAGATTCTGGAAAGTAGTTTAAGAAATTACAACTTAAATTTTTGTTAAACCAGACTTAATCATAGCATAGAGTACTATTCATCGTATATCCAAAAATTCCCCTCCGTATGCATAATATCTGTAACACCCCAAACCTGGCCTAGATGTTACGACCGGATCTGGTATGTCACATGGAATAGTTGTTTAAAGAACTTCGCGAATGTTTAAAAATTTTGAGTTTTGTTTTCATTTTGAAAATCAGATTCATTTTTAAGGTTTCCTTGCAAAATGTTGTGAATATTACTAACTACCGAAAACTTGCTTTATACTACGAGAATCGAAATCGGTGGATTTCAGGATGTGACGTTTTTGTAAACAATTATTGTAGTTTTAAAAAAATCCCGAGTTTCATTGTTTATAACTTGAAAACCGTTTGTTAGTGTTTCGGAAAATGGTTATTTATATTTTTAGAAAACTCTGTATTTAACATTTCATAATATATGATAACCGTATTAAATCAAAAGCAAATAAAATCCTGAAGGCCTTATTACATAACATACTCCCAAATTAAGAATAAATTTAAATAAGGAAAAACGGAGTTTACAAAAGAAATAACGCATGGCCACCGCAGAGTCCACCTCGCTCCCAATCCACAAGCTAAGGATTACCTGCAAGATTAAGCAGAGGGGTGAGTTACGAGAACTCAGTGTGCAATTCCCCTAACAAACGAAATCTGGGCCTAAGCCCACAGAAGCAAATTGGGCCTTAGCCCTCACGGTAGCAAATTTGGCCGAAGCCCATATGGATCGAATTGGGCCGTAGCCCTAACAACATGGCATATCAGATAATGAATGCAATGCAATCCAGCCCAGCCTAGTACTCCATCTGCTACACACCACTCCGTGTCCAACCTATCACACCTGTCGGGATTTCTACAATCAACCCTCCATCCACTACACACCTCATTGGCAGTCATGCTGACAGTCATGCTGCTCAAAGCCAAAATTGTGACAAGGTCACCGGAATATGTGGCAGACCACCGAAATAATGTGACAGGGTCACCAGAATATGTGGCAGAGCCACCGAAATACACTGCCCCTTATGCATCAATATCATATCCCAATCCCATGCAACATAATATCATAATGTAATGAATGCAAACATATATCAATGTACACCAGATAATCGGAGTATACATATACTCATGCTAAGTTATTTAAATGACGTTGTCATAAAGGTTACTAACCTGGTAACTCCAACCTTACCTTCAAAGGTAACTCAACTGCCATTACAATTATTTCAGCTTTTAAACAATACACATATTTATTACCAAACCACTAAAAAAGGTGTGAGAATTACACACCTGATTACGCGAAGGACTAAACACTCCTGATCGTCGTTACTCTCACTAGCAGGAATAACCACTATCTGCCTATCCCAAACAGATGTCAGCTCACTACCACAACCCGGCGGAAAGTCTCGAACCACCAACACCGCATGTCGTTTGAACTTGGGAGCAGAGACTACGAGTCCACTCCCCTCAGGCTCCTTTAACGCTACCCCCTTAGATTGGCTAGCACTCACATCCATGAAGAAAATATCAATCAGAGATCGTAATACAATGAGGATTGGTGGTTATCTAACAATGAGGCTTGGTTATGGCAGAGTAAAACGAAAGGAGAAAGAGGAATGAAATCGAATAAAAGAGAACTCCTTACCTTAATAAATGAGGAACCGCACAACAATAGATTCGTCCTCGAGTCAGAGATGAGTTGCGAGAGAGACAGAGGTTCGGTCTAACAGTCAAAGGTTATTCTTAAATATTTTGGCTTAAGAGAGAAGAGCAAAGAAAAAGAGATAATGAAGGAAAGAATGTGTTACCTAATATTCGAAAGAAACCCAAATAGGAGATTCGGCACTTAACACCAATGATGAATCGAATGGAATAATATGATTCTGCAACCACGAACCCTCAAGCTTCAGTCCCCCAAATGATCGGTTAATGGTGAATTGTATAGAAAAAGATACAAAAAGAGAGAATGATGAGAAGTAAGTTTCGGCTAGAAGAATAGAACAAGAAGAAATAGAACGAAAAGAAAAGCAAGTGGGCAAGCTAAGGTTCGGCTATGAAGAAAAGGGTGTAGGAGAAGAGTGATTCGGCTAAAGTATAGGGAGTCAAAGAAAATGGAAGGGTGTGGAAGGAAATGGTTCAGTCAAGAGAAGAAAGAGATAGAGGTGCTAAGAAGAAAAGAAAGAAACAAAAGAAGTAGGAAAAGAGTCGAAATTCGGCTATCACACCAATGAAAAAAATGATGGAGAGGAAAGTTTGAGAGATTCGGCACAAGCACAACAACGAGTAACAAACCCGAAATGCCTTAAGAGTAATGAAACACCCCAAACCCGGCCCACGAGCCTCGACCAGATTTGGTATGTTCCTTAAGAAAAACCAGTTCAAATTCGTTTGCACTTTGAAAAACTTTAAGTGATTTTGGAAAACGTTTTGGGTTGGGCTCAAGTTGGAAACCGGTTTATTTTTGAAATATAAGTTTTTATAAAATTTCATTCTTAGTTTCAACAACTTTAAGTTAAAAGACATGCCAAATTTGTTTTAAGTTTCGAAAAAAATCATTTATTTTCAGGTGTCAAAATGTTTAGGGTTTATTTTTAAATAATATACTTAAACTTTAATTTGATAAAATTTCGTAACATAATAACATAATTTAACATGCATGCATAAAATAAAGTTCATTCTAAGGCCTTATTACATCAAAACAAACCCAAAATAAATTTAAGTGTTTAAATAAAAATAAAATGTCTAAATAAATAATTTCCTTGCTGAGCATGGCCACCATTAAGCTCCTGCTGACCCGGTCCATTACTGATCATCACCTGAAAAATGTTCCCACAACAGGGTGAGTCAAACAGACTCAATGTGTACACAACACCAAGTCTAAATAGATTCAGGCATATTAAGTCATACACATTCATATCAAAATATACAATTAATGATGCATTCCCAAGCCCAAGCCTAGTTACCAACCGCTACACATCACCCGTACCAACCTGCACATCGTGGGGACTACTAAGTCAACCCTCCATCCGCTACACACCATCGAAGGCAGTCGCTGCAGTCGACGTGCTCATCGCCCTTATAAGTTCGTGGCAGAGGCACCAGATAATATTTCGTGTCATGTGACACCACATTCAGATAATTGTGACCGAAGTCACCACATTCAGATAATGTGACTGAAGTCACCACATTCAGATATCGTGATATAAGTCACCACATTCACTTCCCCTTTCATAATTACCCAAATGCCCATGCCATGCAAAATCATGCAACATAGTGCCTTAAGCCTTATTTCACATTCTTATCATATTCACATTCATGGTATAACAATTCATATCATACTCATAGTGGGAGTAGGAAAACGTACCTTAGTACTTTGTACCATAGCATGGTACTTAGCCATATTTTTCACATTCTTAATAACACATATATATATTAAACATAGCCATAAATCTTATTAAGAAATAGTGTGGGGTACACACCTGATTCGCTTAATGCTTTCAATCCAAATCCCGAAAATCCGATCTAAAGCCTTAGATCTCAAGTTCCTACATTCGGCCATCACTTAAAAATTTAATGAAGACCATTCAGCCATAAATCCAAATCCCAATAGGATTATCGTAACCCAAAACTTACCTTGGTGCCGATTTCTCTATTAATCAAATCCCGAAATCGTTGCTATGTTCCTTCTTGTATTCGGCCAAGCACTAGATCACCTAAAAGATTAGTTTCGGCTTTTTAAAATAATAAGGAGTAGATCCAAACACTAAAATAGGCCTTGGCCGAATGTACATATGTACTTACCTTATGGATCTAAATCCCGGAAACAATCACTTGATTAGGGAGTTGTGGAAATACCTATACACATATGTTGGATCCGATTCTAACATTGAATTACAATACATGGCCTTTGACTGAATGCCTCATGACTTACCTTAAATCCCGAATGATTCTCCTTACTGTCGACTATGCTAGAAATCCTGAGATTCTCCTTCAAAAGAATTCGGCCAAAGATCATTAATGGGAATTAGTCCCTAAGTTTCAACAAGTCTACAAGAAAAAATGGATGGAAATCGAATAACATATGGTCTTACCTTAATACTACAGTCGACGACACCCTTGCTTAAACCACAGAGATTCGGCTTGAGACTTGAGAGAATAGTCGGCTATGACCCCTTGTATATTCGGCCTCAACAAGAGTAAAAAGGGAAAGGTGTAAGGCCTTAGGGAAAATCGGAAATAGGGTGATTTGGGTTGAAAAGATGGATCAATTTCAGCAATGGGGGAGGATTAAGGTTTCGGCTTTGAATGCTATGAAGAAATCGGTTATGACTACTTGAGTTTTTTTGGCTAAAACAAATAAAAGAAAAAGAGAAGAATGGCTAGAGAATTCGGCAGAGGCTTCAAAAGAAAAGAAAATAGGTAGAATGGCCTTACTCTCTTCCTTAGCCGAAAATATCACCTTCAGTCTCCCCTATTCGGCCAACACTATCAATTCCCTTACTTTTCTCTCCATCTAAAATTTGATAAATAAATAATCTATTATTTATCTCTTATCACTTACACAAAATAAATGGAAATAATCCAACGTTTATCTTTCTAATTAAACCGAAAATTACAAAGAATTATCCTCATTTATCTCTTATTTAGCCGAATTTTAAAGAGAATAAAACTCCTCCCTTAAGTTCCTTAGTGCCGTCCACCTCCTCTGCTCCTTGTAGAAAAAATAAAATCCTTTATTTGCTTCCCACGTTGCTCGAACCTAGGCCCATTGTACATGCTTGTGGCGTCATTCCCAGAGGGTTTAAGTGGCGCCTCCAAGCCACTTAGACAAGCCCAATTGTATGTCATATCTCACATAAAATTTCTCTTAAGGCCCTATTAACTTAGCTTCCTCTTTTAGACTTAAAACTCAATATTTTCTAAATCTTTCTCCTATACTTTAGGGTTCCAAAAATTCATAAAAACACATTCATACACACAAAAGCATACTTTCACATTCAATTAAGGAATAATGCATAAGCCATACTTCGGGATATTACAAGTAAAACACCAAATCGTCAAATAGAAAAGCTAAAGAAAACTATAGAATTCGGCACATCACTCTAAATGGTTCGATTTTGCTATCTCACACCAAAATGCCGAAATTCCCTAGCCAACTACATCACATAGCCTAAATTCTCCCCCCACAACTCCCACATTCGGCCAACTCTCATCCACCCTCTCCAAATCCCTTGTTTTTATCCTCCATTCACTCTCCATCTCCCAATTCGAATTGGTTGACCAATTCAACCTCCCCAAGCTCCTTTCCTCTATCCATTTGAAAACCTTTGACCCATTCATCAACCACCTAGGTAGAGTCCCAGCCGAATGCCACTTCTTCCCTACCTTGAGCACAAAAATTAAACTCCATAGTGCAGCAGATGGGATTCGAACCTTTCCTCCCTTGCTTTCCTTGTGACGCCAACTCCACTAGACCACTCTGCTTCCTTTTGTTAACATAACACCAACTTTTATACTTAAGTCCCGCCTCCACTAGCTCACCCCCACAAAATGCCCTAAAACCAAAATTTCACCAGGGCCTCGGCTCGACCCCGAGCCTTCCCAAGACCCCTCAAACACACCTAAATAACAAGCTGAGCGAGCCAAACACATAGAATAGCACAAAATGCAGAACCCCTAATTTTAGGATGTTACAATATCGCTCTTCAAACTACCACCCTGGAACATTCCTGGCTTGGTCCCTCCTGGCGCACTAATTTAATTCCAAGAACCTGCATTACAAATAATGTCTGTAAGTTCAACGGAACTTATTGAACCTCAATCAATATTACCTTTATTGTTGTTGTTGGATTCCTCTAACTGCAGATTCTGGACTTTCCTTCAGACTTTGACGAATAATTTTTTGATCACTGACGGATAATTATACGCCAACCTTTACACTTGACCCCTTTTATACACATTTTGTCAATTGGCGACTCATGGACCTTACACCTTATTGTGGATCTTCATTCACAATCTCATTGAAGAAAGAATTTGGATACATTTCTTAGAATGGTATACATACGAATTCTTAGAATGGCTTTGGCGATTGTCAAAATGCCAGTCATCTCGTATCTTCAAGTCGATCCATACAACAAACTTGGTTCGATGAAGGTAATATTTTAGATCGTCCAATGGAAACTCAGAAGACTTCGATACAATATGTTAAAATGTTCAGATTTGGCAAACACTTACAGCACCCATAGTTACATATGTGCCAAGCTCTCTGACCTAGCAAGATACTATGACAAATTCATCTATTGGGTACACTATGGAGAACTCTTTTAAAAAATGCCTCAAAGACATATCCAAGTCTCGCTACAATGGAGGACTAACAACTAGCCACATAGGCGTTAAAGAAATCGCCTTACAGGCTTTCTAGATAACTCGCCACAAAGGCTTGGTTTGCCTTGCTACAAAGGCACCACACAAACTATCGTGTTTGACGAAATGGATTTACCTAAACTTCGCATCACCTAAGGTTTCCCATCTTCACCCTTGGGACACACAGAAACCTTAGAAGACAAAAGTAGCTCATCTTTCATTTCCAGAATGTGCCATTGTAACACCCCTTATCCGTATCCGATGCCGGAACAAGGTACGAGGCATCACCAGACTTAACTTACTTAAATCATACCAAATAGACCATAATTTTCATTGAAACTTTAAAACCTTTCCTTCATAATCACATAGTCCCTATTTTAGGCCTACGAGACCCAAAACATACAAATAGAGCAAATCGGGACTGAATCGAAGACTTATAAATTTTCACTCAAAACAGGGTCATATACCCGTGTGGAAAGGAACACACCCGTGTGCGCAGGCCGTGTGGTTACCCACGCCCATGTTCCTAGCCTATGCGGATTTTATTTTTCATTTTGAACCTACAGAGGTTTTCACACGACCATGACACGCCCGTGTCTTAACCCGTGTGTGAAAACCTTGACATTTTGTTTATGACATCATCAAACCTTTAGGGCCACACGGCCAGGTCACACGCCCGTGTGCTAGCCCATGTGATGAACTGAATTTTTTGCAAATTAAGTGCAGACTTCACACGGTCTGGAACATGCCCATAGGTTGACCGTGTGTCACACATGGCCTAGACACACGCTCGTGCGTCTACCCGTGTGGACAAATGTGAGGCTATTTACCAAACCATTTGCCACCCTAAAAAGCAACCACACTTCCTCATAGCAAGACAATAATGTACATCAAATATTTACTATCGAGACATCTGCACCCTAATTTTTACTCTACTTCATCATGCACATACTTCATACATAACTCATTCAATTGTATAAACTTGCATTTCATGAATTTCATCATCATTGAATATATATGTAACTTGGCAAGTATTAGTCAATTCCAATAGCCATTTACAAAATGAATGAGTAGCATTAATAGCCAACATATTGGCAAACCAATATGACATATAACAAAATGACCAAGTTCCTATACATGCCATACCCAAACTAAATCAAACTTTACTATACCAAAAGGATAGCTTGATAGTGTGAATCGAACTCCGGCTTCCTTCGATCCCTGAGCTAGCTTGGCGATACTACAAGGAAAAAGGGAAAAGAGAGGGGTAAGCATAAAGCTTAGTAAGTTTGCATGAAATAAATAGCAATATAAAGGCTTAAGATAACATCCATACATTACATTGAGTAATAACACAAGTTCTCAAGCACATTGGCATAACTTACTCATGCTCTCTCTTGCCAATCACATATCACATATCGAACTCATTTCTCGTAAGTTACTTATATGCACCTGTATCATTTCATCACATAACTTTAGTACTTTTACTACCTTGAGCATAGGCTTACCTCTCTATCCCGTTGAACCATTTTGGAATATCGAAGGATACTCGAACTCGTCATACAAAGAATAAGATGCTGATGCCATATCCCAGATATGGTCTTATATGAGATCGTATATCGATGCCATGTCCCAGACATGGTCTTACACGATTTTCATACCGAAGCCAAGTCCTAGACGTGGTTTTACACGGAATTACTACTTGATACCGATGCCATATCCCATATATGGTCTTATATGGGATCTTAATTCGGTGCCGAGGCCATGTCCCAGACATGGTCATATACGGGGCCTTAATAATCTCATGTTGTGACAGTGGTATCCTTTTTTATTCCTAAGGTTCAACCGGGACTTCAACTTAATAAAATTTCATCATACTTTCATTGAGACTTTATTAACAAATTTCATGGAGATAATATATATTTCTCATGATATCAAGCATTTAAAAGCATAATTACATTATGTTGATTTATTACACACAAACTTACCTCGGTACCAAAATATGTATAATAGTTCAATTTAGTCCACCACCTTGTTCTTTCCTCGGTTTCGGTCCTGACTTCGTGTTTCTTGATCTATAATGACAATTTCACTTATCTAATGATCACATTAACTAAATTAACCCATGAATCATACTTTGGAAAAATTACAATTTTACCCCTAAACTTTCACATATTTACAAAATGGTCCCTAGGTTCGTATAATGGAATGTACACATTTCCTTGGTTACCCAAGCCTAGCCGAACATTTATTGAGCTTATAACAGCTCACATTTTCCTTCAAAACTGATTTTTACTACACATTTTATCATCTTTACAATCAAGTCCTTTTTATGAGTTTTTCGTAAAAATCACTCAGAAAAAGATGTTTATCAAACATCAAACTTTAATATTCCTCCATTAATCATCAAAATACATGTATGTCATACATGGGTAAATTTTTGAACATGAACCCTAGCTCAAAATATTGGTAGAAATAGCTAAATCAAGTTACGAGGATCTCAAAAATACGAAGAGCATCAAAAACGGGGCTAGGAGGTACTTACAATCAAGCTTGAAAGATGAAAAAACCCTAGCTATGGTGAGCTTGAAATTTTCGGCCAAGCATGGAGAAGATGGACAAGATTTTTGGCCTATTTTCCCATTTAATTAACTTATTAACCAAATGACCAAATTGTCCTTAAGGCCAATTTCTTGAGATTTTTCCTTCCCATTTCTATTTTTGTCCATCTTGACATATAATGGTCTAATTGCTAAATAAGGACCTCTAATAATTTTTCTAATGCTATTTCAAACTTGAATCTTCTAGAATCTCATATTTTTTAGTCTTTGCAATTTAGTCCTAATGAATAAATTGATAACTAAATTATGAAATTTCTTCATGAAATTCTCACAAAATCATGCAAACATGCCATAGACCTCATAAAAGCCATAAAACACCTATTTCTACTTCGAATTTATGGTCTCGCAACCACTATTCCAACTAGGCCCTAAATTGGGCTGTTACAGCCATGGTCATGATCTTTCCATGTAACGGTTACACTGGCCTTCTCTCGTGTTTACTATCCCAGTGGACAGCGTGTTTACATTTCTGAGACACTATATTTTTTTCATATTGGCCTTCGTGTTTTCTGTCCCAGCGGACGTCATTAAAGCACCATCGTGGGGTCCATTATCATATAACATATTTTCCCGACACTACGCCCAAAGCCCCTTATCACCAACCATAATTTTTCATGCATCACTTAAATAACAATATGGAAAAATTTACATAGATTTCACTCATACCATTGAGGATTCCATACTTCTCATACATTCTTACCACATATCGTTATCTTCATGCAGCACATTGTACACTTTAGTACATACATATAGATGTTTCACAAAAAACACACAAACATGCATGCTTATTGCAACTCCTCAAGAATATATGTTAATCTATATAGACATCAATCATGCAACGAATCATTATAAGATGACGTGCAAGAGACGAGTCCAGAGACCTACCTTTACCTCAGCTTGGAGCTTCTGTTTCAGTTGTCCATCCTAATCCAGTAGCAGCAACTACTTATAAGATCATGGAATTTCTATTAGAATCCCTATTTATAGATAGTTTACTAACATTCCAACTACATGTGACCCTCATGTAGAGCCTTCACTCACACCCTACTATTCTTACACCTTTTTAACGTCCTTACTTTTCAACAATCGTAACATACAGTGCTATAAGACTTAGCAGAAGGTTGAATCATGCACTGATTAAATGAAATCTTGTTTCTAGCTTAACGAAGAAAAAGAGATCATTTAGGTTAAAAAGAAAGACTAGAACGTCTAATAGAAAGAAAAAACCATCTAGGATGTCCCTCTTCCATCACTTTATATACTTTTGGTCCCTCTAATTTCCCTACCAAATCTAGGGTTAGGTAAAAGAAAATTTGACAAAGATCTACTTTATTGTTGACCATTCATGAGGAGGGTCAAATCAATCCAATTGACACCCAACTAATCCCATTACAAGAACCAACTTGGACAGTGCTCATGCAAGTCAAGCGTACTATACTTTGGCAGTGACTCGCATATGGCATGGTCTTAAAGACAATTAAGTCTCCCATAGCTTTCTCATACACTTAGTAAGCTCTTCGTGCTCAGCCAAAACTCTGGGGTATACTCTTCCTTAGGCGTACTCTTTCTTGGGCACATTCCTTCTTCACTAAAAGACGCGCTGTAATTAAATCCTTAGGTACTGCTAACGCATGGATACTTAAACGCTAGTGGGCACTAATACTCTAAGTATTAGTGGGCACTAATACTTCACATATCTTTTTCTTTTCTCTTTTGCTTCAATTTCCTTCTCTTTGACAATCTTATGCTTAGTTTAGTTTAACTTATTTTAGTTTCTTAGTATCAGGTTCGACAGGCTGCTAGGGAATCACGCCGACCACCACGATAACCACACCACTTCCGCAACCGCCACCACCTCCGCAGCCCTAGAAGTCACACCCACTTCGCGAACCATCCATCAATAAGGACTTCTCAGTCCATTAGTATTTTCTTTTCATTTCAGTTTTCTTCTTAGTCTCCTTCCCTTTAGCTTGCTTTTCTTTATATTTATAATTTGCTTATTTTAATTATGTCTCAATAAACCATGGCTAATCCTCTACGAGCTCCCCAATTTCTTCATCTAGCGCAAAGCTCGTTAGCAACCGCCCCACTAGGAAGACGACACCACCCACGGCAAGGATACCATCCAAAATCCAGGGAGTATTCCTTCCCTTTCTCTTTTGATTTATCCCATGAATGCTATAACTATCTTTGTACATTGAGGGCAATGTACATCTTAAGTGTGGGAGGGGGTGAATACTTATCTAAAAGAAGGGCCTAACTTTATGCATTAGTCTCAAATCCGGTCAAACTTTTTTCATTATTCTCAAATCCCTGAATTTAGTCTTGTTTTTAAGTAAATTTTTCATATTACTAATTAGGATGAAATTTTTGATGATTTCTGATTCTTATTGACATGTTTTAGAGTAAGTCATTGATAATTGTACATTGATGATTAAATTCTAAAGGTACTAGAGAATTAAGCATGATAAGTCTAATTTTCAATAATTAAAAATTTTTTCTAAGTTGTTAACCTAAATTTGAATATTGCTTTGAAATTTGAAATTTATGAGATTGATGTCAAAACACCCATAATTTTTGTGAGATTTTGAGCCTTATAGAGCATATATTCTTTTTTGTGCTCACTTTTTGATTATAAGTGTGTCAACTTTGAACTGTTATTCTAGAACTTGCCTCGTTTATACATGTTGAGACCACATTTATGATTTGATATACAGAAATGATAAAGGCACCTAGGACTTAACCCGCTCACTCCACTAAAAAGCCTACCTTCATAAATTAACCCATAGTGAACCCCGTTGATCTTAACAACCCTTTTTATTGACTCACCCATTAATAACCCAAAAACCCCTTTGTATTTGTTATCACCATTCCTTTTGACTACTTTTTAATCGAGATATGATTTGATTAGTTACCGAATTAGGCTATGAGTTGAATTCATCTTTTATTATTAGTTTGTTCTTAAAAAAAATTTTCGAAGTATATCCAGTATTAGTGATGAGCTTATACAGCTAAAGTTTATATTCTGAAAGAAAAGCTCATATTGTTAGGATTATTATTATCAGTTGATGTAAAGATTATTTCAGTTAAGTAGGTACTTGTCAATTCAACCTCGATTCTAACCTCCTAATTTCAGCCCTTATCCACACCTTAACCCTAGCCCCTTTACAACCCTAACAAAAGACCTTTTGATCTATTTATCATCTCATTTTACAGTGGTGGAGATTTGATTTTCAGGCAAGCTTATGGGATTAACTTTTCAAGTTCGACGTATGGTTGCTTCTTTTCCTCAACCTTAAACACTTTGAGTGATTTGAGTGAATCTATACTGAGGATGTCAATTATTGTCAATTTCGAATCAAAGGTAATATTTCAGATAAGGGGAGACACTTATGTTTTCAAAATACAAATTCATGACTTATCATTGTTTGAATCTTTAGGACTCTTTGAATTGAATTATCCATGTATAAATTATCTATGAATTATGATGAGACATTGTTGATAGGAATTGTGAATTATGGAAAGTTCGTTTTAATTGTAAGTTGAGAATTTTGCTTGAGGACAAGCAAAAGCTTAAGTGTGGTGGTATTTGATAAACCGTAATTATAACATATTTTAATCCCACAGTTAACTTGTTTTTGGATGTTTTATTCCTCAATTTATGTAAAAAGGTGCTCTTAATCCTTTAAAACTGGCCCAAAACGGAGTAAATAGGCCATATCACGAAATCGACACGGCCTGGCCCAAAGTCCACACGGCCGTGCCTTGACGAGCATCTAGAACATGACCTCAACCCTGATCTACACGGCCGTGCCTCAACTTAGAAATCCGAACACGGTTTGAAGACGAGTCACACGGGCGTGTGACATGGTCGTGTCCCTGTCGTGGCAAAGAGCAATTTCATTCGGATTTGGATACTTTGGGGCGAAGAAACACATTCCAAGAGCCTATATAAACCCCCTAAGTACCACCTTAAAGCGGGCGTCAAAGCTAGGCCAAAGAGCCAAGTCGAAAAGGTCAGAGTTGAGGGAATCACTCGAAGATAGCCAGTTGATCCATCCCAAGAAGCCGGAGTTATACTCAAGACGGCGGATTTCTCCTTCAATTTCTTAAGGGGGTTTTAGGGATTTCTTATGTTTTGTTTTATCTTATCTCTTGAGATGTTTTCTTTATTTGTCATAAACTAAACCCTTCAGATACCTGAAGGGGATGAAACCTAGATGAATCTTATTATTTGATTTCTGAGTTATATGATAATTACTTAGTTTATTCTTAATTATGTTGCTTAATCCAATCTGATGTGCTTAGGTGGAGGAGGAATAGACCCTACCTAAGAGTAGATCTAGCATAATTAAGCGGAGTTGATCGAACGCCTAGAGATAGGGTTACGAGATTTTGCCAGATTAGGGTGAAACCTAATATGGGAGTCCATTGATCGATTTATTGCTATTCTAGGGGGTTATTATAAGCGAACGAGAGTTCCACTAATTAACCTAGGGTTAGACGTTATATGCCTCGAGAGAGGGTTTAATATAGGCTAGGGAGTCTTACGGATCAAGCCAAGTAAAGAAATCATATGGTTCAGTGGTAGGTAACAAGTGAAGTCTAGGTGGATTCTTCCTGAGGGTATCGTCGTAATCAACTGAGTTTTTCTTCAAGTTATTTTTCAATTCGTTCTTTTTGTCTTTGCGTCTTTAGCTTAGTAGTCGTTAATTTAGGTTAAAGTAATTTCACTTTATTTTTAAGGCTAAATAATAAAAAGAAAGTTAGTATTAATACTTTTAGTTCCTTTGGGTTCGACAATCTGGTCTTGCCTAAGCTATACTACTATTTGATAGGTACACTTGCCTTTAATCGTTGTCAGAGTTAGTTTCCAGGTTTGATCATTCGTTTTATAAATTTTAAAGCTTTGATTTCAGTGATCAATCTTTCACTCCATCTTTCTCCACCGATTTTAGCAAGCAAAATAGAGGTTTGAAAGCTGAAAATTTTCAGCAAGCTCTCCTCCATTCTAGTAAGTGATTTTGATAATCTTTCTTGATAATAATTGTACTTTTGAGACCCCTAAAGCTTAAGCTTTCAAATGAGGGGACTATTGTGCAATATGGTGAAAAGTTTAGAGTTTTCCATGAGATCTATCATTATTATTTTCTGCATTTTTGTGGAAGAAATTGAGTCTTAGTTGTTAAATGAACAACTTTTGTGAAAGGTGCTGTCTTGAAAACACCTAATTGGACCTTGATGAAAATGTTACAAATTTGTAGTAATTATGTGAAATGTTGAGTTTTGATGATAGCTATAAGAGTATTAAATGTTCACCTAGGCTTGTTAAAGGTAGAAATGTGATTAGAATTTATTTTCGAGCCTATGGGCAAAATGGTCATTTTGTCAAATACTAGGGGCAAAATAGTAATTTTGCCAAAGCATTAATATGGAAATGCTTTTATTAATGTGATGATTAAAATGAGCTAAATTGTTACTATAGATTAAGAAACGCAAAGCCCGGATCGAAACTGAGGCAAGAACAAAATCGAGGACTAAATCGAGCATCGATACACATTTTGAGATTCGAGGTAAGTTTGTATGAAGTTAAAGTTTCATAATGTTTCGATATTTGAAACTGTATAATATTATGATAATGTATGTCATTTCTATGAAATCTGAGTAAGGGAGCTTCGATGAAGAAATGGTGAGTATAAGATAAGCTAAAGTGCCGATTAATATTCCGGAATAAGAATGATATCCATGTATTCACAAGAGATAAGGAACGTCCTGTATAAGACCATGTCGGGACATGGCTTCGGCACCAAAGAAAGATCTCGTATAAGACCATATCTGGGATATGGCATTGACATCCATGTACGATCTCGTATAAGACCATGTCTGGGACATGGTATCGACATCGAGCTTTGAGATCCCGTATAAGACCATATCTGGGATGTGGCATCGACATCAAGAAATGAACCCATGTAAGACCATATCCGGGATATGGCGTTGGTATCAATGGTTATGCAAGGCAAATTTGAATATTTTACAATAATCTAATTAGTTCATGGGTAAATGAGCTAAGTAAGTGGGATGGTATAGAACCAAAACTATTTACGTATGACTTTGAGGTCCATTCTTATGAATGATGAATATTTGAATTTATGCTCATGTTAGTATATGTGATAAGTTATGTGATGAGTGATACATGTACCATGAGAAAATACACGTTATGAACCCATACAGTAACATGAGATAGGTAAGAATAAGTATGAGTAAGTGTGGATGAAAATGTTAAGCATTTGAGACTTGTGTGGATGTTGTTTCAATAGATAGATGAATTTTATGAAAGCAATTATGTTGCTTTAGAATTTCATGCAAACTTACTAAGCTATATGCTTACCCCTTTCTTTTCCCTTTCTCCTTGAAGTTTCGTCAAGATAGCTCGGGGATCTTTGAAGTCGGAGCTCGGAGCACACTATCAATCACTATTTTGGTATAGCCAAGTTGTTTTTATTTAGTATGGCATGTATAGGAATTATTTCATCTTGATGTAAGTTCTAAGAGGGGCCAAAGTGTTGGCTATTAATGTTATTATTCTTTTTGTATATGGCTAATGAGATTGGCCAATATTTACTAAGTTTATGCATCAATTGATGAAGAGTTATGCATTAATGTTCATGTTTTTGATGAAGTATTTGAGTGGTTGGATTGAGTATATGAATGATCTTGATTTTAGGGTGGCAATTGGCTTGAAAAATAGCCTTTAAGTGTCCACACAGGTAGGCACACGGACGTGTGTCTAGGCCGTGTGTGACACACGGTCAACCCATATGGGTGTGTTAATAGGCCGTGTGTCCCCTACAAGTTAGTGTATTAAGTCAGTGTTGACCACAGACTAGCCACACGGGCGTGTGCCTAGGCCGTGTGCTCCTTAAGGGGTTGCTGACGTCACAAACATAATACCCTTAATTTTTCACACGGGTGAGGACACGGGTGTGTCTAGGCCGTGTGAAGGACACGGGCCATTGACACGGGAGTGTGTCAAGCCGTGTGAAAACCCGTGTAGGTTTGCAATAAAAATAAATTGTACACGGGCTAGGGACATGGGCGTGTGAGACCACACGGCCTGCCCACACGGGCGTGTGACCACTGTTTAGACAAAAATTTTCAAAGAGGGTAAAAGTTTCCGGTTGAACTCCGAAACCTTTTGGATGTATGTTTATGGCCTCGTACGCCCCTGAGATGAATGTTATGACTAAGAAAGGAAAGGTTTTTTTAAATCGAAACAAAATTTTACAACCCAATAGTACATGTTCAAGTAAAGTTATGCATAGTAACACCTCGTATCCTGTTCCGGCGTCGGACACGGGTAAGGGGTGTTACACCCTACTATTCTTACACCTTTTTAACATCCTTACTTTTCAACAATCGTAACATACAGTGCTATAAGACTTACCAGAAGGTTGAATCATCCACTGATTAAATGAAATATTGTTTCTAGCTTAACGAAGAAAAATAGAACATTTAGGTTAAAAAGAAAGACTAGAACGTCTAGCAGAAAGAAAAAACCATCTAGGATGTCCCTCTTCCATCACTTTATATACCTTTGGTCCCTCTAATTTCCCTACCAAATCTAGGGTTAGGTAAAAGAAAATTCGACAAAGATCTACTTTACTATTGACCATTCATGAGGAGGGTCAAATCAATCCAATTGACTCCCAACTAATCCCATTACAAGAACCAACTTGGACAGTGCTCATGCAAGTCAAGCGTACTATACTTTGGCAGTGACTCGCATATGGCATGGTCTTAAAGACAATTAAGTCTCCTATAGCTTTCTCATACACTTAGTAGGCTCTTCGTGCTCAGCCAAAACTCTGGGGTATGCTCTTCCTTAGGCGTACTCTTTCTTGGGCATATTCCTTCTTCACTAAAAGACGCGCTGTAATTAAATCCTTAGGTACTGCTAACGCATGAATACTTAAACGCTAGTAGGCACTAATACTCTAATTTCTCGACAAGTTAGGGTGGCAGATTACTACTATAGTGCACCAAAACAGTTTACATACATACGTTACTCGCCTTTTTGGATTCGCTGCTTTTGGGGTGTGACACCTATCCTATCCACTGAGAACAAACTCAACAATATTATTTATATGTCTATATACTATATATTAAGATTTTGTCTTTGATGGAGCAGATTTATCAAAAGAAAATGTTCTGATTAATTGTTGTTGAGTCCTCACTCAATTTCGAACTACAATTACCTTAGTTTTAGAAAGTAAAAAATATTAATAGGAGAGTATTTTAGTCTTTTTATTTTTTTAATAAAATAATACTATTATGAGAATTGAATGAGATATATATATATATATATATATATATTATTTAAGCTTTTAGCTTAATTATTTTAACCAAAACATCAATTAATTTTAAAATAAAATTTTATATATTTTTAATATAGTTTTCTCTCACCCACGCGCATCTAGTATACTATACTAGAAATCCTATCACACGCATATGCGCGTGGATATCACAAATTTAGAACACAAGTGTGTAATTAAAAATAATATACAATAAATAATGAAACAAATAGTTTGAAATTAACTAATAATAGTACATGGAATAAGCACGATATAAAATTAAAAAAATCAAATTATTTATCATTGTGTTGTGATCAATCTTGAGTCATGTTGAGTTATGGCACAAACTCAATCAAATACATTATTAATATATACAACTAGATAGATAAGAAATTGTGAATATTAAAATAAAATTTATCAAAATTGGACTTTGGTTGAGTGGTATATTTTTATTGGTTTCTGTTAAAATAAAAGTACTAAAATACTCTAAAATAATATAACTTATTTTAATTACAAAGGATATTTCCGTAAGTTTTCTTAATCGAGTTGGTGTCGGATTGACTTGTAATATCAATTTAATTAGGGTGTTTATTAATAGTATAGATGTAATATATTCATAGAACTATGAAAGGAGAAAAGGGGTGGATTTGTTGAACAAGAAATACTTTAATTTCATTACAATAATTGTAGCTTTCTCAACCACAACAGAATCTTTCAAACAAAAGAAAAATAGGTCAAAATATCGGACAGCTAAACAATTATAATTTTAACAATTAGAAACATATTTAAGATTAAGAAAAAAAATAAAACATAGGAAATTAAGATGCAGAATTATTAACTTATAATTCTTCACTGCCTTTTGAGTGCAAAACCAGACAGTATAACCAACACGACGAACACCACAACAGTCACGAAGGACGCCACCACTGCTCCGCTCACTTTCGTGCAAAAATCTTCAAATTGGTCGCAGATGGCCAGCCAGTTTGTGTTTGGATTTCCAGTTTCAGCCAAGTAGACTATGGCTGCTGCTGCCCCGCTCGCCGCCGTGGCAAAAGTCAATGTCACCTGCCATACATGCATATAACTTTAATCTCGAGATACATATACGGAAAAGTAAAAAAGAAATAAGTATATATGTTAATGTTGGGTTAAGTTTCTAAGGATTCATGGAATTGCTTACAGTGTCCAATATGAACAATAAGAGTCTGGGTGCAACTGCAATAGGACGAACAATAGTAACTATGGAGAAAGGGAGCGAAAGGAGGAGATAGCCGCCAACTAATGCCATTGCAATGACGAAATACCTGCATTTACGTTTCACTTTCTTCAGCTTTACATATATATAGTTCTAGAAATGGCAATAGCAATTAAAAAAGACGTACAGGAATGTGGGGAGATCGTCAAAACTAGCTTCGAACTGGAAGAACTGAGTAAACAAAGGAAGAGTTTCATCGCTGGTTCCCATGGTGGCAGCCGCCGCGATCGTTGAAATTATGGCTCCGAGTCTCAGGAGGAAGTCGGCAATGCCAAATCCCCTGTTGAGCCCTCTCTTTTCCTCCCTTTGAGATGCGATGAGAGGCGCTTTGCCTTTCACAGCGGCGCTTGACTCAGCTGGGACATCAATGGCTGCATGGTCACCGCTCTTCATTTTTTTATTTCCTTCAATGAGAAAAAGCTTCGTTTGCGATGAAAAATGGCTTAATGGATTAGGTTTTTATAGACAAGGTTCAAAAGAGAAATAAAGAAGCATGCAATCATAATAAACTAAAAACAATTGTGTTATTGGAGTAGGGGAATTTTTATTTCTTTGACCTACTTTTTCCCTTTTTCTTAATACTATTAAATATTTTAAAAAGGGTTAATTTCAAAAAATACCCCAAAATTATTACTTCATTTTTAAATTGATTACTTTGAAACATTCTCAAAGAGTTTTCAAAATACTATTATCTTATCAATTAAGTTTTTCATTAGTCTAGATGTCATTTTGGTGATTAAATGTTAGGTTACATCTAAAGTGGAGAGGTATTCGAAGACTGTATTGCTATTTGAATGGAGTTGTCGTTAAATTTTTTGTCAGATACTTGTTTGACACGAATTTAAACTGTATTACCCTCAACCCCTACTTTTGATATTATATAAAAAAAAGTTACCTATGTCTGATTTGGGATAATTCAAGTTATTTTTGTGTCATGTTCCATTATTAAAAAATATTAAGTAATAACTTAGGGTATTTAGAGAAGTATCATGCTGAAAATTTAATAAAAATTAAGATTGCTTGATAAAAAAAATTATAATTTAATTAAATTAATGTAATATTAACTAACAAATTAGAATCAATATACTTTCTTGCTTGATTAAAAGTAAAATAGATAAAATTAAGCTAACATTAGTAAAGATCAAACATATACCTTTAAATAATACAACGTACTTTTAAGAGAGGGGGGCAGTATAAGTGTACCTTTTGAAGGACAATATGTATAATATAAAAACATTTGAGAAGGGCCTTTTCTTCATCCATGTGGTCAGCCTTTGTGTGTCAACGATGTTTAAAATTTATTCTATATGGTTCAAATTTATTTTAATAGTTTTCCTTTTATATATTACTCGTGTATTTTATAAAATTATTATTATTTAAATAATATATTAATTAAATTTATAGAAGAAACAATATTATAAGATATAAACAACTTAAAAAATATACTTAATATTTTCAAATATAATATACTAAATTTGTAATACTATGAATATAATTTATACTTTGATTACAGTGAGGAAAAATTGAAATGTTTATGATTTAGAGTCTTACACTATAGCAAAACAGGTTTTTAGCGGGGTTTTTGGTCTTTAGACCAAAAATGCCGCAAAAGTTATACATTAGTGTCGCTAATAGGAAAACGCCGCAGAAGGTTAGAGCCATAGCGGTGTTTATGACAAAAACGCCGCAAAAGGCAAGTATTAGCGGCGTTTATGATCAAAACGCCGCAAAAGGTCAAGCAGTAGCGGCGTTTGGCGTTTTTGACAAAAATGCCGCAACTGTCATTTTGTTTATACCAAAACTGAGTCGTTTTGCTTTCATCCATTTTATCCCAAGTACTCCCAATAGTTGCTATTTTTCCCCTTAACAAAATTTCCCCAATTCCCTCAATTCGCCCCTAATCCCTAAATTTTCCCCAAATCAAAATCCCAACCCATCTGTCGCTGAAGACGCTGACCCGACCACCTACTGCATCGCCCTCGAGTAACCCCTCTACTGCGTCGCCGTCATTGTCGCTCTCCGCTACTGCAGCCAATCGATAAATTTCACTCCTCTGTCGTTGCTTTTCCGAGATTTAACATGGCTAGATTTAACTTTTGGGTTTTAATAAATGTTGGTTTTACAGTAACTTTTTATCATGGAAAATGTTAGGTATAAGCTTGAAGCTAGAGAAGAGAACAAGGGTTAAAAAAGTATCAAAGGTTAAGAGAAGTTAGCGGATTGAAGCTTGGTGTTGAACCTACTGTTTTGGGAAGCTGTTAAGGTTAGTGTTGTCTTGGAAATTAGTCTTGAATTAGTGATACAATCAATTTTAGTTTACAATTTTTGTGCTTACTATCAATTTTTGATACAGTCATTTGAATGGCTGTTTTGGGTTGATTTGAATGATTATTATATCCCTCTGTTAAGGCTTTCTATTGTTTCTTTTAATGAAAATTACGCCTTTCCAATCTATTCCCTTAAAGTTAAAGAATGATTCTTTCCTTTGAATGCAGTTTAGTGCAACTTATAATTGTGAGAGTTTGTTTGTTTGCACGATCTAAGTATCTAAGTGTTTATAGTGATAGTTTTGAAGTGAATCAGTTGCTTTGTATTAAATTTTATGTACGAAATCGAGTTGCTTCCTTATAGAGCTGAAATATTAGACTTGGTAATTATATTTGTTGTTAACCTAGACCAAACTTAAGTGAAAATGCTAACCATGTTGTTGCCGCTACTGCCTTGCCTCCTTTCTCCACCCCTTTCATTTTTGTTTCTTTTTTTTCTTTGTCCCCTCTCCTTATTTTGTCTTGAGAAACAGATTCCTGTCTAAGCAAAAGATTTCCAAAGAACCCACCTTTTTCCTTTTTTGTTTTTTTTTTTTTTTTTTTGGCTTAGTAGTTTGCTAGCAATTTTTATTGTTTGATAATTGCCTCAACTAAAATTATATAAAATATTTTATGTTATATTAAATAATTCCCTTTATGATAGGCAACAAGGTGAGGACAGCAATAGTGACTTTTTATCAAGGAAAATGTTAAACAAATATTACTCAATTTACATTATTTTAAAAATCCAAATTCAAATCTTGAAAAATTAATTCCCAATTTTTTTTCTTTTAAATTCAATCAATCTACTAAACTTATGTTTTAGATTTTTCTCTCTTTAAAATGATAAGCTTAAACATGGGTACTCCCGTGTGTTTAAACATCCAATACCCTTAGCCTTAAAAAGTGTCGAGCTATGATTAAAGAATTCGAATAGTTGGCTTTAGTTTAAAACTTCTCACGGACACTTGGTTCTTTATAAATGTTCAACACTTCCTCCAAACTATTTCACTGAATCATTGGAGCCCTAATTTTTGTCTTTACCAAAGTTTGTTTGCTTCTGTTCACCTTCAGTCTATGATTTTCTTCAAAGGTAATCTGCCCTTCTAATAGCCTATTTTTAGTGGTGTCGAAAACAGTGGTTTCAGGACCACGATTTCGGCCATTAAGTAAGTGGTTTATTATTTACTTATTATTTACATTTTGGTTAAAAAATTTTATTGTTTAGACAGTTAATTAAGTAAAAGGGACTAAATCGTAAAGATTGCAAAAGTTGATTACTAATAGTTAAAGGTGTTAAATGGATAAAGAAATTTGAATTGGACTTATGTGATAATTAGACCATATGGACTTTTAGTGGACAGTTGGGACAAGGAATTACATGAAATTAGATTAAGTTTTAAAGGGTAAATTTGTAATTGAATAATTAAATAAAATCGTAACAAAAAAAAACAACCATGTTATCATCTTCTACAGCTCTCCACCAATTTTTGAAGATCAGAATAAACAACATTTTCATAGCTTGAAGTTCGGTTAGCTTGTAACCTTGCATATCAAGAAACGAGTCAATCAATTGTTAATCGCAAGAAAGAAAAGGTCATTGAGTAGGTGTCTTCAAATTTCGATAGCTATCATATTCTTGTAAGTTCATATTAAGTTATTACATTCTTTTTATTGATACGAGTTTAATCACTTATGTGTTAGCATATATATATATATATATATGTTATCGTAAACATGATTAAAACAAGTAAGACCATAGTAGAAAGACGATATGGCAATATGAGTAAAACGAGTAAGACCATAGCTGAAAAACATTATGGCAACATGATTAAAACAAGTAAGACCATAGTTGAAAGATGTTATGGCAACATGAATTAAAATAAGTAAGACCATAATTGAAAGATGTTATAGAATCATGAAGGAACTGAGTAATATAATGGCTAAAAGACGCAATGGCATCATTTTAATTAGAACTAAGACCATAGCTAAAAGATGCTACGACATCCTTTGACAATTATCTATCAAGTTTGGAATGTTGGAATTCGACAAAAGAATAGTTGTTTAATTTTTGTATTCGACTTATAATTAAATTGAAAGGTATGATATATTTGATTTCATGAACTTACTAAGCTTTATATAAGTTTACCTATTTTGGTTTTATTATTGTAGGTTGTTACATCTACGTCGTCGATTGGATTACTTTTTGGAGATTACACTATTTGCCATCAATTCGGTAGCTGTTTGATCATTTTGGTCAAGTTATAAATGGCATGTAAATAGGATTATAATATGTATGTGTTTTATGCAATTAGTTGATGACTTAAGTGATTTCAGATGATAAGTTTTGTATATATATAACACTTGATATTTTGTGGAAATGGCCAATGTTTGCCTAGTATATCATGGAATGAAATGATGTATATGTAGTTATTATGGTAGATTGAATGGCTAATCTTTTTAGTGTGGAAGATGTGGACTTTGGTTGATGATTGAATGACCCTAATTGGTTGTTATATTTGAGTTAGTGTGTTTGAGATTATAAGTTGAATTGTGGTGCCAATGGGGGCATATTGGTTAGGCACTTAAGTTGTGTGTGAAATGGTATTTTTTTCCATGGTTAGGCACACTTTGAATAGGGTTTTTACTTAGGTTTGTGCCCAAACATTTGAATGTGAAATAGCTTGTTTTTGAAGGAAATTTTAGGCACACACAACCTTGTGCCTCACACAATTATGTTACACAACCTTGTTGTTGTTTGATTTTAGGTGTAGGATTTTTCACAAGGTCACAAGTTCTTACACGATCTAGAGACACAACCGTGTGACCCTATTTTAATCGCACATGATTTAATGACACGACTATGTAACCTTTTTTCGAACCCTCACACGGTCTGGGGATATGGTCGTGTGACCCTATTTTGAATTGTACTTGATTTGGGAACATGGGCATCTAAAGAAGCCACATGGGCAATTGTATAGCCACACGTCCATGTTTGGAGCCACACAGGCTGGCCTCTGTCACATGGCCTGTCCACACGGCCATGTGATCCCTGTTTACACTTTTTACACAAAATTTCATAGAAGTTTCAATTTAATCCAGAATTCATCCCGGTCTGTTTTAATGTTTTGTAAGCTAAAATTGGGTCCTAAATTGATTAAAAATCCTGGAAATGATTGAATATATATTATTCAACTGTATTTGATTGAAATAATGAAAAATGCTCTAAGATTACTATTGTAGTGCCTTATAGCTTAGATTGGGCGACTGAACCAAGTATAGGGTGTTACATTTAATTGCATCAGAGCTACAATATAGTCGATTTTAGGACTAAACGTAGCATATATCAAGTCTAGATATGCATGCCATTTATAACACGCGATTGTGTGATTAGTCTTGATCAGTTTGACTTGTTTTCTTATAAATTAAAGATGTCAACTTATTCCGGTCGAACAGTATCTGATGAAGTTCAGAGTTATACCCAGCCACTGGTCAAGGGGTTGCTCATAATGCATCTGAATTTCAAGAGTTTAGTGAAGAAACTCATAGTGTTTTTTTCGATATGATGAAAGACATGTTTAATGCTTATTTGAGAGATAATCCCACAACTCGACAACCTCCGCCTCTTCGTCCTCAAAGTTCTATATGATCGAATATTTATAGAATTACTAATGATAAAGTTCGAAAGTGTGGAGCCGAAGAGTTCTATGGTAACGTGAGTGGTGATCTAGCCAAAGCTGAATATTGGCTAGAGTACATGCAGAGAGTCTTAGATGAAATGTTGTCCCTTCCTGAAGACTATCTAAGATGTGTTGTATCATTGTTAAAAGAAGAATCTTTTTATTTGTGGACGACTTTAATTGCAGTTGTACCTAAAGAACGAGTGAACTGGGAATTTTTCAAAATAGAGTTTCAAAAGAAATACGTTAGCAAAAGATATCTTGATAAGAAGAAAAAGGAATTCCTCAAGTTGAAACAAGGTAACAGATCAGTTGCGGAATATGAGCGTGAGTTTGTTCAACTCAGTAAGTATGCACGAGAAATTGTATCTTCTGAAGAAAAAAATGCATATTCATTTCGAAAATGGTTTTAAAGATGATATCTAACTGTTAGTGGGTGCAATGCAAATTAGAGAATTGGTGGTTTTATCTAATAGAACTCAGAAGATGGAAGAAGCGCACAATTATAAGAAACAAAGAGAGATGAAAGCTCATGATTTCAATAAGCACAACCCAATAGAACATTTTCTGCTCCCCCTCAGAAGAAAATGAAAGAATCTAGTAATCGTATTTCTGAGACAATAGGGTTTTTGGGTAGAGATTGATCTATACAGAATAATATGATATCATCGACGCCTTCAGTGACTGACATGGGTATTGTCTAAAATGTGAACAAGCCAGAATGTAGTGAGTGTGGGCGGAGTCACTTTGGTGTATGTAGAAAGAAAGATGGATCCTGGTTTATTTGTAGATCTCCTGATCATTACAAAAGAGATTGTTCAAATAGAACTGAGTCGAACAGGGATCAGAATTCAAAACCTATCAGTACTTCTACCAGAGGTAGAAGACCAATGAATAGTGGTGCTATAGGAGTCAACAGAAGTGGGACCAAGGACACAACAGTTCTATCTGAAGCTCGAGCTCCCGCCAGAGCTTATGCAATCTTTGCACATGAGGAAGCCTCCGCTCTTCATGTTATTGCTAGTACATTTTCTATCTTTGATGTTACTATATATTCATTAGTTGACCCTGGATCGACACATTCATATATATGCACTACGTTAGTAACTGAAAAGAATTTACCAGTTGAGTCAACCGATTATGTCATTAAAGTAATGAATCCTTTAGGTTACAGTGTCTTAGTTGATCTCGTATGCAAATAGTGTCCACTAAATATTCAGGGCTACGACTTTCCTACTGATTTGATGTTACTGCCATTTAACGAATTTGGCATTATCCTGGGAATGGATTGGTTTATGGTTCATGATGTTGTTGTGAATTGTCATTAGAAACGGATTGATTTGAGATGTCAGAACGGTGAGTTGATTTTCCTTGAATCCGTGATGAATGATTGTGTTTCAAATATAACTTTAGCAAAGGTTGTGATGCATTTTTAGCTTATATCCTGGATTCTAGAGTATTAGAAAAGAAATTTGAACAGATGCTGACAATATGTGAGTTTACTGATATTTTTCTTGTGGAGTTGTCGGGTTTACCACCAAAGCGAAAAGTTGAATTTGTTATTGAGTTAATGCTATGGACTACTCCGATTTTGATTGCTCCATGCCGAATGGCTCCAACCAAACTAAAAGTTAAAAGCTCACTTGCAAGAACTAATTGACAGAGGTTTTATTCGACTGAGTACATCATCGTGGGGTGCACCTATTTTATTTGTGAAGAAGAAAACTAGATTGATATGGTTGTGTATAGATTATTGGCAATTGAACAAAGTCAAGATAAAGAAATCAATACATGTTGCCTCGTATTGATAATTTATTTGATCAGCTGAAAGGTGTCACAATGTTTTCAAAGATTGATCTCAGATATAGTTATTATCAGTTGAGAGTGAAAGATGTCGATGTACTGAAAACAACATTCAAAACTCGTTACGGACACTACAAGTTTTTAGTTATGCCTTTCAGGTTGACAAATGCCTTAACGACATTTATGAATTTGATGAACCGAGTATTCCAACTGCACCTCAACAAGTTTATCATTTTTTTTTTCATGATATTCTAATTTATTCCAAAAACGAATTTGAACATGCCCAACATTTGAAGATTGCATTACAAACCTTTGCAAAAAAACAATTGTACACAAAGTTTAGTAAATATGAATTTTGGTTCAAAGAAGTTGGATTTCTAGGTCATGTAATTTCGACTAAAAGGATTCAAGTTGATCTGATCAAGATTTCTTATTTTTTGAATATGAAGCCTTCGCGAAATGTTTCTAAAATACATAGTTTCCTAGGATTAGCTAGATATTATCTACGATTCGTTAAGAATTTTTTGATAATAGCTTTACCTATAACAACGTTGTTATAGAAAGATGTTGGCTTTATTTGGTCTGAGAAATGTCAACAAAGTTTCGATCAGTTGAAAAATGTGTTTACTGATGCACCGATGTTGACACAACCTGAATCGGGGAAAGAATTTATTATTACAGTAATGCTTCCTTGAACAGTTTGGGATGTGTTTTGATGCAGGAATGCAAGGTTATTGCTTATTCTTCTCGACAACTTAAAACTCACGAAAAGAATTTCTCGATGCATGATCTTGAATTAGCCGCAGTTGTTTTTGCATTAAAAATTTGGTGCCATTATTTATATGGTGATAAATGTCACGTTTATACTGATTAGAAAAGTCTGAATTACTTAATGACACAAAAAGAGTTGAATCTGTGACAACAAATATGGCTAGAGTTATTACAATATTATGATTTGGTGATAGATTATCATCCGGGCGAAGCAAACATCGTTGTCAATGCTTTGAGTCGTAAGTCTCTTTTTGCTCTTCGATCGATGAATGCTCAGCTTCAGTTGGAGCGAGATGGTTCCATTTTGGCCGAGTTGAAGGTTAAACCTTCATTTTTGTAGAATATTTGAGGGTTGCAATTTGATGATCTGAATTTATTAGCCAAACTAAAAATGGTTAAAAATGGTCAGTTAGCCGATAGCAGTTTATATTTCCATAACAGATTGTGTGTACCTAATGATTTACAGTTGAAACAAAATATTTTGAATAAAGCTCATAATAATGTTTATACATTACACCCAAGAAGAACAATAATGTATTGTGATTTTAAGCAAATGTACTGGTGGTCGAGAATGAAACGTGAGATTTTTGAATTTGTATCTAAATGCCTTGTGTGTTAACAGGTGAAAGCTGAGCATCAGGTTCCATTCGGGTTGTTTCAACCTATTATGGTTCCTGAGTGGAAATGAGAGTGTGTTACTACGAACTTTGTATCTAGTTTACAATTAATTCCGAGAAAGCAAGACATAGTCTGGATTATAGTTGATTAGTTGACCAAGTCTGCACATTTTATACCTATACGTATAGATTTCTCACTTGATAAATTTGTAGAGTTGTATGTTTTGGAGATAGTCAGATTGCATGGAGTTCCATTATCAATAATTTATGATTGTGATCCAAGGTTTACCTCAAGGTTTTGGGGTAAATTACATGAGGCTTTGGGCACTAAATTGAAATTCAGTACTGCTTTTCACCCACAAACAGAAAGTCAATCAGAACGGGTAATTCAAATACTTGAAGATATGCCTTGGTGTTGTATACTGAGTTTGAAGGTATTTGGGAAAAAATTATTCCATTGGTTGAATTTGCTTATAATAACAGTTACCAGTCGAGCATTAAAATGGCACTGTACAAAGCTTTGTATGGAAGGAAATGTAGAACTCCGCTGTACTAGATTGAGTTAAGTGAAAGAAAGATTTATGGTACAAATTTGATCCACAAAACTGAAGATAATGTCAAGATTATTTGGGATTATTTAAAAGTTGCCTCAGATTGACATAAATCGTATGTCAATTTAAAAAGTAAAGACATCGAGTTTTAAGTTGGCGAGAAAGTATTCCTTAAAGTTCACATTGGAAAAAGGAACTAAATCTTAAAGGTTGCAAAGGTTAATTGCTAATAGTTAAAGGTGTTAAATAGCTAAAGAAATTTGAATTGATGGACTTATGTGGTAATTAGACCATATGGACTTTTAGTGGACGGTTGGGACAAGGCATTACATGAAATTAGATTAAGTTTTAAAGGGTAAATTTGTAATTAAATAATTAAGTAAAAATAAAACAAAAGAAAACAAGCATGTTTTCATCTTCCATAGCTCTCCATCGATTTTGAAAGATGAGAAAAAACACCATTTTCATAGCTTGAAGTTCGGGTAACTTGTAACCTTGCAATTAAGAAATGAGGCAATTGATTGTTAACTTGTAACCTTTCATATCAAGAAATGAGTCAATTGATTGTTAATTGTAGGAAGGAAAAGATCGTTGAGTAGGAGTCTTCAAATTTCGATAGATATCGTATTTCAGTAAGTTCATATTAATCACTTATGTGTTTGTGTGTATATATATATATATATATATGTTATCATAAACATGATTAAAATGAGTAAGACCATAGCTGGAAGACACTATGGCAATATGATTAAAATGAGTAAGACAATAGCTGGAAGACACTATGGCAATATGATTAAAACAAGTAAGACCATAGCTGAAAGACGCTATGGCAACATGAATTAAAATGAGTAAGACCATAGCTAAAAGATGCTATGGCATCATAAAGGAAGCGAGTAAGACCGTAGCTGAAAGACGCAATGGCATCATTGTAATTAGAACTAAGACCATAGCTGAAAGACGCTTTGGCATCCTTTGACAGTTATATATCAGGTTTGGAATGTTGGAATTCGACAAAAGAATAGTCGTTTCATTTTTTGTATTTGACTTCTAATTAAATTGAAAGGTATTATATATTTGATTTCATAAACTTACTAAGCTTTATATAAGTTTACCTATTTTGGTTTTATTCTTGTAGATTGTCGCATCTACGTCGTCAATTGGATCAGTTTTGGGAGATCACACTATCGGCCATCATTTCGGTAGCCTTTTGATCATTTTTGTGTGGTTATAAATGGCATGTAAATAGGATTATAATATGTTTGTGTTTTATGCAATTTGTTGATGGATTAAGTGATTTTGGATGATAAGTTTTTTATATATGTAACACTTGATATTTTGTGGAAATGGTCAATGTTTGTCTAGTATATCATGAAATGAAATGACGTTTATACAGTTATTATGGTAGATTGAATGGATAATCTTTTTGGGGTGAAGATGTGGACTTTGGTTGATGATTGAATGACCTAATTGGTTGTTATATTTGAGTTAGAATGTTTGAGATTATAAGTTTGAATTGTGGTGTCAATGAGGGTATATTGGTTAGGCACTTAGGTTTTATGTAAAATGGTATATTTTGTCATGGTTAGACATGTAACACCCCTTGCCCGTATCCGAACCGAAACAGGGTTCGAGGCATTAAATAGCTAATCTTGCTTAAACATATAAAATAGGGTTATAAAATTTCGTTTAACTCTATCGCTCGCACATATCTGGCCTAGGAGGCCCTAAATATACATCCGAGAAGTATCGGACTTTATCCGATAACTTTCATGAGTTCGATAAACTTTTTAATAAAACAGGGGCCATTCGCCCGTGTAGGCCTAGGGACACGCCCGTGTGCCCCTAAGGCATTCCCGTGTCTCCCACCCGTGGTCAACACTGACTAATTTCAAACGGCCTTGACACATCCGTGTCACTACCCCGTGTGCCAAACCTTGGTATTCTGACTTATCCACACGGCCTATACACACGCTCGTGTACCCCAGCCGTGTGGTAATTCAAATCCCAAGTGCAAGGTGCAGACTTCATACGGCCTGGGTGCACGCCCATGTGCTAGCCGTGCCTCCCACACGGCCTAAGCCCATCCTCGTGTGGCTAACTAAGTGAGCAATTAGCAGGCTATATACCAAGCCCTTTGCCACCTTAGAATGCACACATACATACTTCTACTCAAATAATACAATTCCTACCCCATAAGCAAGTCCAAGGACTCATTTTCAACATACAAGATCATTAAAGGGACATACACTTCATGAATTTCATCTTCATTGAATAAAAGAGTTTGCCAAGTATTTGCCTAACTCATAAGGCCATTTACAAAATGACTTACCTAGCCAACACTTTGACTAACAATTACAACTTAACAAAATACTCCAATCCTATACATGCCATACCCAAAATAAGTCTAAAATTGTTATACCAAAGTGCTGTCGATAGTGTGATTTCCAAACTCCTACGGCCACGATCCTCGAGTTACCTTGGCAATACTACAAGAAAGAAGGGCAATGAAAAGGGGTAAGCATAAAGCTTAGTAAGTTGCATGGAAATAAATAGCAATAATAATGCTCATAAAATAATCCATCCACAGTATTAGCTAACCGTACACAAGTCAAGGCTTCTTGACAATACTTACTTCTATTGCCCTTATCTAGCACATACCGTGCCACGTATTGAGACTGATTCTTCGTGACTCATTCACGAGTACCTGTATTCACTCATTCACATGACTTAAATATCCTTCACCTTTCTACTTCTAAATTCATCTACTTATCCCACTACTCACAAGGGATAGTCAAAGACGTGTGTTTATCATCACTATTGTAAGTATAAAGCCATTACCACATCCTCGAGGTGGTCTTACTTGGAGTTTCCCCTAGATGCCAATGCCATATCCCAGACATGGTCTTATATGGGATTACCTCTAGGTGCCAATGCCATATCCCGGATATGGTCTTATATGGGATTACCCTTCATGTATCGATGCCATATCCTGGATATGGTCTTATACGATTTCCATATTCATTACCGAAGCCATATCCCGGATATGGTCTTATATGGGATCTCAACTCGATACCGAGGCCTGTCCCGAACATGGTCTTATACGGGACCTTATTTATTTCATATTTCAATGATAGCATTTCTATAATCAATACGACCCATTAGGACTCCAACATCTCATTCACATCAACTACTCAATTTAGTAATGCATCGTAATTTAATATAATGCCAAGTGTTTCTCAATATGCTAATATGAATGTTGCATAAATCACATACAACTTACCTCGTTTTCCAAAATGAGCTAGTTCTTCGGTTCAGTCCAAGACTTTATTCTTTCCCCGATCGAGGTGGATTCTCGACTCCTCTTGCTCTATAATAGCAAATTAGCTCGTTTTAATCACTACATTAATAAAAGCATTTCAAACATCATGCTTGGGCAAAATTACTAATTTGCCCTTAGACATTGGCAAAATGACCATTTTTCCCCTAGGCTCGGAAATAAATTCAAATCATTTCTACCTTCAACAAGCCTAGGTAAACATTTAATGCTCTTAAAGCTATCATCAAGAATCAATATTTCACATACTTACTACAAAATTTGTAACCTTTCCATCAATGTCCCATTTGGTGTTTTCATGCTAACACTTTTCACAAAAGTTGTTCATCTAACAACTAAGACTCAATTTCTTCCATAAAAATGTAGCAAATAACAATGGAGGCTCTCATGGTAAAACTCTAAACTCTTCACCATTTTGCACATTAGTCCCCTCATATGAAAGCTTAAGCTTTAGGGGTCTCAAAAGTACAACTATCTTCAAGAAAAGTTCACTAGAACACTTACTTGTGAAGGGATGAGTGTGCTAAAATTTTTGAAGCTTTCTACCCCCTATTTGCTGCTAATTTTCGGTGGAAGAGAAAAGGAGAAAAGATGATAGTTTTTTTCTCTCCTTATTTTATTCATACATGTCAAATAAGTCACCAACTATCACCAACTTTGACCAACATTGCCCATCTTTGTCTCCTATGGCCGGCCATGCTATCTCTAGGGGTTTAATTGCCTTTTAAAGACCTCCAATTAATAATCTATGGCTATTTGGCACCTTTAGCTTATAGAATAGAACTTTCGCACTTTATGCAATTTAGTCCTTTTTCACGTTTAAACACGAAATCGCTAAAATTAAAGCACCAAAATTTTCGTGCATATGCACTATCATGTCCTAACTCATAATATAACATGAAAATAAATTTCTCAAATCTCGGATTAATGATCCCAAGATTACTAATCTGGCTAGCCCCTAAATCGGGCCGTTACAATTCTCCCCCTTAAGGATTTTCGTCCTCGAAAATCTTACCAGTGAAAAGATTGGGGTATTGATTTCTCATCAATTCCTCGGGCTCCCATGTAGCCTCTTCAACACCGTGCCTTTGCCATAGGACTTTCATTAGGGCTATGCTTTTGTTCCTTAACTGTTTGACTTCACGAGCCAAAATTCTAACTGGTTCTTCTCTATATGTCAAATCCGGTTGTATTTCTACCTCTGTCGGTACTAAGACATGTGAAGGGTCTGAACGGTATCGGTGCAACATAGACACATGAAAGATGTCGTGAATCTTTTCTAACTCAGGTGGCAAGGCTAACCGATAAGCTACCTGTCCTATCCTTTCAGTAACTTCATAAGGTCCGATAAAGCGCAGACTCAATTTGCCCTTCCGGCCAAATCTGAGGACCTTTCTCCAAGGTGATACTTTCAAGAACACTTTATCACCAACTTTGAATTCTATCTCTTTCCTTTTTAAATTCGAATAGGACTTCTGTCTATCTGAGGCGACTTTCAGGTAGTTATGTATCACTTTTACCTTCTCTTCAGTTTCCTTAACCAAATCAACCCCGTATATCTATTTCTCTCTAAGTTCTGACCAATACAAGGACGTCCGACACTTACGCCCATATAATGCCTCATAAGGCGCCATCTTCAAACTTGATTGAAAGCTGTTGTTGTAGGTGAATTCCACCAATGGTAAGTATTTCTCCCAATTACCATGGAATTCCAAAACACAACATCGAAGCATGTCTTTTAGTATCTGAATTACCCTCTCTGACTGCCCATCAATTTGTGGATGGAAAGCCGTACTGAAACTCAATTTCGTGCCCAAAGCTTTTTGCAGCTTTTTCCAAAACCGTGACGTGAATCTCGGATCTCTATCTAAAATGATTGACAACGGTACACCGTGAAGTCTTACTATCTCAGACATGTACAAGTCTACCAATTTATCGAGTGAATAGCCGACTCGCACTAGTATACAGTGGGCTGACTTAGTGAGTCTATCAACCACTACCCATACTGCATCTTTCCTCTTGGGAGTCAACGGTAAGCCCGTCACAAAGTCCATAGTAACATGGTCCCACTTCCATTCAGGAATTGTAAGGGGCTGAAGTAAACCCGAAGGTACTTGATGTTCAGCTTTCACTTGCTGACAAATCAAGCATTTGGATACAAATTCAGAAATATCTTTCTTCATACCTAACCACCAGTACCATCTCTTCAGATCATGGTACATCTTTGTGCTGCCTGGGTGTACATTCAAACATCTGTAATGTCCTTCATGCAAAATTTTGCGAATGAACTCATCATTCCTGGGTACACAGACTCGATCTCGAAATGTCAGACATCCATCAAGATTTACTTGAAAGTCTGTCTCAACGCCCGACTCACATAAAATTCTCTTGGCTTGCAAACTGTTATCATCCTTCTGAGCTTCACAAATCTCTTAGAGGAACAATGGTTTAGCCCTCAACTTAGCTAAAACGGAACCATCATCTAACAAGGTCACCTTAGTGTTCATGGCTTTTAGTGCAAACAATAATTTTCTGCTCAAAGCGTTGGCGACTACATTTGCCTTTCCCGGATGGTAATCAATTACTAACTCATAATCTTTAATCAACTCTAACCATCTTCGTTGCCTCAAATTTAATTCCTTTTGAGTCATCAAATATTTTAGGCTTTTGTGGTCATTGAAAATCCGACACCTTTCACCATATAAATGATGTCTCCAAATTTTTAACGCAAACACAATTACGGCCAATTCTAAATCATGAGTAGGGTAGTTCTTCTCATGCGGTTTCAGCTGTCTAGAGGCGTATGCAATCACTTTACCTTCTTGCATAAGTACACAGCCCAATCCGTTCAAGGACGCATCACTATAAACCACAAATTCTCTTCCCGGTTCCGATTGCACCAAAATAGGAGCCTCAGTCAACAGTGTCTTCAGTTTCTCAAAACTCTGTTGACACTTTTCCATCCAGTCGAACTTTACATCTTTTTACAGAAGTCTCGTCATCGGTGTAGCTATCATGGAAAACCCCTTGACAAAATGCCTATAATAGCCTGCTAGGCCTAGAAAACTCCTTACTTCAATTATGCACCTCAGCGGTTTCCATTCAACAATTGCCGAAATTTTACTCGGGTCGACTCTAATCCCATCCCCCGAGACAATATGCCCTAAAAATCCCACTTCCTTGAGCCAAAATTCACTCTTACTGAATTTGGCATACAATTGTTTTTCTCTCAAAACTTGTAGAACCATACTCAAATACTCTGCATGATCGTTCTCATCTCGAGAGTAGATCAGTATGTTATCGATGAATACCACAACAAACTTATCCAAGTACGGTCGAAAAATGTGATTCATCAAATCCATGAAGATCGCGGGGGCATTTGTTAGACAAAAGGCATGACCAAAAATTCATAGTAGCCGTACCTGGTTCTAAATGCGGTTTTCGGTATATCCGAGTCCTTGACTCTCAACTGATAGTACCCTGACCTCATATCTATCTTGAAAAATACTGTAGCTCCCTTCAATTGATCAAATAGATCGTCGATCCTCGGCAACGGGTACTTATTCTTCACTGTCACCTTGTTGAGTTGCCGATAGTCTATAAATAGTCCCATAGAACCATCTTTCTTCTTCACGAATAGAACGGGAGCACCCCACAGAGAAAAACTCGGCCTCGCGAAACCCTTATCCGTTAATTCTTGCAACTGTGCTTTCAACTCTTTCAGTTCAGTTGGGGCTATTCTATAGGGAGCAATAGAAATAGGGGCAGTACCTGGAGCTAATTTAATCCCAAATTCAATCTCTCTATCCGGAGGTAGCCCTGGTAACTCTTCCGGAAAAACATCTAGGTACTCGCATACTATGGGTACTGACTCAATTTTCAATTTAGTCTCTTTAGTGTTCAACACAAAGGAAAGATAAGCCTCATACCCTTTCCTTAGGTACCTCTGGGCTGACATGGTTGATACCACTATCGGTGACCTATCCGGCTTATCTGATTCAACACGAATAAAATTACCATTTTCATCTCTCAACTCGATATGCTTCTTCCCACAATTCATAATTACACTGTGGGTAACTAACCAATCCATCCCGAGAATGACGTCAAACTCGTCAAACGGTAATAACATAAGATCGACTGGGAAACAATGACTCTTAATCATCAAAGGGCACCCTTTGCAAACTCTATCAACCAACACACACTTGCCTAAGGGATTAGACACTCTTATGATGAATTCGGTAGACTCTATAGGCATGCTCATCCTAGAGACTAATTTCATGCATATGTATGAGTGGGTAGATCTCGGGTCAATTAAAGCTATAATATGAGTATTATGGAGAGAAAAGATACCCGTGATCATGTCGGGGGAAGATGCCTCTTCACGAGCACGAATGGCCTATGTCCTCACCGGTGCTCTACCCTCGACTCTAGCAGCTTGTTCTTTAGAAGGATTCTTGCTTCCCATCTCAATTCCCAGGTTTCTCAAAGGCCTTCTCCTAGTAGTACTTCTCGATCTTGCATTTTGAGGCTTTTCTTTCTCGTCTACCTTGGGACATTCTCTAATAAAGTGGTCTAAAGATCCACATCTAAAGCAAGCTTTCTCATTAGCTCGACACTCACCAGAATGGCGCCTGCCACACTGAGGGCATTCCGGTTTACTTGGTCGAATGTTGCCCACACTAGCAACTAGTGTGGTTTGCCCTTTCGATCCCAAAAACTGGTTGCCTTTATCTCGGGTTGAAAACCCCGCTGAAGTGACTGACCGAGTAGTGAAATCCCTTGATTTCTTAGATGAGGATTGGTGAGACTTGTTCAGTTGCCTCTTCCTCGAGTCACGAGACTCGTACTCAGCTATTCTTTTCTCTTTAGCCAACTCCTCGACTTTACAGGCCCTATCCACTAATACTACAAACTCCTTTAATTCGAGAACTCCCACGTATAGGCGAATATCTTCATTCAAACCGTCCTCAAATCTCTCGCACATGATAGCTTCGGTAGACACGCACTCTCGTGCATACTTGCTAAGCCTTGCAAACTCTCATTCGTAGTCGGTCACTAACATACGGCCTTGCTTCAGCTCCAAGAACTCCTTTCTCTTGTGGTCGATGAACCTCTGGCTGATATATTTATTTCGGTATTCCTCTTGGAAGAATTCCCAATTAACTCTCTCCCTCGGCACCACCGACACCAGGGTGTTCCACCATTGGTAGGCTGAATCTCTCAGGAGTGACACCGCACACTTCAAGCACTCCTCAGGCGTGCATGATAACTCATCGAATACCCGGATGGTATTCTCAAGCCAAAATTCCGCTTTCTTCAGGTCATCATCCTTATTTGCCCGAAATTCCTCAGCTCATTGCTTCTGGATATTATCCACCGGAGGCCTTTCTCTTCTCACCACCTCAACAACTTGAGGGGCTACTAGAGCGGGTTGAGGAATTGGTGGGGATGGAGGGGTTGAGCGTTAGGATTTGCTCGGGTATACTCAGTATACCAATTGCTCATCATGTGAAGAAAGGCTTCTCGAGCCTCTTCTCCCTGACTCAAGGTATCGGGTCTACTATTAGCTGGCGTGGTCCCTCGAGCGGGAACCGGTGCGTTACTCACAGTATCATCAGCTACAGTTCTGCCCGGATCGGAATCCATACTACATAGAGCACAATTTAATACGTTAGGAGTCATCACACTATCATTACTCAGACGCTCTTACATATGGCATGTGTAGCTAGACTCGTACTTAGGCTACGTTAGTCCTAGAATCGACTAAACCGTAGCTCTGGTACCAATAAATGTAACACCCCTTGCCCGTATCCGAACCGAAACAGGGTTCGAGGCATTACATAGCTAATCTTGCTTAAACATATAAAATAGGGTTATAAAATTTCGTTTAACTTTATCGCTCGCACATATCCGGCCTAGGAGGCCCTAAATATACATCCGAGAAGTATCAAAATTTATCGGGGAACTTTCACGAGTTGGATAAACTTTTTAATAAAACAAGGGCCACACGCATGTGTAGGCCTAGGGACACGCCCGTGTGCCCCTAATGCATGCCCGTGTCTCCCACCCGTGGTCAACACTGACTAATTTCACACGGCCTTGACACGCCCGTTTCACTATCCCGTGTGCCAAACCTTGGTATTCTGACTTATCCACACGGCCTATACACACGCTCGTGTACCCCAGCTGTGTGGTAATTCAAATCCCAAGTGCAAGGTGTAGACTTCACACGGCCTGGGTGCACGCCCATGTGCTAGTCGTGCCTCTCACACGGCCTAAGCCCATGCCCGTGTGTCCAAATAAGTGAGCAATCAGCAGGCTATATACCAAGCCCTTTGCCACCTTAGAATGCACACATACATACTCCTATTCAAATAATACAATTCCTACCCCATAAGCAAGTCCAATGACTCATTTTCAACATACAAGATCATTAAAGGGACATACACTTCATGAATTTCATCTTCATTGAATAAAAAAGTTTGCCAAGTATTTTCCTAACTCATAAGGCCATTTACAAAATGACTTACCTAGCCAACACTTTGACTAACAATTACAACTTAACAAAATACTCCAATCGTATACATGCCATACCTAAAATAAGTCTAAAATTGTTATACCAAAGTGCTGTCGATAGTGTGATTTCCAAACTCCTACAGCCACGATCCTCGAGTTACCTTGGCAATACTACAAGAAAGAAGGGCAATGAAAACGGGTAAGCGTAAAGCTTAGTTAGTTGCATGGAAATAAATAGCAATAATAATGCTCATAAAATAATCCATCCACGGTATTAGCTAATCGTACACAAGTCAAGGCTTCTTGACAATACTTACTTCTATTGCCCTTATCTAGCACATACCGTGCCACGTATCGAGACCGATTCTTCGTGACTCATTCACGAGTACCTGTATTCACTCATTCACATGACTTAAATATCCTTCACCTCTCTACTTCAAAATTCATCTACTTATCCCACTACTCACAAGGGATAGTCAAAGACGTGTGTTTATCATCACTACTGTAAGTATAAAGCCATTGCCACATCCTCGAGGTGGTCTTACATGAAGTCTCCCCTAGATGCCAATGCCATATCCCGAACATGGTCTTATATGGGATTACCTCTCGGTGCCAATGCCATATCTCGGATATGGTCTTATATGGGATTACCCTTCATGTATCGATGCCATATCCTGGATATGGTCTTATATGGGATCTCAACTCGGTGCCGAGGCCATGTCCTAGACATGGTCTTATACGGGACCTTATTTATTTCATATTTCAATAATAGCATTTCTATAATCAATACGACCCATTAGGACTCCAACATCTCATTCACATCAACTATTCAATTTAGTAATGCATCGTGCTTTAATATAATGCCAAGTGTTTCTCAACATGCTAATATGAATGTTGCATAAATCACATACAACTAACCTCGTTTTCCAAAATGAGCTAGTTCTTCGGTTCAGTCTAAGACTTTATTCTTTCCCCGATCGAGGCAGATTCTCGACTCCTCTTGCTCTAAATAGCAAATTAGCTCGTTTTAATCACTACATTAATAAAAGCATTTCAAACATCATGCTTGGGCAAAATTACTAATTTGCCCTTAGACTTTGGTAAAATGACCATTTTGCCCCTAGGCTCGGAAATAAATTCTAAACACATTTCTACCTTCAACAAGCCTAGGTAAACATTTAATGCTCTTAAAGCTATCATCTAGAATTAATATTTCACATACTTACTACAAAATTTGTAACCTTTCCATCAAGGTCCCATTTGGTGTTTTCATGCTAACACCTTTCACAAAAGTTGTTCATCTAACAACTAAGACTCAATTTCTTCCATAAAAATGCAGCAAATAACAATGGAGGCTCTCATGGTAAAACTCTAAACTCTTCACCATATTGCACATTAGTCCCCTCATATGAAAGCTTAAGCTTTAGGGGTCTCAAAAGTACAATTATCTTCAAGAAATGTTCACTAGAACACTTACTTGTGAAGGGATGAGTGTGCTGAAATTTTTGAAGCTTTCTACCCCCTATTTGCTGCTAATTTTCGGTGGAAGAGAAAAGGAGAAAAGATGATATTTTTTTCTCTCCTTATTTTATTAATACATGTCAAATAAGTCACCAACTATCACCAACTTTGACCAACATTGCCCATCTTTGTCTCCTATGGCCGACCATGCTATCTATAGGGGTCTAATTGCCTTTTAAAGACCTCCAATTAATAATCTATGGCTATTTGGCACCTTTAGCTTATAGAATAGAACTTTCGTACTTTATGCGATTTAGTCCTTTTTCACGTTTAAACACGAAATCGCTAAAATTAAAGCAGCACCAAAATTTTCGTGCATATGTACTATCATGTCCTAACTCATAATATAACATGAAAATAAATTTCTCAAATCTCGGATTAATCCTGAGATCACTATTCCGGCTAGCCCCTAAATCGGGTCGTTATAAGACACATTTTGAATAGGGTTGATGGATGGTTATTGCTTAGGTTGGTTCCAAGCATTTGAATGTGAAATAGCTTATTTTTGAAGGAAATTTTAGGCACACGCGGTCTGTGACACGGGCTGCCACACGACCGTGTGCCCTACACAATTGTGTGACACGGTCGTGTGGTTGTTTGATTTTCGGTGTAGGATTTTTCACACTGTTACAGGTTGTTACACGGTCTAGAGACACGGCTGTGTGACCTTTTTTTGAATTGCACACGGTCTGGTGACATGGCCGTGTAACCCTGTTTTAAATTGTACACAGTCTGGAAACATGGGTGTGTGGAGAAACCGCACGGGCATGTGGAGTAGCCATAGGATTGTGTTGGGACCACAAGACCTAGCCTATGTCACACAACCTGGCTACACGGCCGTGTGACCCCTGTTTACACTTTTTACACAAAATTTCTTAGAAGTTTCAATTTAATCTAGAATTGATCCCGGTTTGTTTTAAGTGTTCCATAAGCTCGAATTAGGTCCCAATTGAAAAGCATGGAAATGATTGAATATGAATTATTTGGTTGTATTTGACTAAAATCATGAAAAATGTTCTAAGGTTAATGTCGTAGTGCCTTGTAGCTCGGATCAGGCGACTGAACCAGGTATATGGTGTTACAGCCTTCCTCTTTTCTCTCTCGTATTATTCAAAATGGTTAAAACTCCACACATGGAAGAGGCTTTTAATGATCAACTAAAGCTTTGAGGCGTACTCTTTTTTAACTTGAAGATACCATGTAACTAAATCCTTAGATACCGCCAATGGGCAGATACTTTAACGCTAATATGCGCCAATACTCTGATTCACCATCAAGCCAACAGTGTGGGGGATTATGCTACCACAGTGCACCAAATAGTTTACATACATATTTTACTTACCTTTTTGGCTCCGCAGGTGTGACAAACTTAGTCTAAAATATCAATTTTCTTTTTAAGTCTCTAAAATTTTACACTTAAATATTTAATACAAGATTAATCCAATTGATCAAAATTTTAAATTATTACAGCCAAATTTTCAAAAATTAATCATATTTAACCAAGATCAATATTTACATTCAAATTTTAAATTTCAACACTTTAACTAAAATCCAAAAATTAATCAATATTTAATAGTTACAAGCTGGTGAAAACTTACTAATCTTACAATTGAATTTTAAGATCAATTTTAAGCTAAATTAATTTATCCTTAAAATTAAATCAGAATTAATATATTTTTATAAATTAACAAAGATGCATATTCAATTTAAACACCTTAAGATAAATTAATTAGATTTTAATTTGAGTTCAAAGATAAGAATCACAAACTTAAATCAAGAATACACTATTATCTATTCAATTTATGTATGTCACAGATTACTTACAAATTAATTATATACCATTATAAACTTAGGAAAGAGATAAAAGGTCATCATTTTAAGAAAGGGTTCATACAACTAATGGAAGGTAGGTATCTGACCATTGGAAGTCAGTTCAAGCGGAAAAATAGATAAAGGACAGCAGGAGACATTCAAGGAATCGGGAATGCTTTTTTGTTTTTGTGGACTATGTTAGCAAGAGGCTGTCTAGAGAATAGTTAAGGAACATCTTCCAAGAGTTTGAAGATGTTTACCGAAAGAAAATCCAACAATTATTATCCTACCAAGTCACAATCTTCCTACATATCAGTCGCCAACCTGTTCCCTCAACCTTGACACTCCTGGGCATGTTCATTTCTCAAATATGCCTATGAAATATTATATTTGAATCAAGGACTACCACATAAGAGAGTTGGTAGATTACAAAGACTTTGAATCTACTGTTACGTCTAATCTTTCGTCCCTAAGCCTTGTGGTTGATGGACATTGTAGGCTTAGTGGGCATTATTGACAACATGGTGATACCAAAAAATTGTATCACAGCAGACCAAAATCACAATTTCATATAGTTGGTTAAGGCAACTATCAGCCAGGACAACTTTTTAGGGGGCAGGATGAAATTTAAATTTTTTATAGTTTATATCTTTCTAATTTGTAAATGATTAAATCAAATTTTTATAATTTTAGGGGGGTCAATGTACAATTTTACCTTTACTAATTTAAAATTTTTAAAAAATTTTAAGGGCCTAAATAGAAATTTTACCTTTTAGGGGAACCGGAGCCCATGCCAATCCCCTGGCTTCGCCACTGACAACTATTCGTTTTGACCTTTTAGTTGATTGATTAAGAGAATAATATGTTTTTTAGAGTTGAGTTTTGTCTTAATTGCCTTTTTCCTCCTACTCCATAGTCTCCCTATGTTAAAACATATTATAAAGTCAAAGTTATAGTTGTTATTGACAAAAAAGGCAAAACCTTTGGTCTTTCAATCCAACCCTCCCCTCGTAAATCTATTGGATATATGTCTATTATGTCTATCCACTACTTTCTCTACCAAATTCAATAATTATTATTTTACACATTATAAAAAAATAGTTATTATGTTATCAAACAAAAACAATAATATTATATATTTTAAGAAAAATCATTCATACACGATTTCACAAATATAATTAAGAGCACAATTTAAAACGATCATTCTACCAAATATCGAAGTTTAATTTTATTAATCAAATTATTTTACTACCTTAAAAATTAAATATCAATTGAGATTAAACATCATATAAGGAAATTTTCTTTTGTGACGTGCTTATTCTTTTGACAAGCGGATAATATCATAATTGCCACATCAACATTTTTATATTAAATTAATGTGGGTTCCATTAGTTTTTTCCAATACATATAGGGTGTAATTACTTAAACATAGATTTTTAATTTTAATTTTTTTAAAGAGATAAAGGAAAAAAGTAATAAAAATAATAAAATTTGTTTTTTCCCCTTAGCGCCTCCTGATATTCACACCTTTGCGAGGAAGAGGGGTTATTATTATTATTTTTTTGGAATATCAGTGAGGTAAGTCATTTTGACTTTGTTAGATTTATAATTTAGCCCCTATTTTAATTTAATTGTTTATTTAAATTAGTTTTTTTCTTCATATGATATAAAAAAATTGCAAATAGAACTTTTGTTTTTAGAAAATCTTTTAACGGTACATCTATACATGCATATAGTGAACTATTTTTTTCATAAGTAAAATTTATGCTTTTCCATTATTTAAAACTTTACTTTTAAAATTAAAAAGTATTATATATATTATTTCTAAAAAATGAAAACATTATTTAAAACATTATTTTTTAAAAATTAAAATGTATTAGATAAATATTAATTCTAAAATGAAAAATAAAAAAATTATTTTTTAAATTAAAAATTGTTTAAAAATTTATTTCTAAGCTTATATAATGTGTATGTTAAGACTCTAAATCATAAATCTTTCAAATTTTCTTCCTCATAATCAAAATATAAATTATATTCATAATATTACAAATTTATTATATTATATTTCAAAAACTAAAATATATTTTTCTAAATTGTTTATATCTTATAATATTGTTTCATCTATAAATTTGATTAATATATTATTTAAATAATAATTTTATAAAATACACTAGTAATAGATAATAATAAAAACTATTAAAATAAATTTGAACCATATACTATCCAATGCTTACCAAAAGCAACAAGACGAGCTTTAAGTCTCTCAATACTTTCATCGGGGCTATATTTAATCTTATACACTCACTTACTACTCAATGCTTTTTTTAGGAGGAGGTGTTTCCATAGACTAAGTGTCATTATCCTCCAGAGTACAAATCTCATTATGCATAGCGTCACGCCATCCTGCATCCTTCATAGTCTCTTTAAAAGATTGTGGTTCAATCCTACAATAATAGACGCAAGAAAATTTCGATGTTTCATAGTAAATTTGTCACAATTAACATAATTCACTATAGGAAATGGTGTACCTGAGGAAGGCTTTGAAGTAGGTGAGGTGAGAGATGATTATTTCTTTATTACGGTATGAGTAACAAAATCCCAAAGCTTCACAGAGGGAAATTTCTCCCTATGCCCTCGTCCCAATTTAGGCACATTATTACCTAAAACCCTTTGTACCACCGTGTCATTGGAGGAAGAAGAAGATACCACAGGTGTTGGAGAACTCGTAGAAGGCAAACTCACAGGCTACGGAGTAGCAAGCGGAGGAACTGTTGTGGGTTGTAACACCTCTAATTCACCCAAATATCTATCAAAAATTGTGTATGCACTCCTATATGGAAAAGCAACATTGTCAGGCTCAATGGTTGCAGTATTCTCATCCAAATACGGAAAAATATCCTTAAAAAAATTTACACCAGGGGACATAAAGAACTTAGAATCCAAATCATATAAATACCAACCCTTTTTGCCAAAAGGGTATCCAACAAAAATACACTTTCGACTTCGACTAGCAAACTTATCACCCTTAGAATATTGATTATGAGCAAAACGTAAGCAACCAAACACATAAAGATCATCAAACAAAAGAAGGTTACTAAACAACATTTCACAGAGTGTATTGTTGTGAAGAAGAGGTGAAAGAGTTCGATTAATGAGATGAGAAGCAGCCAACATACACTCCCCCCGAAAAGATATAGGCAGATTTCCCTGGAAACGTAAAGCATGAGCTATATTTAAAATATGTTGATGTTTCCTCTCCACTCTCTTGTGTCTCGCACACAGTCGTGTCTATGGCACGTGTATCTCACTGTTTTGTAATTAAATTGAGAAATTCACTCCAGTACACACACGGCCTTGAACACGCCCGTGTTTCCAGGCCATGTGGATCACCTTATGTCGTGTAACAATTGAAATTGAAAAAATTAAGTCCCAAGACTCACACGGCCCAAGACACACCCGTGTGTCCAGGCCGTGTGTCCTACACGACCATGTCTTCAAATCGTGCAACTCATTGTAAATTACTTCGTCGTGCACACGGCCTAGGACATGCCCGTGTGTCCAAGCCGTGTGGTTCAAATTTTTTTATTTTATTTAATATTAAAATTAAAATTAAAATTTAACATGCAATAAAATTAAAGAATTAACAAATTTGAAACACTTGGGTTATTTCCCGAAAATCGCTTATTTAGAGTCTAAGCTCGATTTTACCTTGTATATGCATGGTTACAGTGATTCTCAGAGCCGAAGCTCTTCTTTCTCGTTATTAATTTTAACACCAAAATAAGGTTTGAGTTGAGTATTGTTTACCTTAAATGTGTTAGACTCAAAATGTGTTACCTCAACTGTACTGTATAAAAAAATGTTCAGTAATGTAAATGGGTTTGATCCACTTGACTCAGGCTTCGAAGGGAAAATTCGTGGATCCGATTTGTTTTGGAGTACTTTGTCCCCAACCTTGAATTGGTTCATTCTCATCACATGCACATTATGGCGTCACTTTGTTTCTTTATCGTGTTTTTCAGTTTCTCCTCAGCATGCATTCACCATTCATCTAGTTCATCGAGTTGCACCATTCGTTCTTCATTTGTTCTTATTTTTTTAAGCTCTACCGAATACTCTCCCCTCTTTTCTTTTTCTCTGTTCATTTCCTTGTTATGTTGTTACTTTGGCTGAGCACCCATCGCACCTTTCTATTTTTTTACTCTCGGCTTTAGCAAGGGTTCGTTGATCAATTAGGAGCGCACGATTTTTCTCTTCCTCTCCCTCAAGTGCTCTTCATTGGCCGAATATTGATAGATTAATCCCAATTCTTGGTTCTTTGTACGCTACATCTCTGATCTGCAATCTGTTTTATCGTTGTTGGTAAGTGGTTATGGTAAGATAAGGAGTCATCTGTTACTTTTTGAGAAACAGTCTTGAGTGGTAAGTGGGGTGCAATTGAGATGTTTTGTCAAGTATGAGTCTAATATAGAGATGGTGACTTTTGTGTAGATGGTGGTCGAGGTTGATTGGCACATTGCCTTGGAACCAAGGGTGCGATGATCATTGATTCTCAGAATAAGAGTGTTCGGAACGAGGATAAACTGCAAATAGCATCAGGTGTGTAATAGTACTCTGAAACAATAATCGGCGAAAAAGTAAAAAAAGTATGTACTCACACTGTTTTAACCGTAGGTCGACAAAAGCCGAAAAATATGGCATTTGATGCCACACGGGCGTGCGATCACACGTGTGGCAATCCGAGCCTGCGAACAAGGGCATTTGTCTGTAGAGGCCACCATGAGCGATCTCATGGGCTTAGGCCGTTTTGGGCCATGTTGGGTCAAAATGATGACCGAAATACCCCCATAGGGTAAAATGACCGAAATACCCCCACAGGGTAAAATGACTATTATACCCCTAGGTGATGAAATGCCTGTTATGACCTTATGTTATGTATGATTGATTTGCTCTATGATATGTATGACTGTGATTGAGCATGACATTTTGCATACACGTATGATATTATGTCACGACATATTGCATGAGGATGGGTTGTTATATTTGGAGGAAGTGTACTGTACTGATAAGGTCACACGGGCCGCCCAAGACGACTGTGGACCTACTGATGGCTATATGTCGTTTATTTTACTGGCAGCTTTGCTGCAATACTGTTTAGTGCCGCAACCTGTGCTAATCTTGGTATGTCTGGCTGGGTGGGTCATTTTTTCCCCACATGGTGTGTTTGGCGAGACGGAGTGGTATGTAGAAGCTAGATTGGGTAGGATTTCTGACTGCATATCTGCATTAATTAATGATACTGTACAGTTACTGCATCGATTAATGATATTACATACTGTTCATTGCATGACTGATATCTATTACTGTTACGGGCCAAGGCCTCACTAATACTAATACTGAAATTGGGCAAAGGCCCTACTGATTACTGGCATTGTGCTGGGCTCAAGCTCAATCGTTTACTGTTACCGGAAAGGGCTTAGGCCTACACTAAACTGGATTGTTATTGTAACGGGCTCAAGCCCAAACTGCATTTATCTACTGTTTAATTAACTGTTTGCTTGTTAGGGGATTACACACTGAGTTTTCGTAAACTCACCCCTCTGTTTAACTGTACAGGTAATCCCCAGTTGTAGGCGGGTCGGTGCTGCGAGGGACTCGATGATGGCCACACAACCGCATCAGCTTTCGTTTTTAGCTTTTGATTTATAAGTAACTGAATTTGGGTATTTTTATATAACTCTTTAAAGTTATAAACTTTAAATTGGGGTTTTTATTTATTTAGTTTGATATAAACTGTTAGTTGTAGAAAAATACAGGTTTTCAAAAGGTAACTATTTTCAAAGACACCACGTTTTCGCAACATTTCCTAAAATAAAACTTCCGCAATAAATGAGATTTTGAAAATTAATAACATTTTAAAAGTGATTAGCTTTTAATGATGCATGCTTTGAAAATGAACAACCCGTTTTGGAATCATCGTTTAATAACAAAATGATTAATCGATTTTGAGGATTTCAATGACAACAAGTTTTACGCTAAACACTTCAATGTGACACCGCCAGATTCGGCCATAACGTCTAGGCCGGGCATGGGGTGTTACACTTGGGTTGATAAATATGTGATGGTTGTATGTGATAGATGGTAGTATATGAATAAGTGTTGCTGCCTTAGTTGTAGCTGATTTGGTTGAATGTATATGCTTGGATTGGTGTTATGTGTTGTTGTGTAGGTATGTGCATGGAAGGGTGACAAAATGGCTTAGTAAATAGCCTCGTTTTTGTCTACACGGGTAGACAAACGGGCGTGTGTCTAGTTCGTGTGTGACACACAGCTTGCCCCATGGGTGTGTGTTCTGGCTGTGTGTCCCCTGCACCTTAATTGTTGTAAAACAGAATGTTTAGAAATGAGCACACGGGCAGAGACACAAGCGTGTGTCTCAGCCGTGTGAACAACACAGCCTCAAACACAGGCGTTTGCCCTGGCCGTGTGAAGTTTGCACCTATTTTATGAAAAATTATGAAAATTTAATCGATCACATAGCCTAAGCACACGGGCGTGTGACCTCAATTTAATGATGACATCATAAATAGAAAGCTCCCTAATTTGAACACGGCCTGAAGCACGATCGTGTCCCGAACCCACACGGGCGTGTGACCCCTTTTACATGAAAAATTTTCTAAGTTTCTCAAAAGTTTCCAAAGTTTTCGATTTAGTTCCGAACCACTTCCGATGCATGTTTTGGGCCTCGTAAGCTCGTGATAGGGACGATATGAATGTATGTGAAAGGTTTTAAACTCGGATGGAAATTTATGTCTCGGTTTTATATGTTTGCTTGTGTTTATGTCTGGTAATGCCTCGTACCCTATTCCGGTGTTAAATACGGGTAAGGGGTGTTACATCAAATCTCCAAAAAATTAACCAAATGAGTATTTGGATCTTCATCTTGCAAACCATCGAATTGGACATATTGCTGGACCATTTGAATTGTGTTCGGTTTCAATTCGAAATTGTTTGCAGTAATTGTAGGTCTCACAATACTCGATTCGGCCCCAATCAGAGTGGGTTTGGCATAACCGTACATAGTACGAGGAACAGGATCTATAAAAGGTAGCTGAATATTCTGATTATCACCCATTTCCTCAGTAATATTGTTGTCCTCTTGTTCGTCTACTATATTCTGTTGACTTTGCCTTACTTCTCTCACCTCTTTACAATTTCTGCGAGTAATACTTTCAATCTCACTGTCAAAAAGCAATGGTCCCGACGAGTTTCCTCTAATCATAAACCAAAAGAACCTGCCAGAAGCAAACAAAAGAAAAAAGAAAATATAAATATTAAATTAAAACAAAAATATAAAAATAAAATAAAATAAAAATGGCTAATTTAATAGAAATAAAGTTTTCCTAATATTTCAGTCCCCGGCAATGGCACCAAAATTTGATGTGTCACGATAGTAACTAAAAATACACAAAGGCAAGTGCATCTATCGATAAATAGTATAGCTACGGTGAGTAGAAATATCGAATCCACGAGGACTAAAAGTACTAGTAATTACCGTTTTCTTATTATTTAACCGACAAATTGGAGTGATTGGTTTAAGCCAAAATCTACTAAATTAATAAACTAAAGAACTCAGCTGAGAATAAATTAGGAAAATAATTGAATAATAACCAAGAAGCTAAACAATACCCAACAAAGAATCCACCTAGACTTCATCTATCATTATGAATCTAAATTAAACGATTTATTCACTTGGTATTTTGATCCGTAGAAATCTCTAAATTATACCAATATCTCTTTCGAGAGTAAGAGCGACTAACTCTAGGTTGATTAATTGAAATTTCTTTCTAAATAAAATCTCTATTGTCGCATTAACTCGATCTATGGATCTACCTACTAGATTTGACTCTAATCTGGTAGATTTATTTCGTCCTATTTCTAGGATTGCATGCAACTCCACTCAATTATGCTAGATCTACTCTTAAATAGGGGTTTTTCCTCCTCTAATTTAAGCACATTAAATATGCATTAATATTCAGGAAAATATTAAAACAAGAGATAAGAACACATAATTGAGAACAAGAATAAGTATTTATCGCGTAGAATAGAAATCAAATAATAGAATTCATCTTAGGGTTTATCTTCCCTAAGTATCTAGAGAATTAGTTCATAATTGTAAAAAAAAACATCTGAAAGTTAGTATAATCACAAGAAATAAAGAAACTCATAAAAACTTCAAAGAAATTAAAATGAGGTATTCAATCTTGATGGAAATCTGCTTTAGAGTTGGCTTCAATTGTGTTCTTCGAGTTGTTTTCTTCAATACTTTCTGATGGCTCCTTCCTCTCTTCTTTTATTTGGTATTTATAGACTTTAGAATGCTTTGAAAGCCTAAAAATTGCATTTTTTTTGCGTGTTTGGAATGCGAGTCTCGAAATCGACATGGTCTGGCACATGGCCGTGTGTCCGGTCTGTGTGGGAAAGCCCAGCTTGTATGGCTTCTGAAATTTCCTCCAAATTTCTGATTTTCACTCGTTTTTCACTCCTTGTGCTCCCAAATACTCTCCTAAGTATAGAAACATGAATTTAAAGAATTATGAGCATAAAATTCACCAATTTGCATAAATAATCATCCAAAAAACACATTAAGAATGAGATTAGAATATGTTACTTTTATCACTTATCAATTAGATATATATTATTTTTAAAATATAAAAAATTAAAAATTTATTTTTCAAATTAAAAATTGTTTAAAAATTTAATTCTAAGCTTATATCATGTGTGTGTTAACACTACAACAAAACAAGTTTTTAGCGGCGTTTTTTGGGCCTATAAACGCCGCTAAAACTATTTACGGCGTTTTTATTAGCGCCGCAAAAAACGCCACTATAGAACATGACCTTTAGCGGCGCTTTACCCAAAAATGCCGCAATAGAACATGACCTTTAGCGGCGCTTTTACCACAAATGCCGCTATAGAACACGACCTTTACTGGCGCTTTTCCCACAAACGCCGCTATAGAACATCACCTTTAGCGGCACTTTTAGTAGAACGTGAGCTTTAGTGGCGCTTTTGCTGAGAACACCGCTAAATGTCATGTTCTTTAGTGACATTTTTGGTGAAAGCGCAACTAAATGTCTTGTTCTTTAGCGGCGTTTGTAAAAAAAATGCCACTAACTTTAGCAGATTTCTAACATCCCATTTTCACTCATATACAACACTTCCTGTAACAACCAAAAACAACAAATACAAATCCAACCAAAAACGACAAATCTAAATAATACTTCAAATCAAACAAAAGATATATAATCTAAATTAATAAATGAAATAACAAAATATTCTTACAATAATGTTAAATATTTTTACAATAAAAAAAAGTCTAATATGGCGGATTCTGCGACTGCTAAAACATCTTAATCATATTCTGAAGCTGGTCTCTTAACCTCTGAACTTCAGCTTGAGTCTAACTCCCCGAAGGCATGTATTGTTACGAGCTGGATCCAAAATATTGGGTTAGTTTCACAAAAGATCCTTGAAATTGAACCCGACCATACATTTCTAGACCCAAAACTTCAGTAATAAGTCGGTTATCAATGTCGTCAAGATTAACAGAACTATCACTCGAAACGATCGCTTCATACTCCACCCTTTTATCCTTTAGTTTCTCCTAATAAATCAATCAAAGAGTTAGAAACAAAATATATAATCAAAACAAATGCAACATAACGTAACATTATTTGCATTTCAAACGACGAATTAAATCATTATAATTAAACTAAATATACCATTATTTATGCAGCTTTAGTAGTCATAGGAGATCCATCAGTTGCAAAGCTTGAAAATTTACTGTCAAATGATTTCCAAGCTAAAGAATCCGCAGGATGCCTTAATAATCCATCATCGGTTCGTTGGTCATGATGCCACCTCATAGACTCGGCTGTCTTTGACGACATGAAAAAACCTTTGAAGCCTTAGTATTAGTGGAAAATATCACAAAATCTTTACTAGCTTCTTTCTTGACTGTGCCTCACCTTCATCCTCATTCATATCTACTGTATTCATATTCATCCAACGAGATTCACCATAAACATGACAAGACTGTTGGTTTTTTCGATCACCCCAATACAACATACAGTCATTTGGGCAACTATGAATTTTGTCGTACCCAAGGCCTAAATCTTTTATCAGTTTCTTCATATCTTTTCATGAATGAGAGATTTTTGCAAACGGAAACATATCTATCAAAAACTCTAACAGCATTGTAAAAGAGTTTCCGGTTCACCCTCCCAAACGTTTTAAGTGAAATAGACGAATGCAAAAGGACATTTTTGAATATTTTGATCCCTCGTAAAGTTCTTCATTCATTTCATTAAGTAACTTGTAGAACTTCGCCTCTTCTCTATTTGGCTCTTCATCAGGTACATTTCTTCTTCATTAGGTACACTTCTTCCCATTTCGGTAAAAGCATTTCCACTAATATTACAATCATCGGATGCAATAAAGTCAGGTGGAAACGATTGCAAACCATGACTGTGCATATTAAATGCATCCCGCAACCTACCTTCCATGTCATCTTCTCTAACAGACTGATGGTAAGCACTATGAGGATAAGCCAGATTAATCGTTGAAGAGGTTCTACTAGGTGTACACTCTCCATGGAAAATCCATTTTTTATTCCCCCGAATAAAGCCATCAACAATTAGATGTTCATAGGCAACTTCACGAAAATGCCAATTGATGTTGCCACACTTCTTACATAGGCAAAGAATCATATTCTCTTGGCTTGCATTTTGAAATGCAAAATTTAAAAAAGTTTGTACTCCATTTCGATAGTCGTTGCTTACCCTTAACAAATTCATCCAACTCTTATCCATTTCGTTCTAAAGTTGACAATAAATTACACAGGTAAGTTGTTTGTTTATAAGTATAATTAAGTTATGTAAGTTATGACATGATATATATTTATGTAAGTTATGTAAGTTATGATATGATATTATATATATTTGTATAAGTTATGTAAGTTATGACATTTATGATATGATATATATCCATGTATTATGTAAGTTATGTATGTTATGCGAGTTATGTAAGTTATGATAATTTATATATTTATGTAAGTTATGTAAGTACGTAATTTTAAGGAAATGAAAACGAATTCATCGTTTGATTTTAAAAGTTCATACTAGTTGAATTAAGATTACAATATTTGGACTATCAACATTTCGAATATCTTGTAATATGTGCTTTGCATAAAATAAACATACGCATAAAATAGCTTCCAAAGTGAGAATTTTTATGAGAATTTTGTACTTTAATAACAATGAAAAATTAAAACAAGTTAAAATCAAAATATATACATAAATCGCCAAAGAAAATTTAAAAAGAATATTCCATATTTCTTTAAGTTGAGTAAAAGCAACCGTTTTTTCTACACAAACCGTATTAATAAGGTTATGACATTTATGATATGAGATATATGGAATCCCAAAAATAAATATTACCATATTTTTTCATTAAAATTTCATAATATTATATTATTTTATAAAAAAATAAATTGCTAGCTTTGTTTAATATTGTTTCAATAAAGAAAAGGTAAATTTCCGATAAAGCTATTTGATTGTCCATTTTATGATTCTTCAAAACCATAAGCCTATCATTTTAAAGAGAGAAAAATAGTAGATTGATTGAATTTAAAAGAAAAAAAATTTGGGAATTAGTTTTTCAAGATTTGGATTTAGATTTTTAAAATAATGTAAATTGAGTAATATTTGTTTAACATTTTTCATGATATAAAGTCACTATCACTGTCCTCACCTTGTTGCCTATCATAAAGGGAATTATTTAATATAACATAAAATATTTTATATAATTTTAGTTGAAGCAATTATCAAACAATAAAAATTGCTAGCAAACTACTAAGCCAAAAAAAAAAAAAAACAAAAAAGGAAAAAGGTGGGTTCTTTGGAAATCTTTTGCTTAGACATGAATCTGTTTCTCAAGACAAAATAAGGAGAGAGGACAAAGAAAAAAAAGAAACAAAAATGAAAGGGGTGGAGAAAGGAGGCAAGGCAGTAGCGGCAACAACATGGTTAGCATTTTCACTTAAGTTTGGTCTAGGTTAATAACAAATATAATTACCAAGTCTAATATTTCAGCTCTATAAGGAAGCAACTCGATTTCGTAAATAAAATTTAATACAAAGCAATTGATTCACTTCAAAACTATTACTATAAACACTCAGATACTTAGATCGTGCAAACAAACAAACTCTCACAATTATAAGTTGCACTAAACTGCATTCAAAGGAAAGAATCATTCTTTAACTTTAAGGGAATAGATTGGAAAGGCGTAATTTCCATTAAAAGAAACAACAGAAAGCCTTAACAGAGGGATATAATAATCATTCAAATCAACCGAAAATAGCCATTCAAATGACTGTATCAAAATTGATAGTAAGCACAAAAATTGTAAACTAAAATTAATTGTATCACTAATTCAAGACTAATTTCCAAGACAACACTAACCTTAACAGCTTCCCAAAGCAGTAGGTTCAACACCAAGCTTCAATCCGCTAACTTCTCTTAACCTTTGATACTTTTTTAACCCTTGTTCTCTTCTCTAGCGTCAAGCATATACCTAACATTTTCCATGATAAAAAGTTACTGTAAAACCAACATTTATTAAAACCCAAAAGTTAAATCTAGCCATGTTAAATCTTGGAAAAGCAACGACAGAGGAGTGAAATTTATCGATTGGCTGCGGTAGCGGAGAGCGACAGTGACGGCGACGCAGTAGAGGGGTTATTCGAGGGCGATGCAGTAGGTGGTCGGGTCAGCATCTTCAGCGGCAGATGGGTTGGGATTTTGATTTGGGGAAAATTTAGGGATTAGGGGCGAATTGAGGGAATTGGGGAAATTTTGTTAAGGGGAAAAATAGCAACTATTGGGAGTACTTGGGATAAAATGGATGAAAGCAAAACGACTCAGTTTTGGTATAAACAAAATGACAGTTGCGGCATTTTTATCAAAAACGCCAAACGCCGCTACTGCTTGACCTTTTGCGGCGTTTTGATCATAAACGCCGCTAATACTTGCCTTTTGCGGCGTTTTTGTCATAAACACCGCTATGGCTCTAACCTTCTGCGGCGTTTTCCTATTAGCGACACTAATGTATAACTTTTGCGGCATTTTTGGTCTAAAGACCAAAAACCCCGCTAAAAACCTGTTTTGCTATAGTGTAAGACTCTAAATCATAAACATTTCAATTTTTCCTCACTGTAATCAAAGTATAAATTATATTCATAGTATTACAAATTTAGTATATTATATTTGAAAATATTAAGTATATTTTTAAGTTGTTTATATCTTATAATATTGTTTCTTCTATAAATTTAATTAATATATTATTTAAATAATAATAATTTTATAAAATACACGAGTAATATATAAAAGGAAAACTATTAAAATAAATTTGAACCATATAGAATAAATTTTAAACATCGTTGACACACAAAGGCTGACCACATGGATGAAGAAAAGGCCCTTCTCAAATGTTTTTATATTATACATATTGTCCTTCAAAAGGTACACTTATACTGCCCCCCTCTCTTAAAAGTACGTTGTATTATTTAAAGGTATATGTTTGATCTTTACTAATGTTAGCTTAATTTTATCTATTTTACTTTTTAATCAAGCAAGAAAGTATATTGATTCTAATTTGTTAGTTAATATTACATTAATTTAATTAAATTATAATTTTTTTTATCAAGCAATCTTAATTTTTATTAAATTTTCAGCATGATACTTCTCTAAATACCCTAAGTTATTACTTAATATTTTTTTAATAATGGAACATGACACAAAAATAACTTGAATTATCCCAAATCAGACATAGGTAACTTTTTTTTTATATAATATCAAAAGTAGGGGTTGAGGGTAATACAGTTTAAATTCGTGTCAAACAAGTATCTGACAAAAAATTTAACGACAACTCCATTCAAATAGCAATACAGTCTTCGAATACCTCTCCACTTTAGATGTAACCTAACATTTAATCACCAAAATGACATCTAGACTAATGAAAAACTTAATTGATAAGATAATAGTATTTTGAAAACTCTTTGAGAATGTTTCAAAGTAATCAATTTAAAAATGAAGTAATAATTTTGGGGTGTTTTTTGAAATTAACCCTTTTTAAAATATTTAATAGTATTAAGAAAAAGGGAAAAAGTAGGTCAAAGAAATAAAAATTCCCCTACTCCAATAACACAATTGTTTTTAGTTTATTATGATTGCATGCTTCTTTATTTCTCTTTTGAACCTTGTCTATAAAAACCTAATCCATTAAGCCATTTTTCATCGCAAACGAAGCTTTTTCTCATTGAAGGAAATACAAAAAATGAAGAGCGGTGACCATGCAGCCATTGATGTCCCAGCTGAGTCAAGCGCCGCTGTGAAAGGCAAAGCGCCTCTCATCGCATCTCAAAGGGAGGAAAAGAGAGGGCTCAACAGGGGATTTGGCATTGCCGACTTCCTCCTGAGACTCGGAGCCATAATTTCAACGATCGCGGCGGCTGCCACCATGGGAACCAGCGATGAAACTCTTCCTTTGTTTACTCAGTTCTTCCAGTTCGAAGCTAGTTTTGACGATCTCCCCACATTCCTGTACGTCTTTTTTAATTGCTATTGCCATTTCTAGAACTATATATATGTAAAGCTGAAGAAAGTGAAACGTAAATGCAGGTATTTCGTCATTGCAATGGCATTAGTTGGCGGCTATCTCCTCCTTTCGCTCCCTTTCTCCATAGTTACTATTGTTCGTCCTATTGCAGTTGCACCCAGACTCTTATTGTTCATATTGGACACTGTAAGCAATTCCATGAATCCTTAGAAACTTAACCCAACATTAACATATATACTTATTTCTTTTTTTACTTTTCCGTATATGTATCTCGAGATTAAAGTTATATGCATGTATGGCAGGTGACATTGACTTTTGCCACGGCGGCGAGCGGGGCAGCAGCAGCCATAGTCTACTTGGCTGAAACTGGAAATCCAAACACAAACTGGCTGGCCATCTGCGACCAATTTGAAGATTTTTGCACGAAAGTGAGCGGAGCAGTGGTGGCGTCCTTCGTGACTGTTGTGGTGTTCGTCGTGTTGGTTATACTGTCTGGTTTTGCACTCAAAAGGCAGTGAAGAATTATAAGTTAATAATTCTGCATCTTAATTTCCTATGTTTTATTTTTTTTCTTAATCTTAAATATGTTTCTAATTGTTAAAATTATAATTGTTTAGCTGTCCGATATTTTGACCTATTTTTCTTTTGTTTGAAAGATTCTGTTGTGGTTGAGAAAGCTACAATTATTGTAATGAAATTAAAGTATTTCTTGTTCAACAAATCCACCCCTTTTCTCCTTTCATAGTTCTATGAATATATTACATCTATACTATTAATAAACACCCTAATTAAATTGATATTACAAGTCAATCCGACACCAACTCGATTAAGAAAACTTACGGAAATATCCTTTGTAATTAAAATAAGTTATATTATTTTAGAGTATTTTAGTACTTTTATTTTAACAGAAACCAATAAAAATATACCACTCAACCAAAGTCTAATTTTGATAAATTTTATTAATATTCACAATTTCTTATCTATCTAGTTGTATATATTAATAATGTATTTGATTGAGTTTGTGCCATAACTCAACATGACTCAAGATTGATCACAACACAATGATAAATAATTTGATTTTTTTAATTTTATATCGTGCTTATTCCATGTACTATTATTAGTTAATTTCAAACTATTTGTTTCATTATTTATTGTATATTATTTTTAATTACACACTTGTGTTCTAAATTTGTGATATCCACGCGCATATGCGTGTGATAGGATTTCTAGTATAGTATACTAGATGCGCGTGGGTGAGAGAAAACTATATTAAAAATATATTTATAAAATTTTATTTTAAAATTAATTGATGTTTTGGTTAAAATAATTAAGCTAAAAGCTTAAATAATATATATATATATATATATATATCTCATTCAATTCTCATAATAGTATTATTTTATTAAAAAAATAAAAAAGACTAAAATACTCTCCTATTAATATTTTTTACTTTCTAAAACTAAGGTAATTGTAGTTCGAAATTGAGTGAGGACTCAACAACAATTAATCAGAATATTTTCTTTTGATAAATCTGCTCCATCAAAGACAAAATCTTAATATATAGTATATAGACATATAAATAATATTGTTGAGTTTGTTCTCAGTGGATAGGATAGGTGTCACACCCCAAAAGCAGCGAATCCAAAAAGGCGAGTAACGTATGTATGTAAACTGTTTTGGTGCACTATAGTAGTAATCTGCCACCCTAACTTGTCGAGAAATTAGAGTATTAGTGCCTACTAGCGTTTAAGTATTCATGCGTTAGCAGTACCTAAGGATTTAATTACAGCGCGTCTTTTAGTGAAGAAGGAATATGCCCAAGAAAGAGTACGCCTAAGGAAGAGCATACCCCAGAGTTTTGGCTGAGCACGAAGAGCCTACTAAGTGTATGAGAAAGCTATAGGAGACTTAATTGTCTTTAAGACCATGCCATATGCGAGTCACTGCCAAAGTATAGTACGCTTGACTTGCATGAGCACTGTCCAAGTTGGTTCTTGTAATGGGATTAGTTGGGAGTCAATTGGATTGATTTGACCCTCCTCATGAATGGTCAATAGTAAAGTAGATCTTTGTCGAATTTTCTTTTACCTAACCCTAGATTTGGTAGGGAAATTAGAGGGGCCAAAGGTATATAAAGTGATGGAAGAGGGACATCCTAGATGGTTTTTTCTTTCTGCTAGACGTTCTAGTCTTTCTTTTTAACCTAAATGTTCTATTTTTCTTCGTTAAGCTAGAAACAATATTTCATTTAATTAGTGGATGATTCAACCTTCTGGTAAGTCTTATAGCACTGTATGTTACGATTGTTGAAAAGTAAGGATGTTAAAAAGGTGTAAGAATAGTAGGGTGTAACACCCCTTACCCGTGTCCGACGCCGGAACAGGATACGAGGTGTTACTATGCATAACTTTACTTGAACATGTACTATTGGGTTGTAAAATTTCGTTTCGATTTAAAAAAACCTTTCCTTTCTTAGTCATAACATTCATCTCAGGGGCGTACGAGGCCATAAACATACATCCAAAAGGTTTCGGAGTTCAACCGGAAACTTTTACCCTCTTTGAAAATTTTTGTCTAAACAGTGGTCACACGCCCGTGTGGGCAGGCCGTGTGGTCTCACACGCCCATGTCCCTAGCCCGTGTACAATTTATTTTTATTGCAAACCTACAGGGGTTTTCACACGACTTGACACACTCCCGTGTCAATGGCCCGTGTCCTTCACACGGCCTAGACACACCCGTGTCCTCACCCGTGTGAAAAATTAAGGGTATTATGTTTGTGACGTCAGCAACCCCTTAAGGAGCACACGGCCTAGGCACACGCCCGTGTGGCTAGTCTGTGGTCAACACTGACTTAATACATTAACTTGTAGGGGACACACGGCCTATTAACACACCCATATGGGTTGACCGTGTGTCACACACGGCCTAGACACACGTCCGTGTGCCTACCTGTGTGGACACTTAAAGGCTATTTTTCAAGCCAATTGCCACCCTGAAATCAAGATCATTCATATACTCAATCCAACCACTCAAATACTTCATCAAAAACATGAACATTAATGCATAACTCCTCATCAATTGATGCATAAACTTAGTAAATATTGGCCAATCTCATTAGCCATATACAAAAAGAATAATAACATTAATAGCCAACACTTTGGCCCCTCTTAGAACTTACATCAAGATGAAATAATTCCTATACATGCCATACTAAATAAAAACAACTTGGCTATACCAAAATAGTGATTGATAGTGTGCTTCGAGCTCCGACTTCAAAGATCCCCGAGCTATCTTGACGAAACTACAAGGAGAAAGGGAAAAGAGAGGGGTAAGCATATAGCTTAGTAAGTTTGCATGAAATTCTAAAGCAACATAATTGCTTTCATAAAATTTATCTATCTATTGAAACAACATCCACACAAGTCTCAAATGCTTAACATTTTCATCCACACTTACTCATACTTATTCTTACCTATCTCATGTTACTGTATGGGTTCATAACGTGTATTTTCTCATGGTACATGTATCACTCATCACATAACTTATCACATATACTAACATGAGCATAAATTCAAATATTCATCATTCATAAGAATGGACCTCAAAGTCATACGTAAATAGTTTTGGTTCTATACCATCCCACTTACTTAGCTCATTTACCCATGAACTAATTAGATTATTGTAAAATATTCAAATTTGCCTTGCATAACCATTGATACCAACGCCATATCCCAGATATGGTCTTACATGGGTTCATTTCTTGATGTCGATGCCACATCCCAGATATGGTCTTATACGGGATCTCAAAGCTCGATGTCGATACCATGTCCCAGACATGGTCTTATACGAGATCGTACATGGATGTCAATGCCATATCCCAGATATGGTCTTATACGAGATCTTTCTTTGGTGCCGAAGCCATGTCCCGACATGGTCTTATACAGGACGTTCCTTATCTCTTGTGAATACATGGATATCATTCTTATTCCGGAATACTAATCGGGACTTTAGCTTATCTTATACTCACCATTTCTTCATCGAAGCTCCCTTACTCAGATTTCATAGAAATGACATACATTATCATAATATTATACAGTTTCAAATATCGAAACATTATGAAACTTTAACTTCATACAAACTTACCTCGAATCTCAAAATGTGTATCGATGCTCGATTTAGTCCTCGATTTTGTTCTTGCCTCAGTTTCGATCCGGGCTTTGCATTTCTTAATCTATAGTAACAATTTAGCTCATTTTAATCATCACATTAATAAAAGCATTTCCATATTAATGCTTTGGCAAAATTACTATTTTGCCCCTAGTATTTGACAAAATGACCATTTTGCCCCTAGGCTCGAAAATAAATTCTAATCACATTTCTACCTTCAACAAGCCTAGGTGAACATTTAATACTCTTATAGCTATCATCAAAACTCAACATTTCACATAATTACTACAAATTTGTAACATTTTCATCAAGGTCCAATTAGGTGTTTTCAAGACAGCACCTTTCACAAAAGTTTTTCATTTAACAACTAAGACTCAATTCTTCCACAAAATTGCAGAAAATAATAATGATAGATCTCATGGAAAAACTCTAAACTTTTCACCATATTGCACAATAGTCCCCTCATTTGAAAGCTTAAGCTTTAGGGGTCTCAAAAGTACAATTATTATCAAGAACGATTATCAAAATCACTTACTAGAATGGAGGAGAGCTTGCTGAAAATTTTCAGCTTTCAAACCTCTATTTTGCTTGCTAAAATCGGTGGAGAAAGATGGAGTGAAAGATTGATCACTGAAATCAAAGCTTTAAAATTTATAAAACGAATGATCAAACCTGGAAACTAACTCTGACAACGATTAAAGGAAAGTGTACCTATCAAATAGTAGTATAGCTTAGGCAAGACCAGATTGTCGAACCCAAAGGAACTAAAAGTATTAATACTAACTTTCTTTTTATTATTTAGCCTTAAAAATAAAGTGAAATTACTTTAACCTAAATTAACGACTACTAAGCTAAAGACGCAAAGACAAAAAGAACGAATTGAAAAATAACTTGAAGAAAAACTCAGTTGATTACGACGATACCCTCAGGAAGAATCCACTTAGACTTCACTTGTTACCTACCACTGAACCATATGATTTTTTTACTTGGCTTGATCCGTAAGACTCCCTAACCTATATTAAACCCTCTCTCGAGGCATATAACGTCTAACCCTAGGTTAATTAGTGGAACTCTCGTTCGCTTATAATAACCCCCTAGAATAGTAATAAATCGATCAATGGACTCCCATATTAGGTTTCACCCTAATCTGGCAAAATCTCGTAACCCTATCTCTAGGCGTTCGATCAACTCCGCTTAATTATGCTAGATCTACTCTTAGGTAGGGTCTATTCCTCCTCCACCTAAGCACATCAGATTGGATTAAGCAACATAATTAAGAACAAACTAAGTAATTATCATATAACTCAGAAATCAAATAATAAGATTCATCTAGGTTTCATCCCCTTCAGGTATCTGAAGGGTTTAGTTTATGACAAATAAAGAAAACATCTCAAGAGATAAGATAAAACAAAATATAAGAAATCCCTAAAACCCCCTTAAGGAATTGAAGGAGAAATCCGCCGTCTTGAGTATAACTCCGGCTTCTTGGGATGGATCAACTGGCTATCTTTGAGTGATTCCCTCAACTCTGACCTTTTCGACTTGGCTCTTTGGCCTAGCTTTGACGCCCGCTTTAAGGTGGTACTTAGGGGGTTTATATAGGCTCTTGGAATGTGTTTCTTCTCCCCAAAGTATCCAAATCCGAATGAAATTGCTCTTTGCCACGACAGGGACACGGCCATGTCACACGCCCGTGTAACTCGTCTTCAAACCGTGTTCGAATTTCTAAGTTGAGGCACGGCCGTGTAGATCAGGGTTGAGGTCATGTTCTAGATGCTCGTCAAGGCACGGCCGTGTGGACTTTGGGCCAGGCCGTGTCGATTTCGTGATATGGCCTATTTACTCCGTTTTGGGCCAGTTTTAAAGGATTAAGAGCACCTTTTTACATAAATTGAGGAATAAAACATCCAAAAACAAGTTAACTGTGGGATTAAAATATGTTATAATTACGGTTTATCAAATACCCCCACACTTAAGCTTTTGCTTGTCCTCAAGCAAAATTCTCAACTTACAATTAAAACGAACTTTCCATAATTCACAATTCCTATCAACAATGTCTCATCATAATTCATAGATAATTTATACATGGATAATTCAATTCAAAGAGTCCTAAAGATTCAAACAATGATAAGTCATGAATTTGTATTTTGAAAACATAAGTGTCTCCCCTTATCTGAAATATTACCTTTGATTCGAAATTGACAATAATTGACATCCTCAGTATAGATTCACTCAAATCACTCAAAGTGTTTAAGGTTGAGGAAAAGAAGCAACCATACGTCGAACTTAAAAAGTTAATCCCATAAGCTTGCTTGAAAATCAAATCTCCACCACTGTAAAATGAGATGATAAATAGATCAAAAGGTCTTTTGTTAGGGTTGTAAAGGGGCTAGGGATAAGGTGTGGATAAGGGCTGAAATTAGGAGGTTAGAATCGAGGTTGAATTGACAAGTACCTACTTAACTGAAATAATCTTTACATCAACTGATAATAATAATCCTAACAATATGAGCTTTTCTTTCGGAATATAAACTTTAGCTGTATAAGCTCATCACTAATACTGGATATACTTCGAAATTTTTTTTTAAGAACAAACTAATAATAAAAGATGAATTCAACTCATAGCCTAATTCGGTAACTAATCAAATCATATCTCGATTAAAAAGTAGTCAAAAGGAATGGTGATAACAAATACAAAGGGGTTTTTGGGTTATTAATGGGTGAGTCAATAAAAAGGGTTGTTAAGATCAACGGGGTTCACTTTGGGTTAATTTATGAAGGTAGGCTTTTTAGTGGAGTGAGCGGGTTAAGTCCTAGGTGCCTTTATCATTTCTGTATATCAAATCATAAATGTGGTCTCAACATGTATAAACGAGGCAAGTTCTAGAATAACAGTTCAAAGTTGACACACTTATAATCAAAAAGTGAGCACGAAAAAGAATATATGCTCTATAAGGCTCAAAATCTCACAAAAATTATGGGTGTTTTGACATCAATCTCATAAATTTCAAATTTCAAAGCAATATTCAAATTTAGGTTAACAACTTAGCAAAAATTTTTAATTATTGAAAATTAGACTTATCATGCTTAATTCTCTAGTACCTTTAGAATTTAATCATCAATGTACAATTATCAATGACTTACTCTAAAACATGTCAATAAGAATCAGAAATCATAAAAAATTTCATCCTAATTAGTAATATGAAAAATTTACTTAAAAACAAGACTAAATTCATGGATTTGAGAATAATGAAAAAAGTTTGGCCGGATTTGAGACTAATGCAGAAAGTTAGGCCCTTCTTTTAGATAAGTATTCACCCCCTCCCACACTTAAGATGTACATTGCCCTCAATGTACAAAGATAGTTATAGCATTCATGGGATAAATCAAAAGAGAAGGGGAAGGAATACTCCCTGGATTTTGGATGGTATCCTTGCCGTGGGTGGTGTCGTCTTCCTGGTGGGGCGGTTGCTAACGAGCTTTGCGCTAGATGAAGAAATTGGGGAGCTCGTAGAGGATTAGCCATGGTTTATTGAGACATAATTAAAATAAGCAAATTATAAATATAAAGAAAAGCAAGCTAAAGGGAAGGAGACTAAGAAGAAAACTGAAATGAAAAGAAAATACTAATGGATGAGAAGTCCTTATTGATGGATGGTTCGCGAAGTGGGTGTGACTTCTAGGGCTGCGGAGGTGGTGGCGGTGGCGGAAGTGGTGTGGTTATCGTGGTGGTCGGCGTGATTCCCTAGCAGCCTGGCGAACCTGATACTAAGAAACTAAAATAAGTTAAACTAAACTAAGCATAAGATTGGCAAAGAGAAGGAAATTGAAGCAAAAGAGAAAAGAAAAAGATAAACTAATTGGTCACAAAGATCCTTGGCTTGGTGTTGAGACGAAGCTGCCGGCATGAACTCATGTTGATCGTTCTTCTTTGAGAAGATTATTGTTGGCCTTTTCGCTTCTTTGACATGATGTGGGATGGCTCAAGGATCTATAGTTTTGATATATAGAGTGAAACGTTTGAGAGGTAGAAGGTGGAAAAGAAGAAAAGAAACGAATTGAATGGGGAGAAGGGGAAGGGTTGTGGGGTTTAAATAGGGGTTCAAATCTGCCACGTTCACACGCCCGTGGACTTAGGGCGTGTCGATTTACATAGCTGTTTCGCACGGCCGTGTGTCTTGTCGTGTTGAGTCACCATGTTCGTGGTGCAGCCAACCATGCCCGTGTGTTAAAAGTCAGTATGTAGACATGGTTGGGAGGCACGGGCGTGTAGCTCCCGTGCTTGGCAAGTTAGTAGCTTCACACGGTTTAAAGGCACGGGCGTGCCTTTCTGTCGGTGCTCGTGAGGGAGAGTGGTTGGATCCGTGACCTGGGGGAGTGGTTGAACTGGTTTGCACGGCCTCTGCTATGTCAGTACAAAGATTCCGGTGGTCCACACGGTCACGGACACGGCCATGTGTAAAACCGTGTGACCTTGAAATTCTGCACTTTTGGTTAGTTTAAAAGAAAAGAAAGAAGGGAAATAAAGAAACTGAAAACAAAGTTGAAAGAAAATAATGTTAGTGTTTGGGTTGCCTCCCGAGAAGCGCTCGTTTATAGTCTTAAGCTAGACTTTTCCTTGTAATTGTAGAAATCAGGGAGGTTTAAAGGTTTGAATATCTTCCCTCATGCTTACAGGTCTGTTTTCTTGATAAAGTTTAAGTTGAGAAGTGTTTACCTTAAAAGTTCCAAATGTTGAATTGCTCACATCGACTATTCCGTGGGGGAAGATATTGTGTACCTTAAGAGGAGTTTCTCCCTTTGTTTTTAGATCTGCGATGATGATGCGCGTGTCGACTTTGTTTAACAGTACCTGGTCTCCTATTTTGAAGTGATTTGATGTTCCTATAAGCTCTTCAGTGGGCTCCTTAGGTTTAACTTCATGAGGTTCTGGTTCTTCTTTGACGTGTGTCTTTTGTTCTTCTGATTTGTCGACCCTAAAGCTTTGTTTCTCGTGTAATTCCTCCTTGTCGATTTGGGGTTTATGAGTCAGCTCAAGTTTGTGTCCTTGTGATGTTTCCTGCGTTGAAAGTTGAACAATTTGATTATCATTTGAAGTGACTGTATTACCTTTATCAATTGTTGTCCTGGCCGAGTCAAGAGCTTGAAGACTGATTGATTCGTCACCTACACAAAGTATGAGTTCGCCTGTGGCAACATCAATTTTAGTCTTGGCAGTTGCTAAGAAGGGTCTTCCTAGAATTAAGGGGATTGAATGATCCTCATCCATGTCTAAGACAACAAAGTCTACTGGGAAAACAAATTTATCGATTTTTACAAAAACATCTTCAATAATGCCCTTAGGAATCCTGACAGTTTTATCAACTAATTGAATGCTCATCCTAGTTTGCTTGGGTTTCCCTAGACCTAATCGTTTAAATAATGTATAAGGCATGACATTTATGCTTGCCCCTAAATCAGCTAACGCATTATCAATAGTTAAACTACCAATTAAACATGGAATTGTAAAACTCACTGGATCTTTTAGCTTCTCGGGTAGTCTATTTTGTAATATTGCCGAGCATGTTGCGTTCAACTCCACGTGGTGCTCTTCGTCTATTTTGCGTTTGTTTATCAAGAGCTGCCTTAGAAATTTCCTTAAGTCTGGCATCTGAAAAAGAGCTTCGAGAAGAGGTAAGTTAATATGTAATTTCTTTAAGAGTTTAAGAAACTTACCGAACTGTTCCTCTGAATCGCCTCTTTTTATTGCTTCAGGATAAGGTATGCGAGGTTGGTACTCTTTAATTACCGGTTTTGGCTTTTCTTGTGTTTCCTCTGTTTTACCTTCGTCTACCTTGTTTTCTGGTATTGTATTGGGTTCATCTAACCCTTTACTGTCCTGAGCTGTGATGGCTTGAATTTGCTCCTTAGGGTTAATCTCCGTGTTACTAGGTAGACGCCCTTGCGGTCGTTCTGACATCAGCTTTGCAAGTTGTTCGACTGCATTAGTGACTTCCTTGACTGACTTAGTGATTTCCATAATTTTGCTCTCGTTGCTTTTGATTGTTTTTTCAGTTTCTTGGAAACGTTTTTCTATGTCTGCCGAAAATTTTGTCAGCATCTCTTCGAGGGTTGGTTTCTTCTCTTGTGGATAGGGCTGATTTTGGAAGATTTGAGGAGGTTGTTGTGATTTCCTTGACCTCCCCATGAAAAATTTGGGTGGTTCCTCCAACCTGGATTGTAAGTATTACTAAAAGGATTATTATTGGATCTAAAATTTGTTACCTATATAGTTCATCTGTTCGTTCTCTGCTTCCAGTTGGTAGGGTGGGTACTCAGGATTCGCCATGGTTCCACTTGCGTCGCATTGCATGACTGGATGTGCCTGTGAAGAGCACAAACTATCAATCTTTTTATTCATTGTCTCAACTTGTGTTGATAGCATGGTCAATGCATCGATGTTCAAAACTCCAGCTGATTTTGTCAGTTTCATCCTGTTAACTTGCCACTGATAATTATTCAGTGACATTTCCTCAATGAACTCGTAGGCCGCTTCTGGAGTCTTGTTATTCAGAGTTCCACCTGCGGTTGAATCAATTAGTTGCCTCGTTGAGGGGTTTACACCATTATAGAAAGTTTGGACTTGCAGCCACAAGGGTAGACCATGGTGTGGACACCTTCTCAAGAGATCTTTGTATCTCTCCCATGCGTCGTATAATGTCTCTAAATCCATCTACACAAAAGAAGAAATATCATTCCGTAATTTAGCTGTTTTGGCTGGTGGGAAATATTTCAATAAAAACTTTTCGGTCATTTGTTCCCATGTAGTGATTGACCCTCGTGGTAACGAGTTTAACCACTGTTTGGCTTTATTCCTTAATGAAAAAGGGAATAACCGAAGACGTATGGCATCATCAGAAACACCATTTATTTTGAAGGTATCACAGAACTCTAAAAAGTTAGCTATATGAGTGTTTGGATCTTCGTCCTGCAAACCATCAAATTGAACAAACTGTTGAATCATTTGTATTGTGTTAGGCTTTAATTCAAAATTGTTAGCAGCTATAGCAGGCCTAACAATACTCGGTTCTGCTCATGTTAAATGCGGTTTCACATAATAAACATTGTGCGTGGAGCATTGTTTTCCCCCACATCCCGTGGTGGTGGGTTATTCTCGTCCTTCCCTTCAGTAGGATTGGATCTGCCTTCTTCCTCTATTTCTATGTAATCTAGGGCTCGCCTGGTTTCTCGACGATTCCTGTGAGCGGTAGCTTCGATTTCAATGTCGTATACTAAAGGTCCTCTCGGGTTCCTTCTAGTCATAAACTAGAGGTACCTGCTAGAAAAAGAAAGAAAGGAAGGAAAGTTAGCAAAAATTAAAATTTGACCTAAAAATAAAATTACGAAAAAATAATAAAAAAATAATGGCTTAAAGCAAAAAAAATAGAGCGTTCTTAATATTTTAGTTCCCCGGCAACGGCACCAAAAACTTGATCGCTGAGATCAGAGCTTTAAAATTTATAAAACGAATGATCAAACTTGGAAACTAACTCTGACAACGATTAAAGGCAAGTGTACCTATCAAACAGTAGTATAGCTTAGGCAAGACCAGATTATCGAGCCCAAAGGAACTAAAAGTATTAATACTAACTTTCTTTTTATTATTTAGCATTAAAAATAAAGTGAAATTACTTTAACCTAAATTAACGACTACTAAGCTAAAGACGCAAAGACAAAAAGAACGAATTGGAAAATAACTTGAAGAAAAACTCAATTGATTACGACGATACCCTCAGGAAGAATCCACCTAGACTTCACTTGTTACCTACCACTGAACCATATGATTTCTTTACTTGGCTTGATCCGTAGGACTCCCTAACCTATATTAAACCCTCTCTCGAGGCGAATAACATCTAACCCTAGGTTAATTAGTGGAACTCTCGTTCACTTATAATAACCCCCTAGAATAGTAGTAAATCGATCAATGGACTCCCATATTAGGTTTCACCCTAATCCGGCAAAATCTCGTAACCCTATCTCTAGGCGTTCGATCAACTCCGCTTAATTATGCTAGATCTACTCTTAGGCAGGGTATATTCCTCCTTCACCTAAGCACATCAGATTGGATTAAGCAACATAATTAAGAACAAACTAAGTAATTATCATATAACTCAGAAATCAAATAATAAGATTTATCTAGGTTTCATCCCCTTCAGGTATCTAAAGGGTTTAGTTCATGACAAATAAAGAAAACATCTCAAGAGATAAGATAAAACAAAATATAAGAAATCCCTAAAACCCTCTTAAGGAATTAAAGGAGAAATCTGCTATCTTGAGTATAACTCCGGCTTCTTGGGATGGATCAACTGGCTATCTTCGAGTGATTCCCTCAACTCTGACCTTTCCGGCTTGGGTCTTTGGCCTAGCTTTGACGCCCGCTTTAAGGTGGTACTTAGTGGGTTTATATATGCTCTTGGAATGTGTTTCTTCGCCCCAAAGTATCCAAATCTGAATGAAATTTCTCTTTCCCACGACGAGGACACGGCCATGTCACACGCCCGTGTGACTCGTCTTCAAACCGTGTTCAAATTTCTAAGTTGAGGCACGGCCGTGTAGATCAGGGTTGAGGCTGTGTTCTAGATGCTCGTCAAGGCACGGCCGTGTGGACTTTGGGCCAGGCCGTGTCGATTTCGTGATATGGCCCATTTACTCTGTTTTGGGCCCGTTTTATGTTCTTTTTATCCTTGAGTGCTATCCTGGGTATAAGACATGAAAAGAAAGGATTAAGAGCACCTTTTTACATAAATTGAGGAATAAAACATCCAAAAACAAGCTAACTGTGGGATTAAAATATGTTATAATTACGGTTTATCAAAGATGATATATTTTCTTTTCTTATTTTAATATTAAACTAACAATTAGTCCACCAAACATCACCAACTTTGACCAACTTGGTCAATTCTTGTCCCCTATGGCCGGCCAAGCATATATTGGTGGTCTAATTGCCTTTTAAAGACCTCCAATTATCAATCTTTGGCTATTTGGTACCTTTAGCTTATAGGATGGAACTTTCGCACTTTATGCGATTTAGTCCTTTTTCGCGATTATGCAAGAAATCGCTAAAATTAAAGTACCAAAAATCCTCATGTACATATACCATCATGCTCTGACTCATAAAATGACATGAAAAGAAATTTCTCTAATCTCGGATTAGTGATCCCGAGATCACTGTTCCGACTAGCCCCTAAATCGGGCTGTTACATAGGGTGTGAGTGAATGCTCTACATGAGGGTCACATGTAGTTGGAATGTTAGTAAACTATCTATAAACAGGGATTCTAATAGAAATCCTATGATCTTATAAGTAGTTTTGCTACTGGATTGGGATGGACAATTGAAACAGAAGCTCCAAGCTGAGATAAAGGTAGCTTTCTAGTGAGTCTCTAAACTCGTCTCTTACACGTCATCTTATAATGATTCGTTGCATGGTTGATGTCTATATAGATTAACATATATTCTTGAGGAGTTGCAATGTGTATGTATGTTTGTGTGTTTTCTATGAAACATCTATATGTATGTACTAAAGTGTACAATGTGCTACATAAAGATAACGATATGTGGTAAGCATGTATGAGAAGTATGGATTCCTTAATGGTATGAGTGAAATCTATGTAAAATTTTCCATATTGTTATTTAAGTGATGCATGAAAAAATATGGTTGGTGATAAGGGGCTTTGGGCGTAGTGTCGGGAAAATATGTTATATGATAATGGACCCCACGGTGGTGCTTTAATAACGTCCGCTGGGACAGAAAACACGAAGGCTAGTATGACAAAAATATAGTGTCTCAGAAACATAAACACGAGGTCCACCGGGATAGTAAACACGAGAGAAGGCCAGTGTAACCGTTACATGGAAAGATCATGACCATGGCATATTTTGAAAATGACAGATAAGCTGCTTTTCTCTTCTAAGGTTTCTGTGTGTCCCAAGGGTGTAGATGGGAAACCTTAGGTGATGCTAAGTTTAGGCAAATCCATATCGTCAAACACGATAGTTTGTGTGGTACCTTTGTAGCAAGCCAAACTAAGCCTTTGTGGTGAGTTATCTGTAAAGCCTTTGTGGCGAGTTATCTAGAAAGTTTGTAAGGCGATTTGTTTAACGCCTATGTGGCTAGTTGTTAGTCCTCCATTGTGGCGAGATTTGGATATGTCTTTAAGGCATTTTCTAAAAGAGTTCTCGATAGTGTACCCAACAGATGAATCTGTCATAGTATCTTCCTAGGTCAGAAAGCTTGGCACATATGTAACTATGGGTGGTGTAAGTGTCTGAACATTTTCACTTATTGTATCAAAGTCTTCTGAGTTTCCATTGGACGATCTAAAATATTGCTTCCATCGAACCAAGTTCATTGTCTGGATCGACTTGAAGATACGAGATGACTGGCATTTTGACAATCGCCAAAGCCAGTCTAAGAATCCGTATGTATACCATTCTAAGAAATGTATCCAACTTCTTTCTTCAACGAGATTGTGAATGAAGATCCACAATAAGGTGTGAGGTCTATGATTCGCAAATTGACGAAATGTGTATAAGAGGGGTCAAGTGTAAAGGTTGGCGTATAATTATCCATCAGCGATCAAAAAATTATTCGTCAAAGTCTGAAGGAAAGTCCAGAATTTGCAGTTAGCGGAATCCAACAACAACAATAAACACAATATTGATTGAGGTTCAATAAGTTCCGTTGAACTTACAGAAATTATTTGTAATATAGGTTCTTGGAATTAAATTAGTGCGCCAGGAGGGACCAAGCCAGGAATGCTCCAGGGTGGTAGTTTGAAGAGCGATATTATGCATACGGAAGGGAATTTTTGGATATACGGTGAATAGTACTCTATGTCATGATTAAGTCTGGTTTAACAAAAATTTAAGTTGTAATTTCTTAAACTACTTTCGAGAATCTATTGTATTTAATTGTCTCCTTTCAAATGTTTTGACTTAGAAAGAATATAAAGAAATGATAAGTATGTTCAGTATGATTTTCGCCTATTGAAAAATTTTGTTAAGTATTTAAGTTTGGTGGCATCTAATATCTGGGTCTGGTAAATCGGGTCGGGTATAGGGTGTTACAATTTAATTTTTATTAGAGCTTTCAATTTAGCCGATCCTTTGGAAGTTGAGATAGAGTCAACCCTATATGCATGATATGCTAGACTTGGCTTAGTCCATCAGGTAAGTTAAGGTAAAATAGTAATAGCGAATACTTTGGCACGTTATTAATGTTAGAGAAGGTGAGTTTAGTTGGAAAGGAAGAAGATAGTTTTATAGATACAAAAAGGAAAATGATTGAAGTCAAACATAGAAATGTAGTACAAAAAGAAAATGAAACAAAATCCTCATTCTCTCTCGTCGATAGGCTAGTCGGTAGATTTAGTAGGAACCCTTTCTGGTTCGGGGTGCTCGTGAGGGACTTCTTGTGTTTGTGTCATCACTCAATATGACTTAAGATTGATCACAACACAAAGATAAATAATTTGATTTTTTTTTAATTTTAATATCGTGCTTATTTCATGTATTATTATTAATTAATTTCAAACTATTTGTTTCATTATTTATTGTATATTATTTTTAATTACACACTTGTGTTCTAAATTTTTGATATCCACACGCATATGCATGTGATAGGATTTCTAGTATACTAGATGCGCGTGGGTGAGAGAAAACTGTATTAAAAATATATTTATAAAATTTCATTTTAAAATTAATTGAAGTTTTGGTTAAAATAATTAAGCTAAAAGCTTAAATAATATATATATCAATTCAATTCTCATAATAGTATTATTTTATTAAAAATTAGAAAAGACAAAAATACTCTCGTATTAATATTTTTACTTTCTAAAGGTAAAGTAATTTTAATAACTTTGAAATTGAGTGAGGACTTCATAACAATTAATCAAAATCTTTTCTTTTGATAAATCTACTCCATCAAAAACAAAATCTTAATATATAACATATAGACATGTAAATAATATGTTGAGTTTGTTGCCAGTGGATAGGATAGGTGTCACACCCCAAAAGCAGCGGATCCAAAAAGGTGAGTTAGGTATGTATGTAAACTGTTTTGGCGCATTATAGTAGTAATCTGCCACCTTAACTTGCCGAGAAATTTGAGTATTGGCGCCTAGCATTTAAGTATTCGCCCGTTAGTAGTACCTAAGGAATTAATTACAAGGCGTCTTCAATGAAGAAAGAATATGCCCAAGAAAAAGTACGCCTAAGGAACATTACGCCCCAGAGTTTTTGATGAGCACGAAGAGCTTACCAAGTGTATGAGAAAGCTATAGTAGACTTAATTATCTTTAAGACCACACCATACGCGACTCACTGCCAAAGTATAATACGCTTGACTTGCATGAGCACTGTCCAAGTTGGTTCTTTTAATGGGATTAGTTGGGAGTCAATTCGATTGATTTGACCCTCTCATGAATGGGCAACAGTAAAGTAGATATTTGCCGCATTTTCTTTTACCTAACCCTAGATTTAGTAGGGAAATTAGAGGAGCCATAAGTATATAAAGTGATGGAAGAGGGACATCCTAGATGGTTTTTTCTTTCCGCTAGATGTTCTGGTCTTTCTAAAAAAAAAAAAGACAAAAGTACTCTCATATTAATATATTTACTTTCTAAAAGTAATGTAATTTTAGTAATTTTAAAACTGAGTGAGGACTCAACAACAATTAATCAAAATCTTTTCTTTCTTTTGATAAACCTACTCCATCAAAAACAAAATCTTAATATATAGTACCATTCCTTCTCAAATAAAGACCTAAAAGGATAATGAAGAACATGGGAGTCAAAGTTCACACTTCAGATCAACAAATGTTTTAATATAAAAGGATTAAAGGGTAAAAATAAACTTCAACAAATAAGCATAAAATCAATTAAAAGAAAAAGGGCATTTAATTAAAATTTTAATGACCCAAAAAAATCAATTATCAAAATCGTCGCTAACGGATACTTACGTTATTATATATACAATCACCGGTAATGATTTTGGGTTAGGTGTCATTAATCAGCAATTGACTTTATTCACATTATGATGAACCTAATTATAAACAAAGAAAAACTGTGAAATAAACTAACTCGGTCATCTACCAATTTTGATTTCGAGAGTACGATTATGTAAAGCGAAATATTAGCACCCTAAGACCTCTATCTCAAGGACAATAACATTTTAATCTTATAACGCTTAAATTAAGTGTTACGTTTATTATTTATCATACTAAAATTACCTTAATTAACCTATAATGCATTATTTACAAATTACGAAAGGAATTAATTAATTCCAAACTATCAATTTCAGTTAAGTCTCTAAAAGTTTACACCTAAATATTTAATACAACATTAATCTAATTAATCAAAATTTTTAATATTTACAGCCAAATTTTTAAAAATCAATCACATTCATTTAAAATTTAAATTTCACTATCTTTAACCAAAATCCAAAAATTAGTCAAATTTAATTAATCTGAATCAAATTTAATCAATTTTCCCCTAAATGAATCTATCTTTTCAAATACGTCAAAAATTAATTAAATTTCAAATTAACCCAAATCAACATTCTTAACTTAAACCAAACTTAATTAAACTTAATTAAAATTAGCCCATATCTAAAAGTTAACTTACAATTTAGCATGTTTCAAATTAATAATTACAAGTTAATTCAAATTTAACCACGTGAAAGCTTACCAATATTACAATTAAATTTTAAGATCAATTTTAACCTAAATTAATTTAACCTTACAATTAAATCAAAATTAATTTATTTTTATAAATTAACAAAGATGCATATTCACTTTAAACACCCTAAGATTGATTAATTAAATTTTATATTAGGTTCACACTTAAACATAATCAACGCAAAGATAAGAATCACAAACTTAAATTAAGAATTCACTATTATCGGTTCAATTTATTTATGTCACAAATTACTTACAAATTTATTATATACCATTATAAATTTAGGAAAGGATATATAGTTATATCTCTCTAGAAGAAAAAAGGAAAGAGATAAAAGGTAATCGTTTTAAGCAAGGTTTCATACAACTAGTGGAAGGTAGGTATCTAACAATGGGAAGTCAGTTCAAGTGGAAAACGAGACCAAGGACTACAACAGACAATCAAGAAATCGAGGATGCTTTTTCATTTTTGTGGATTATGTTAGCAAGAGGCTGTCTAGAGAATATTTAAGGAATATCTTCCAAGAGTTCAAAGATGTTTACATAGTGTATCAAAATCATAAAAGGAGTGGTTTAGTTCCACTTTCTCATTAGTCCACTATAGAAACAACTCTGATATAGAGAGAGTAGTTTAAAAAGGAAATGACAAGGTCATCAATGGTTTTTGTAGGGAGAGGGACAACAAGGCAAAATTTCTTCATGGTTGCGTTGTTTTTGCATTCATTTTCTTCAGTAAGTTGTTCAAAGAGGCTCTCCTTAGCAATGTTGCCAATGATGAAAATCAGTCTTTTGATTATAGTAGAGCTGGTACTCTTTTGGAAGAGGGGTATGATAGGATAGACCAAGATCGGAGTTCAAGTTATCATCGGTTTCATGTGGAAAACTTTTCTAGAAAGGTTCACTCGGATAAGGGTTTTCATGTTGTTGTAGCTTCGAAGGATAAAAGGTGGCTTGATTGTTGCCCGCACAATAGAATGAACAATATGTACAATGCATATATGATTCAAAATGCTTTAGAAGCATATGGCTTCATTTGCAAACTGTGTTAATGGGTACGCCTTTTTGTTTTAATCATTTTTAAAGAACAAGGTTATCTTAAGCAAGCTATTTGGCTATGTTGTTAGAGGATAAATACATCAATGTGTGGTTTGATTTTATTGAGGTTTTTAACCTAAGTGCAAAGTCCCAAATTTTCCAATACAATAAGTGGCATTGCTTCGAGATTCATTATAGTGAAATTTTGAAAAAAAATTGAAAAGGAGACCAATAAAGAGAATTTTTTTTAAAAGCTTCATATCAATATCCTGTTGGTGGAAGCTCTTGAGCAGATACTAAACTATGTGAAATTTATGAAAGATAGACTCTCTAAGAAGAAAAGATTCGAGGAATTTGAGATAGCGACATTGCAAAGGAGTGTAGTGCATTTTTGCAAAATAAACTTCCCCCAAAACATTGTAATATTGGAGACTCCTACTGTCGTATGACTTTTTTATGATTTGGGTGCAAGCATCAACTTGATGCCCATGTCCGTATTCAGAAAATTGGGAATTGGTGAGGCCAAACTGACTATTGTTATACTCCAATTGTAAGATAGATCTTTAGCACATCTTGATTGGAAGGTCGAAGACATGTTGGTACATGTAGATAAATTTATACTTCTAGTTGATTTTATTGTTTTGGATTTTGAAGCATATAAGGAAGTCCCTATCATTCTAGGAAGACCTTTCTTAGCAACTGGCAAGACATTGATTGATGTACAGAAGGGTGAGCTCATCATGTGAGTTCAAGATGAACAAGTGACGTTTAATATACTCAAGGCCATAAGATCTCCTAACGAGGTTAAAGACTGTTATGTTGTTTCTAGGTAGTTAAGAAGTTGATCATTAAGTGGTTTGATTTGGGAATCATTTACCCCATCTCAAATAGCTCTTGGGTGAGTTTAATCCAATGTATGCCAAAGAAGGGTGGCATCACAGTTGTAAAAAATAAAAATAATGAGTTGATTCCAACCAAAACAATTATAGGTTGGAGAATTTGTTTTGATTATTGTAAGTTGAATAAGGCAACTCGAAAAATCATTTCTCATTATCATTTTTAGACCAAATGCTAGACAAACTTGCAAGGCATGATTACTATTTTTTCCTTGACAGATATTCAGGATATATTAGATCCTTGTAGCCCCAAAAGATCAGCATGAGACAACCTTCACATGTCTATACAGTACGTTTGCTTTCAGGCGTATGCTTTTTGGTTTATGTAATGCACCTGAAACTTTTCAGTGGTGTATGATGGCTATATTCACTAACATGGTTGAAAATTTTTGAGAAGTGATTTTGGATGATTTTTCTATGTTTGGAGACTCTTATGACAACTGTTTAGATAATTTGGCTAAAGTGCTCAAACAATACGAAAAGAAGAACCTTACTCTCAATTGGGAGGAATGTCATTTCATAGTGAGAGAAGGGATTATTTTGGGACACAGAATTAAGAGGCAAGGAAAAGAAGTTGATAATGCAAAGATAGATGATATCGAGAAACTCTCATCTCCAGTTTCTGTGAAGGGCATTAGGAGTTTTCTGGGACATGTTGGATTTTACAATAGATTCATTAAGGATTTATCCAAAATCTCCAAACCACTTTGTAAATTGTTGGAGAAATATTCAATATTTATTTTTTATGGTGATTGTTTAATAGCTTTTGAAGAATTGAAGAAAAGATTAATTTCAATCCCAATCATCATTACCCCAGATTGGAGTTAGCCATTTAAACTGATGTGCGACGTGAGCGACTATGCAGTAGGAGCTGTTTTGGGACAACGAAGGAATAAGATTTTCCATCCCATCTATTATGCTAACCAAACCATGATAGGAGCACAATTAAATTATACAGTAACAGAAAAGGAAATACTTGTTGTTTTTTCTTTTAACAAATTTTGTTCATATCTTGTGGGTACAAAAGTGACAGTTTGTATTGATCACGCAACCATTAAATATCTAATGTCAAAGAGAGTTGCAAAACCACAATTAATTCATTGGATTTTGTTACTCCAAGAGTTTGATTGGCGATATAGGATAGGAAGGGAATAGAGAAGCAAGTGGCAGATCATCTATCCAAATTGGAGCCAAAAGATAAAACCCACTCTTGAGTTCTTATTAATGAGTATTTTTCAAACAAACGCATCTTCTAGGTAAGTCATTTCCATAAAACTCCTTAGTTTTTAAAATAAGCTAACTTTTTAGCCAGTGGTTTAATGCCACCTGATTTAACATATCAACAAAGGAGAAAATTCCTTCATGATGTTAGATAGTTTTTTTTTTGTTGGGAACCATTTTTGTTTAAGCAATGTATAGATCAGATGATTAGAAGGCATGTAGCCGAGAGTGAAGTAGTCGATATCTTATACCATTTCCATTCGTCCTCAAGTGGGGGCCATTTTGGAGGATCACAAACTATAGCCAAAGTATTACAAGTCGGTTTCTTTTGTTTGGCATTGTTTAAAGATGCACATGCCTACGTAAAAGAATGCAATCGATGCCAAAGAGTCGAAAATGTGATAAGGAGGAATGAGATACCACTAACCAACATACTTGAGGTAGAGTTATTTGATGTTTGGGGTATTGACTTCCTAGGCCCTTTTCGTTCTTCTTATGGTAACATGTACATCTCGGTAGCCATTAATTATGTGTCCAAATGGGTAGAAGTTGAGACTGTAACATCCTAGGAAGGGCCTATGCATTTTTCAGATCAATTGTATGAAATGACAAGTCTTAAGTTTTATGAATTAATTTTTGATACTTTTGGAAACCTAGAAATGAATGAAAATGGAAATGAAAATGAAAATGGAAATGAAAATGGAGATGGAAATGAAAATGGAAATGGAAATGGACATTTTTGGAAACTTAGACATTTTTGGAAACTTAGACATTTTTGGAAACTTAGACATTTTTGGAAACCTAAACATTTTTGGAAATGATCCAAAAATGGAAACTTGAACATTTTGGGAAACTTGAAGAGAGAAATAAAGGAGTTTTATTCACATAAATATGTGAATAATAAGAGATAAATAAAGGAATTTTATTCACATAAATATGTGAATAATAAAGGAGTTTTATTCACATAAATATGTGAATAATAAGAGAGAAATAAAGGAGTTTTATTCACATAAATATGTGAATAATAAGAGATAAATAAAGGAGTTTTATTCACATAAATATGTGAATAATAAGAGAGAAATAAAGGAGTTTTATTCACATAAATATGTGAATAATAAGAGATAAATAAAGGATTATTTTCTAATGAGATAATTGAGGAGATAATTGATGGATTAAAGGCTTTTATCTTTTAAATAAAAGAGATAATATTATCAAAAAGAGGAGTGGTGGCCAAGTAAAGGACTCCTAGGCTGATAACTTTGGCTATAAAAGGAGGACAGGAGGGCTACTCATCAACATTTGCTCCATCTTCCTCTCTGCCGAAATTCTCCCTAGGCAAAACCCCTCTCTGCCGAATTTTTATTAAGCAAAAATCCCTCTCTTTTTCTTCTATTTTCTTCTCCGTTCTACTGTTAAGCTGAATCTTTGTGGATTCTAAGAAAGAGGGCAATCATCCACAACATCAAAAGGGGATTTTTCGGGAAATCTAAGGATCTAAGGTAAGGATTATAAATATAAATATGCGGTTAAAGATTATGATTCACGTTTTCAAAGTTAGATCTAATCTAACACGAAGTTATAGGATTTCAACAGGCTTATAAAGGAATCCTCTTCAGATTTGGAATCCCATCATAAGGTAAGGGATATTCGGCCAAGGCATAAATTGTTTAAGTGTTTTCCATTATTTCAAAAACCGAAAACTGACTTGGTTACATACCTAGTATTAGCCGATCTCAAGGAAGAGGAATTCTAGCAACTGTTGGGACTTGATTAAATCAATTCGGCAACTAGGTAAGTAACCAAATAGGTTTATTTATATGTTTTAATTAATGGCCGAATATAGGAGTGAAAGATCTAGATCGGTAGATCGCTCTACGGGAATTCACGGAAACTATTAAGCGAAAAAGGTGTGTACTCTTACTAACTTTCAATAAATTGCATGGCAATCATTAAATATATAAATATGTAACAGTATGTGAATGTGGCTAAGCACCACAAATGTGGTAAGGAGTACCCAGGTACGTTTCCTACTTTTGATAGGATTGTGAATGTGATATATTTTGAACATGTGATTAGTAACATGAATGAAAATTAAGTATGTGAAATATGTTATGAAATAATTGGGGCATTCGGGATATTTGTGGAGGAAGAAAGTGAAGGTGATGACTACGGTCTCACCAACGTAAAGTGGTGACTACGGTCATATAAAGTGAAAAGTGGTAACTTCGGTTACATCCAGTGAATACAGTGTCTAATGACACAACATAAGTGGGCGATGAGCACGTCGACTGCAGTGACTGCCTTCGATGGTGTGTAGCGGATGGAGGGTCGACTTAGTAGTCCCCGCGGTGTACAGGTTGGTACGGGTGGTGCGTAGCGGATGGACAAATAGGTTTGGGTTTGGGTTGCATCATCCTTCATTTTGTATGAACATGATATTGATATGACTTGTATGCCTGATTTGTTGGAAATTAGTACTATGTACACATTGAGTCTGTAGACTCACCCCGTTGGGGAATTATTTTTCAGGTGATGAGCAGTAATGGACCGGGTCGGCAGGAGCTAAAGGCGGCCATGCATCGCTTGAAGAAATTATTTGGAATTTGGACTTTATGAAATTTTAGTACTTTATTTTGGGTTTGAATGATGTAATAAGGCCATAAGGCCCAGTTGGATTTTCTTTATTCCTGTTTATTTTTTATTTGACTATGATACAAATTATGTTTGATTAAAGATAAGTAAATTTATTTCTTTTAAAATAATAAACCCAAAAATTATTTTGTCTCCTTATTTAAGTTGGATTTCCAGAATTTATTAAATAGGTTTCAAATTAAGCCCAACCCAAAACAATTTTTTTAAAATTACACAAATTTTCTCTAAGTCATTTAGAACATTGAAAACCGATTTATTTAAGGAACATACCAGATCCGGTTCAAGCTCGTGGGCCGGGTGTGGGGTGTTTCAGTTGGTATCAGAGCCCAGTTTTAAAACTCTCGGCCTGTGGGCTAAGGCCCAAATCATTTTCAAAGCGAGCCTAAATGGGTTTTATGAAAGTATTTTATGAAATAAGCAGGTTTTCTGGCATGGCACCTAAGTCTCCGACCCGCAGTCCATCAGGTAAGTACCCCTATCCTTTGTGTGATTTATATTGTGAATTGTAGAATGGTAGAAATGGAATGGAACGTAGATTAGTGAACTAGAATCTATTGAACCGTAGGACTAGTCTACTCAAACACAAATACATAAGACTTAATGAACTTAACAAACCTATGACTAAGTTATTAAGCTAGGGTGTGACAACCCCTGTACGCATGTCTAGGATTGGATCCGGAAGAGCCTGGTATTTAAGCAGTCCTAGTGACTCACCTCCTCTTCGTAGGTATCCTACCTGGTGCGTAGCTTCGGTTCGCCCTAACTCAGAAGGCTCAGTGGTGTGGCAACCTCTGTGCGCATGTCTAGAAAGGTCGGTGAGAGCTTGGTATTTAAGCAGTCCGCGTGACTCACCTCCTCTTCATTCGAATCCTGCCTGGTGCGTAGCTTTGGTTCACCCTGACCAAGAGGGCTCGGTCATAGGCTAAACACAAAGAATAAAACCCGAAAGGGACTTAGCCGTTTTTCTTTATAAAAAAAAATACCCTTGGTTTATAAAATGACCAAACCACCCATAGTTTTAACAAAATTTCATTACTTTATCAAATGTTCAAAAACCCTAATTTGTAAAATATCAAACTATCTTGATTTTGGAAAATTACAAAATTGCCCCTAACTTACAAAATTACCAAAACGACCTTGATTTCCAAACTTTTTGCAATATCATTGCTTTGAAAAGTGTAACTCTCAAAGGAACCCTCAATGTTTTACAATCTTGGAAAATATCCCTAACTTATTAAATTTTACAAATTTACCCTGATTTTTGGAAAAATTATCAAAAAGGCCCCTGAGATCAAAAAATTACCGAAATACCCCTGGATTTCAAAATTCTTCCAAAATTTCCCCGAAACTTTAGAAGTACCAAAATACTTTCGTCAAAATCACCAGGGAACTTTTTATTTCTGAAAATTTACGAAAATACCCTTGTAGGATAAAATTACGAAAATGCTCCTAGGTAGTGGAAAAGCAAAATAACGAAAACAACAAGAATTACAACGTTTCTTTGAATGAACCAAAGTTCATATTTGTTGATGGATGAATGAATGAATGCAAGACTGTATGCATGTATGAATACGAAAGAACCACTCTTAAACTCTTCTTCATAAGATATCATCGCGGGTAATAAGTGAAACAAGAATACTAATACATAAAATTCCTTAATCAGATATCGTCGATAATGAGCTCAAGAGGACGTGGTCGTCGTGGAAGAGGTAGAGGAAGGATGACTGTTAGATCGGGACAAGGTTCTGACAATGAGATACCACCAGCACCATCACCCCCAGCTGTCAATGTTGAGCAGTAGGCTCAGACAGGGGAAGATGCCGTGTCGCAGGTTGTGCTGCGAGTTTTGGAATTGGTGGCTGGTGCAGGAAACAATTCAGGAAATTGTAAGTCTGTGCCTGAACGGCTCCGTGCTAATGGAGCTGAAATGTTTAGAGGAGTATCGGGAGTGGCACCCAGTACAGCTGAGTACTGGTTAGAAGCAACTGAGCGCATCATGGATGAGCTCGACTTGATCCCCAAGGAGAAGTTGAAAGGGGTGACGGCACTGTTACGCGATGAAGCGTATCAATGGTGGTTAACCGTTCGGGACGGTGCCACGGCGGAAGATCTGACCTAGGAATATGCTAAGGAAGCATTTCAGAAGAAGTATGTGGGAACCAGGTATATAGACGAGCAAAGGAAGGCTTTTCTGGGGTTGGTACAAGGAAGTAAGTCTGTCACCGAATATGAAGCGGAATTCTTGAGGTTGAGCCGATATGCCCGAGGAGTAGTGGCGACTGAGCATGAACGCTGTGTTCGTTTTGAGGACGGACTTAGGGCCGATTTGAGACTTTTGATAGCACCGCATCAGGAGCGGGAATTCTCTGCCTTGGTGGAAAAGGCTAAAGTGGCTGAGGGAATTAAGGACGCCACCAAGCAGGCTGTTGACAGAAATAAGCCCAAAAGAGGTTTTGGGCCATCTGGAAAAGGCCACAAGAGGCCAAGAGTTGACAGGTCACAAAGTCAACAGGTTGGTACGGGCTGGCAATTTCGCCCTTGTGAACATTGTGGAAGGAAGCACGGGGGAGAGTGTTGGAAAAAGGCGGGACGATGTCTCAAGTGTGGGTCCAAGGACCATATGATTAAGGATTGCCCCAAGCTATTAGATGAGAGCCAACCAGCAGCTCAGAATGCTAACCAGGCTGGTAGAGGCGGACAGCAGCCTCAAAGAGGTCGTGGGTCGGCCAACAGAGGTAGTGGCAGAGGCCGTGGAGCTCAGGGCCGAGGTGCAGCTAACGCCGAAGCAAGGCAACCGGGTTTGGTTTACGCGGTTCGCCGGAGGGAAGAGGGAGACGCGCCGGATGTTATAACCGGTACGTTCTTTATTCATGACAAACCCTATTTTGCTCTTATTGATGTGGGCTCAACTCATTCCTATGTTGCATGTAGTGTGGTTGAAACACTAGGCCTAGACTCTGAACTTTCTGATAGGCAGATAACTGTAGTAAGCCCTTTAGGCCAAACGGTGAGGATAGATAGGATCTTTCGGAATGTACCCCTAGAGATTCAGGGAGCGAACTTTCGGGCTGACTTAATGGAATTACCCTTCGGAGAGTTTGAGCTTATACTTGGAATGGATTGGCTAGTAGAGCATCGAGCCGTGTTGGATTGTGCGGCTAAACGTATGGAACTAAGAACCCCGGAAGATGAGGTAGTAGTGATGATCGGAGAAAGGAGGAACTACTTGTCTAACGTAGTTTCGGCACTGAAGGCCGAGAAAATGGTTAAGAAAGGATGTAAGGAATTCTTAGCCTTCGTGAGTGCGTTAAGAGGAGAAGAGGAAGGTGTCAAGGGAGTTAGAACAGTAAGGGATTTTGAGGATGTATTTTCGGAGGAGTTGCCCGGAATACCCCCAGATAGAGAAGTGGAATTTGGAATAGATTTGCTACCAGGAACAGCTCCTGTGTCAATCGCTCCCTACCGAATGGCACCAAAGGAGTTAGTGGAGCTCAAGGCTCAAATCCAAGAGTTGTTGGATCGTGGGTTCATTCGACCCAGTGTGTCTCCGTGGGGAGCACCGGTTCTCTTTGTGAAGAAGAAGGATGGAACTATGCGGATGTGCATAGATTATCGTCAGTTGAACAAACTGACCATCAAGAACAAGTATCCTTTGCCAAGGATAGATGACTTGTTCGACCAACTGAAAGGGGCAGCTGTGTTCTCAAAGATCGACTTAAGGTCGGGGTATCATCAACTGAAAGTGAAGGAGGCTGATATTCATAAGACCGATTTTAGGACAAGGTACGGTCATTTTGAATTTGTGGTGATGCCGTTTGGGTTGACGAACGCACCGGCCGCGTTCATGGATATGATGAATAGGGTTTTCCAACCCTACTTGGATAGATTCGTCGTGGTGTTCATCGACGACATTTTGGTGTATTCCAAGACGGAGGAGGAGCACGATGAACATCTCCGAGTTGTGTTAGAAGTGTTAAGGGAAAAGAAGCTTTATGCCAAATTCAGCAAGTGCGAATTTTGGCTCAAGGAAGTGGCGTTCCTAGGACATGTGGTATCCGCAGAAGGAATAAGAGTGGATCCTAGGAAGATCGAAGCAGTGTTGGATTGGAAATCACCTAGGTCGGTGGCTGAAATCAGAAGTTTCTTAGGCTTGGCAGGCTATTACAGAAGGTTCGTGGAAGGATTCTCGTCAATAGCCGCACCTTTGACAAAGTTACTAAGGAAGGAAGTACCTTTTGTGTGGACGGATAAGCAACAGGAGAGCTTTGAAAAGCTTAAAAAGGTGCTGACAGAAGCTCCGGTGTTAATTCAGCCGGAGGCAGGTAAGGACTTCGTAGTATATTGTGATGCTTCGCACACAGGGTTAGGCTGTGTGCTAATGCAAGAAGGAAAGGTAGTCGCTTATGCATCTCGACAGTTAAGGCCGCATGAGGTGAACTACCCAACTCATGACTTGGAACTCGCGGCAGTGGTTTTCGCCCTCAAAGTTTGGAGGCACTACCTTTATGGAGAAAGGTCAGTAATTTACACGGACCACAAAAGCCTTAAGTATTTGTTGACTCAGAAGGAGTTGAACTTGAGGCAACGAAGGTGGGTGGAGTTATTGAAAGATTATGACTGTTCGATAGAATACCATCCGGGCAAGGCGAATGTGGTAGCTGACGCCCTAAGTAGGAAGGTTGTGTCGAATTTAAGGGCTTTGTTCGCTCACTTAAGTTTGTATGAAGATGGAAGCCTGTTGGCAGAGTTACAAGTCAAGCCAACCTGGCTGAAGGAGGTGAAAGAGGGACAGTTGGCGGATAAGGACTTAAGTACTAAGTTACAGCAAGTACGGCAAGGAGGATTAAAGGATTATGGCGTCAATGATGAAGGAGTACTGTGCTACAAGGAAAAGGTTTGTATGCCGAGGGATAAGGAGTTGAGACAAAGGATTCTTCGGGAAGCGCATGGTAGTCCTTATGCTATGCATCCCGGAGGCATCAAGCTGTATAGAGATCTAAGGGAACAATTTTGGTGGTCAGACCTGAAACGAGAGGTGACTGAATTTGTGGGGAAATATTTGACATGTCAGCAAGTAAAGGCTGAACACCAAGTCCCATCAGGATTGCTTCAACCAATTGAGATTTCCCAATGGAAGTGGGAAAGAATTACCATGGACTTAGTTAGTGGGCTTCCCCTTACGCCCACTAAGAAGGACTCGGTATGGGTGATAGTGGACCGTTTGACCAAGTCCGCACATTTTATCCCTGTGAGGATCGACTATTCCCTTCAAAAGTTAGCCAAGTTATATGTGGCGGAGATCGTGAGGCTACACGGGGTACCGATGTCGATCATCTCTGATAGAGACCCAAGGTTTACGTCTCGATTTTGGAAAGCACTTCATCAAGCATTAGGCACTAAGCTAGACTTCACTACGGCTTTTCATCCACAATCAGACGGGCAGTCTGAACGGGTTATACAAGTGTTGGAAGATATGCTAAGAGGCTGTGTGATGGATTTCCGAGGAAGTTGGGAAGATTACTTGCCTCTAGCTGAGTTCGCCTACAACAACAGCTATCAGGCTAGCATTCGGATGGCACCATACGAAGCATTGTATGGAAGGAAATGTAGAACACCAACTTGTTAGACCGAGTTAGGAGAACGCCGCGTTTTGGGTCCAGAGTTAGTGGCGGAAACTGAGGAGAAGGTGAAATTAATTCGGGCACGGTTAAAAGAAGCTTCTGATAGACAGAAGTCGTACGCAGACCTTAAGAGGAAAGAAATTGAGTTTGAAGTAGGAGACCAAGTGTTTCTAAAGGTCTCACCTTGGAAGAAGGTTATGCGGTTCGGTCGCAAAGGGAAGCTAAGCCCAAGGTTTATAGGGCCCTATCAAGTACTGAAGCGAGTTGGGCCAGTGGCATACCAATTGGAGTTACCACCAGAGTTGCATCAAATGCACGACGTATTTCATGTGTCCATGCTACGTCGCTATCGATCGGATCCGTCTCATGTGGTACCTGTTGAAGAAGTGGAGTTAAGGCCAGATCTATCCTACGAGGAAGAACCGATTCGGATCTTGGAACGTGATGTGAAAGTACTACGAAGGAAGTCTGTTCCTTTAGTCAAGGTGTTATGGCGCAATCATGGATCGGAAGAAGCTTCGTGGGAGCCAGAAGAGACAATGCGACAGCAATACCCTCAATTGTTTAGTTAGGAAATTTCGAGGACGAAATTTTTTTTAGGGGGTAGAACTGTAACATCCTAGGAAGGGCCTATGCATTTTTCAGATCAATTGTATGAAATGACAAGTCTTAAGTTTTATGAACAAATTTTTGATACTTTTGGAAACCTAGAAATGAATGAAAATGGAAATGAAAATGAAAATGGAAATGAAAATGGAGATGGAAATGAAAATGGAAATGGAAATGGACATTTTTGGAAACTTAGACATTTTTGGAAACTTAGACATTTTTGGAAACTTAGACATTTTTGGAAACCTAAACATTTTTGGAAATGATCCAAAAATGGAAACTTGAACATTTTGGGAAACTTGAAGAGAGAAATAAAGGAGTTTTATTCACATAAATATGTGAATAATAAGAGATAAATAAAGGAATTTTATTCACATAAATATGTGAATAATAAGAGAGAAATAAAGGAGTTTTATTCACATAAATATGTGAATAATAAGAGATAAATAAAGGAGTTTTATTCACATAAATATGTGAATAATAAGAGAGAAATAAAGGAGTTTTATTCACATACATATGTGAATAATAAGAGATAAATAAAGGAGTTTTATTCACATAAATATGTGAATAATAAGAGAGAAATAAAGGAGTTTTATTCACATAAATATGTGAATAATAAGAGATAAATAAAGGATTATTTTCTAATGAGATAATTGAGGAGATAATTGATGGATTAAAGGCTTTTATCTTTTAAATAAAAGAGATAATATTATCAAAAAGAGGAGTGGTGGCTAAGTAAAGGACTCCTAGGCTGATAACTTTGGCTATAAAAGGAGGACAGGAGGGCTACTCATCAACATTTGCTCCCTCTTCCTCTCTGCCGAAATTCTCCCTAGGCAAAACCCCTCTCTGCCGAATTTTCATTAAGCAAAAATCCCTCTCTTTTTCTTCTATTTTCTTCTCAGTTCTACTGTTAAGCTGAATCTTTGTGGATTCTAAGAAAGAGGGCAACCATCCACAACATCAAAAGGGGATTTTTCGGGAAATCTAAGGATCTAAGGTAAGGATTATAAATATAAATATGCGGTTAAAGATTATGATTCACGTTTTCAAAGTTAGATCTAATCTAACACGAAGTTATAGGATTTCAACAGGCTTATAAAGGAATCCTCTTCAGATTTGGAATCCCATCATAAGGTAAGGGATATTCGGCCAAGGCATAAATTGTTTAAGTGTTTTCCATTATTTCAAAAACCGAAAACTGACTTGGTTACATACCTAGTATTAGCCGATCTCAAGGAAGAGGAATTCTAGCAACTGTTGGGACTTGATTAAATCAATTCGGCAACTAGGTAAGTAATTCTACTTCTGGTAGGATTTGGTTTTAAGACCAAATAGGTTTATTTATATGTTTTAATTAATGGCTGAGTATAGGAGTGAAAGATCTAGATCGGTAGATCGCTCTACGGGAATTCACGGAAACTATTAAGCGAAAAAGGTGTGTACTCTTACTAACTTTCAATAAATTGCATGGCAATCATTAAATATATAAATATGTAACAGTATGTGAATGTGGCTAAGCACCACAAATGTGGTAAGGAGTACCCAGGTACGTTTCCTACTTTTGATAGGATTGTGAATGTGATATATTTTGAACATGTGATTAGTAACATGAATGAAAATTAAGTATGTGAAATATGTTATGAAATAATTGGGGCATTCGGGATATTTGTGGAGGAAGAAAGTGAAGGTGATGACTACGGTCTCACCAACGTAAAGTGGTGACTACGGTCACATAAAGTGAAAAGTGGTAACTTCGGTTACATCCAGTGAATACAGTGTCTAATGACACAACATAAGTGGGCGATGAGCACGTCGACTGCAGCGACTGCCTTCGATGGTGTGTAGCGGATGGAGGGTCGACTTAGTAGTCCCCGCGGTGTACAGGTTGGTACGGGTGGTGCGTAGCGGATGGACAAATAGGTTTGGGTTTGGGTTGCATCATCCTTCATTTTGTATGAACATGATATTGATATGACTTGTATGCCTGATTTGTTGGAAATTAGTACTATGTACACATTGAGTCTGTAGACTCACCCCGTTGGGGAATTATTTTTCAGGTGATGAGCAGTAATGGACCGGGTCGGCAGGAGCTAAAGGTGGCCATGCATCGCTTAAAGAAATTATTTGGAATTTGGACTTTATGAAATTTTAGTACTTTATTTTGGGTTTGAATGATGTAATAAGGCCATAAGGCCCAGTTGGATTTTCTTTATTCCTGTTTATTTTTTTATTTGAATATGATACAAATTATGTTTGATTAAAGATAAGTAAATTTATTTCTTTTAAAATAATAAACCCAAAAATTATTTTGTCACCTTATTTAAGTTGGATTTCCAGAATTTATTAAATAGGTTTCAAATTAAGCCCAACCCAAAACAATTTTTTTAAAATTACACAAATTTTCTCTAAGTCATTTAGAACATTGAAAACCGATTTATTTAAGGAACATACCAGATCCGGTTCAAGCTCGTGGGCCGGGTGTGGGGTGTTTCAGAGACAAACCCGACTAATGATGACAAGGTGGTGATGCAGTTTCTTTAAAATTATGTATTTACAATATTTGGGACTCCTAGAGCTATAATCAGCGATGAAGGTTCCCATTTCGTGAATAAATGACTAAAATTGTTGTTGGAAATATATAATGTAAAACATAAAATTGCTGCAGCTTACCATCCTCAGACAAATGGTCAAGTTGAATTTACAAATAATGAAATAAATGCATACTTTAGAAAGTAGTGCGCCCAACCCGTGGTCCCAAAGACTTGATTTAGCTTTATGGGCCTACCGAATAACATTTAAAACTCCTTTAAGGATGTCTCCTTACAAGTTAGTCTATGGTAAGACATGTCATTTTCCATTGGAACTTGAGCATAAATCTTATTGGGCTCTTAACGAACTCAATTTAGACCTAAAATTCGTTAGAGACAAACGGATGTTACAACATAATAAGTTGGAAGAGATGAGATTATTTGTAACATCCCAAAATAGGGCCTAAACAGAATAGTGGTTGCGAAACCACGAATCCAAGATAGAAAAGTTTATTTTGATTAATTTTTATGATTTACCGATTGATTGGATGCATGTGTTAGAGTATCAATAGAAAATTTTATGAATTTCATATCTAATTTGCTTATTAGGGCTTAATTGTAAAAGTTGATAAATGAGAGTTCTAGATGCTAAAGGATTAAATTGAAGTGAATATCTAAAGTAAGAGTCCTTAAATGGTAATTAGACCATTTTCATGGACAAAAATGGACATGCATGGGTAGAAATAACAAAAATTTTAATGAAGGGTATTTTAGTAAAATGTCAAATAAAAGAAATTAAATGAGAAAAAGATGGAAAAAGGTTGTCACTGTAACACCCCAAACCCGGCCCACAAGCCTTGACCGGATCTGGTATGTCACGGAGTAAAAACTTTTTGAAACGTTTTGAAAATTTCGTGTTCACAGTGGAAATCTGAAAATATTGCGGAATTGGTAAAACAACGTTTGCTAAAACTAAGATGGTTTGGTTTGATAACCACGATGGGGTTGAAAACTTTTTCTTTTCCTTTGAAACCATTTGATCATTTAGATTTTTAGAAGTATCGGGGTTATTGATAACTTGGTAAAAATTTTGCTACCCGATGGTAACATCTTTGAAAACGCGTACGAGTGTTAATTTTGAAAACGTTGCCTTTACCGATTTGCTTAACAATTCATAAGTTCGTTAGAAATAAGGTAAAACGACTACTTAATCATACGAATAATAATAAAAGAATAATAAACGGCCTTATTACAACCCAATCGAATTTAGCAAATAGTAAGCTTTAATGGTGCGAAATAAAACTTCAAAATGAGGAACAAGCATGGCCACCTCGAGTCCTCTCCGGCTCCGTCTCCGCGATCGACTCACCTGAAAAGATAGGGAAAGGGGTGAGTCACCAAGACTCAGTGCATAGCTATAACACATGTCCCCACATATGGGCTTGGCCCATATTCACACAGTCCATACACATGAATATGCAATTATGAAGTGAGTATGCAATTATGAAACCCAACCTAGCCATCCATACTCCATTTTCTACCCCGTGTGGTACCAAACCACTGGTGGTGCCAAACCACTGGTGACTCGAAGTCACAATATCCGTCAATACGTGTGGTGCCAAACCACTGGTGACTCGAAGTCACAATGTCCGTCAATACGTGTGGTGCCAAACCACTGGTGACTCGAAGTCACAATATCCGTCAATACGTGTGGTGCCAAACCACTGGTGACCGAGGTCACAAATGTGATACCAAATCACTAGAGGTGCCAAACCTCTGGTGTCCGAAGACACAAATCGAATGATGGGGCCAACCCATCGTGTGATACCAAATCACTGGCGTCGATCCCGTATCTCATAGTGGGGCCAACCCACGGTGGTACTAAGCCACAGGGACGAGACGCTATGAGGTGCCAAACCTCTGGAGGTACCAAACCTCTGGTGACCGTAGTCACAATGTGTTACCAAAACACTGGTGTCCGTCGACACGAATATCACTGCCCCCTCCACTCATTTATCCCACATCATTATGCTCACATAACAAGTATCATGATCCCATATATCATGCATTTTTATATAGCATATGATGGCATACACAACATATAACATAGATCGAGTATTAGGGGACTTACCCGAAAACCAAGCTTATGCCCACAAGGCAAAGATACTACGTGATAAGTAATAAAATATCATTATAGTCAACAATTTATACTAATAAAGTGTGTAAGAGCTTACACCTGATTAAACGATCACCCAACTTGGGTATCCAACATCTTAGCCCTTATTTCGGCTAACATGCATAACATGTACATTTATAATAACATACATAAACCAGCAAAAGAACAGTGCGATAACTACGCACCTGATTTTAGCGAGATTCTGATTTATCAATCTAATATCAACTAAAGTCCCGAAAGCTTCTGTTTCTCTTATTGATTAGCCCCTAGAACACATAACCGAAATCGGTCACATTTAGTACTAATATCATGGCCTTAGGCCGAATACTATGAGTCATTTACCTTGAGCACTTTAATTCCCGAAATGGTCATTTGTGCTTCTTAATACTAGCTTGCTTATTTCTATCACGAACCACTATTTATTCCAGTTGATTAGCTCCCGAAGTCATCAAAAGTCCTACTAAAATATTGTTAGAATCGGCTCATACACAACTTTATAAACGAAAGCTCTTGGCTGAATATTACTCTTATCATTTACCTTGCTTGACAAAATCCATTGAGCACCTCAACTCCCGAAAGACTCCTTTTAAGAGTCCTAACACTTATCACACAAAAGAGCACTTATAAGAACTTGATGCATATTCGGCCTTCTTTAAAAATCAAGGTTAATCTTTGATTTTGAGCACCTTAATAGAAAGAAATATAAACTAATTGTTAGGGTATAACTTGCTTACCTAGCTTCCAAAGTCCCAAAAGATTTGTTTGCTTTGGTAGTTACCAAAGCTCCTTGCATAGCCGAACCCGATGGGTTCCTTTAATGCTCCCTCCCTTCGATTAACACTAAAAGAACACATAGGAAAGCTTAGAGGATGTTCGGCCATACTCAAAGCCTAACAACATGATTTGGCTCACGAAAAAGGGAAAGAGGAAATCGAATGTTAACTAAGATACTTACCAATGTTCGGATTCATCAATACCTTCCCTTGAAGATTCGGCCTATGCTCAAAAATGGGGAAAAGTAAGTCAAAAATTCAAGGAAATGTCTTTGCCAAGAACAAAGCACAAAACCGGCCATGCATCACTTTGCCATACTCAAAATCGCCCATGTTCGACCTTGAAGCAAGCTCTAAATCGGCCATGCACAATTATTGTCAAGAAAATATAACAAAGGAAAAGGTTTTGGCCTTGCTTTCTCAAGCTCAAAGCTAACCAAGAAGCCCCTTAATTCCAAAACTTCATTCGGTCAAGACAAAATGAAAATTGAAAGAAAAACCAAAAGCAATCCACACCACCCTTAGATTCGGCCAAAGAACAAAACAAAAAGGGAAGGGAAGATTCGGCCAACACTAAAATGGCAAAATAAAACAAAGAGTTTCGGCCAAGACAAGTAGGGAAAAGAAGAAAACAAGGCAAGGTCACCTTCCTTGCTAAACAAAATCGAGAATGAATGCTCCCAGGTAGATCACATTCGGCTAAGCTTCAGGAGCAAGAGGGGAACAACAATTTTGCATGCATTTCAGCCATGCTCCTTCTCATCTCTATTTTTGGTCAAGAAAATTGGAAATGAAGAGCTAAGCATTCGGCCATGCTTGTTAAGCAAATGGCCGGCCATGTTTTTCCTTTCCCATATGCCAAGACCCAATTGCATGAAATAATAATAATAATTATTGTTCCATCATTCATCCATAATAAATTAAACTAAAAACACAATAAAAAAAATAACCACCCATGCCGCATGCTTCCTTCCCAAAACCAATACTCATGCTTATTTCTTTTGCTAAGTTCCAATTATCACTTATTAAAAATTGCTTATTTCTTCCTCCATCACCTTGCCCATTTCTCATATAAAAATAATAACTATATAATATTTAAACTATGGAATATTTTACAGCTTTTGAGAACAATTACATAAAAAATAATGCTCCATGCTCAAAAAAAAAATAAACCATAAGCAGCAACTTTAAGTTGCATGCGTGCATGCTTGCTGCAGGCATTTAATGCCCATGCAGCCCATTCACGTGGCCAAAGCAAAACAAAAGGCCAACTGCAGCCCCAGGTCTCGAACCCGAGACCTGGAGGAAAGTTCTCCATGCTCCAGCCACCCGACCTGTTGCGCGTTTCATGCCCATAATGTTTCAACAATTCTTTTAAACCATTCTAGCGTGCGTGCATGCTGCATTTAATGCCCATGCAGCCACTAAGTTCCCACGCTGGGCCAAAAAGATTAAAAACCCAGGTGCAGCCCCAGGTGCATTCCCCAGGTTTCGAACCCGAGACCTGGGGGAGAGTCCTCAAGCTTCCTGCCATTCCATCCTTTGCGTATTTCGTGACAATAATCGCATATAATTTCTTTTAAACCTTATTTCAATGGCTCCCTATACTTTTAGCGCTAAAAGCAAAAACAGAAGACTTCAGTGCGAACTCCTGGACTCGAACATGAGTCCTCTCAGCTCTCAAGCCAAGCCTTGAACCATTCGGCCAGTGTTTAATTCGTGCTAAAGTCGCGTCAATAATTGTTTTAAGCCCTCTTTCAAAGCAGCATTAAACTAAAAATAAAACCTTCGCGCGCTTCCATTCGGGCTCGAACCCCTGACCTCTAAGCCCTCCTGCTGCTAGCGTCCTCACCAACTCGCCCAGGCGCCGTTTTGTGATTCAAATCACCCCGTTTTTCTTTTTAAGGCCTCCTTACGCAGCGCCCTTACAAAAATAAAAAAAAGCTTTTTGCTGCGCCTAAGACTCGAACCAGTGACCTGTTTGGCGCTGACCCTTAAGTGGCGCATAGAAGCCACTCGGCCAAGGCATTTTATATGCCTCAATTTTACAAAAATTTTTACTTAAGGCCTTCTTCCCCCAATTTTCACTTTTGACCCAAATTTTCAAAATTTTCCAAAATAGTCCCTTTTTATCCTCGGGCTTAAATAACCCCTAAAACTCATCAAAACAATTCTTAAAGCCTATCGACTCATGAATTTGGCTACAATGCGCAGCCCCTAATTTAGGATATTACAGTCATCTTCTTCGTTAGGCCGAATCTTCAAGGGGGGACTCCATAGCTAGGGTTTCCAAGCTTCCAAGCTCCATAGTAAGTCAATCCAAGCCCCGTTTTTCATGTTCTTTACGTTTTTGGAATCCGGTAACTCGGTTTAGCTTATTCTAGCAATATTTTAACCTAGGGTTCATATTTGGAAAAATAACCATAGGTGAAATGTGTTTATTTTGATGTTTTATGATGGGATATGAAGGCTGAAATTATGTTAAACAACTTTTGCTAAGCGATTTTACGTAAAAACGAGTAAAATGACATAATCGGTAAAAATACTTAATGTTCATAAGTACATGTTAGAGTGAGAATTTGATGTTGCCATAGATGGGAAAAATGTTCAGCATGTCCTAAAATGTAAGAAAATAGGATTAAGTTTAATTTTCGAGCCTAGGGGCAAAATCATAATTTTATGAAAGTTAGGGGGCAAAAATGTAATTTTGCCATAATGTGATTTTTGGATTGAATTAAATAATGTAAATATTAAATAAACTAAATTTGTTATTATAGATCGAGAAGAATGTGGAATTGATCTTGAATGAGGGAAAGGAAAAGTTAAGGACTAAATTGCAAATTTCGCCATATTTTGCACCAAGGTAAGTAGTATGTAAATAATTCATTATTTTTATTAACGTTTTATATTTCAGCATGTTTAATGTATTGTATCTGATTTTTGAATCATAATTGACTATTGAAAGAATGAAATAAAGTGTTAAAAAGTGAGTTATTTCCCGTTTGAACCTTCAGAATCGAAAGATGTAATTGGCATGTAGCTAGGTCACATGAGTGGTACTAAGTGTAGGCCACTATGTGCACAAGAGAGCTACAAGAGATTTCGTATACGTAGCTAGGTCACATGTGTAGTACCGAGAGTACGCCATGTGTACAAGAAAGCTATATGTAGCTAGGTCACATGTGTGGTATATGGTGTGAGCCACTATGTGTACAAGAGAGCTACGATAAGGCTAGGTCATATGAGTGGTGTTAAGTGAAGGCCACCATATGTACAAGATAGCTAGAATTATGAGTACAATAGAGCTATGTCACATGAGTGGTACTGGGTGAAGGCCACTATGTGTACAAGAGAGCTTCGATTTCAAAGGTGGGCTGTGTGCGAAACCGCGGTATTCGTTATTATTCCGAAGCGTTCAACGGGAAAATTGACTAAATGAAATCATGTGAGATGTTGTAGTGATAAGTATATGTATATGTATGTGTAATGCATGAGCAATATGCTCAATATGTGATTGGAAGTTTGAATGATTGTTATAGGTAAGTAATGAATACAACTAAAGTGAGAGAAAGCAAAAATTTACAATAAAACTGTTTTGGACAGCAACAGTGACGTGAATTTAAAAAATCACCAAAAATGGTAGAAATTGAATTATAAGTTGTATGAGATATTTATTTAAATATTATTGGGTCTATTTTCATATAAAAGAAACAGAGAAAGTAAAGGAATTGTATATTTTGAGATATTTAAACTTTTGTGAGACTGGTTCAGAATGATTACTTGATCCCCTATTCTGTCTTGGAAAAATCATTACAAATTATACAAAAATAATTATGGGGTATAAGTTATATGATTGAAATTCTTAATGAGTCTATTTTCAAATGAAATAAATTTTATCATCATATGAATTCTGTATAATGATAAAATTGGTTCGTAGTGAAAAGTGGTTAGAGCAGTCAAACAGCGAAATAGGGGAATCTTTAATGAATAAACTGTACTAATTGGCAAAAGCAAAAATTCTGAAAATTTTATGGTGGGAAGATAAATGAGTCTAGTTTCAGGGAAAATTTACGGATCTTAATTTGGAGTTTTGTAGCTTCAGATAAAAATAATTTAGTGACTGTGATTCGAATAGACAACTTGCTCCAAACTTGAATAAATGATGAAATTGATTTTAGATTTGATTGTGTTGTTTGGTACACTTAATAAATCCATTATTAATTATTTATATACTTACTTACTAAGCTATATGCTTACTCTCTTTTCTTTTCCTTGTTCTATCGTGTCATCAAGCTAGCTTGGGATTCGATGATCGTCGGAGATCCATCTACACTATCAGCATTCTTTTGGTATTTTGAAAATAATATTTTGGGAATTATGGCATGTATAGAAGGCTTAATTGTTTTGTTATTTGTAATAACGAATGATTATTTTGCTTATAGGTATTGACGACTATGTATGGAAAAAGTTCTAAATTTATACGGATTTTACATTTTAAATTTTGTACAATAGTTTGAATCATGTCCAGTAATGCCTCGTACCCTGTTCCGGCGACGGACCTAGGTGAGGGGTGTTACATTATTCTCTTACGAGAATGCCAAAATTTTTAAGGAAAAATAAAAAAAGATGGCATGATAAGCACATCTGTCACCGTATGTTAGAAATTGGACAACAAGTACTTCTCTTCAGTTCGAGATTGAAGTTTTTCCCAGGTAAACTTAAATCCTGATGGTTAAGACCCTTTACGATTAATCAGGTTTTTCCATATGGAGTAGTTGAACTCCAAAACAATAAAGAAGGTACGTTTAAAGTTAATATTCAATGACTAAACATTACTGGACCAGTGAAATTGAGCAAGAAAACACTTCGCTCATTTTAACCGATCCATGAATTTTTTCTGTCGAAAAATTGTTACCGTTGTAAATAAATAAAATTTACCTTTATTTTTATTTTTTATTTTTTTAATTTTAATTTTAATTACATTTTATTTTTAGTTGTAAATGAAATAGATAAGTCTTGTAAATAAATAAATGGGTAAATAAAACTAATAATGTAAATATAATTCTTAATTCATTAGGGTTATTTATTTTGTTATTACCTTTTATTCCCTACTTTTCTTTTTCCTTTCTTGTGTTTTATCCATCCGTCGTCTTCCACACCATCGTTGTCCAACACACCGCCGCTAGCACCCCTCTCCATCCCAGCCTGGTGCGGTCTGACACCAGTAGCACTAGCCGACCCATGTGCCCCAGCATGCGCACACGCATCCTTCAGCAACAGGTCTGTCGGTTGCTCTATCACACACCATCGTGCACCATCAGATGATTGCGACAGTCATCGACCACCATTGAGCGCTTGCGGTAGCCATCGCGTACCATCGATCCTTGTCGATCAGGCATCATCGGCCTTTTTCAGGCGCAATCGGGTACCAACAAGCCCTATCGATTACCATCGTCAACAATCGGACGCCACTGGAAGAAATCAGGCCTTGTCGAACCGTGTGTGCCACCAGCCGACGGCGGTAACAAAATTTTTTTCGGCAATTTCTTGGCGATTGTGGCTAACCCTTCAACACTCGGCAAACCCTAATTATGGCCCCTAACTCATCTTGAGATAATTGTGGGATTTAATTTGTTCTACTAAGTGGTTTTTGTGTTGATTATTTTTGAAGATGAATCGGAAAAGGAAAAATTTGGAGATTTAAGATGAAGAGTTTCAACCTTGGTTTTGAACCTTAGGAATAAGGGCCAGATACATCAGAATATTTAAGAAGAAACCCTTATTTCCAGAAAAGGATTTTTTAATTGGATAGTGAGTATGATGTACTAACACTCATTCAAGAAATTATTGGAAGCGAGGGTGGAAATTTTATGTGATATAATGTTTTCTTCTAATGAAAAACACAAACAATGATCGGTCAACAAATAAATGAGGGGGGTTTTTATTTATTTAAAAACATTTCTTTTTAGTTAGTTTTATTTATTTTTTAGAAACATTACTTTTATTTTGTTTTAATTTTTGCAAAATAAATTTCTAACTACAATTATTTTTCAAGATTTTTCTCTTATTTTTATTTGATGGTTGTTTTGATTCCACTTAAGTTTGGGGGGATCATGCCTCAAAATTTTTTTATTTTTTGCCTCAATTTTTGTAAAGATGAATTCGTGCAAAGAGGCAGAGAAGTGGAAAAGACGCTCAACATCAATCAAGTATGGTATGTTAGTTCAAATTCAGGTATGATCTTTTATTTATTTCAAGTATTTTTTATGTTAAATAAATTATGAGATGAATGTTGATTTTATGAGTATGAAAATTCACCATAATTATTTTATATTCCCTGGAAATTAAGTATGCATGAGGATTTAGGCTCTAGAATTTGTTTGGTATTTTCCTTAAAGGCAAAATCCTAGGTAGCAAAACGGGTTTAACAATGACTTAGGCTTATTTTCTTTGGAATGATTGAGCTTTCAAGCCTACCTTATTAAATCCTTTGAAAACCAATTTTGAGTTGCATGGCCTATATTTTGGAAATAACCCATGAAATATGTAGCTTATCTAAAATAATTGTTTCTGTGACTTCTTGAACCTTTAAATCTTAGCCTTGCTTACTTTGGAAGTGTTTTGAAATTTAAGTTTGGGGGAGTCCAAGAAGATCATGGGGTGTAAAACACTCAAACATGAGTTACATATACAAAAATATGTTTTGAAAGATACTGTTTTAGTTTACAAAAAAAAAGAGTACCATTGGGGACATGTATTGAAAAGAAAAGAGTTGGTGAGTGATTACAAATTTTTGAAAGCCAAGGTAAGCTAGGTTTAAGGTTATTGAACCTAAAATATCTATTCTTCTCCATACTTTAACCCTAGCCCCGTTGCAACCTTTACTAAGACTTATTGATTTAAAACAGCTAAGTTAACTACATTAGTGGGGAGGGAAATATTAAGTCAACATATGAAGACATGTGTTAAATCTGAGGAATGATGCTTTCTTAACTTAGAAAATTAATCTTTTATGGTTGAACTTACCCTTCTCTTAAATTACTTGTTCGAATAATGATTTATTAGCATTTTAGTTACTTGAATAAATATTGGATGATTTGCTGCCTATGAACTACATATTCTCAAGATTGATTTAAGAATAAAATTTATGCTTTTCTATGACTACTTGGATGAATAAAAATTCTACATAATAACATGTTTTTAGTATTACTCGGGACAAGCAATGATTTAAGTTTGAAGGTGTGTAAACTCCAAAATATATACTTATTTCAACAATCTTTTATTTAAAAATTATGCTAATTCTAAGTACAAATATAACACTTTCTGTGGTTTTATACTTAATTTCATGATATTTTACTTCTTTCCGTGGGAATGTTTTAAGTTTATGAATTTTATGTTAAATGCATGTTCTCATGTTATTTTTGTGGATTAATTGGGCTAAGGGAAATGATGGCAGAATTTTAGTTGTATTTGGGTCTTAGACAGGTACAGGTTGAAAGGATGATAAATGCAATCACATAGACTTCAATTGGTGATAATCCAGAATGGACTCTAGAAGGCCCAATATTGCCTAAATAAGAAGCCCAAAACCAATTACCCAAATTTACCAGGAAATAAGTTGGCAAAATTCACTACTAAAATTAACAATTTCTAAACCATTCATTCAAACTTCCACAAATAGCATATTTGACCCAATATTTGCCAAAAGAAAATCTGTATAATATCTTCCTTGGAAAAAGACCTTCAACCATCCATCAACTACTAAAAATAGTAGTAAAAAATCAACACAAGTTGACCACATGTTGGTCGACCACATAAGGAGAGGAAAAAGCTAACATCCTTGCTAAAAATATTAAGGAAGACTCATTTTTCCTCACACCAAGGGACGAAAACCACTAGGAGAGGGAATCAAGTAACTTCCTTGCTAATTTTAGCAAGGAAGACTCACTCCTCCACCATACAAAGGACGGCATGATCGCGGGAGATTATGGAAGATTTATTTGCTATTTTTGGTGTGGGGGCGTCAACTATAAAAGGAGGCCTTCATCCATCAGTCAAAGCATCAAAATTATATCATCTTTTACAACACTTTCACACCATTCTTCCATATTCTTTCTTAAGTGTTCTTGCCCTATTCATGGCTTGCTAAACACTTAGTTCAACAAAATAAGATAATCACTTCCAAAATGAAAATAGCTAGGAGGTTGACTTGAAGATGTTTAGGTGATTTTAACCTAAAGATGATGAGAAAATTCACCATGGGAAGCTGCAAGGAGCATCCGCAGATAGCCCCCTGCATTCAACTGTTTACTCTTCACATTGTTAAATGGTTGTGGATAGCCCCCTCATGTACTCTTTCTTACTTCTCTTTTATGTTTAGTTGTTTTCTATGTCTAGATTTTCAGTTTAATATGACATGGCTTAACTTTGTTTATTCAATATGGATGTGAATCTTGATTTGAGTTCATTGGTATTTGTTTACTGAATATTCTATTCAAATGATTATTTCATTCATTTAGGTTTAATTCATGTTTATACTTGTAAATGTATGACCAACTTTTGTAGGTAATTGAATTAACTATTTAATCAGGGAAGAGGTAATGGTTAATAGACGTAAAATCTAAATGGTGCATATCATGTCGATTTCGGAAGATAATTGTTGTATGCATAAACTGTGTAAATTCCCGGGAGGGTGATTTATAAGTTAGTTTTTTTTCCATAGGGTTATGCTTTTTTTCCATAGGGTTATGCTAATTAACTTAGGAAAAAAATAGGACTTCAGGAGGAGTCTATGCTTTAATTAAATAGGTTTAATGAATTTTCTTATTGCCTTGAACTGTTCGTGATGTTCTTTTTATGACTACTAATGAATTCTTATTAAAGTGAAATATTTTATTTTAGTCTATTCATGTTGTGTTATATTATTCATTGTGTTTATTTTCTGTTGTGATTATTTTTTGCAAGGTATGTTTTATTTTGTGGATGTTTGATTTCTGATTGCTTTCATAACTTACAATTGCGATTTTTGTTAACAATATTCTTATTTATTTTGTTTTAACCAAATTGATTAAAATTGACTTCGCAAATAATTACCACATAGTCCCTATAGAGACGATACTATTTTACTTATTACTATTACTTGTACGATCGTGTACACTTACACGTAATCACGCGATGACACATATCAAAGGTGTGAGAAAGTTTTGGGAGATTAGATAGTCTTCGAGTACACGCCTTATGAGAGTTATCGCCAGAGTTGTGATACGCCCAGTATGCTTGAATGCTTTGCAAAGTGGGTTCTGTAACGCGTTTGATTGAGAGTCAACTGATTGGATTGACTAGTCAAATAGTATCTATGTAGCAGCCCGAATTAGGGCCTAAACGGAACAGTGGTTTTGAAACCATGAATTCGAGGTCAAAATATTTATTCCGATTGAGTTTTAGTGTTTATTGAGTGATTGAATGTTTGTGTGAAATTTTGGTTGAAAAATTTTGTTAGTTGGATGTCCAATTTGATAAGTTGGTCTAAATTGCAATGGGTGAAAAGTGTATTATAATCCATAAAGGTACTTGATTGAGATGGGTTTTTAAATTGAGAGTCTTTAGTTGGTAATTAGACCATTATAGTATAGCTTGGACACAAAATGCACACCTGGTATCGTTTCTGATGCGTAAGCACTCCTAAACCTCTAGAACTTAAAAATTGACCAACATATCTTCAGATTAATCACTTAATTCGTTTTTAATCAACCAATTTCGGAAGGAACTCGACTAAAAACTTAGCGAAACCTTTACCTCGCTTGAGTAACCACGACTTTGCACAATCACAGCGTCGATTCAAAACCACCAGCCCCTTGATTAATTCCTAAATACTAAAAAGGAATCCTCTTTTAGAGATTAATCAAGAACGATTAACAATAGACAAAATCGTTATTTACTGAACACGCGCAACCAACAATGAATAATCGAATCAATTGGAAAAAAAAAAAGAAACGGAAGGGAAAAAATAATGGAAATTTCAGCAGCAACTAGGGGAAAGAATCGGTAGAGGAGGGAAAAAAAGAAGAAAAAAACGTCAGAAAAAGTTTGGAGAATTGGAGAGAAAACCGAAACTCTACTCTCTTTTTTTGCAACAAAAAGATAATCTGATAACCTCTCTTCAATTATCTCCTAAAATCACTCCCTAATAACTCACTAATATACAACTACTTAGAATTTTGCCCCAACACAACTCTTATCCGAAATTGGAGTAAAAATATTGTCTCTGCATCATCACAGAGAATTGAACACAAGATCTCCAACACTCACTTAACCACCAGACCAGCAGGCCCATTCTAATAAACTTATCAACAATTAAACTTAAGCCATTTGCACAAGGTTAAGGCTTTATTTATAAAAACATCAAAATTTGCTCAAGTAAGGCTTGAACTTGGGATCTCACATATATACCCAAAACATATAACCACTAAAGCAGATAGACATTGTGTGTTCACACATACACAAAATCAATAATTAGAATTTTAGGGCGTTTCAAAATTATTTTATGTTTTTATATATTCAAAAGAAAAAATATTAAAATTATATTTATTTGTAATTTTAAAAATGTTTTCTTTATTTCAACTCATTTAATCAACTCCCATTGCGAAGCATGGGTATTTACTAAGTATGATTTAAATAAATTTATAATATTTTAAAAATTATTTTAGTATTTATTAGTTTAAACCTTTTTTTTATCATGGTTTAAATCAATTAATTAATAGTTAGCCTACCTAAAAGGTAACATGATCAAATTAGTCCATATATTATTAAATAGATCAATTTTTGATCACTAGTAGACCTCTCAGTAAATTTGAACCTAGATGAAGTTTTGACCATCTATCAAAGAAAAAAGAACGAATGGATCTTGTAGGATTCCCAAGAAATTCTTTGATTTCTTCCGAAAGCAAATGATTACTCATTCCCTTCTCACGTTCCGTGAATAGTCAGGACATTGAGGAATATCTAGAAGGGCACTTAGGAAATAAGTCTAATTCTATATCTGTTTGTTTCGTTTGAAGAAAGGAAGGATCCCAAAGAATTAATGAGTTAGCATAAATTATAAAGAGTATGTGATACTTTTTAAATTATAAATATTAATTTTATTTGATAATTTTCAACTAAATTTATCTATTGGTGCCTCTAAATAAAAGTATTGGAACCAGTCAATATACTATTGCCATTATCTGTGGCATGACATGGCCCCTTGTTTCTATTCTGCATCATTTCGTTTGATTTTCATTTTCATTTTTGTTTTTCATCAATAAATTACAACAATATATAGTTTTCGATTTATTCTAATTACACTTTATGAAACTTTTCGTTACCATATTACATTACGTAGAAAATTTCGTCAAAAGTTAGAATTTTAACAATGATATAGACTTTTCTTTTTCTTTGCCCTAAATGGACCAGCTTGGGACAAGAATCTATGGATAAAAAATTCCATTGACAATTTAAAAGTTTTCTGTCAATTTTTTTTTTCATTTGGGAATTGACATCTATTGTTCAAATTCAGTTCATTAATTAAGCAAATTAACAACAATGGTGACGATCGCCTAATAACGTCAACAATCGTAGAATTACTGTCATATAATATTTGATTGTTCTAACTGAAGAAGTAAATGTCAAACATCCAAATTGAAAATGGAACTCTCATGTTTTGAATGAACGAAGGCTTCACATTTATATTATCACAATCTCTATTAGATTATATTACAATCTAACCTGCTTGGACATAGCACAAAATTGGATAATTATATTTAAGCATAATGTATGATATAGTGATAATGAAATAATATAAAATGGCTTTATGGGTAGAATATTAGAATGATTCATAATAGATAAATAGAGGAGTACTATAATAATATTTATGTAATTATAATAATGATTACAATTTTAATAATCAGATCATAATAATAATAAAACAAATAAGGTAACTTAAAATAAAAAATGAAACTGGAAAATGCATAATTAAAAAGATAAATAAACATGACATGAAAATATCAAAAATAATAAAATAACAAGTACAAAAAATAATAATAATAACGACAATAATAATAGTAATGCAGTATAAACAATCTAAATTTTTAAATATAAAAAATAAAGAAGTAATAAATAAATAATTTATAGAAAGGTTGAAATTAAATAAACAGAGGATTTAATTGAAATTTAAATGAAATTAGGAGGTATAGATTGTAAATAATAAAAAATAGGCTAATAAGGATTAAAATATAACACGCTCAAAAGAATAGGGACTAACCAGAAAAATATCCCCTTACCCTCTAAACGCATCGTTCTAGGGGGCTAAAATAAAAAATTAAATTAAATTAAGTGGGTAAATTTAAAAGAAAAAAAGATTGAAAATAGGACTAGATTGAAAGGTATTTAAAAAGCGAAAGGATTAAAATTGCAAATATCCCCTCCCTAAAAAAACACGCGGATCCTGTGGGTGGTTCGGGTTGGGTCACGAGTCAACTGAAACAACGCTGTTTCAAGTACCCATTTCCTAAAAATGGCCCAAGGACTCAAATAAAAATAAAATAAAATTAAGTGGTAAAATTAAAAGAAAGAACAGGACCGTATTGAAAACCGCCTAAAAAGCGAAAGGACTAGGGGAGCAATTATACCCTAGTCATAAAAAACACGCGGATCTTGAGGTCTTGGGTCAGGCAATCGGGTCTTGCTCTGAAACGACGCCATTTTGGGGCTTCTAAAGCCAGGCCAAAACGACGTCGTATTGATGGCCTATTTAAGTTTAAAAAAATAAAAAAAAAAATCATTTCAACCCAATCCTAAGAAAAAAAAATTCTGAAGCCATTTTTTCTCTCCAAGCTTCCCCACCTCCGGCCCCGAGGTCCAGCAAGTCCCACGACAGCCACCGGTTGCCGGCGACGGACTCCACCGTTCTCGGTGGCTGAAAAATGTAAAAAGTTTCCTTTTTTGGCCTTTCGGCTTCCAAAGCCCAAATCTAAGAGCTAAAAGCCTAAAAAAGGTTTTAAAAAAAAAAGCTTCAATTTTTTTCTTTTCCTATTCGTCCTTTTTTGTATTCCCTTATTGAAGCCCGAAACAGAACCCTAATGGGTTCGACAACCTTCGGGATCAGAGGAGACGAGGCTTCCGACGGCGATGCAAAATAGAGACAGGTGAAAGATCCCCTTTTTTTTTATATATTATATATTTTTTTTTGCTTTCGAAAAAAATAAATAAAACAAAAAATAAATCACCTTTCTTCTTAAATTTAATATTTGATTTTCATCTTTTGACTACTCTTTTTGTATTTCTTTCGGTGTAAAAAATACAATCTGTGGTTATGGCTTTTATAGCCAAATGTTACACTGTTTATTTTTACCGTTCTTTCTATTGTTTCTTTTGTGTGTTTGTTCTTTTTTTTTTGCAAGTGGTGGTTGACGGTGACGGTGGCAGAGGCAGTTGACGATGGCTAACCTCGAGGCGCGAGCGTGCTGAGGTGGGGTGCGGCGCCAAAAACCCTAGGGTTTCTCGCTTTCTGAACACTTAGTTTAAGTTGTGGGCCTGTCAGGCCTTGGGCTATTGGGTTTATATAGGTAGTAGGTTTTAAATTTGGGCTTGTAATTTTGGCTAGTATTGTAATTGGACTTTGGACTTATTTTTATTTTTGGTTTATTTTTTTTGTTGGGCCCGGGCAAAATTTGGCTTCTACAATATATATATATATATATATATTTATAAAAAAATTTGATATAAGTAATAAACGAATTTTTAGTTGAATGGAAAGTAAAAATATTAGAAATTTTAAAAGTTTGAGTTCAAATTCTATTATGTGGTATATTTTTCTATGAAAGGTTTCATCATTACCTAACTAAGTTAGTACTCAGTTGACTCGTGGCACTAACTTAGTTAAATAGTTAATATATAACTAGATTTTGTCACATCCACAATGTGGGTAAAAAAAATTATGTTAAAAATATTTTCTTTATAAATTTATTTAAAAACGAATAGAGGTGGAGTGGTAATGAACTTGTGTTTTAGTACCATTGAACATATATTTTATCCTTAGATTTGTAATTTGTGATTTTATTTATAGACTATATAAAATTATGAAAAGACAAAAGTACCACATAATATTAATTACAATTTAAAAGAAGGGGTATTTTTTTGTAATATCATAATTGTGTTGGTGACCTGGTTAAGGGGGACACCAACTTAGTAAAGTGCTTAAATATAAGTATTGTAACCTCTCTAACCCAGCCTAAATGTTAGGCCCGAATTTGAGAGATTACATCAGCCACCGAAATGACCCAGTAAGCTGTTGGAGTTTTGAAAACAACCATTTTAAAATATTTGTTTATTTTTAGAAGAAAACTTAGTTGATTTTTGAATTATTTATTACTCAACCAAAGCTTTACTTTTTTTGTGAATTACAAGAGGAGGACAAAACCCTCATAGCAACACCATTAGTGCTACTCGATCCTAGGCCACACCTAGGGCAGTGAATACCCTGACCATCAAGCCAACAGACGGGGTTCATGCATAACTAATTAATAATCATATTATGACATCCTAAAATCAAATTAAATGACATGCAATTAAAAAGAAAAAACCCAAATCTGATGTCCCATGCCACAGTTTCAAAGTAAAATAATATAGTCCTTGAATAATAAAATAAATCAAATAATGAGCCTAAAATAATTTTATAAATAAAAATCGAGCTAAGATTCTCCTGATGCCGCTTCCACGTCCTAACCTAGTGGGTTATTTGTAACGACGGAAATAAGTAGGGGAGTGAGCTATGACACTTAGTGTGAATTCATTCACAAGAAAATTGGTGCAAACAGTTGGTAAAACATATTAAATAATAACGCATAGAATAGTCGCAATCAACTAGTAGTTTAGAGTATCAGTTTTTCAAATTAACCATCATTAGTATCACCGATTTCACAATAGAAATTTTAGAGTATCGATATTTCAAATTATTCAACAATATATATATTTAAGCCATCTTAGAAATTCTAGTTTTGTATACACATGTTTTCATGGATGCCATACAATTTCAGTTATAACAGAAAAGATCCTACCCCACTACTACACACCACAATAGGAGTTCCACTGAACTCCATCCACCAATACACAGGATTATGATTAAACCACTACTGATTCGTAGATAAATTGTTAATTGCTATGGACACATAGCAATAATTCCAGCAGATGGAATCTGTCTCTGGCTGTGGTTAAACAACAAATGTCTCACAGATGAAATCTGTATTTGGCTATGGATTACACAGGAAATAACCCAATATGGAATTTTCCTCTTGTTGTGGATACACAACAAACTTTGTAGATAAACTGCCAAACTTCTTCTGTTCACATCGTTTCACCCCATGCAATGCAATGTGACATACTTAATACCAAACAATATGGTAGCAATTAGTATGCTTATAACATAACAATTTAGTAACAAAAGTCATGCTTTCCATGTGTTCAGTTTAATGGTAACATAAGGAAGGTTGTATGTACGATCATAAATATAGATACAATAGTCATATGTACTATTCACAATTCATGCAAATATGCACAAATATAATATTAATTTAGACAATTAGAGCATGGATTCTAGTAAGAGTCATATTATTAGGGACTTAATTGAATAAAATAAAACACTAAAAATAGTTTGGAAATCATGTAGGGACTAAACTGAACAAAACAAAAAATTCTAGGTAAAATTGTAAAATCTAAAAAATAGAGGCAATGTAACGCCCCAAAAATTTGTTTTTTGACTTTTGTAAATTTATGACACAACTGTGTATCTGCTTCAGTGGTTAAGTGTTCTGGGTGTGTGTTTCTGGGTGTGTGTGTGAGGTCCTAAGTTCAGGCCAAGTCTTGGGCTAAATTCTGGTATTTTTTCTGAATAAAGCCTAAACCCCACTCAGTAGGGTTAAGTTTAACTATTTGTAAAACTATAATAGAATGGGCATGCTGGTCTGGTGGTTAAGATGTGTGTTGGTTGTGTGGAAGTGCTGTGTTCGAATCCTTGTGTGAGCGTGGGAGTTTATTTTTGTTCGATTCTATGAGAGAGTTTGATAGAATTTGGACTCCGAGTAGTGGGTTAGTGGGAGAGATTTGAGGGATGTGAGAGTTATTTTGGTATTATCAAAATATTTTATTTGATTTTTCCCAAAATTCCTCTTTTGACGTTTCAGACTTCTTATAGTCCCTATCAAATTTTCTTCTTTCCCCTACCTTTTCAGCTTTTTAGTTCAACTTTTATTTGTGCAAATCCAGCGGTGTTCGTACGGTAAGTCCTATTCTGTTTAATCTTATTGTTTTGGGTTAGGTGTCTGATGAGGGGTTTGTTATTGTTGCTTTCGGTTTAGGCGAATGACAAGTTTTGACTGGGGGTTTCAGCAGCGACTAAAGTGTTTGAGATTTCGGCTCGATAGCAGTAAGTATTCGAGTGTGTTTAGTGATGTGGTAAGGCTGTAATGGTGAAGTAATTCCTTTTAAGTTTCGTGAGAATTGATAAATTCAGACTTTGGTATTGTCAATTTTAGGTTCTTGAAGGCTTGAGAGAGGTTTTACAGCGAATTGATACCAGGTGTGTACTCGATTGCATAGAAAATGAGGTTTCGATGAAAGTCGAAAACCTCACTGTCGACGCCACACGGGCGTATGGTCGCCCGTGTGGTAGGTCGTGTGCCCTAACACGAGCGTGTGTTCGACGAGGCCAGGCCGTGCGCGTATGACACGGCAGTGTGGTGGCTAGGCAGGCTGTGTGCGACACACGGGCTAGACTGATTTGGGCTGTGTTGGCCACACGGGTGTGTGGGATTTTAGGCCAGGCCGTGTGTTCCATACGCGTGTGTGGGCCTACACGGGTAGGCCACATGGGCGTGTCCACCCATTTTCACTGAATTGATTCCTAAGGTTGCACAAGTCGCCCAAGTCAACTGTGAACCTACTGTAGGGTCGGTAAGCATTACTTAGAACCCTAATTGTGTGAATTGACTGATTGATGGATATATATATTGAGTATGATGATAGTATGCATGGATACATTTACTGATTATATGTACTGATATCATGAGATAGCATGCCATGTATTGTATGTTACATTGCATGGGGTTGGGTTGATTTTATTTGGAGGAAGTGTACTGAAAGGCTCTTAAGCCTAAAATACTGGCAGCTCAGCTGCAAACTACAGTTTTGTGCCGCATTTAGTACTACCTAGAGTGTAGGGATTGGTGGGTTGATTTAATCCCCACATGGAGTCTAGGGCTGGACGGAGATGGTGTGTAGAGGCTGGTTGGGTAGGACTTTGTTACTGAATATTGTATATCTGTTACTGATACTGTGATGGGCTAAGGCCCTTGTGCATATTGATACTGATACTAAAAGGGGCTTAGGCCAAGACTGTTTTGACTGTGCACTATGTTCACTATTGTTTGTTTTCTGTGGAATTACACACTGAGTTTACGTAAACTCACCCTTCTCTATTTAATGTGTACAGGTAATCCCTAAACCTAAACGGATCGGGCGACGGAGGACTCGATGGTGACCACAGTTTTTTTGGACTTTTACGATTCATAATTTGTGATTTATGGTTTGATTTACCGTAATTTATTTTGATGTAATTTGGGGACTTTTTGGGGATTTTTCTTAAATTTAATTTATATTTATTTTTATGGATTTATAACTGCTAGATGTAGGAAAACTCAATTTTCAAAAAGGCAAAGTTTTTTCTAAACACACGATTTACTCAAACAGTTTTAAAAGCTTCTGCAACGAATTATGTTTAAAACAACTGACTAAACGAGTAAGAATTTTGGAATTAATAAGAGATAAAAAAAGTAATTAAACAGAAATAGATTGATCGTAGAAACTTAGTTTTCAACACCCTATCATGTGACATCGCCAGATTCAGCCATAATATCTGGGCCGGGTTTGGGGTGTTATAGGCACATGCTGTGTGGGATGCTATAGACCGTGTAGAGGGTTTATACGGCCGTGTGGCTAGGCCATGTAACAGACTGTGGTCATATGATAATTGCAAAATCAAGATATAAGGGAGACACGATCGTGTGGTAGGTCGTGTGGAGGGTTCTAGCATGTGAGATTCGAACTATCCTAAGGTTCTAAAGGGACATGGTCATGTGTCCACATGCCCGTGTGGCAGACTGTGTGGCCCTATCCTAGGCACAATTTTACCTCGATTCTCTAGTAAAAGAAAACACATCTTTCACTGAGAGTGTTTGATGTTCCTTACGATCAAATCTAATCTGATTCACCTAAATCAAGTCCTTCAACGACAAATTCACACGAATTAACCTCGGGTATCAAGATTAGCGAAGATTTTGGCAAGATCTATGAAGGACCGTTTAATTGATCACAAAATTAACGTGGATAGAAATTCTACAAAAATTCGAGATTAAACAACAAAATTAAGATATACTTACCGATTCTTTGGCAAAGATTAAGGATGTTATTTGGTGATACCCCAAAGAAATCCAGAATGAGGTTGATCCGATATGAGAAAGAAAATATTCAATAGTAAAAGATTAAAAATATGATGTAAGGGAAGAGAGATAAAAGAAAAAGAGAATAAACAAAAAGATGGAGAGCAAATTCTATTGGGATTTGAAAAGGATCAAATTGAAATTCTAATTAGGAAAAGAAGATAGATGGTAGAATTCTAGTTCTATTGGAATTTTGAGGAAGGAGTAAGATATGAATTCTAATTAGGAAAGAACTGGTTAAATTCCTAGGGTTCTACACTTGAAGTTTTTCCAAATAATTTGCCAAAGTTTGAAATTAAAATGAAAGGGGAGGAGGAAAAGGCTCGAACTCGGGTTTTTAAGGGGGAACTAACACTTAACCATTGATTGTCACCCATTTCTGGTTTGTTTCTGACGCTTAACCATATTGATATGTTTTTGGAGTGTTTTTGGTGAAATTATGAAATAAAAATGGAAAGAGGGGGCTTGAACTTGGGTCTGTAGGGGTACCAACGCCTTAACCATTGGGCTACTGCCTAGGAAGGGCTCTAGCGTGCTAACCTTTAGGCTTAAGCCTATTTCTTATTTAGTTTTTACCCCCAACAATGTTTATTTTAGTGTGGTTTTTATTCCAGCTTGCTAAAAATTAAAAGAAAAAGAAATAGGAGGAGTGAGGTTTGAACCTAAGCTCTCTAGGGAGGAAAGCTATCACTTAACCATTAGGCCTGAAGCCTACTTCTTGCTTAATCTTATTTCTTAATTGTATATATTTATTTCGAGTTCAACTTACATATTCTTTATTAGCTTACACATTTACTCAAAAAAAATTTATTAACTTATTTAACTTATAGTTCTAGCATATTCCATCTTAGCCTATATAAAACAATTAATACTTATAGTCAAGTCTCAATATTAATATTTTTAATTCATTTCACCCTTAGTAAACTCCAATAAAATGACTTAGATACATGGAAACCATCAAGCCTAATATTCATTTCTTATTTAACATACAACATAAGTAACATTCTTAATTTAATAATTAAATCATGTGTACAATATAAAATAATTTAATAAGGGCAATAATTTAAAGAAAATTCTAGAACTGATAATTAAAACTCATTTAATTTTTAAAGCAAAGTTTAAGGATTAAATCATAATTTTAGTAAAACATTTTTGTAAAATCGAGAGTAAAATTATGGAATTATCCAAATAAGACTTCATCATGCAAATTTTCAAGTCATTTCACACCATTTAGGGACTTCAATTACATAGCACAAAAATCAAGACTAAATTGCAAGGATAACAAAACATGCCCAACCTACATATGACACATTGACACCTATACATATTATTTCGTGTTTTCATGCCAATTTTTCCTATCCTAACATATCATATATCATACATAGATCACACAAATCATGCTTAATTACACTAAAACATACATTAACACACTTTAACAATCATGTGTATTCAAGCTTAAATCCAATCAATCAATCAACAGCAAACCCAATTCTTCTATCCCCATTTTTAGGATGTTACAAATATAATAGATACATATAATTTTGGGAAAAAACTAAATACAATATTTATGTTTGAAAAAAATAGAGAAAATCAAACTTGTATTTTAATATATAATAATAATAATAATAAATTAAAGGGTAATTTCATCATTATCCAACTGAGTTGGTATCCAGCTGATTCGTGACATCAACTTAGTTAAATGCTTAATATATGAGCAAATTATGACACACGTACAATGTGTATGAAAAATAAAATTATGGAACAAATATTTGTAAAAAAATTGATATAAATTAACCATGGGAGTTAGGTGAGATGGCAATGGTCTCTCCTACCTTAACCAGTGGTCGAAGGTTCGATCCTTGCTCTGCTTGTGGAGCAACTTGAAAAGTCGTGGCCAGCATCTACCCCCTTAATGGGCGTACAGAATGCAAATGATTAGTTATTGAGCTCGCTCCAGTAGGATACCTTAAGAAATAAAAAAAAAATCGATATAAATTACAACTTTGGTTGAATGGTAATTACAAATATGAAAATTTAAAAAGACATGAGTTCAAATATTATTATGTGAGTATATAGTACCTCCCAAAATAATGCAATTTACTTTGTAAAGAGAGGTATTTTTGTAACACCCTTTACTCGTATTCAACGTCAGAATAGGGCTCGAGGCATTTCCGAATTTATAACACAAGCAATCACACAATTCCAAGTCATAAAATTTGCGTCCAAATTAAAAACATTCATATTCAATCATATAGTCCCTTATACGAGCCTACGGGGCTCAAAATATGCTTTGGAGGTGGTTCGGGACTAAACCGAGAACTTTAGAAATTTTTACAGAACTTAGAAAATTTTTCATGTTACAGGGCTCACACGCTCGTGTGGTCCAAAGGACACGCCCGTGTGACCTTTAGACATGGCCATGCTACAAGCCGTGTTCAAAATAGGGAGCTCTTTGACTTGTGCCACACACATGTGTGCTAGGCTGTGTGGTCGATTTAATTTTCATGATTTTTCATAAAATAGGTACAGACTTCACATGGCCAGGGCACACGCTCGTGTTCGAGGCCGTGCCGTCCACACGGCTGAGACACACGCTTGTGTCTCTGCCTGTGTGCTCAATACTGAGCATTTTGTTTTGCAACAACTAAGGTGCAGGGGACACACAGCTGAAACACACGCCCATGGGGCAAGCCGTGTGTCACACACGGCCTAGACACACGCCAGTGTGTCTACCCGTGTGGACAAAAAGAAGGCTATTTACCAAGCTATTTTGTCACCCTTCCATGCACAAACCTACACAACAAACATAGAACCATTCCAAGTATATACATAAAACCAAATCAGCCACAAACAAGATATCAGTACATCATTCACATACTATCATTTATCACATACAACCACCACATACTTATCAACTCAAACATTGCGAATTTCTCACATCCATGAAAAGCATCATCATATGCATATATATATATACTTAAACTAATATTAGCCAATTTCAATGGCCATTTACGAAATGAATTTTCAACCAACATAAGCCAACACATTTGGCTAAATCAATTATGACACATAACAAAATGACCAAGTCCCTATACATGCCATAACTCAAAATATTAGAATCAATGGTTTTCTGATCCTCGAGTTGGCTTGGTGACACTATAAGACAAGGGAAAAGAAAGGGTAGTAAGCTATATAGCTTAGTAAGTTCCTATGCAAATAATAAGCATTACAGTCACACATGTAACATACGAATAACATGATAAACTTGGCATAAATAGTATTTAGGTATTCTAATCATAACTTACTCATAACCTTATCGAGGGTTCATCACATAATGAGCTCATTACTCAATAAGTTTTACGTACGTACCTGTACCAACTCGCAACATAACCATAGCCTTTTACAACTTTGACATTCTTGTTGAATTTCCTGTTGAACCACATGGAATACTAAAGGATAATCGGGACATCTAGTACACACATAGTATCATACCAGTGTCATATCCCAGATATGGTCTTACATGGGATCTTGTATCGATGCCAATAGCCCAGCTATGGTTTTACATGAAATCTCATATCGGTGCCACATCCCAGATATGGTCTTACACAAAATCTCAAATAACTCTAATGTCATGACATTTGTATCCTAACTATTCCTAAGGTTCAACAGCGATTTCTCGCTTGTTGAACTTTGTCGATTACGTTCGAAGAGTAAATCACAATTCATACAATATTAAAGCAATTAAAGAATAAATAATAATGTATTATTTGTAACACCCCTAACCCGTATCCGTCGCTGAATTAGGGTTATGAGGCATTACCGATCATAGCACAGTTCAGAACAGACATTTATTACAAATCCAGCTTAGTAATTTATAACTCATCAGAACACTTATCTTAATCACTTTTGAACTTAAATCTACTATATTACTTTCATTGGCAAATTTTAAAAATTATTCAGATATATATATATATATATATATATATATATATATCATTACACATCATATACCAAACATATAATAACTATTTACCATAAGCTAATTATCAAACACCTCATTTTATAATCTAAGCATGTTCACATATTAATATCAATTATCAACCACACAAAAATGCAATTTTGGTTATCATACATTATGGCTGAATATAAATATGGTTATTAACAAACATGATACGCATTCACATCTAAACAAAATGAACCATAACTCAATTTAGGTATCACTCATTTATGCGGCATTGATTTCATTTAAACTAACATGATTTAAAACTAAACTTACTTCTTTTCTAATCACCAAAACCCTGCGCATATGACCTTGATATCTTAAGCCATTTTAAGCACAAATAACAACTACAAATACTCATAGTTCACATGCCAATTTTATATGCTTTAATATGTGCCAAAATTTCATTCATATAATCAAGCTAAATTGTTTTTTATTAGGTCATTCTATATAACATTCAATACAATATATATATTTAGATAAATATTATAAACAAAATATCATGCTTATCTTTATAGTTCCAACGCCTTGTTCATATATACAAATATACTTACATTATCAAAGAAACCAAACCTCAAACATTAATAAACCACTAGAACTTCATTTCATCTATATGCCATTATAAACCAATTACTAAACTAACCACATATATAGTTTGAAACTTATACCAAACTTATTTATTTCATTTTCGTTTTCTAACATTCAAAACATATACATTCATGCCTTTATAAACCGACCCTAATTAATCAAACAGCACAGCCGAACATACAACACAACCAAACCATATATTTAGCCATTTTAATTCATCACATATCCGAATACACAAGCACATTATAACCAATTTTGTAGCAACCCATAAGGCCGAACATGCACAAATTACTACATACCATATAACCTAACTTAATGAACATTCCATCAATAATATACTTAACATCTCACTTATATTTTCAAATCTGCACCTCAAGACTTATACCTATCATAAACCATGACTTAACTCAAGCACTCATTAGCAAATCATATCAACCAAGTTACACATAAACTCACCTTGACCGAGATCATACACACAAACATAAACATAGCAACCATGTTTCACATATAATAAGCCAAGGCCAAATTGCTAAAACCAAACACATAAAGCACTTAACCAAGAACACATAAAACCGAACTTAAACATAGTGATCAAGCCATTTTCGCATGGCTATATATATACATGTTCCAAAATCAAACATTCCATCTATGCCATACATGTCATAAGCCTAAATTCAAATTAGTGAAATACTGAAAAACTGTCAATAGTGTGATAGGCTTTGCTGACGATCCCCAAGCTCGTAACGTGACTTCAAAATCTATAAAACAAAGGTAAACAAAAACACACACATAGTAAGCTATTTAAGCTTAGTAAGTCATAAGCAAAATATATATCAATGATTGTATATTAACACTAAGTTAATATGACCAAATATACATATTCTCAAATAACAAGTAATCATTTTAATCATACAAATGCAGAATTACACATGAACAAATATATAAATCTCACTACTAATATCACATATATCTCATTTGGCCGAGTATACACAATCACATATGCTTACACATAATTCACATTTATAACTTAAACATTTATGCAATCAATTGAACATCCAACTTACCATATTTTCACAACTTAGGATAAGCACATACCTGAATCTTTTTATTCGATTTCACAATCGGTCTTTACTTAACATTGCCCGTTGAACCGTTCAGAATTAAAAAGGATACGCAGATAGTCGGAAGCTCGTACAATGCCAACGTCCCAGACGTGGTCTTACATGTAATCTCATATCGATGCCACTATCCCAGATAGGGTCTTACACGAATCAAATACGATCCAATGTCCAAGACATGGTCTTACACGTAAACACAAGTCGATGCTAACATCCCAGACGTGGTCTTACACGATAACACATATCGAAAATCCTATGTCATAACATATGTATCCTATCTATTCCTAGGGTTCGTACGGGACTTTCGAACGTTGAATCTCGATCGAATCAAACTCGAAACATAGTTCCTTATCTCATGATCATCTCCGGCCAAAACACACACACACACATATATATATATATATATATATATATATATATTCGAATAATTCAATTCATCACATAACATTTATATATTCTCAATTTAACAACATTTAAATGCTTATAGTCTTACCTCGGATATCGACGGACGAAATCGACTACTCGACTACTTTCAACTTCCCTAGATCTAATTTCGTTTTCTTTCGTTCTTGATCTAAATAAATTCAAATTTAACTAATTTAATCACACATTCATTCAATTTAATCCAAAAACACATAAATGGGAAAATTACCATTTTGCCCCTGACATTTCACACTTTTTGCAATTTAGCCCCTATTGCATAAAACACAAAATACACAAAATTTACATATACCATAGCTAGGCCAAATCTTCCTATAGTCCATCTAAGCCCACACATTTCATTTATTTCACATTTTAGTCCTTTAGAATATTATTTTTACAATTTAGCCCTAATTACTCAAATTCACCAAAAATTCCAAGACAAAAAACATGTTAATCATTCACATATCTTTAATATTTCATCAACAAACAACAAAAATCACAAGCTATCATCAATGGCAAAATACAAAATCATCATCAACTTCAAAATTTCAAGCATGGGTTTTGTAGTACTTGAAGCAACGATCTTAAAAACATAAAAATTATCAAAAACCGAGCTAGTTACATACCTTAATCAAGCTTGGCTATGGCCGAATGTGGCTTGTTCTTCTTTATTTCTTTTTCTTTTAGTTTCGGCAAAAAAATATGAGTATGGCTTTTTAATTTATGATTGTTTATTATATTAACTTATAATTTGTTAATTATTATTTTAACTTTTATATTTAACATAAAAACTATATAATATATCCTTAATGTCGTCCACTACCTTATTAATGGCTAAATTACAACATAAAGCCTCCATATTAAAAGAACAGCCATTATTCAGCCCCTTTGAATTTAACCATTAAATTTTCGTTTTGCGAGATTAAGCCATTTTACTAAGTCGGGCACTCAAACGACAAAATTAAAACACGAAAATTTCACAGAAGCAAATTCACACATAATAAACACAGAAAATAATTTTAAAATATTTTTCAGACTCAGATTTGTGGTCCCGAAAGCACTGTTCTGATTAGGGTCAAAATTGGACTGTTACAACTCCCCCCCCTTAGGGATTTTCGTCCCCGAAAATCTTATCGATGAATAGGTTCAGATAACGCTCTTTCATTGTATCCTCTGGTTCCCAAGTTGCTTCCTCAACTCTGTGCTTATGCCACAGTACCTTAACTGAAGGAATTTTCTTATTTCGTAATTCTTTAATCTCGCCAGCTAGAATGCGAATCTGTTCTTCTTCATATGTCAGATCGGACTTAATCTCAATCTCTGGCGAACTAATCACATGTGAGGGATCCAATCGGTATCTATGGAGCATTGAAACATGGAATACATTGTGAATCTTTTCCAGTTCAGGTGGTAACAGCAGTCTATAAGCAACCGGCCCGATATGCTTGATAATCTTATACGGTCCAATGAATCTCGGACTCAATTTGCCTTTACGACAAGATCTGAGTATTTTCTTCCACGGTGAGACTTTCAAAAAGATTTTATCTCCAATCTGAAACTCTATATATTTTCTTTTCAGGTCTGTATACGATTTCTGACGATCCGATGCTGTTTTCAGACTATCGCGAATCACTTTCACTTTCTGTTCAGTCTCTTTAATCAAATCGACCCCGTGTATCTTATTTTCATTGAGTTCAGTCCAATACAATGGTGTACAACATTTACGACCGTACAAAGCCTCGTCAGGTGCCATTTTGACACTAGATTGAAAGCTATTATTATACACAAATTCAATCAAAGGTAACTATCGTTCCCACGTACCTTCAAACTCGAGAATGCAACATCTCAACATATCCTCAAGTATCTGAATAATCCGTTCAGACTGTCCATCTGTTTGCGGATGGAAAGCAGTGCTAAAGTGTAGTTTCGTACCTAAAGCTTCTTGCAGTTTTTTCTAAAACTGCGATGTGAACCTCGGGTATCTGTTCGAAACAATAGAAATAGGAACTCCGTGCAATCTCACAATCTGAGAAACATATAATTCAGCCAGCTTATCAAGCGAATAATCTGTACAAACCAAAATAAAATGAGCCGATTTAGTCAATCTATCCACAATAACCCAGATTGCATCTTTCTTGCTCGGTGTCAACGGTAAACCAGATAAAAAATCCATAGTGACTTTGTCCCACTTCCACTCGGGTATCATAATCGGCTGAAGTAACCCAAAAGGTACTTGATTCTCGGCTTTTACTTGTTGACAGATTAAAAATTTCGAAACAAAGTCAGATATGCCTCGTTTCATACCAGGCCACCAGTAAAGCTGTTTCAGATCATTATACATTTTCGTACTACCCGCGTGAACAGATAACTGACTGCTATGAGCTTCATTCAAAATCATCTGAATCAATTCTAAATTTCTCAAAACACATATTTGGTTTCTGAACCTCAAACAACCATTTATATCAACTCGAAACTCAGATTCAACATTCGATTTACATTGAGCTCGCTTTGCTAACAAATCATTATCAACTTTCTGAGCATCACAAATTTGTTGAACAAACAACGGTCTTGCTTTTAATTCAGCTATTATCAAACCATCATCAAATACAACCATATGAGCATTTATTGCACGCAAAGCAAATAATGATTTTTGACTTAAAGCATCCGCAACGACATTAGCTTTTCCCAGATGATAGTCAATCATAAGCTCGTAGTCTTTTAACAACTCTAACCGTCGACCTTGTCTCAAATTTAGATCTTTCTGAGTTATCAAATACTTCAGGCTTTTGTGATAAGAATAAACATGACATTTCTCACCGAACAGATAGTGGCGCCATATCTTCAACGCGGACACAATAGCTGCCAATTCCAAATCATGTGTCGGATAGTTCTTTTCATGCGGCTTTAACTGTCTCGAGGCATAAGCTATGACTTTGCCTTCCTGCATCAGAACACAACCCAGACCACTCAAAGATGCATCACTATAAATGACAAATTCTTTACCCGATTCTGGCTGAACTAACACTGGAGCTTCAGTCAAAAGAGCTTTCAACTGATCGAAACTTTTTTGGCACTTTTCTGACCACTCGAACTTAACCTCTTTCTGTAACAACTTCGTTATTGGTGTTGCAATCATAGAGAAACCTTTCACAAATCGTCTATAGTAACCAGCAAGTCCCAGAAAACTCTGAACTTTAGAAACATTTCTCGGAAGTTTCCAATAAAGTATAGCTGAAATTTTACTAGATCAACCCGAATACCCGATGCTGATACAACATGGCCCAGAAAACTGACTTCGCATAACCAGAACTCACATTTACTAGACTTTGCATACTTTGCATACAACTATTTATCTCGCAAAGTCTGTAACACAAGTTTCAGATGTTCGACATGTTCGGTTTCATCATGGGAATAAATCAAAATGTCATATAAGAATACTACCACAAACCGATCCAGATACTATCTGAAGATTCGATTCATCAAATCCATGAAAATAGCAGGTGCATTAGTAAGTCCGAAAGGCATAACCAGAAAGTCATAGTGTCCGTACCTCATTCGGAAAGCAGTCTTTGGCACATCAGAGTTTAACTCACAACTGATAGTAGCCTGATCTCAAATCTATTTTTGAAAATACTATAGCCCCTTTCAACTGATTGAACAGATCGTCAATCCGCAGCAACGGATACTTATCCTTTATAGTCACTTTATTGAGCTGTCTGTAGTCGATACACATTCTCATAGTTCCATCTTTCTTTTTCACAAATAAAACTGGTGCACCCCAAGGAGAGAAACTCGGTCGCGTAAAACCTCTATCTGTGAACTCTTGCAACTAAGCTTTCAATTCTTTTAATTCCGTAGGTGCCATTCTGTATAGAGCTATCGATATCGGAGTCGTCCCCGGCACTAATTCAATACCAAAATCAACTTCTCGAATAGGTGGCAAACCCGATAATTTTTCAGGAAACACATCCGGATACTCGTACACAATAGGTACTGATTCAATCTTTCTTTCGGTTACTTTACTATCAAGCACATTTGCAAAGTAAGCTTTGCAACCTTTTCTTACGTATTTCTGAGCTAACATTGAAGATATCACTGCTAGTAAACCATTCAGATCATTGGATTCAATCCGAATAATCTCATCATTCTGACACCTTAAATCAATAGTCTTCCGTTTGCAGTTCACAATAGCATCATGCAGAGTTAACCAATCCATACCTAGAATTATATCAAACTCATCGAATGGCAACAACATCAAATCAGCCGGAAAACATGAATCTCGAATCATCAACGGACAATTCTTGCACACTTTATCAACCAAAACACACCGGCCTAAGGGGTTCGATACTTTAATCACAAACTCAGTAGACTCTACAGGCAAAGTCTTACTGGATACTAAAGTCTCACACACATAAGAATGAGTCAAACCAGGATCAATCAATGCAACAACACTAGTATCATAGAGAGTGAAAATACCAGTAATAACATCCGGGGATGAGGCCTCCTTGCATGCGCGAATAGCATAGGCTCTGGCAGGTGCACGAGCCTCGGATCTAACAGCTGTATCTTTGGTCCCTCTCTGACTGCCACTCACATTACCTGTATTTCTGGGTGATCTACCTCGAGCTGCAGTGTTACCCGATCTTGTATTCTGTACTGGATTTTCTTCAGCTAACTCTAGGCATTCACGAATATGATGATCCATAGATCCACATTTAAAGCAAGCCCAATCATGCAATCTCCAACTGTCGAGATGTCGTTTACCATAATGTTTACACTCGAGTTGATTTGATCTAACATTATCCACACTAGCTACTGAGGTAGCTCTCAAACTCACAGGTGGTCTATTCCGATCTCTTCTAGAATACCCCACAGTAGCCTTTGAACGACTAGCATTGTCTCAGAACTTCTTTCATGCCGACTGGAATGACTTACTGAGTGATCTCTTACGTGTATCTCTAGCTTTAGAGTTAGCTTTTCTTTTCTCTTTCCCGAGCTCTTCGGCTTTGCAAGCTCGCTCAACAAGTACCACGAACTCTTTTATCTCAAGTATGCCAACTAATAGTATAATGTCTTCGTTCAGCCTATCTTCAAATCTTTTGCACATTATAGCTTCGGTCGAAACACAATCTCGGGCATAACGACTGAGTCTCACGAATTTCCGCTCATACTCTGTCGTGGTCATCTGAACCTATTTCAATTCAAGAAATTCTTTGTGTTTCTAGTCGATAAATATCTAGCTGATGTATTTCTTACGGAACCCAGTCTGAAAAAATTCCCAGGTTACTTGCTCTTTCGAAACCACCGATATTAGTGCATTCCACAAATGATATGCAGTGTCTCGTAGCAAATATATGGCACATTTTAAGCACTCATCAAGGGTGGAAGATAACTTATCAAACACTCTATAGTATTATCGAGCCAGAATTCAGCTCGCTCAGCATCATCATCGTCAGTGGCTCTGAACTCTTCGGCCCCAAGTTTTCTGATTTTATCCACACGAGGCTTAATCAATCTCAATGGATCACTCACTTGAGGTACAACAGGTATCGAAGATGGATTAGTCGGGGGTGGAGGTTGTTGTGCAGCCGGATTAGTCCGGATATATTGAGTAAACCAGTCGTTCATCATTTGGTAAAAGGCTTGTTTAGCCTCTCCCTCCTGGTTACTCGAAGTCGGTCGAGAATCAACCGGCGTTGTCCCTTGCACGGGAGCAGGTGCTATACTCTCAACATCATCAGTTACGGCTCTATCAGGATCCATTACTATACAAAAACACATTTTCAGATATCAGAAGTCATTACACTATCGCAGTATATAAAAATATGGCATGTATAGCTAGACTCACACACGCTACGTTAGTCCTAGAAACGACTAAACCGTAGCTCTGATACCAATCAAATGTAACACCCCTAACCCATATCCGTCACCGAATTAGGGTTACGAGGCATTATCGATCATAGCACAGTTCAAAACAGACATTTATTACAAATCTAGCTGTAACACCCCTTACCCCTATCCATCGCCGGATCAGGGTACGAGGCATTACAGTAATCTTATACACTTCTCCGATACATACATTTCAATTATACATTAAAACCATTCATAGTCACACTCTATGTCCCTATCATGGGCTTACGAGGCCCAAAACAATCATTAAAGTTGGTTCGGAACCAAACCAAAACTTTTCGACATTTAGAAAATTTTTACCAAAACAGGGTCACACGTCTGTGTGACATATGACACGGCCGTGAGGTTCTCACACGCCCATGTCTGGATCTCGTGTATAATTCATAATAATAATAACCAAATCTCTATACATGCCATTCACTTGAAAATAATTAGGAATTGTCATGATTCCAACTTGACAAATTGATAGTGTGATGATACCTCCAACAATGTCCAACCCCGAGCCAACCTGACAACACTAAGAGAAATGGGAAAATGGTGTAAGCTTTATAGCTTAGTAAGTTGGCATATTAATAATAATAAACAATTTAATTAACAATATTAACCCATTTCTCAATAAATATACTCAAGGGAATAGAATTGATATTCACATAGTTTTACCCTTTTTCTTAAGTTTAGCTTAGGCTGTTTTTCTGAGTCACAGTCACTAATTTAATTATTTCATAAGCTACAGAACTCGAAATTAAGATCCATTAATTTTTCATGAAACTATACTCACATATCTTCATACCATAAAATTTCCAGAATTTTTGGTTTAGCTAATCAATACAGTTTATTCATTAAAGACTCCCCTGTTTCACTGTTCGACATCTCTAACACCTCTTCACTAAAATTAAAATTCATCATTATATAGAGTTTGGATAACCTTCCCATTTGTCTCTTTCGAAAGTAGACTCACCAAGGATTTGGAGAATATAAACCATTTTTATACAATTTTTAATGATTTTTTCAAGGCAGAATAGAGGATCACGTAATCATTCTGAACCAGTCTTACAAAAATTTAAATATCTCAAAATATACAAATCCTTTGCTTGCTCTGTTTCTTTTATATGAAAATAGACTCAATAAAATTTAAATAAATATCTCATCCAACATATAATTCAATTTCTATGATTTATGGTGATTTTTCAAAGTCACATAACTGCTACTGTTTCAATCTATTTTACTGAAAATTTTACTTTCCCATGTTTTCTTTATATTACTTCCATATATGCACACATAACACCGAACATATTTAAAACTAGCCATACAAATGAATAATCACACCAATATTTACGAGTACTCATAATGGCGTTTACACCATATCATCCTTACCACAATTTCAATCACGTATCACATATCAAACATATTATGCACATACACACATAGTCACATGCACCCTTGCTCACACGTACATTTGCCACATTTCTCAATTGGTCACTTTCACTCTAGCATTTATTCATAACATGATCGTACCAATCACCAGTAGTAAGTTATCTCGTTGAACCCCTTTAGAAAAACGCCTGATATTCGGTGGTCTCAGCACATAGCTCCACCTACACATAATTCGGCTTTCTTGTACACATGGTGAAGGTCCCTTATCACCCATGTGACCTAGCCATTCCATCTCGTAGCTTTCTTTTCTACATGGTGTCCAGCACTAGGAACCACTCATGTGACCTAGCTACTCATAACCCGTAACTTTCTTGTACACATGGTATACACAGAGTATTACACATGTGACCTAGTTACATATGAAATTTTCCATCTCGTAGCTTTCTTGTGCACACGGTGAAGATTCCTTATCACTTGTGTGACCTAGCTACATATTGCCTGTATCTCTCGGTTTTTCGAAGGTTCAATCGAGAATTTCCCATTCTATACATTTTCATATTGTAGTTATCATTTCCATAATATCTAGCAAAATAATTATTGAACAAGTGAAATAAATGCATTATTTACGTATCAAATTTCCATTTCACATGATAATCATAGTCATAGAAAACACCTTTAAGCACAACATTTCAACCCATTTTCCATGTCACCTATGTCACCTTTTATCATAAACATATTATTAAATCAATTCACCAACATAATATACTAAACATATAATTCAGGAAAATCAATTTAATGCCACAATTTAGGTTTCAAATATACACTACGACATTATTGCATTATTATTAACACACCAACTTACCTCGGATCCAGAAACGGCAATTTACCAAATTTCCTGATTTTCGATTTTCCTCCCGTTCTAGGTCCAAATCTCGTTTTTCGGGGTCTAAAACATCACATTTCACTTATTTAATTAATTTATTACTCAAAACAGTCCCTAACTCAAACTTTGGCAAAATTACAATTTTGCCCCTAAACTTTTCATAAATTACACTTTTACCCTTAGGCTCGCAAATTAAACTTTATTCCTTTTTCTTATGTTTTATGACATGCTGAACATTTTTCCCCTTCTATGGGAACATCAAATTCTCACTCTAACATGTACTTATGAACATTAGGTATTTTTACCGATTATGTCGTTTTACTCGTTTTCATGTAAAATCGCTTAGTAAAAGTTGTTTAACATTATTTCAGCCTTCATATTCTATCATAAAACATCAAAATAAACACATTTCGCCTATGGGTATTTTTCCAAATATGAACCCTAGGTTAAATTATTGCTAGAATAAGCTAAATCATGTTACCGGGACTCCAAAAAAGTAAAGAACATTAAAAACGGGGCTTGGAATCACTTACTATGGAGCTTGGAAGCTTGAAACAAACCCTAGCTATGGAGAACCCTTTTAATTTCATCCTAATGAAGAAGACGGACATATTGGCATTTAAATTTTGTTTTTAATTCATTTAATTCACTAAATTACCAAAATGCCCCTTAAAAAAACTTTTGAAACATACCCATCCATGTCCATTTTTGTCCATCAACTTAACCAATGGTCTAATTATCATTTAAGGACCTCCAATACAATTGGACACCTCTAACATGTAGAACTCAAATTTTGTACTTTTTACAATTTAGTCCTTTTGACTAAATTGAGTGCCCAAACGTCAAAATTTTCGAATGAGATTTTCACGAAATCATTCCGTGAAATTTTAGACCATAAAAATATAAATAAAATAAATTTCTCAACATCGGATTTGTGTTCCCAAAACTACTATTCCGTTTAGGCCTTATTAACAGCTTAGTAATTTATAACTCATCAGAACACTTATCTTAATCACTTTTGAATTTAAATCTACTATATTACTTTCATTGGCATATTTTAAAAATTATTCAGATATATATATATATATATATATATATAATATCATTACACATCATATACCAAACATATAATAACTATTTATCATAAGCTAATTATCAAACACCTCATTTTATAATCTAAGCATGTTCACATATTAAAATCAATTATCAACCACACAAAAATGCAATTTTGGTTATCATACATTACGGCCGAATATATATGGTTATTAACAAACATGATAAGCATTCACATCCAAACAAAATGAACCATAATTCAATTTAGGTATCACTCATTTATGCGACATTGATTTCATTTAAACTAACATGATCTAAAACTAAACTTACTTCTTTCCTAATCACCAAAACTGATACGAACTGGCTCGGGTTGAGTCGAAACGTATGCGGGTTGCCCAATCGTCTACGAGGAGGAATCAAGCCTTCGGAAAAGTAATCGAGAAATATGAATGAATTTGCGGAAGCTTTAAGTGAATAAAAACAAGAAATGGTTCGGTTTGATGAAAAGAAATGAAAATGGATAAATAAAAAAAATAGATAAAGGATAATTTTGATGGAGATGGATAGACGGACTTAAACAAGAATCGGTTCAACACTAAAAAGTGTCACCCCGGGTTCTATAATGTTTAAGGTGGAAAATGGTAATCGATGATGGAAATGAAAATACGAACTTAACTTAAGAAAGATTCAACACTATATAACAGTGTCACCCCGTTTCTTATATCATTAAGGTGGATAGATGAAGATAGGTTGATGAACGCCACACCAAATGAAATTTGGTGATAAGTTCAAAACAAGTCGAAGACGCCACAAGCAAGCTTGATAAGCCTAATGAAACTTGTATGAAAACGAAGAGGAGATAAACTCACTCAAATGAACAAAGTTCATGAGATTTCATTAAAATATGAATTATCCCTTTACAAATGAAAATGGCAAAATATTTATAGCCCATGTGTCTGCCAAATTCTTCAAAGAAATAGAGGGGCTTGGAGGTTCGGCCAAATGCACCTAATTTAAAATATATAATTTTTTCAACATGTGCACTAAATATCCATTAAATATCTCTTAATAATTTAATCATGATTTGTCTCTTTCTCTCCCAAGTGTGCCGTCCATTATGCTTGTTCTTTGTGCACCCATTTTAATTTTAAAAATCATCTCAATAATCATCCATCAATAGCTCATGAAATAATTTAATAATGATTTGTCTCTATCTCTCCCAAGTGTGCCGTCCATGCTTGTTTGACTTCCATAAATGCTTGTCTTATTTTCCAATTGTTTACTTTTACGTGGGTGCCTTCAATTTGTTGTTTATTCCACCATTATCTTGTCGTCCAAATGCATTTGCTCATCATGGTTTATTTAATTTTCATGCTTGCATTTTAAATCACAATATTCTGTCCTTTCTCCATGTGCTTTGCCACCATTTCATGCTTTTAAATCTTCACCCACCATCCATTATCATCCCTTCCACTTCAATTTGTTTTATGTTATGCTCTCATGCGTCCACTCATGCTTGTTTCCTCCATCCGCCCATGTCTTCTTATCCCCATAAAATATCATATTGCAGCATCCCGTTATTCTCAATTGTGGCTGAAAGTCTCCTATGTTGGTCTTCCTCATTACATTAAATAAAGCTCCAAGCATCAAAGGATTTTTAAAATCAAACCATGCTTCCATTGGATTCATGCTACCTACAACAAATTAAATCAACTAATTAATTTATAAAATCAGCACATTACAATGGGCAATTAGACATCAAAAATTCGGCAATCACTAATTAAATTAATTAGTGACACATATTTATTGACACAAATTAATGCATGAAAGAAAACAAATTAATTAAAGCTTGGACAAATTAATTTGGTCACTAATTAAATTATTAGGCCGCATTAATTTGCTGTAGGAATTAATTAATTTGAGGATGCAATTTATTTAAAAAATATTAAATTTAAAATCATCAGCTCAATGAGCTGGAGTGAGCTCGAATAAGCTCAAATTAAACTCGAGTGAACTAATCTGGCTCGATTTAGAAGTGCACCAAAGTGCATATCAGCTTTACGACACTTGGGGCATTGAATTCGAGCTCCATAAATTTGAAAATCATTGGTGCCCCGGGCGTGCTCGTATCAAAAACCCTGCGCATATGACCTAGATATTTTAAGCCATTTTAAGCACAAATAACAACTACAAATACTCATAGTTCACATGCCAATTTTATATGCTTTAATATGTGCCAAAGTTTCATTCACATAATCAAGCTAAATTGTTTCTTATTTGGTCATTCTATATAACATTCAATACAATATATATTTAGATAAATATACTATAAACCAAATGTCATGCTTATCTTTATAGTTCCAACGCCTTGTTCATATATACAAATATACTTACATTATCAAAGAAACCAAACCTCAAACATTAATAAACCACATCAACTTCATTTCATCTATATGCCATTATAAACCAATTACTAAACTAACCATATATACAATTTGAACCTTATACCAAACTTATTTATTTCATTTTCGTTTTATAACATTCAAAACATATACATTCATGCCTTTATAAACCGACCTTAATTAATCAAACAGCACAGCCGAACATACAACACAACCAAACCATATATTTAGCCATTTTAATTCATCACATATCCGAATACACAAGCACATTATAACCAATTTTGTAGCAACCCATAAGGCCGAACATGCACAAATTACTACATATCATATAACCTAACTTAATGAACATTCCATCAATAATATACTTAGCATCTCACTTATATTTTCAAATCTGCACCTCAAGACTTATACCTATCATAAACCATGACTTAACTCAAGCACTCATTAGCAAAGCATATCAACCAAGTTACACATAAACTCACCTTGACCGAGATCCTACACACAAACATAAACATAGCAACCATGTTTCACATATAATAAGCCAAGGCCAAATTGCTAAAACCAAACACATAAAGCACTTAACCAAGAACACATAAAACCGAACTTAAACATAGTGATCAAGCCATTTTCGCATGGCTATATATATATATATATATGTATGTTCCAAGATCAAACATTCTATCTATGTCACACATGCCATAAGCCCAAATTCAACTTAGGAAAATACCGAAAAATTGTCGATAGTGTGATAGGCTTTGCTGACGATCCCCAAGCTCGTAACGTGACTTCAAAATCTATAAAACAAAGGTAAACAAAAACACACACACAATAAGCTATTGAAGCTTAGTAATTCATAAGTAAAATATATATCAATGATTGTATATTAACACTAAGTTAATAAGACCGAATATACATATCCTCAAATATCAAGTTATCATTTTAATCATACGTTCATATATCATATATAAAAATGCATAATTACACATGAACATATATATATATATATATATATATATAATCTCACTACTAATATCACATATATCTCATTTGGCCAAATATACACAATCACATATGCTTACACATAATTCACTTTTATAGCTTAAACGTTTATGCAATCAATTTAACATCCAACTTACCTTATTTTCACAATTTAGGATAATCACATACCTGAATCTTTTTATTTGATTTCACAATCGGTCTTTACTTAACATTGCCCGTTGAACCGTTCAAAGTTAAAAAGGATACGCGGATAGTCGGAAGCTCGTACAATGCCAACGTCCCAGACGTGGTCTTACATGTAATCACATATCGATGCCACTGTCCTAGACAGGGTCTTACACGAATCAAATACGATGGCAATGTCCCAGACATGGTCTTACACGTAAACACAAGTCGATGCCAATGTCCCAGACGTGGTCTTACACGATAACACATATCAGAAATGCTATGTCATGACATATGTATCCCATCTATTCCTAGGGTTCGTACGGGACTTTCAGACATTGAATCTCGATCGAATGGAACTCGAAACATAGTTCACTATCTCATAATCACCTTCTGCCAAAACACAAATATATATATATATTCGAATAATTTAATTCAGCACATAACATTTATATATTCTCAATTTAACAACATTTAAATGCTTATAGTCTTATCTCGGATATCGACGGACGAAATCGACTACTTGACTACTTTCGACTTCCCCCGATCTAATTCCGTTTTCTTTCGTTCTTGATCTAAATAAATTCAAATTTAACTAATTTAATCACACATTCATTAAATTTAATCCAAAAACTCATAAATGGGAAAATTACCATTTTGCCCCTAACATTTCACACTTTTTGCAATTTAGCCCCTATTACATAAAACACAAAAGACACAAAATTTGCATATACCATAGCTAGGCCAAATCTTCCTATAGTCCATATAAGTCCACACATTTCATTTATTTCACATTTTAGTCCTTCAAAATATTATTTTTACAATTTAGCCCTAATTACTCAAATTCACCAAAAATTCCAAGACAAAACATGTTAATCCTTCACATATCTTTAATATTTCATCATCAAACAACAAAAATCACAAGATATCATTAATGGAAAAATACAAAATCATCATCAATTTCAAAAATTCAAGCATGGGTTTTGTAGTACTCGAAGCAACGATCTCAAAAACATAAAAATTATCAAAAATTGAGCTAGTTACATACCTTAATCAAGCTTGGCTATGGCCGAATGTGGCTTGTTCTTCTTTATTTCTTTTTCTTTTAGTTTCGGCACAAAAAAGATGAGCATGGCTTTTTAATTTATGATCGTTTATTATATTAACTTATAATATGTTAATTATTATTTTAACTTTTATATTTAACATAAAAATTATATAATATATCCTTAATGTCGTCCACTACCTTATTAATGGCTAAATTACAACATAAAGCCTCCATATTAAAAGAATAACCATTATTCATTCCCTTTGAATTTAACAACTAAATTTTCATTTTATGCGATTAAGCCCTTTTATTAAATCGGGCACTCAAACGACGAAATTAAAACACGAGAATTTCACATAAGTAAATTCACACATAATAATCACAGAAAATAATTTTAAAATATTTTTTGGACTCAGATTTGTGGTCCTGAAACCACTGTTCCGATTAGGGTCAAAATTGGACTGTTACATTATTTACATACGAACTTACCTCGGTACAAAAATAGTAAAAATGGGACCTAATCGTCAAATGCTTTATTTTTCCCCCGATCTAGGTCTAAACCTCGTTTCTCTTAATCTATAATAGCAAATTTAACTCATTTATTATTCACATTATTTAATTCAGTCTAAAAATCTTATTATGGCAAAATTACATTTTTGCCCTTAACTTTTGACATCTTTACATTTTGGTCCCTAGGCTCGTAAGATGAAACATGTTCAATTTCTTTAATGTACAAGCCTAGAAGAACCATTTTTATAACTAAAACAACCCATATTTTTCATTTATTAACATTTTTACAACATATTTTACAACTTTTACAAACAAGTCATTTTAGGCATTTTCACCGAAAATCACTTAGCAAAAGTCGTTTATCATACACCAAACATGTATTTTCTACCATTAGACATCAAAATACACAAACATCCATCATGGGTAAAATTTTAGACCTTTACATCTCTTTAAATTGATGGTAGAAATAGAAAAATATTGAGTTACAACGACTTCAAAAATGTAAAGAGCTTTAAAAACGGGGCTAGAACGGACTTACAATCGAGTTTGGAAGCTTGGAAAACCCTAGCCATGTTTTCCCTTGTGAATTTCGGCCATGGGAGGAAGATGGAAAAAAATTGGCTTTAATTTTGGCTTTTTAATTCTTTTTTATTATCAAATTACCAAAATGCCCTTAATGAAAAATTTTAGAAACATAACAAACCGTGTCCATTTTTGTCCACCAACTTAACCAATGGTTCGATTACCATTTAAGGACCTCTAATTTAAAATCACATAGCAATTGGACACCTCTAACATATAGAACTCAAATTTTGCACTTTTTGCAATTTAGTTCTTTTGACTAAATTGAGTGCCCAAACGTCAAAATTTTCGAACAAAATTTTCACGAAATCATTCCATAAAACTGTAGACCATAAAAATATAATAAAAATGATTTTTATGTCAGATTTGTGGTCCCGGAATCACTGTTTTGACTATACCCAAAATTAGGCTATTACAATTTTGATCTCACCCCAACCAAGTTGGTATCCAGTTAACCCATGATGCTAAATCAAAATATTTAAAATAAGTATAGGTATAGATACATATGATTTGAGAAAAACTAATTATGATATTTATCTTTGAAAACAATAGATAAAAACTAATAAAAATAATTTTATTTATTATTTAAGTTTATTTAAATAATTTGAAAAAAAAGTTTATCCAATTTATCACCTAAAAAGATCTACCAGTTATTATAAATTTCATTTGATTGAATTATAAAACAATTATAGTAGGTAATATCATTCTAAGCGACAACTCTTGGGTACTTATGATTACATTATTTTGAGTTATGGCATGTATATGAACTTGGTCTTTTTGTTATGTGTCATAATTGATTTGGCCATATGTGTTGGCTCCAATAGTTGATAATTCATTTTGTAAATGGCCATTTGATATTGGCTAATATTGGTTAAGTATATATACATATGATGATATTCTCATGAATGTGAGGAATTGCATGATTTGAGATGCTAAGTAGGTGATATTTGTGTGTGATAAATGATAGTATGTAAATAATATGTGGATGCCTTGTGTATGGCTGATTGGGTTGAAAGTATATGATTGGATGAGTGCTATGTTTTGTTGTGTAGGTTGGAGCATGGAAGGGTGGCAAAAAGGCTTGGTAAACAGCCTTATATTTGTCCATACGGGTAGACACACGGGCATGTGTCTAGGCCGTGTGTGACACACGACATGCCCCACAGGCATGTGTTTCAGCCATGTGTTCCCTGCACCTTATTATTGCAAAATAGAATGCTCAGTAATGAGCACATGGGCAGAGACACGGGCGTGTGTCTCAACCGTGTGGATGGCACGGTCTCGAACACGGCCGTGTACCCTGGCTGTGCGAAGTCTGCACCTATTTTATGAAAGTTTATGAAAATTTATTCGATCACACGGCCTAAGCACACGGGCGTGTGACTTGGCCATGTGACCTCAATTTGATGATGACATCATAAACATAATTCTCCCTAATTTGAACACGGCCTGAAGCATGGGCATGTCATAGGATCACATGGGTGTGTCCCGAACCAACACGGGCGTGTGACCCCCTTTTCATAAAAATTTTTTTAAGTTTCTCAAAATTTTAGAAAGTTTTTGGTTTAGTCCCGAACCTCTTCCGATGCATGTTTTGGGCCTCGTAGGCTCATTTTAGGGACGATATGAATGTTTTTGAAAATTTTTAAATTTGAATGGAATATCATGTCTCGGTTTTGAATGTTTGCTTGCAAATAAGTATAGTAATGCCTCGTACCCGATCCCGGCGTCGAATGCGGGTAAGGAGTGTTACATTTAGTGGTATCAAAGCTACGGTTTAGTCGACTCTCGGACTAACGTAGCGTGTGTAAGAGTCTAGCTATACATGCCATAAAAGAACTGAATAGTGTGATGACTCTTGACAACTTTAAATTGTGTTTACATATAGTAATGGATCTCAATCGAGCTGAGGCTGATGAAGTCGAAAGTAATGCGTCGGCTCTCGCTCAAGGGGTAGCACCGTCTAATAGTAGACCCCCTACGGTTAGTCAAGGAGAAAGAGGCAGGGAAGCCTTTCTCCATATGATGAATAAGTGGTATACAGAATTTGTTCGAATAAATCCGAATGCCCAACCTCCTCCACCCCCACCCATTCCTCGACCGGTTCTCGTAGCTCCACAAAGTATGGACTTTGTATGAGTAAGCCCTTAGTTGATAAAATTCAAAAGCATGGGGCTGAAGATTTCCGAGCTAATATGGATGATAATCCCAAGAGAGCTGAGTTTTGGCTCAAAAACTCCATCAGGGTATTTGATGAGTTGTCCTGCACACCAGATGAGTGTTTAAAGTGTGATATCTCGCTTTTGAGAGATTCTGCATACCATTAGTGGAATACACTTGTATCTGTAGTTCCGAGAGAAAAGGTAATCTGGGACTTCTTTCAAGAGGAGTTCCGAAATAAGTATATTAGCCAATGGTTCATCGACCAAAAATGTAAAGAATTTCTTGAGTTGAAACAGGGTCATATGACAGTGACTGAATATGAGCGAGAATATGTCAAACTGAGCAAATACGCTCGAGAGTGTTTCTGCGGAGGCTATTATGTGCAAAAGATTTGAAGATGGATTGAATGAAGATATTCGTGTGTTAGTCAAGATCTTAGAGCTGAAATAGTTTGTGGTATTGGTTGAACGGGCTTGTAAGGCCGAAAAATTGAACAAAGAGAAGAGGAAAATTGATCTTGAAGCTAGAGACTCGAGGAAAAGACTGATGAGTAAGTCATTCCCATCTCAGTCTAAGAAATCGAAAGAGATGTATTCTTGTTCGAATGTTTTAGTAGGGTATTCATGCAGAGATCGTGAGAAACAACATTCGAGTTTTAAACCTCAAGCTATTTTGATGGCAAGTGTGGGTAATGTAAAGTCTAATAGGCCCAAATGTCAACATTGTGGAAGAAGACATCCCGACAAATGTAGAATGAATGACCGCTTCTTTTAAGTGTGGTTCTCAAGATCCTTTTATCATAGATTGCTTGAAGATGGCAGAGAAAGAAATTTCAGAGTGCAAGGCCTAGTAATACTGCTTCTAGAGGAAGACCTCCGAGGAATATTGGAAATGGAGCCAGTAGTAAAGGTGTGACAAAAGAAACCGCGGTGAGATTCGAAGCTCAAACACCTACTAGAGCCTATGCCATCCATGTTCACGAAGAAGCGACATCTCCCGATATTATTACTGGTACTTTTTCTCTTTATGATACTGATGTTATTGCATTAATTGACCCTGGATCTATTCATTCGTATGTTTGTATGAATTTGGTAAATAATAAGAAATTGCCTATTGAGTTTACCGAATTTGTGATTAAGGTGTCTAACCCTTTAGGCAAGCATGTTTTAGTTGACAAAGTACGTAAGAAATGTCCTTTGAGAATTAGAGGTCACTGTTTTCCGGCTGACTTGATGTTGTTGCAATTTAATGAGTTTGATGTCATTTTGGGTATAGATTGGCTGACATTGCATGATGCTATAGTAAATTGTAGACAGAAAGTTATTGAATTGAAATGTAAAAATGGTGAAATTCTTCGGGTTGAATCAGATGAGTCAGATAGATTGTCTGTGGTGATTTCTTCAATGTCAGCTCAGAAATGTATAAGAAAAGGGTGTGAAGCTTACCTAGCATATGTGTTAAACATGAAAGAGTCTGAATTGAAAATTGAATCGGTGCCGGTGGTGTGTGAATATTCGGATGTTTTTTTCCAGAGGAGTTACCAGGATTGCCTCCAATTAGAGAAGTTGAGTTTGGTGTTTAGTTAGTACCCGATGTTTCACCGATATCGATTGCTCCGTATAGAACGACTCTGACTGAATTGAAAAAGTTAAAGACTTAGTTGCAAGAGTTGACAGATAAGGGTTTTGCGAGACCAAGTTATTCTCCCTGGGGTGCTCCAGTGTTGTTCGTAAAGAAGAAAGACGGGACTATGAGACTTTGTATAGATTACCGACAGCTCAATAAGGTAACCATTAAGAACAACTATCCTTCGCCGATGATTGATGATTTATTTGACCAACTGAAAGAAGCAACAGTGTTCTCGTAGATAAATTTGAGATCTGGTTACTATCAGTTGAGAGTAAAAGAGTCGGATGTGCCGAAAATCGCTTTCAGAACAAGGTACAAACATTTTGAATTTCTTGTCATGCCTTTTGGACTGACAAATGCTCATGCAGTTGTTATGGACCTAATGAATCGAATCTTTAGATCGTACTTGAACAAGTTTGTAGTTGTTTTTATTGATGACATACTGATTTATTCTCGTAATGAGTCCGAGCATGCCGAACACTTGAAAACTGTTTTGCAGACTTTGAGAGATAAGAAGTTGTATGCTAAGTTTAGTATAAGTGAGTTTTGGCTCCGAGAAGTCGAATTTTTAGGACATATTATCTTAAGAGATGGTATTTGAGTTGATCCAAGTTAGACTTCGGCAATTGTTGATTAGAAATAGCCAAGGAATGTATCTAAAGTCAGAAGCTTTTTGGGCTTAGCCGGTTACTACCACCGATTCGTCAAAGGGTTTTCGATGATTGCTACACCTATGACCAAGATGTCAAATTTGTATGATCCGAAAAATGTCAGCCCTATGACCAAGAGTTTTGAGAAGTTGAAGGCTTCATTGACTGAGGCACCGATTTTAGTGCAACCTGGACCTGGAAAGAAGTTTGTGATTTATAGCGATGCGTCACTGAATGGATTGTGATGTGTATTGATGCAAGAGGGCAAAGTGATTGTCTATGCCTCAAGACAGTTGAAACCACAAAAGAAGAATTATACGACACATGATTTAGAGTTAGCCGCCATTGTGTTTGTTCTAAAAATTTAGAGATATCATTTGTACAGTGAGAAATGTTATGTTTTTACGGATCACAAAAGTTTGAAGTATTTGATGACTCAGAAAGATTTAAATTTGCGACAATGAAGATGGCTTGAGTTACTGAAAGACTATGAGTTGGTGATTGATTATAACCCGGGTAAGGCGAATGTAGTTACAGATGCCCTGAGTAGGAAATCCTTGGTTGGCTTGAGAGCAATGAACACGAGGCCAACCTTGTCCGATAATAATTCGAGTATAGCTGAGTTGAGAGCTAGACCATTATTTCTTCAGCAAATTTGTAAAGCTAAAAAATGTGACTGTGATTTGCAAGCCAAGAGAACTCATTGTGAATTGGTTAGTGATTCAAATTTTCATGTCAGATCTGATTGTTTCGAGGTAGAGTTTGTGTACCAAAAAATGATGAACTTATTCAGAAAATTCTTCATGAGGCGCATAATGGTTGTTTATCTGTGCATCCGGGTAGTATGAAAATATATAATGATTTGAAGAAATTGTATTGGTGGTTCAGTATGGAAAGAGATATCTCCGAGTTTGTTTTGAAATGTTTGATTTGTCAATAAGTAAAAGCCGAACACCAAGTACCTTCGGGTTTACTTCAGACAGTGATAGTACCCGAATGGAAATGGGACAGAATTACGATGGATTTCGTAACTAGATTACAGCTGACTCCGAAAAAGAAAGATGTCGTTTGGGTCGTTGTTGATAGATTGACGAAATCGGCTCATTTTATTCTGATACTTACCGATTATTCACTTGATAAGCTAGCTGAGTTATACATTTCTGATATTGTAAGATTGCATGGGGTGCCTACTTCGATTATTTCGGATAGAGATCTAAGGTTCACTTCAAGATTTTGGAAGAAGCTACAAGATGCTTTGGGTACGAAATTGAATTTTAGTACTACATTTCATCCACAAATCGACGGTCAATCCTAAAGGGTAATTCAGATACTTGAAGATATGTTTCGATGCTGTGTTCTAGAATTTGAGGGTAGTTGGAAAAAATATCTACCATTGGTTAAATTTGCCTATAACAATAGCCATCAGTCGAGTATAAAAATGGTACCTTATGAGGCATTGTATGGCCGCAAGTGCCAAACACCTTTATATTGGACCGAGCTTAACGAGAAATAGATTCACGGGGTTGACTTGGTTAAGGAAACCGAAGAAAAAATAAAGGTAATCTGAGATTGGTTGAAAGCTACTTTAGATCGACAAAAGTCGTATGCAGACTTAAAAGGAAAAGAGATCGAATTTTAGGTCGGTGGCAAAGTCTTAATGAAAGTATCTATGTGGAAGAAGATTCTATGATTTGACTGTAAAGGCAAGTTGAGCCATGTTTAATTGGGCCGTATGAAGTTATTGAAAGAATAGGAATAGTGGTATATCGATTAGCTTTACCGGCAAAGTTGGAAAGAATCTATAACGTGTTTTATGTGTCTATTCTGCGACGTTATCGATCAGATCCTTCACATGTGATTTCTCCAATAGAGGTTGAGATTCGACCTGATATGACTTATGGTGAAGAACCGATCAAGATTTTAGCTCAGAAAGTTAAACAGTTAAGAAATATGAGTATAGCCCTAGTGAAAGTTTTATGGCAACGACACAAAGTCGAAGAGGCTACGTGGGAACCTGAAGAAGCTATGCGAAAACAGTACCCAAACCTATTCTCTGGTAAGATTTTTGGGGACGAAAATCCCTAAGGGGGAGAGTTGTAACAGCCCAATTTTGGGCCTAGTCGGAACAGCGGTTTCGGGACCACAAATCCGACACATCAAATTTCATTTTTATTATATTTTTATGGTCTACAGTTTCATAGAATGATTTCGTAAAAATTTCCTCAAAAAATTTTAACGTTTGGGCACTCAATTTAATCAAAAGGACTAAATTGTAAAAAGTAAAAAAGTTGAGTTATACATGTTAGAGGTGTCTAATTGCTATGGGATTTTAAATTAGATGTCCTTATATGATAATTAGACCATTTCTTAAGATAGTGGACAAAAATAGAGATGGTGAGATAAAATGTTAAAGTTTGGCAAAAATGACATTTTGGTCATTTGGTTAATAAAAGAATAAAAATGAAAAATAAAGCCAAAATTTGCTCATATTTCTTCTACCTTGGCTGAATTTCATAAGAACACCATAGTTAGGGTTTTGTCATCTTTCAAGCTTGATTGTAAGTACATCCTAGCCCCGTTTTTAATTCTCTTTATGTTTTTAAAGTCGCTATCATTCGATTTATCTATTTTTACCATTAATTTAAGGAAAGATCAAGGCTTAGGGTTTGACCCATGTTGGATATTTTTTTATTTTGATGTCTAATTGTAGATTATGCATGTTTGATGTGTGGTAAATAACTTTTGCTAGGTGATTTTTGATGAAAATGTTAAAATGACCTAATTGTAAAAAGATTACAAAATATGTGTAAAAGTGTGATTAAATTAAAAATGTGAATTGTTATAAGTATAAAATAGGATCGACTAGGCTTGAGAATCGAAGAAATTGAATAGATTTCATTTTTCGAGCCTAGGGAAAAAATGTAAATATGTCAAAGTTTAGGGACAAAAACGTAATTTTTGCCATAATGTGATTTTGGACTGAATTGAATACTGTGAATAATAAATAAGTTAAATTTTCTATTATAGATCAAGAAAGACGAGGTTCAGACCTTGATCGGGGGGAAAATAAGATTATTGACGATTAGGTCCATTTCTGCTATTTTTGTACCGAGATAAGTTCGTATGTAAATAATGCATTATTATTTATGCTTTAATTGTGTTATTATTGTATGAATTGTGATTTACTCTTTGAATGAATTCGACAAGCGAGAAAAAAATCTCGCTTAAACTTTAGTAATTGTTAGGATACAAATGTCATGACATTAGGGTTAGTTGAGATTACGTGTAAAACCATATCCGGGATATGGCATCTATATGAGATTTAGCGTAAGACTATAGCTGGGCTATTAGCATCGATATGAGATCTTATGTAAGACCATATCTAAGATATGGCATTAGTATAGTACTATGTGTGTGAGATTTCCTGAGTATCCTTTAGTATTACAAGTGGTACAACGGGAAACTTATTGGCAAAGTTTAAGTTGTGAAAGACTATGGTATGATGTGAAAGATTATGGTAAGTTGCAAGTTGGTACAGGCATGTACATGAAACTCATGCTTAATGAGCTCGATATGTGATGAAACCTCGGATTGGTTGATCGAGTAAGTTATGATATTAAGATTTTAATAACATCTATGCTAAGCTAGATTATGAATTCACAATGACATTTATGTTAATTCGCATTATGTTAAATATATGTTAAAATGTGTATGAGCTTATTATTTGCGTAGGAACTTACTAAACTTTACAGCTTACTCCTTTTCTTTTCTCTTGTTTTATAGTGTCACCAAGCCAGCTCGGGGTCGAAGGCGGACGAAGATCCATCCACACTATCAAATTATCATTTTGGGTACTTATGATTACATTATTTTGAGTTATGGCATGTATAGGGACTTTATCTTTTTGTTATGTGTCATAATTGATTTGGCCATATGTGTTGACTTCAATAGTTGATAATTCATTTTGTAAATGGCCAATTGATATTGGCTAATATTGGTTAAGTATATATAAATATCATGATGTTCTAATAAATGTGAGAAATTTCATGATTGAGATGCTAAGTAGATGATAATTGTATGTGATAAATGATAATATGTAAATGATATGTGGATGCTTTGTGTATGGCTGATTGGGTTAGAAGTATATGCTTGGATGGGTGCTATGTTTTGTTGTGTAGGTTGATGCATGGAAGAATGGCAAAAAAAGCTTGGTAAACAGCATTATGTGTGCGACACACGGCATGCCCCACGAGCATGTGTTTCGGCCGTATCCCTTGCATGTTAATTGTTGCAAAACAGAATGCTAAGTATTAAGCATACAGGCAGAGACACGAGCGTGTGTCTCGGTGTAACACCCCTATCCGGTGTCCGTCGTCAAATTAGGGTTAAGAATGTTACTTGACAGATCGAAAACTAAATCAGACATTTCATCAAGTATCTCATCAATTACCATCATAGTGTCCCTTCGGTAGGTCATCGAGACCTAAAACATACTTAGAAACAGGGTCAGGACTAAACCACAACACATACAGAAATTCTCAGAAATTTAAAATTTTTCTAAGTTTCAGGGCTTACACGCCCGTGTGGGTAGGCCGTGTGCCTCCCACGGCTGCTAGACATAACCCGTGTTTCCTCCCCGTGGTCGAAACTAACTTTGCTCCACGGCCACCAAGCACGCCTGTGTACTTTGGCCGTGGTCGATCCTGTTGAAAACCACACCGCTTGTAACACCCCAAACCTGACCTAGACGTTACGACCGGATCTGGCATGTCACATGAATGGAATGTCTAAAAAAAACTGTGCGTTCGTTAAAAAGTTCGTATTCTTTTTGAAACTCCGCGTTTTAGGGTTTGTTTATAAAAGCCGATTCATTTCAATTCCCATTTTACAAAGTTGTTATTAATTTGAATAAAATTGTATTTCTTGTGAAAATTGAGTTTAAGTAATTTTGAATAAAAACGGTTTATTATCATTTTAGGAAAATTCCATATTGAACATTTAATAATAAACAGTAACCAAATTGAAAGCTAAAACCAAATAAAATACCAAAGGCCTTATTACATAACAAAATCCCAAAATTAAAAGTAAGTTTAAATAAAAGAAATGAGTTTACGAAAAAACATTGCAGGGCCACCACAGGTCTGCCTCGGCTCCCAAATCCGCGATCTAATGATTACCTGAAACATTTAAAAAGAGGGGGTGAGTCATCGAGACTCAGTGTGTAATTCCCCTTACCACGATAACTGGGCCTAAGCCCACAGTACCATATTAGTCCAATTTCATGGCATATCAAGAATGAGTGCAATGCAATTAATCCACATGATTCCACAAATGGGCTTGGCCCCAAATCCACATAAATCCACATACCACACATGATTATGCAAAATGAACCTCATCCCAACCTAGTGTCCATCCGCTACACACCTCCGTACCTGCCGCACACACCAGGGGATTACTAAATCACCCTCCAACCGCTACACACCTCCTTGGCAGACCTGCTGCCCAAGGTCGTGGCATAGCCACCGATCACCTAAGTGACCCTACATATCTGTATCCACAAGGTGACTCAAGGTCATCCTCAATCCACGATGATGCACACAGTTATCATCCGTCCACGATGTGGCACATAGCCAACACCCCACCTTGATGAAGCACAAAGCCAACATCAAGCGACGATGTAGCTCAAGGCTAACATCAGTCCACGTACATAGATGTACACCCTTTCCTTCATTAATCATATCCCGATCCCCATGCACATACAATACATTATGATGAAATGACAATGTAATCATTATGAACATATCAGACATCGTATGAAATGAATTACCATCATAATCAGAATAACCAATACAACATAATCAAGCTAATCAACCTCTAAGGGTATAACGGTAATTTTACCTACCAAGGGTATTTTCGTAAATTCGCACCTACAATGGCCTTTCCGAAGGCCTAATGTCACCTCGAGTGACTCAGCTACCATTTTCGGTCCTTACCGAACTATTGGGTCTAAAACCCGATTTCGGCCTATTCGGGCCCACACGCTCGTGTGGCCCACCTAGCACAAATCTAGCCACGTATATAAGTTCCACCTAGTCTAGTTCAACATATACTAAACAATCATACAATTTACTCATTTGGGCCCACGGGCCCATTGGGCCCACTTCAACCCATCGTGGCCCAAGTAGCCCAACCCACAAGAATACTACTGATGGCCTCAACTATCGCGTCGAAGCCCCACACGTGCGCTCGCACGCTCGTGTGGCTACTATTGCCGTGACCGGCACTTCGGCATTTGCCGCTCTACAACTAGAGTAGAGAGAGTTACACACCTGATAGGACTCTGGTGTTAATCCGCGCTCCGACCACTCCTGTGCCCAAATGCCCTCCAAGATGTGTTTACTCTCCTCCTAGGATGCTCTTTATATAGCTAGCTCTTCACCTTCATTCTTTGTGTCTTTCCGATGTGGGATCCCTTCGTCAGTAGAGTTTAAATTCAACTAAAACTCTTGCCGTCCAATCCGCAAAATAAATACTCCCTTGCTTCTCATGAGATTCGAACCCAGGCTCTCCTGTAGCATAACCCATGCCGCTAGCCACTAGGCCACAAGCTCCTCTTGTGTCTTAAACCATGCGCAACTAAAAATAAACTATGGCCCAAATTCTAAGATCCAAGTAAAAAGAAACCAAAATGCAAAAGCCAAGACTTGAACCTTGGACCTCCTTCCTTCCCTGTGGCGTCACCCCCTTGTCTCTTATGTGGCGCCACTTTGCCACTACACCACACACTCCACTTGTGTCATTTTCTCCACATTTTATTCTTAAGGCCTACCTGCCAACTTCCAGGGTTTTTTTCACCTAAAACCAAAATTTCCCTAAATTCAAAGTTCGATCCCGGGACTTCATAGAAGCCCTCTAACCTTCCAAAATCACTTACCTAATAAGTCTAACTTGCATTAATACCGTTCTTTAAAATTTTAAACGCTACTACTCCTAAGGCCCATTGGGCTCAATCCTACTAGGCCCAATTTCAGGATGTTACACCGCTACTAGGCACGTCCGTGTGCCAAGGCCGTGTACTCTTATGCTAGCTACTGACTTTGTCCCACGGTCACTAGGCACGCCCATGTGCCACAACCGTGTGGCAAAATAGGCCATTTGCAAGGCCAAAATGCCACCCACATAGGTCTTACCTACAAGCAAAATCACCAAGACATCTCATGCCTATTTGGCAACCAAGAACATACCAAAATAACCATCCAAATTACAAGACTAAAACTCATCTCATCACAAGCATAAATCATTCATTTGCTTAGTCAAAACTTGACCATTTCATATATCAACTAACCATGCCAAAAACATACTTCACATATCACATTCATTCAAGCAAATTCTCAACTCATAACTAGCCAAATCACATGGCTAAGTTCATATAACAAACTTATATCAAATATTAGCCTATACATGCCATATCTAGCTATATACATTTCCAAAGTGTACCAAAATGAGCTTAGTAGTGTGATGACGATCTTTGACAGTCCCGAGCCTTCAGTAGCTTTGACGACCTATAAAATAGAGAAAACACACACAGAGTAAGCTTTTCAAAAGCTTAGTAAGTCATATACAAATAAGTTTAGTATATAAGCATTCAAGACATATAATTAATATAAGTTCACGAATAGCTCAATTGCATAATCATAATTCTTCTTGGCACATTTACTTAGTACATTCATTCTTCAATCTTGCATTTCACTACATATTTTATTAGCTCATAGCTTTTCTATTCATATACACACTTACATTCTCATATTCGAATACATAATTCACTTAGGTAAGTTTAAGAAGATACTTACCTTTTTATACACACAAAATGTACTTATCAAATGTACCTGAAGCAAATGTACAAATCACATATTCATTCATTTTCGGATTTACTCATTGAACAGTTCGAAATCTAATAGGATCCGCAGAGTGCCTGTAATAATTATACAATGCCAACGTCCCAGACGTGGTCTTAAATGTAACCAGATATCGATGCCACTGTCCTAGATAGGGTCTTACACGTAATCAGATATCGATGCCACTGTCCTAGATAGGGTCTTACACATAATCAGATATTGATGTCACTGTCCCAGACAGGGTCTTACACGTAATCAGATATCGATGCCACTGTCCCAGACAGAGTCTTACATGAAATAATACGATGTCGATGTCCCAGACTTGGTCTTACACGTAAAGCTCATATCAATGCCAACGTCCCAGACGTGGTCTTTCATGATAAAACAGAACAGATACCTATATATTCCTAGGTTCGTATAGAACTTCTCGGATATTTTCACTGTGTCGATCTTATCTCGGAATTCATGTACACGACATCTCGTAAGCATTCATCGAAATCAATAATCATATGAACATTCATAATTCAATACGAACACATTTATTTGTATATTGACCTACCTCGGGTTCGGATATTCGTTCGAACTCGGTTAATCGACTACTTTAGCTTTCCCGCGATCTAAGTTCGTTTTCTTCGGTTCTTGATCTAAACATATTCAAATTTAACCCTTTTATTCACCAAAACATTCAATTCAATCCAAAAACACACATTTAGGGCAATTTGCAATTTAGCCCTCACATTTTCACATTTGAACAATTTAGTCCTTATTTCACAAAATCACAAAATACCCATAATTTCAAGTTACCTATGCCTAACTGAATTTTCACATGCTTCATACTAGTCCATATATTCCATTTATTTCACAATTTAGTCCTTCAAAATTTCATTTTCTCAATTTAATCCAAAATACTCAAATTCACTAAAAATTCAAAGACAAAATATATTAATCTAACACATATCTTTCATTTTTTTCACCACCAAACATCACAAAACTCATGTATTTATCAATAACACATTTCAAAAATATTATCATTTCACAAAATTGAAGCATGGGTTTTAAAGTATACAAAGCAACGATTGCAAAAACGTAGAAATTATCAAAAACCGAACAAAAACACATACCTAATTATGCATAGACCATGGCCGAATGTAACAAGCTTTTCTTCTTTTCTTTCTTTTGTGTTTTCGGTGATAGTTGGATGAACAATCCACTGTCATGCTTATTTTGTTTTATTATATATGCTTTAATACATATTTTACTTATTTAACGTTATAATAAACATATAAAACTTATATAATTCAATGCTATAACCGTCCATACCATTATTTAAAGGTTATATTGCAACTTAAGGATTTCATTTTAATAAAGACATGACACTTAAGTGCTTTTAACTTAGAGCATGCTAATTTAGCATCTTTCACAATTAAGTCCTTTTATCAAATTAAGCACATAAACAGACAAATTAATTCATGAAACTTTAACACATGCTTAATCATATACTGCAGACACAAAAAATAATATTAAAATGTTTTACTGAATCAGATTTGTGGTCCCGAAACCACTGTTTCGACCAGGGCATAAACCAGATTGTTACACTCAGCTTGTGAACCACGGCCTCGAACACGGGCGTCTGCTAACCGTGCAAAGTCTACACCTATTTTATGAAAAATTATAAAAATTTAAATGATCACACGACCTAAGCACACGAGCATGTGACTTGGCCATGTAACCTCAATTTGATGATTACGTCATAAAAAAAAATACCCCTTAATTTGAAAACGGCTTGAAGCACGGGCGTGCCATAGGGTCACACGATCCTGTCCCGAACCAACACGAGCGTGTGACCCTTTTTCATGGAAAATTTTCTAAGTTTCTCAAAAGTTTCTAAAGTTTTTAGTTTAGTCTTGAACCTCTTCCGATGCATGTTTTGAGCGTCATAGGCTCGTTTTAAGAACGATATTAATGTTTTTGAAAAATTTTAAATTTAACTAGAATTTAATGTCTCGGTTTTAAATGTTTACTTGCAAATAAGTCCGCTAATGCCTTGTACCCTATCGCGGCATCGGATACAGCTAAAGGGTGTTACACCCATATCTCTACCCATGTGCTCAAATTTAAGCATTCTGTTTGTCAAATTCTAAGTGCAGGGGACACACGGCCTAACCACACGTAAATGTACCAGGTCGTGTCACGCATGCTCGTGTGTCTGCCTGTGTAGACAAAATAAAATCATTTCTAACTTCATTTCTCATCCAAATTTTTTACCAAGTTCCTGCACCAACTTACATCCGAATTCCAACCAATCCAAGCATTGAATTCAAGCAATTTATATCTAATATGATATATTGTTACATGTATTCATGCTTTTAATCTTAGCTTTTATAAGTACACCCATTTAACCTTTCTCAAACAATCAATAATAAACACATGTTTTCTCTATAAAATAAACTTAATGCATATATACATGTACCAAAACATAATCATCATTAACCATTCCAATTGCTAGATTACAATAATCATTTACATTTACATGTCAATGTGACCAATATAACCTATACATGCCATTATAACCATAATTGATTTACCATATTATATCGACATGGGCCGAAGATAGTGTTAGTGATCTCTGTCAAGCTTCCAATCCAAAGAGCTTTCGATTTACTATAAAACAGGAACATAAAACTAAGTAAACATTACATACCTAGTAAGTTCGTATAACATGGTACTTAATTTACCATTCATTCTATTTTGAGGTAACTATGTAAGGCACGTTCATTCAATTCGACCTCAAGCCCTATACATATCCTTATTGCCCTTATTAGTTATATATTCCAAGATAACATCAAAATATGTTTAAGTTCAACAACAATTAAATTTACAAGCACATATGCTTTTCACAACATGTATTCATTTAACATGTATAAATCATCTCTTTATATTACAAGTATAATTTCATAATAGTTAATGTCGAGTTCAGATTATTTTATATCAGAACTTTACTCATATTACTCGAAATATTAATGTCATGCGAGTAGTAGTACACTCAAAGTATACAAGTTTATAATCAAGGATGAACAAAATTAACAAATGAATTCCATGTACAAATATCATCTTATATTTTCATATATCAATTATTATATATCATTATTTTCATGTATTTTAGGTAGATACGTGTAAAGACTAATTTCTTAATCATATCTTTTCATATTAAGATTTTTACCCGTTGAATTTATTCGAAATATTAATATATACACAGGTAGTACCCTCGAGCTGTACAAATCAGGATCCGTTAATTCATATTCAAAGGTACCCGTTAGGGCACTTAATCAGAAAGCATACTCTTGAGCCACATCATATAACATGACTACTTTTCCAAGTTAAACCATGTTTCTAACATATACTCTCAAGGGTTCAAAAAGATTACCCGTCCGGGTTAACTCCTATCTGTACATAAGCTCAATAGGGCTTATATCAGGATTAGCTATACAGGCTAAATTCTTTCTATAATAAGATAAATAGGATTACACGTCCGAACTAAATCCCGCTAGCAACAAATGCAGGATCTCATTCAATAAGAGAAATCACCTTTATCTATTGATTTTCATTTATTCAAATGGAATTTAACATTTTTCAAGCATTATTAGGTAAGTGATTATCTCATACATCAATAACATTTATATAATTTAATTAAACACATTCCAAATTAATTTAAAATATAAAAGTAATATTTTTATCATTTATCATTTAGGGAGCCTTATTATTAATCGGGATTCGTCAGGTATATTTTTACAATGTCATATATATAATATTTATATAATTCACAAGTAAAACATTTAATTTAAGCATATAAATATACAAAATTTAGTTACATAAACTTATCTCGACAAATGTTCGTGTACATATAATTTACTAATTCGACATTTTTCTCTTTTCCTCGTTTTAGCTCCGAATTTGGTCTATTCAAATTTATACAAGTAAATTTAACATCAAATTATTACATTTTATATATAAGTGGACTCAATTTACATTATAGGTAAAATTATCATTTTACCCTTAATTTTTCATAAATTCTAATTTTGTCCCTAGACTCGAAAATTTAAATTTGTGCAATTTATTCCCTCTTTCAAGCCTAACCAAAATTTTATCACCAAATTTACAGGAAATGTATTTATAAAATTTTAAATATTTTTATCAAATTTCACAATTTTACATTTTAGTCCTTAAATCATGTTTTAATTAAAAATTACTTTGTAAAAACTATTTATCTATTAACAATATTTCATTTACTACCATAAATTTCTAATTTTTAGCATATTCATCTATGACTCATTTTTCATAATTCAATAACTTTTTAAATTGATCCTCTAAATAGATAGATTAAACTATCCCGATTTAAAAAATATCAAATTTATTAAAAACAAAATAAGAAAACTTACCTAATTTGACCAAGAAAGTTTACTTTCTCTTTCTTAGGATTTCCATTAAATATTTTAAAGAAGAAGATATGAAAATAAGATGACAATTCTTTTATCATCTTTTAATTAATTAAATTATTTTAATTTCCAATTTAATTTTTAACCTTTTTCTAATTCTCCATGAATGAATTACCAAAAATATCTATATACTTTTTATTTATGATTCAATTACCATATAAAGACCTTAAATTTTAAATTCTATAGCTATTTAATCCTTATAGCTACTAAAATTCAACTTTTTCATTTTATACGATTTAGTAATTCTCGTAATTAAGCACATAATTAGTAAAATTTCTTATTAGAATTTTCACATATCGTTTCTATTATATTACGGATCATAAAATAAAATTAAAATAAATTTTATTTTTAGCTCGAATTTGTGATCCCAAAACCACTATTTCAATTTCACCAAAATTGAACTGTTGAAAGAGATAGGTTGGACAAAGCAGTGACAAATTCGAAATAATGGACTAGATTTCCAGAATATGCTGTCTCTCACCTTACTTATAGTTTTTCAGATCATTGTCCAGTGCTAATACACACACTAGGAAGAGGGATACAATTTTGGCAAGATGTCATCCCTTTCTTTGTTCAATGCTGACTAGGTCCTTGAAGAAGACTTTGAGGATCAAGAAAAACAAGGTTAGGCAAGGAATGAGAAGGAGCTACCTGACAAAATCAAAAAATTAGGACAATTCCTTATAGAGTAGAGCCGAATGAAAATAAAGGAGCAAACAACGAAAAAAGGAGTTAAGTGCAAAGCTAGGTTTACTGAACAATGAAGATCCTGAAGAAGAAATACTAGCAAAAATTATGGCTGTCAAATTAGCTCTAAAATGGAAGTTGATAAGGAGGAATTATGTTGGGAACAACGTGCGATAGTTAATTGGCTACGAATCTTTTCTTTCATAATTTTGCATCCTACCGTAAGCAAAGGAATACTGTTAGAGGACTGGAAGACATGAGTGGGAAATGGGTGGAAGGAGAACCAAAATTAATGGAGTTGGCGAAAAACTATTTTGAAAAGTTGTTTTCGACAAAACCTCTGAGTTTTTGCGATTCGCTTATGAACAACATATAGTCATGTATACCAAGTAGTATTAATGAAGAATTGAAAGCCAACTTTAAGGAACAAGAAATAATCGAAGCTTTGAAAACAATGACACCACTAAAAGCTTCTCAACATACGATTTTCCTGCTTTCTTTTATCAAAAGTTTTGACCTATTGTAAGGAGAGACATTATCAATTTCTATTTGGAGGTATTGTTGGAACTTTAGATAACAAACAGTGATTGAAACTGAAGCTTGAGCTGAAAGGCTCTATGCTTCCAATAGGAAAAAAAATAGAAAATTTGCTAAGAAAATGAGAGAAGCAAGAAAGGGAGCATTAACTTGAATGAAAAACACTCATTTATTTTTATTACTCAACTTCATTGTTTTATAGCTAATAAATAGCACTTAATTTTCACCTAATACACTTATTCTCACCTAATACACTTATTCTCACCTAATACACTTATTCTCACCTAAAACACTTATTTTCACCTAATACACTTATTCTCACCTAATACACCACTTAAATTAAATTGCAACAAAACAAAGACTTGGATCACATAAAATAATGGGCTGCTTCTAGATGCTGTATTGGAGGCCACACTTCAACACTCCTCCTTGGTCTCTATGCAACAAACACCTATTTGATCTCTCAACTTACAGAACCTTTCTTTGCTGAGGGCTTTTGTAAAAATATCAGCAGCTTGATCTTCTGAGTTGCAATGAATCAACTCATTTTCTTTTGCCTGCTCCATTTCTCGAACAACATGGAGCTTGATACTGAAATGCTTGGTTCTCTCATGGAAGACAGGATTTTTGGCTATTGCTACTGCTGATTTGTTATCACAGTAGATCTTTGTAGCATTCTTGTGATTGAGATTTAGATCAGCCATGATCTTTCTAAGCCACTTAGCTTGATTAACTGCTGCAGCAGCAGCAACATACTCCGCTTCTGCAGTTGATTGTGCTACCAAGCTTTGCTTCCTTGAACTCAAGCAAAATATGCCCGAACCAAGAGTGAAAGCATAACCTGAAGTACTTTTCATATCATCACTTGAATCACCCCAATCACTGTCAGCATAGCCAATCAATTCAAAATGCTCAGTTCTTTCAAATGATATGCTATAGTTCAGGGTCCCTTTGATGTATCTAAGGACTCTTTTAGCAGCTCTGTGATGGCTTTCATTACAACAATGCATGAATCGAGAAAGTAAACTCACGGTATACATTATGTCTGGTCTAGTAGTTGTTAAGTATAACAAACAACCTACTAAACTCCTGTAGGATGATTCACATACCTCTTTAAAATCACCTTGGCTCGATAACTTTTCTATTTGAAGGCCTTTCAACTAGCTCCCAGGTTTTGTTCTTCTCGATCATATGCATTTCATCAGCCATAGCCTGTTGCCAACCTTGGTGTGCTTGAGCTTCTTCAAAGAAGGTTGGCTCAACGATGGCTACTTGTGCCCTTTCATAGACTTCTGCTAGAGATCTTGTTCCCCTGACTGGCACATCATCATAATCCATTTCTGGACCTTCTCCATCTGATTCAATCTGGCCTATTGTGATTTATTGAGAAGTATCAACTGGCACATTCTTTTCCCAGTCCCAACATGCCTTCTCATCAAAGATTACATCCCTGCTCACTAGGACTTTGTTTGTTGAGGGATCAAGAACTCTATAGCCCTTTTTGATTGAGCTATAGCCCACCAGTATGCCTGGTTGAGATCTTTCATCAAGTTTGCTTCTCCTATCTGCTGGAATCTGTGAAAAACATAAACAACCAAAGATTCTAAGGTGAGCCAGTGAAGGCTTGAACCCAAACCATGCCTCAAATGGAGTTTTATGATCCAGGGCTTTGGTTGGGAGTCTGTTTTGCAAATAGGCTGCAGTGTTTACTGCTTCTGCCCATAAAGTCTTTGGTACATTCTTCTCAAATATGAGACATCTGGCCATATCGAGCAGGCTCCTGTTCTTCCTCTCACTGACCCCGTTCTGCTGAGGAGTATAAATATTTGTCAATTGATGTTTTATGCCAACATCAGTGCATATGGTTTGGAACTGAGCTGAAGTGTATTCAGCTTCATTGTCTGATCTAAGTGTCTTAAGCTTGTAACCTGTTTCTGTCTCAACCTGTGCTTTAAACTTCATGAACACATGAGATACTTCTGACTTTTGTTTTAGGAAATAAATCCAACAGTATCTTGAATAATCATCAATGAACAAGATGAAGTACCTGTTTCCACTGAGTGATTCAGTCTTCATTGGACCACACACATCAGTGTGCACGAGTTGAAGCTTTTCTGATGCTCTCCAAGCTTGATTTGATGGGAAGGGTTGCCTTGGTTGTTTACCCAACTGACATACTTCACAAACACCTTCCTTAATTACAGAGTTGGTGAAGTTTTCAACTAGACCTTGAGTGATCATTTTGGACATTGATTTGTAATTAGCATGCCCAAGTCTTTGATGCCAAAGTTTGGAGTCATCAATCGAGGCTGTATAGACTGAGCTTGAGTTGTTTGTCCAGTCAACAACAAAGCTTTTATCAACCATTTTGATTGACATGAGCTTGGATCCTTGTGGATCACTGATCTTGCAGTCCTTGCCCTCGAACACAACAGTATAGCCCTTGTCTAGCAACTGAGCTATGCTGAGCAAATTTCTGTCTATCTGAGGCACCAACAATACATTTGAGACAAGTTTGTTGCCTGTAGGTGTGTGTATCAAAACATGACCTTTGCCTTCTGCCTCTATGAAATGACCATTTCCCACCTTGACTTTGGCCTTGAAGCTTCTATCTATTGACTTGAAAATAGAAGCATCTAGTGTCATATGGTTGGTGCAACTACTATCCAGGAGCCACCCTTTGCTGATTTCTTCCTTTGCAGCCAAGTATGAGACTGCAAAAACCTGCTCTTCATGCTCACTGTCCTCCTCAGCTACTCGAGCCTCAACTTTTGGCTGTTGATATTGTGCTTGAGTTGGTTTGCCTTTGTTTTTGCAAACCTTCTCAACATGGCCCTTCTTTTTGCAATACTGGCATATTGCATCTAGCCTGAACCAACATTTATCCTCAGGGTGACCTGGTCTTTTGCAAAACTTGCAAAGTTGTTTTCCATCCCTTGCAACATCAGGCTTAGGCCTGTTCTTCCATATCTTTTTGCCTTTGTAGGCAGTATTGCTCGAGGATGGCTTTGTTTTGGCTTGAAAGGCACCTTCTTGGTGTTCTTCTTGTCTGCTGGCTCTCCTTTGTTCCTGAGCATATAATGCATTGATTAACTCAGTCAAGGAGATGGTAGCCAGGTCTCTCGAATCCTCAAGGGATGAGATTTTTGCTTCATATCTCTCAGGTAATGCTGAGAGCACCTTCTCCACGATTCTTGCCTCAGCAAACTCTTCTCCTAGCAATCTTATACTGTTAACTACAGCCGTAATCCTGTCTGAATACTGCTTCACTGTTTCTTCTTCCTTCATTTTTAGATTCTCAAAGTCCCTTCTCAAGTTTAGAAGCTTCTGTTTCCTGGTTCTTTCAGTGCCTTGAAACTCCTCCTTGAGTTTGTCCCAGGCCTGCTTTGGTGTTTCACAGGCCATGATCCTGGTGAAGATGACATCTGATACACAGTTCTGGATGCATGACATGGCCTTGTGCCTCTTGGTTCTTTCTTCAGCATGTTGTTTCATCTGAGCCACCGTTGGATTGGCTCGAAGGGGTTCTAGCTCAACATCTAAGATCACAACTTGCCACAGATCGAAGGCCTGCAGGTAAGTCCCCATCTTAACCTGCCATATGTGGAACCCTTCTCCATTGAAAACTGGTGGTGCAGCTGGTGAAAAATTGGTAGCCATTTGTTTTTAAATTTGAACTATAACAGGTCCACTGAGAATACGGCTCTAGATACCAATTGTTGAAACTTTAGATAACGAACAGTGATTGAAACTGACGCTTGAGCTGAAAGGCTCTATGCTTCCAATAGGAAAAAAAAAATAGAAAATTTGCTAAGAAAATGAGAGAAGCAAGAAAGGGAGCATTAACTTGAATGAAAAACACTCATTTATTTTTATTACTCAACTTTATTGTTTTATAGCTAATAAATAGCACTTAATTTTCACCTAATACACTTATTCTCACCTAATACACTTATTCTCACCTAATACACTTATTCTCACCTAATACACCACTTAAATTAAATTGCAACAAAACAAAGACTTGGATCACATAAAATAATGGGTTGCTTCTAGATGCTGTATTGGAGGCCACACTTCAACAGGTATTGAACAACCATAAGGAGATTGATGTGATAAATGACACCAATATCGTGTTGATTCCCAAAATTCAAACACCAAAAAATATGGGCCAGTTTAGACCCATCAGTTTGTGTAATGCCATTTACAAAATCATCTCAAAGATAATCATTAACAGATTTAGAAAAGCTCTCAATAAATGTGTTGGAGAAACATAAGGTCGTTTGTTCTCGGTAGACAAATTACTAACAATATTCTAGTTGCTTATGAGGTTTACATTCCTTCAAAAAGAAATGATTTGGGCATTGAAATTTTGCATTAAAACTTGCCTGACATAAACAAAACCTATGATAAGGTGGAGTGGGGGTTTTTGAAAAGGATGATGAGAAGCCTGAATTTTTGCGAAAATTGGTTAACACTGATTTATAGATGTGTGAAAAGTGTCTTATTCAGTGTTATTAAATGGGGGACAATGAAGGAATTTTAAACCAACTAGAGGGCTTAGGCAAGGTGACCCTTTAAATCCATACCTGTTTATTATGTGTAGAAAGTTTTTCAAGATTACTAAACCTAGCAAAAAAAGAAAGATTACTAAACCTAGCAAAAAAAGAAAGATTACTAAACCTAGCAAAAAAAGAAGGGAAGATAGAAAGAGTAAAGGTAGGAAGAAAGGGGTTGCTTTAACACATTTGTCTTTCGCAGATGACAACATACTGTTTGGAAATGCCATAGTTGAAGGGGCGTTAACTATGAAGGGAATTATGAAAGAATATGAAGATATGTGGGGACAATTGGTAAACTTTGATAAAACCCTGATTTATTTTAACAATAATAGAATGGAAAGGGGCAAAATTCGAACTAGAAACGAGTTGAGGGTAAGAATTTTGATTAATCCCAAAAAATACCTTGAGTTACCTACGATGGTGGGGAGAAGGAAAAAAATGCATTTGTCGATGTAAAAGAAAATTTTCTTAAAAGAGTCAAGAGTTGGAGTGCTCAAAATCTTTCAATAGGAAGGAAGAAGATATTTGTTAAATCTGTTCTACAGGCTATCCCAATCCCAATTTATGCCATGCAATGTTTCCTTTTTCCAATTTCATTATGCCAAGAATTAGAGGTCTGACGTGTAAATTTTGGTGGTGCAATTTAATTACAATTAAAGGTATACATTGGTGTGCTTTGAAATCTATGTGTACCCCCAAAGGCATTAGGGGGATACGGTTTTAGAGATCTATCATTTTCTAATAAAGCCCTTTTAAAACAAGGTTGGAAACTAATTACCAATTCCTTAAGCCTATTCGAGCGAACATTGAAAGCCAAATATTATCCAATAAAGGAGTTCATGAACGCAAAGTTAGGAGCTCACCCGTCTTTTACACGGTAGAGCATTTGGGGGCACAATATTTTACAAAAAGGTATTGGATGGAAAATTGGGAATGGAAGATTGGTTAATATTTGGGACGAAAACTAGGTTCCAGTTCTTGAGGATGGGAAAGTTATAGTTCAGAATATTAATGTTAGATTCACTACTGTTGTTGACCTTGTTAATGAGGAAAATTGTACCTGGAAAGCAGAAGTAATATAAAAGCTATTTACAAAGGAGCAAGCCATAAAGATTTTGTCCATCCCTCTAGTAAACAGCTCCATGCCAAATACCCTTGTGTGGAGAGGTGATAGTATAAGAGAATAATCCGTCAAAAGTGGAAATAAATGGTGCATTACAACAAACCTGAGCGAAGCCTATACAAATACTAATCTACAAAACGATGCCCTCAAAACTTATTATACAAGGCTGGAATCTTACTATCCCAAATAAAATTAGAATACATCTATGGAAGGTTACAAATAATTATTTGGCTACGTTTCAAAATCTTCAGTATATGATATTAAGGAATGAGGCTCTCTGCCCGATATGTGCTATGGAGGACGAATCAATAGCACATATCTTTCGAGATTGTATGTTTGTGAGACATGTGCTTCAAGAGGTGGGTTTGACGGTCTCGCAAACAAATATACATCAAGAGTGGAAAATATGGTTAGTATATGTGTTCGAGGAAAACAACAATACACAGAACATAAATAGAGCAGTATCTCTTTGGGCAGTCTGGCATTACAGAAACAAATTAGTGCATGAAGGAATAAGAGAGCGGATCAGCGAGGTGGTCAAATTCGTTAAAGCATATGTTCAGAACTAAGCCAGTTAGAGGAGATTTCAACAACCTATTTTTTACAAAGAAAGACACAATGGAAACCCTCAGAAGGAGACACAATTAAAGTAAATTTTGATGCTTCCTATCAAAACAGATTAGGAAGGTTTGATTCTGTTTAGTTTAGGAGATGAAGTGTTTTCTGTTTTGGTTGTTTTTTTTTTTTTTTTTTCAATTCTTTAGGGTTCCTTTAATTGTTTAAAGTTTAGGGTTGTTAGGGGTATACCCGAGGCACCGCCCTTTTGCTGAGCTAATCTGTTGGCAGCTAGATGGGTAGGGAAATGAGGCGAAAGGGTAATTATGAGTCTGTTTTAACTTTTATCTTCTTTCTAATAAAATGCATCGGTCCTTGTTTCCAAATAAATGTGCATTAAACCATAAGATTTCGGGTTTGCATTGACGAGCACGTTATTTGAAATTTGATTTGTTGGTATTATGTTATTAAGGTGCCTTAAGATTTTGTCATGATTTCCATGTTTGGTTTAACAATTTTTTCTCAAGTCAATAATATGATATTATAAGCATGGCCGAAATTTGGTAATATAAAACTCTTTTTTTTAAGTATTACTATTATAATTACAAAATAATTATAAATATAATACAAGTATAAATATATTTAGATCAACTAAAATGTAGACAAGGGCAAAGTTAGAATTAAGTTATATTTTGTTATGAGAGTTAAAAATATAAATTTACCCTTATATTGGCTTTTATTTTTTATGGTTTTGAAATGACTAAATTGAAATTCTAGCATTTTTGTGATGCTAAATTATAATTTTACTATATATTAACTTAAGATTTTATGAATTTTAGGGGCCTAAAGCAACAATTTTTCATTTTAAGGGAGGTAGTGCCCTTGCTTGGCCCCTCTTTTTGCCCTTGAATGTAGAATCAAACCCGTACAAAGCATAATAAATAAAAAACCAGAAACAATCGAACCAAACTAGATAAAACCCACAAATAGGACATGCACAAGCTAGGACAAAGACTCACACATTACAATTGCGCGTGGTGAGACTCAAACCTATATCTCAATACAACATGTTTCTTAGCTAATTTTACATTAGTTTCATAAGATGAGGTTTGTGTTGGAACACTTTCAAAAAATTTATAATGTTCCAATAGTTATAATTGAAAAGTTACAAGTGGTTTAAAAGTTACGTCACTTGATTATTAACCAAGAGTTGTTACTATTCACATTGATGGGTTATGTCTCTTGTTACCAAGAATTATGTCACTTAATTATCAATAAAGAGTCATGATTATTCAAGTAGGCATTTATTAAATAATTATGTTTATTGTTAAAAGATGTGATTGGATAGTATGTCGCTATAAAGAGACCTAAGAACTTCTATAAATAAGAATAGAATTTCATTTGTACACCAAAAATATGGAAACTTTTTTTCTTTTGATTTTCCTCCATCTTTTATTATTCTTATATTGTTCCATAAAGATTTATTGCAAAAATTCTTTATACAAATTGATATTATTGCTATGTTCCGCTTAGTGCTTAGTGGATTTTCTCCATCAGTGCAAGACATCGACAATTATTGGGTTTCATTTGTATCATTAAGGTTCATTTGTTACTAACTATTTTGCACACTAACATATAGGTTGGAGTAAATGAAACCTTAAAGAAAATGACATTAATACACGTCTTGAAACTATTATTAATTTCTCATTAATTTATTTTTGTCCCCACATCCCCACACACCATATATTTGTAACAACTTTACCCATTTTAATGATTTTGATCCATTTTCTTTAACATAAAAAAAATAATGAAGTCTGCATCTTTGATATATTCTCTCAACTAATATTTCAATAACAATAATAGTATAAGTTGATAAAAATTTAACATGTTGTCTATTATCAATTATTTAGTGTCACATATAGGGGTGAAGACAAAAAATTCTATTAAATGACGTAGATACAATTTAAAAAATAGAGAGATATTATTAATTTTTTAGAGGGATTAATAATACAATTCTTTTTTTTCTATTTAATAAAGAGGATAAAAGGAATTACATTAAAATATTAATTTTAAAGGGTTAAAAAGGTAATTATATCACTTAATTAAGGCTGCCTATTGATCATATGCATTGCTCATGATTTTATATATTTATTTTTAAATTTATTAAATAATATAAATTTTATTTTAATTAATTATTAATGTAAATTAATTTTATCCAAGTTGTCAAAAATAATTAAAATACAGTAACTATTTTGATAATTAAAATGTTATAACAATAAAAAAACTTCAAACCTTAACTAAAATCTGAATGAAAAGAATAATGAAATTCAAAATTTCTTTTTGAGACTTTTTTAGATATTACTTGAATGATTTTATTTAAATATTGAATGTTAATGTATCTATTTTATATTAATAATTCTAGTTTTATATTATTGAAATACTAATAAAAGTGTATAATTTAAATTATAATGATGGTATAATTTGATATGAACGAAGAGTGTAATTTTAGTTGTAATAAAAAAAATCTTAATATTCAATTTTTAATAATAAAAATCATTCTAATGTCATTTTGTTAATATAATGGATAAAAATGTATTTTGTGGATTCAAAAGTTTATCAAACTATATTGATTATATATATTGATATCAAATTTATCTATTATTATTGTTGTCGTAGTTGTGGTTGTGGTTGTCATTATCACCATCTTGTCTTATCTTTTCTTATTTTCATGGTCACCCTTTTAGTTTATGCTTAATTTAATAAATTTTTGTTCCTTACTTATGAATAAAAAGAATTAGTAGAGTGTGTTATTAATGTTATTATTTATAGTTAAATATCATACAAAAAAATATATTGAATTATATTGACGATGTTTGCAAGCATACGAGTTAAATTGGAATATAGTATATGTTACAATAAAACACTAATAAATATTCTGATGATCATACTCAAGGGATTGCAGATTGGAGAAATTAATATTAAATTAATTATAGAAAACAATTATTAATCTAATCGAGTCAAGAATTAGTAGTGTGAATCCAAATTAATATTTTAATTAAATTAATTAACCTAACTAAACCTAATGGACTTTCCTAGTCCTAGTGTCAACAATGTTTAACTCTAACATATGATCGATTAAATCCCTAATTATCTAATTAAATCATTAATTATCCTAGATTGAGTTATTTATCACCCTTAGCTCAGACAACCCTCTCGGTTCATCTTCACTAATGATTATCACGTAAGTCACCCTTTTGATCTCTTCTTAGGCATATGGATACCCTTTCGGTATCACTGCTTGGCACAATTTATACACGACAGGATGCCCTTCCAATCTCACCTATCTTGATGTTTTATTAAAGGCGTCACTCCTTAATATACTAAGTACCCTTGAAAAAATACTCAATTTTAGATAAATAATCACTTAGCAAATAAATTAGTTTATTAATTGAATCATGCAAATATAAATAAAGCACAATAATTTATTCAATTATTCATACAACGACTAATTGACCAAATCAACGAAAGATAAATAAAAGAAGAGAAGAGAAGAGATGGGAGAATGCTCATGAATAAATATATTGAAGTGAGATCCTGAAGCAATCTTTACTCATAATTGTCTTTACATCGAAGTAGAATGTTCCGGCTACACGAACATGAATAGAAAAGAAAACTAAAAATTGAATAGTAAAACTGTTTGTCTAAGCCTACTTCCATTCCGATGACCCTAAGGTTGCTTATATAGGTAATGTCCTACTTGGTGACCACTCAACCCAATACACACTTAGATACCAATGAATAAAATATTCTGCTAAAAGCTAGGGTCAAAATATGGAAATATCCCAAAAGTGTCGTCTAAGGATATCAACTTCATTTTGGCCTGCCATCATCGCATTGTTGGGATGTGGGAGTGTTCCTCGTCACGACGTCGCCACCGTGCAAATCTTCCCATATTCATCGCGTTGTCATGACGAAAGGAAGCTCATTGTCTTGTCATGATGTCAAATGTGTTTCGAGCCTTTGGCAGCTTTGTTTGCTTATTGGGCTCCTTGCCTCACGGGCCAGTCATTGTTCCTTGTATTCTTGGACCTAAATTGGCATTCTAGACACTTAAATAGCTCATCAGTCACTCATGAGGCTCGAGTTGGCCATACGGGTCATCGAAATAGCACAAAATGCGTAAAAACATTTTTTTATTTCTAAGATACTAATGCTGAAAATATAATAATTAATATTAAAATGGCAATAAAACAAACTCGTTAAGTGCATAAATAACCTAAATCGACTACTCCATTTGACGTCAAGTCAAATACCCCCACACTTAATTATTTGTTTGTCCTCAAGCAAACAAAAGAAAATAAATCAAATCTATAGCTAAGAAATGTACTTGAGTACGCTTGATACATGAGATTATATTGGAACAACGACACTAGGAGAATTTGCTTAAATATATAACTCTAGCTAGAACTTTAAACAATTTACAGTTGTTTACACCTAAACAGATTAGTTCAATAAATTACAAATTAAACAAGTTAAAGAAATTTTAATATATAACTCCATCAAAATGTATACACGAACATGGTATTTATTTTTGCATAATATAGTCAATTCGAATAACTTTTTCCTACTCACTTTATTTTTCTGCATGCTTTGAACTCTTAAGCAGTAATATTTCCCCATATAATCCCGTATGATTTTTTTCTAAATTTGTGCCAATACGATTGAGATTTTTCTCAGGCACTTTTTTCTAGAGGTTATACTAGTCATACTGCACCGTTTCAATAACCATGGATTTTACTGATTTTTTTTAATTCGAATCTTCTATCCTTCTACACATATAATTACCTATTCGTATCTACCTTTATCACTTGGTATATTTAATCTCTTCTTCCTATTTACAGTTCAATAAATTGAACTAATTAGTTTATATATAAACAACCTAAATTATTTAATTTCAGGCTAAATTTTCACTTTAAGCAAACAACCTAGGTATATGCTCCTAACCAATCTGTAATAGCCCAATTTAGGGGCTAGTAGGAACAGTGGTTTTAGAACCACTAATCTGAGGTCGGAGAAAATTATTTTAATGTTATTTTATGAGTTATAGCATGATTATATAGGTGCATGAAAATTTTGGTGCATTAATTTTGGTGATTGCATGCTTAATTACAAAAAGGACTAAATCGCATAAAGTGCGAAAGTTCTATTTTACAAGCTAGAGGTGCGGAATAGCTATAGAATTTTAATTGGAGGCCCTTAATGTGCAATTAGGCCTTCCTAACGGTGATGGCGGCCAAGGGGACAAGAGTTTTAAATTTGGTCAATGTTTGGTGACATTAGGTGGTTAAATGAATAAAATAAGATAAAATAAAGAAAATGTTATCATCTTTTTCATTTCTCTTTTTCTTCCACCGAAAATATCATCAAGAGAGGGGTTTAGAAGCTTGAAAATTTTCAGCCACTTCAATCTTTACAAGTAAGTGATCTTGGTAGTCTTTCTTGATGATATTTGTACTTTTGGAACCCCTAAAGCTTAAGCTAGCTAAAGAGGGGACTATTTTGCAAAGAGATAGAAATTTTAGGGTTTTGCCACGTGATAAATTATGTTTTTTGCTGCATTTTTATGGAAGAAAATGAGTCTTATTTGTTAGATAAACAACTTTTGTGAAAGGTGTTTCCATGAAAACACCTAAGAGGACCTCTTTGCAAAGGTTGTAAAATAAGTGTTAAATGTGTGAAATAATGAGTATTGAGAGTTTCTATAAGAGAAATAAATGTTCACCTAGGCTCGTTAAAGAAATAAATTTGATTAGAATTGATTTACGAGCCTAGGGGTAAAATAGTCATTTTGTAAAAGTCTAAGGGTAAAATGGTAATTTTGCCAAAGTATGATTTTTGAAATGCATTGATTAATGTGATAACTAAATGAGCTAATTTTCTATTATAGATCAAGAAGAATAAGGAATTAACCTTGACCGAGGAAAAGGCAAAGTATCGGATCAGATTAGCAAATTGGCCTACTTTGAAATCGAGGTAAGTTTGTGTGCAATAAATTCAACATCATGTTATTAAGTTTCTAAATGTTTGATATTAGTGATGTTGTATAATATGTCTATGAATTTGAGTTGAAACACCCCACACCCGGCCCACGAGCCTGAACCGGATCTGGTATGTTCCTTAAATAAATCGGTTTTCAATGTTCTAAATGACTTAGAGAAAATTTGTGTAATTTAAAAAAAAATTGTTTTGGGTTGGGCTTAATTTGAAACCTATTTAATAAATTCTGGAAATCTAACTTAAATAAGGTGACAAAATAATTTTTGGGTTTATTATTTTAAAAGAAATAAATTTACTTATCTTTAATCAAACATAAATTGTATCATATTCAAATAAAAATAAACAGAAATAAAGAAAATCCAACTGGGCCTTATGGCCTTATTACATCATTCAAACCCAAAATAAACTTTTAAAGTACTAAAATTTCATAAAGTCCAAATTCCAAATAATTTCTTCAAGCGATGCATGGCCACCTTTAGCTCCTGCCGACCCAGTCCATTACTGCTCATCACCTGAAAAATAATTCCCCAACGGGGTGAGTCAACAGACTCAATGTGTACATAGTACTAATTTCCAACAAATCAGGCATACAAGTCATATCAATATCATGTTCATACAAAAATAAAGGATGATGCAACCCAAACCCAAACCTATTTGTCCATCCGCTACACACCACCCGTACCAACCTGTACACCGCGGGGACTACTAAGTCGACCCTCCATCCGCTACACACCATCGAAGGCAGTCGCTGCAGTCGACGTGCTCATCACCCACTTATGTTGTGTCATTAGACACTGTATTCACTAGATGTAACCGAAGTTACCACTTTTCACTTTATGTGACCGTAGTCACCACTTTACGTTGGTGAGACCGTAGTCATCACCTTCACTTTCTTCCTCCACAAATATCCCGAATGCCCCAATTATTTCATAACAAATTTCACATACTAAATTTTCATTCATGTTACTAATCACATGTTCAAAATATATCACATTCACAATCCTATCCAAAGTAGGAAACGTACCTGGGTACTCCTTACCACATTTGTGGTGCTTAGCCACATTCACACACTGTTACATATTTACATATCTAATGATTGCCATGCAATTTATTGAAAGTTAGTAAGAGTACACACCTTTTTCGCTTAATAGTTTCCGTGAATTCCCGTAGAGCGATCTACCGATCTAGATCTTTCACTCCTATATTCGGCCATTAATTAAAACATATAAATAAACCTATTTGGTCTTAAAACCAAATCCTACTAGAAGTAGAATTACTTACCTAGTTGCCGAATTGATTTAATCAAGTCCCACAGTTGCTAGAATTCCTCTTCCTTGAAATCGGCTAATACTAGGTATGTAACCATGTCAGTTTTCGGTTTTTGAAATAATGGAAAACACTTAAACAAATTATGCCTTGGCCGAATATCCCTTACCTTATGATGGGATTCCAAATCTGAAGAGGATTCCTTTATAAGCCTGTTGAAATCCTATAACTTCGTGTTAGATTAGATATAACTTTGAAAACGTGAATCATAATCTTTAACCACATATTTATATTTATAATCCTTACCTTAGATCCTTAGATTTCCCGAAAAATCCCCTTTTGATGTTGTGGATGATTGCCCTCTTTCTTAGAATCCACAAAGATTCAGCTTAACAGTAGAACGGAGAAGAAAATAGAAGAAAAAGAGAGGGATTTTTGCTTAATGAAAATTCGGCAGAGAGGGGTTTTGCCTAGGGAGAATTTCGGCAGAGAGGAAGAGGGAGCAAATGTTGATGAGTAGCCCTCCTGTCCTCCTTTTATAGCCAAAGTTATCAGCCTAGAAGTCCTTTACTTGGCCACCACTCCTCTTTTTGATAATATTATCTCTTTTATTTAAAAGATAAAAGCCTTTAATCCATCAATTATCTCCTCAATTATCTCATTAGAAAATAATCCTTTATTTATCTCTTATTATTCACATATTTATGTGAATAAAACTCCTTTATTTATCTCTTATTATTCACATATTTATGTGAATAAAACTCCTTTATTTCTCTCTTATTATTCACATATTTATGTGAATAAAACTCCTTTATTTATCTCTTATTATTCACATATTTATGTGAATAAAACTCCTTTATTTATCTCTTATTATTCACATATTTATGTGAATAAAACTCCTTTATTTATCTCTTATTATTCACATATTTATGTGAATAAAACTCCTTTATTTTTCTCTTATTATTCACATATTTATGTGAATAAAACTCCTTTATTTATCTCTTATTATTCACATATTTATGTGAATAAAACTCCTTTATTTATCCCCTAATTAATCAAATATTTATGGAAATAAAACACCTCTATTTCTAGAATGCTTGTGCCGTCCACCTTGGTGTGTCTAGAAGCAAAAATAAAACTTCATTATTTGCTTCCCAAGTGACTCGAACCCAGGCCCAACAGCTCTTGCACATGGCGCCATTTCCATAGGCCCTAAGTGACATCTTCAGGCCACTTTTCCAAGCCTGTTTGTGTGTCAAATTTCTCCAACTTTTTCTTTTAAGGCCCTCTTGCCTTTATTTCCTATTTTAAACTTTAAAATTTGACATTTCAGCATCATTTCTAAGTTTCCTAAAATTTTCGATCGGCTCTGTAACTTGCCATTTTTCTTACATATCCAAGTTTCCTAAAATGTTCAAGTTTCCATTTTTGGATCATTTCCAAAAATGTTCAGGTTTCCAAAAATGTCTAAGTTTCCAAAAACGTTTGGGTTTCCAAAAATGTCTAAGTTTCCAAAAGTGTTCATTTCCATTTCCATTTCCATTTTCATTTCTATCTCCCTTTTCATTTCCATTTTCATTTCCATTTTCATGCATTTCTAGGTTTCCAAAAGTATCAAAAATTTATTCATAGTACTTGAAACTTGTCATTTCATACAATTAAACTGAAAATGCATAGGCCCTATTCAGGATGTTACAGTTCTACCCTCCTTAAAAATAATTTCGTCCTCGAAATTACTTATTAACGAATAATCGTACTGTCTAACTCACCTCACTACGCTATTGCTGTGCAACTCTGATCTTAATAGAACCATCATACTTTCTAGGCACAATCTCTAAGTTCACATCCCTTAGAACTCATTTTCTAACGTCGCGATTTAATCTGATTTAAAAGTTTTATACATTAGTACTTGTTTCACTTATTACCCGCGAAGAAGTTTTATGAAAAGAGTTTTAGGAGTGGTTCTTTCGTATTCATACATGCACATAGTCTTTACATTCATTCATCCATCAAACAATTATGAACTTTCGTTCATTCAGAGAAACGTTGTAGTTTTCATTGTTGTTGTTTTTCCACTACCCAGGGGTATTTTCGTAATTTGTCTTACAGGGGCATTTTCGTAATTTTTCAAAAATAAAAGTTCTCTGATGATTTTGTCAAAAAGTATTTTGGAACTTTTAAATTCCCGGGGTATTTTGAAAAATTTGGAAATTCGGGGGTATTTCGGTAATTTTGAAGCGCGAGGGTATTTTGGTAATAAACCAGGGTAAATTTGTAAAGTTTGATAATTCTGGGGTATTTCCAAATGTTGCAAAACTTTGAGGGTTCTTTTTGAGAATTTGTTTTCCAAGTTGATGGTGTTGCAAAAATTTTAAAAATTAGGGTCATTTTGGTAATTTTGTAGGTTAGGGGCAATTTTGTAATTTTACCAAAATCAAGATATTTTGATATTTGCAAAATAAGATTCTTGGGTGCTTTTGTAAAGTAAGGAAAATTTTATTGAAATCGGGGTGGTATAGAAATTTTAGAAACCAATGGCATTTTTGTAATTTCGCCACTAAGGGCATTTTGGTAATTTTTGTAAATCAGGAATTTTTCGAAAAATTTTGTAAAAGTAGTTCTCACAAATTATAAGGGTAATTTTAAGAGTTTTAAAACTAGGGTTTTCATAAAAACATGGCTAGTCCCTTTCGGGTTTTAGTTATTGAGTTTAGCCTATGAATAAGTCCTCATGGTTAGGGTGAACCGTAGCTACGCACCAGGTAGGATTCCTGCGAAGAGGAGGTGAGTCACTAGGACTGCTTAAGTACCAGGCTCTTCCGGATCCAATCCTAGACATGCGCACAATGGTTACCACACCCTAACTTAGTGACTTAGCCATAGGTTTGTTAAGTGCATTAAGTCTTATGTATTTGTGTTTGAGTAGACTAGTCCTACGGTTCAATAGATTCTAGTTCACTAATCTACGTTCCATTCCATTTCTACCCTTCTACAATTCACAATATAAATCACACAAAGGATAGGGGTACTTACCTGATGGACTGCGGGTCGGAGACTTAGGTGCCATGCCAGAAAACCTGCTTATTTCATAAAATACTTTCATAAAACCCATTTAGGCTCGCTTTGAAAATGTTTTGGGCCTTAGCCCACAGGCCGAGAGTTTTAAAACTGGGCTCTGATACCAACTGAAACACCCCACACCCGGCCCACGAGCCTGAACCGGATCTGGTATGTTCCTTAAATAAATCGGTTTTCAATGTTCTAAATGACTTAGAGAAAATTTGTGTAATTTTAAAAAAAATTGTTTTGGGTTGGGCTTAATTTGAAACCTATTTAATAAATTCTGGAAATCCAACTTAAATAAGGTGACAAAATAATTTTTGGGTTTATTATTTTAAAAGAAATAAATTTACTTATCTTTAATCAAACATAAATTGTATCATATTCAAATAAAAATAAACAGAAATAAAGAAAATCCAACTGGGCCTTATGGCCTTATTACATCATTCAAACCCAAAATAAACTTTTAAAGTACTAAAATTTCATAAAGTCCAAATTCCAAATAATTTCTTCAAGCGATGCATGGCCACCTTTAGCTCTTGCCGACCCGGTCCATTACTGCTCATCACCTGAAAAATAATTCCCCAACGGGGTGAGTCAACAGACTCAATGTGTACATAGTACTAATTTCCAACAAATCAGGCATACAAGTCATATCAATATCATGTTCATACAAAAATAAAGGATGATACAACCCAAACCCAAACCTATTTGTCCATCCGCTACACACCACCCGTACCAACCTGTACACCGCGGGGACTACTAAGTCGACCCTCCATCCGCTACACACCATCGAAGGCAGTCGCTGCAGTCGACGTGCTCATCACCCACTTATGTTGTGTCATTAGACACTGTATTCACTGGATGTAACCGAAGTTACCACTTTTCACTTTATGTGACCGTAGTCACCACTTTACGTTGGTGAGACCGTAGTCATCACCTTCACTTTCTTCCTCCACAAATATCCCGAATGCCCCAATTATTTCATAACAAATTTCACATACTAAATTTTCATTCATGTTACTAATCACATGTTCAAAATATATCACATTCACAATCCTATCCAAAGTAGGAAACGTACCTGGGTACTCCTTACCACATTTGTGGTGCTTAGCCACATTCACACACTGTTACATATTTACATATCTAATGATTGCCATGCAATTTATTGAAAGTTTGTAAGAGTACACACCTTTTTCGCTTAATAGTTTCCGTGAATTCCCGTAGAGCGATCTACCGATCTAGATCTTTCACTCCTATATTCGGCCATTAATTAAAACATATAAATAAACCTATTTGGTCTTAAAACCAAATCCTACTAGAAGTAGAATTACTTACCTAGTTGCCGAATTGATTTAATCAAGTCCCAACAGTTGCTAGAATTCCTCTTCCTTGAAATCGGCTAATACTAGGTATGTAACCATATCAGTTTTCGGTTTTTGAAATAATGGAAAACACTTAAACAAATTATGCCTTGGCCGAATATCCCTTACCTTATGATGGGATTCCAAATCTGAAGAGGATTCCTTTATAAGCCTGTTGAAATCCTATAACTTCGTGTTAGATTAGATCTAACTTTGAAAACGTGAATCATAATCTTTAACCACATATTTATATTTATAATCCTTACCTTAGATCCTTAGATTTCCCGAAAAATCCCCTTTTGATGTTGTGGATGATTGCCCTCTTTCTTAGAATCCACAAAGATTCAGCTTAACAGTAGAACGGAGAAGAAAATAGAAGAAAAAGAGAGGGATTTTTGCTTAATGAAAATTCGGCAGAGAGGGGTTTTGCCTAGGGAGAATTTCGGCAGAGAGGAAGAGGGAGCAAATGTTTACGAGTAGCCCTCCTGTCCTCCTTTTATAGCCAAAGTTATCAGCCTAGGAGTCCTTTACTTGGCCACCACTCCTCTTTTTGATAATATTATCTCTTTTATTTAAAAGATAAAAGCCTTTAATCCATCAATTATCTCCTCAATTATCTCATTAGAAAATAATCCTTTATTTATCTCTTATTATTCACATATTTATGTGAATAAAACTCCTTTATTTATCTCTTATTATTCACATATTTATGTGAATAAAACTCCTTTATTTCTCTCTTATTATTCACATATTTATGTGAATAAAACTCCTTTATTTATCTCTTATTATTCACATATTTATGTGAATAAAACTCCTTTATTTATCTCTTATTATTCACATATTTATGTGAATAAAACTCCTTTATTTCTCTCTTATTATTCACATATTTATGTGAATAAAACTCCTTTATTTATCTCTTATTATTCACATATTTATGTGAATAAAACTCCTTTATTTATCTCTTATTATTCACATATTTATGTGAATAAAACTCCTTTATTTATCTCTTATTATTCACATATTTATGTGAATAAAACTCCTTTATTTATCTCTTATTATTCACATATTTATGTAAATAAAACTCCTTTATTTATCCCCTAATTAATCAAATATTTATGGAAATAAAACACCTCTATTTCTAGAATGCTTGTGCCGTCCACCTTGGTGTGTCTAGAAGCAAAAATAAAACTTCATTATTTGCTTCCCAAGTGACTCGAACCCAGGCCCAACAGCTCTTGCACATGGCGCCATTTCCATAGGCCCTAAGTGACATCTTCAGGCCACTTTTCCAAGCCTGTTTGTGTGTCAAATTTCTCCAACTTTTCTTTTAAGGCCCTCTTGCCTTTATTTCCTATTTTAAACTTTAAAATTTGACATTTCAGCATCATTTCTAAGTTTCCTAAAATTTTCGATCGGCTCTGTAACTTGCCATTTTTCTTACATATCCAAGTTTCCTAAAATGTTCAAGTTTCCATTTTTGGATCATTTCCAAAAATGTTCAGGTTTCCAAAAATGTCTAAGTTTCCAAAAACGTTTGGGTTTCCAAAAATGTCTAAGTTTCCAAAAGTGTTCATTTCCATTTCCATTTCCATTTTCATTTCTATCTCCCTTTTTATTTCCATTTTCATTTCCATTTTCATGCATTTCTAGGTTTCCAAAAGTATCAAAAATTTATTCATAGTACTTGAAACTTGTCATTTCATACAATTAAACTGAAAATGCATAGGCCCTATTCAGGATGTTACATGAGTAATGATATTAAATGAGAAAATATGAGAATTGAGATGTGGAAGTCCCGCTTGGACTTTAATAAATGAAAGAATAATATCATCAAGACTTGAGAAGGGTAAGGTCCCGTATAAGACCATATCTGGGATATGGCTTCGGCATCAAATATGAGAATTGTATAAGACCATATCCGGGATATGGCATCGACAATCTATATGAGATCTCGTATAAAACCATATTTGGGATATTTATTTCATGCAAACTTACTAAACTTTATGCTTACCCCTCTTATTTCCCTTTTCCTTGTAGTATTGCCAAGCTAGCTTGGGAATTTGTGGAACGTCGGAGTTGGGAAATCACACTATCAACTTCTCTTTGGTATAGCAAAGTTAGATTTATTTTGAGTGTGGCATGTATAGGACTTGGTTATTTTGTTTTGTCATATTTGTTAGCCATGGTGTTAGCTATTAATGTTGTTCAATTCATTTTGTAAATGGTCATTGGAAATTGGCCAATACTTGACAAGTTCATATTTATAAATGATGATGAAATTCATGAAATGCATGTTTGTGTGGATGTCTTGATTTTGGGTTCTTGGAAGTGACTTATGGCCATGATGTAGGTTGAATTGATTTGGTATAAGTGTGGTTGCTTTGTAAGGTGGCAAATGGCTTGAGATAGCCTTACAAATGTCCACACGAGTAGACACACGGCGTGTGTCTAGGCCATGTGTGACACATGGTCAGCCCCATGGGCGTGTTGATAGGTCGTGTGTCCCCATGCATGCTAGGTTGACAAGTCAGAATACCCAATAGTAAACACACGCGATGAGACACGATCGTGTGTCTCACCGTGTGAGAGACACGACCTAAGGCACAGGCATGTGCCCTGGCCGTGTGAAGTCTGCACCTGAAATTAAAATTTAATTCAACACACGGTCTAAGGACACGGGCGTGTGCCTTGGCCGTGTGACCTTATTGGGATGATGATGTCATAAACAGAATGTCAAGGTTTTCACACACGGGTGAAGACACAGGCATGTCATGGCCGTGTGAGGGACACGGGCTATGGACACGGGCGTGTGTCAGGCCGTGTGATAACCCCTGTAGGTTCGAATTGGAAAATACATCCACACGGGTGTGGAACACGGGCATGTGATATGCTACACAGGCGTGTTCCTTCCTTCACACGGGCGTGTGGCCCTGTTTTGTGTCAAATTTTCCTAAGTGTCCAAAAGTTTCCAGTTTGGTCCCAAATCATTATGGGTACAAGTTTAGGGTCTCGTAGGCCTATAATACGGATATTATAGTCTCAAATGAAAAGTTTTAATTTTAAGTGAAGTTCTTAAGGATCAGTATTGTATGATTGAGCAAGTTAAGTATGGTAATGCCTCGTACCCGATTCAGGTGTCGAATACGGGTAAGGGGTGTTACACAATCACTTGTATTTCTACAAGCTTAAGCGCACACAAAACATACAAAATAAAATTTTAAAAACTATTAAAAAAAAGAAAAATAATATAAAAAATTAAAATTTTCCTATGTCACCCCCACAGTTTATTCGACACATTGTCCCTAATGTGCAATAAAAGATAAAAGAAAGAGATTACTCGATTAGCTTGATAAGTTCATCACAAATGGTGGGATTGACCCTTCCTTGCAATGTTGGCTCAAGATTGTAGTGCCATCAATATATATCTATATATATATATGGGTTCCTACAAAGAAAATTAATCATCCAAAATATATATAACAAAATAAAATCCTAATGAAACTAAATAAAAATAAAATTCAACCAAAAATAAAATAAGTCTTAAAAATTATAAATCCCAAAATAAAAATTAAAAATGTTTAGAATTAGTCGGAATCAAGCTCCGACTCCTTCTCAACTTCGTCTGGGTTGCCTTTTAGATCCGACTTTTCTTCTGGATCTTCTTTTAGGTTTTCTTGTGCCTCTATGTTGCTGGATGCTGCCTTTTCCTTGTAATTTGTTGTTGGGAATTGGGCTCGCCTCAAGCCGGTCGTCCTCACATAGTCCTTGTAACATCGAATAAATCGACTCAATTACATTATTTCCAAAGTCGTAGAATTTCTTCTGATTCAAACGCAGTCTGATCCAACTTTTGTTAAGTTAGCGGAGGGACCAATCGAACATATACAATTAGGCTTGAGTAACTGCAATTATGTCCAGAATCATCCTTTCGAAAATTCACAATTTCCTTAATCACGGAGCCAGTCCACAAGAAGTATCATGATTGAAAACTCCTTATTGTATACTCTTTACGAAAACAATTCATCCAACTTTGTCCAATGACCTCGTCATGTATATGTTACCCTTATATGATATTCTTGATTCCTTTGAGTTAAATTCGCTCGCTCAATACAATCCTATTTTATCTCATTGTCACCATTGTGTCTTCTTAATGATTAATATGATCACTGTAAAATAATGATTGTGATAATTGCTCGTTCGAGAATAAGCAACCCGTGGCCACGTTCCATATTTATCAATCTACACAATGCCAATGAGAGGATATCGTTAACTTTTTAATCGAGCTTTGAATTCCATTGTTGCTAGTAATGCCATGTCATACACAATTCATGTACCCAACATACCGGCTATTGGCTCAATCATCTTTAGAGCGTAACCCTCCACTTATATCAATGCACATGAGTTACATACACATGGTCAGTGACTAACTTAGGATTTAGGTAAGTTACACCATAAATATCAAAAGTGAATCAATTCACAAATAGGTTAAAAATTAATTCAACTTGGGTCTAGTCCAATGTATCATTCTTCCAATGAGTACATTTATGTCTCAACTCGCGGAGTCAACCACTCCGATAGCCAAGACTAGTCATCTCCCTAATTGGAATTGTAGATGACATCATAATCCTTCTAAGTATTTGAAATGCACACTTTGATTCTTTTACGAGATTACGGACTTATTTAAATTTTCTACAAAATTTAGTTGTTTTTCTCGTAATGTAATTGTTCTTACAATGTTATTTATCATCAGTTTGAACTTAGACAATCAATGAGCTAATATTTGATTGTCATAATTTTGCTATGTACACAAAATATGAAAGACAGAAACACAAAAGATATAATAGTGAAATGTGAAATTAAGTTTATCTATTTATTCATCGTTCAAATACATAGAAAACAACTACATGTTTACTACAATATGGGCACATTTCCTTATAATACTTGATCTGCCACAATTCGTTATGGCAAATTAAGGTCTTTTTTTCTTACACTTAATGAGCCTGTTTTTTAGTGTTTTTATTACATTTTTTGTTTTTATTACTTTAAGTTTAAAATATGCAAAATAAGTTGTCTTTCTATTTTACGATCTGACCATGTAATACTGCTTAGCATTAGTTTAAACATTAACAACCAATTAGCAACATTTGCTTCCATTTTGCTTTATGTGTAAAACCATATGAGGACATTATACAAAGTATTAATGTAATTCATGAATAATTTTATTAATAATCTATTCAAAAAAAATTTACAAGTGTACATTGACAAAAATACTATAGTTAGATCATCAGATCTAACACTCGAGACCCTCTGGCTCGTTCTGGTAGAGTATGAGAATTAGAAGTCCCAACTATTTTTCCGAAGGCTCGATTTTCTTATCTAGGCTCATGACTTGCTCAACCATCTTCGCTTGTTCATTTAATTCGGAAAATTCTTTACGTTTATAAGAGACCAATTGAACTCAGAGCACATCTCGCAATCCTTGAAGTAATTGCTTATAGCTTTCCCCTTCTGTCGACACTAACTCAAGAGCAAACTTGCTAAGTTGCAAGAATTCCCTCACATAATCAACAACTAACATATCACCCTGTTTTAGCATCATGAGTTCCTGCTTTCTATCTTCAAGATATAATTTGATGACATATTTCTTTTGAAACACAATTTGGAAGAAAGTCCAAGTAATCTAATCCACTGGCACATGTTGGGTAACTGTCAACCACCACGTATAACGCCCCTCACCCAGGTCCATTGCCGGAAGAGGGTACGAGGCATTACCAAACATGATCCTAGAAATTTCACAAAATTTAAGATGTAAAATCCGTATAAATTAAAACTTTTCCATACATAGTCATCACACTCTCATTCGACCAATTCAAGCATTATCATAAACATAATACTTGATTAATATTGAACATTATCAATACCCATAAACAAAATAAACCATCAAATTTTTAAAAGCCAGTATTTTAGCCTAATACGTGACTACAAGTAACAAAACAATTAAGCCTTCTATACATGCCATAATTCCCAAAATATTGTTTTCAAAATACCAAAAGAAGGCTGATAGTGTGGATGGATCTCCGACGATCACCGAATCCCGAGCTAGCTTGGTGACACTATAGGATAAGGAAAAGAAAAGAGAGTAAGCATATAGCTTAGTAAATAAGTATATAAATAATAAATAATAGAATTAACATGTTTACAAAATAACACAATCATATCTACATTCAAATTTACTATTTATTCAAGTTCGAAGCATGTTGTCTATTCGAGTCATAGTCACTAAATTATTTTTATCTGGAGCTACGAAACCCCAAATTAAGGCACGTTAATTTTACCTAAAACTAGGCTCATTTATCTTCTTACGATAAATTTTTTAGAATTTTTGGTTTAGCCAATAAGTACAGTTTATTCATTAAAATTTCCCCTATTTCACTGTTCAACAATTCTGACCTCTCTTCACTACAAATAAATTTTCTCCTCGTACAGAATTCAGATGACCTTCTTGTTTAGTTCATTTGAAACTAGACTAATTCAGGATTTCAGGAATATAAATTATATCTCATAATCATTTTTTTACAATTTTTAATGATTTTTCCAAGACAGAACAGGGGATCACATAATCATTCTGAACCAGTCTCACAAAAGTTAAAATATCTCAAAATATGCAAATCGTTTGTTTTCTATGTTTCTTTTATATGAAAATAGACTAAATAATATTTAAATCAATATCTCATCCAACTTATAATTCAATTTCTACTATTTTTGGTGATTTTTCAAATTCACATCACTGCTACTATCCAAAGCAATTCTATTGTAAATTTTTTCTCTCTCTCACTTAGTTGTGTTCATCACTTGCCTATACTAATCTTTCCAATTTCCGATTACATATTGCTCATACGTTATACATGCATATACCCACACTCATTACTAAAAATTCACACATAATTTCACTTAATCGATTTTCCCGTTGAACGCTTCGGAATAATAACGGATACATGGTGGTTTCGCACACAGTCCACCTTTGAAATTGAAGCTCTCTTGTACACATAGTGGCCTTCACTTAGTACCACTCATGTGACCTAGCTCGATTGTACACATAATTCTGGCTCTCTTGTACACATAGTGGCCTTCACTTAGTACCACTCGTGTGACCTAGCCATCTCGTAGCTTTCTTGTCTACATGGCGTCCAACACTAGGAACCACTCATGCGATCTAGCTACTCATAACCCGTAGCTTTCTTGCACACATGGTGAAAGTCCCTTATCATCCATGTGGCCTAGCTACATATCAAAATTTTCCATCTCGTAGCTTTCTTGTGCACACGGTGAAGGTCCCTTATCACTCGTGTGACCTAGCTACATATTATCCGTATCTCTAGGTGTTCCGAAGGTTCAAACGGGAAGTACTTCACTTTCTAATAATTTATTTCATTCTTCAATAGTCAATTTTGATTCAAAAATCAGTTACAATACATAAAATATGCCGAATTATAAAAATGTCAATAAAAGTAATGAATTATTTACATACTACTTACCTCGGTGCAAAATATGGCCAAATTTGTAATTTAGTCCTTAACCTTGCCATTACCTCGTTCAAGGTTGATTCCACGTTCTTCTTAATCTATAATAATACATTTAGCTTATTTATTATTTAATTCAGTCCAAAAATCACATTATGATAAAATTACATTTTTGCCCTCTAACTTTCACAAAATTATGAATTTGCCCCCAGGCTCAAAAATTAAACTTCATCCTGTTTTCTTATATTTTATGACATATTGACCATTTTTCCCTTCTATGGCAACATCAAATTCTCACTCTAACATGTACTTATGAACTTTAGGTATTTTTACCGATTATGTCGTTTTACTCGTTTTCACGTAAAATCGCTTAGCAAAAGTTGTTTAACATAATTTCAGCCTTCATACTCTATCATAAAACATCAAAATAAACACATTTCACCTATGGGTATTTTTCCAAATATGAACCCTAGGTTAAATTATTGCTAGAATAAGCTAAACCAAGTTACCAGGATTCCAAAAACGTAAAGAACATGAAAAACGGGACTTGGATTGACTTACTATGGAGCTTGGAAGCTTGAAAACCCTAGCTATGGAGTCCCCCCTTGAAGTTTCGACCTAAGGAAGAAGATGACAACCTTTTTCCATCTTTTTCCCATTTAATTTCTTTTATTTGACATTTTACTAAAATACCCTTCATTAAAATTTTAGTTATTTCTACCTATGCATGTCCATTTTTGTCCATAAAAATATAATGGTCTAATTACCATTTAAGGATCCCTACTTTAGATATACAGTTCAATTTAATCCTTTAGCATCTAGAACTCTCATTTATCAACTTTTACAATTAAGCCCTAATAAGCAAATTAGACATGAAATTCATAAAATTTTCTATCGATACTCTAACACATGCATCCAATCAATCAGTAAATCATAAAAATTAATCAAAATAAACTTTTCTATCTCAATTCGTGGTTTCACAACCACTATTCCGTTTAGGCCCTATTTCGAGATGTTACACCACGGGTATGCCTTTTCTTTTAGAAGAGATACTGCACACATAACACATGCGTGCAGTCAACATTCCAACTGTTGTAGGACTTGCACTATCGATTCTAGCCATATTTTGGATGAGTAGGGGTCGACACCTTTCAACCTTTTGAATTCGGTGCTCCATATTTTCACAATTCTTTTATTGGGGTTCATCGAGTTGTAAGTACTAATGCCGCTTGCGGAGTAGCTCCTGCTACTCACTAGAGGACTTTCAATATTGTGCGCAGAAGATTCTCATCACCTCGACCTTTCCGGTGAGGTCTATTAGTTTTATTCTGTAGAGTACCGACTTGATCAATGCCAGGTGCCTCAATCTCAACCCTATTCTCACCCTCAACGGAGTGATTGCTACTCTATATTTCATCATCAACAACATTTCTTTATTCTTTCGACATTTTAGCTATAAAATAGAAGAATTCATAATCAACATCCAAATCTCGACTTAGACTCAACTCAACCTTGGCATGTTCCTTTAGACTGAATTTTGGGCTCGATTTAGTTTGAGAATCGACTAAACCTGTAGCTTTGACACCACTAAATGTAACACCCCATACCCAACCCAATCGTCGGGTTTGAGTTACAGGATGCTACATTAGTTGTCGGAGCAACTACGATCAATTACAACACAATTTAACCATTTATGTATTCTGGTAAGCATATTACACATTCACAATATGTTATATAATCATTTTCGAGTCTTATACAATCTTACGAAAGCTTTTTTGCTAACCTGAGGTTGAATAAGGACTAAAATGTAAATATTCCAAACTATCGAGTTGACGTCGCGACTTCAGGGGTTCTAGGTTGCGATGTAACTCACTGACTTGTCCTCTTCAAGACATTGAGAGCTTGACATCGCGATGCCACTCATTGTTTCCAAAAGGTCATTAAAAACCAATCCATAACAGCTAGTGATATTAACCATAGACTATATCCACCATTTCAATGAGACATGCTTTCAATTAGCTCAAATCAACATTTCATTTCAAAATCACCTAACTAACCATTCCGAGTCATCATATGCTCTATTGCAAAGTTTCAACCATTTAAACCTTTTCAAATACTTATGCTAAACTCATATATGCATTTAACAAGTTATAAACATTAAGCTCAAATGACATTACCAACTTAGAATTCAAAATTACCATTTGATACAAAACTGACTCTCTAAACCTAGGTACATGTCATTTATCAAAACAAAAGGGACTATACAAACATCGTTAAATTGGGTGTCGATTTTTGGATATTGGATCACTTTTTGTAACCTCGAGATTGACCTATACTTGTTCATAGAATAAACAAACCATACATTAAGTGATAAAGCTCAGTGGTACTTCCATGATTCAAGTCATAAAATGAGCCTAATAACAAGTAGATTTCAATCAATATATGTTATGGTACAACTATTTCAAACTACATGCTCATCACACAAATATCAATTTTTTACACAAGCTCATTTGCTAATCAATTGAGCGTTCTTTACCATACTTTATATCACCAAGGATACAATTCAATTCCATCTCAATTTCACACACATATATATACATATAATATTATAATACTCAGTTTTCATTTTCCAAACAATTCCATCTAATCTTTCATTTTTTTTAATCAATTTTCTCTCTCTCAAATCTATTAAATCATTCACAATCGATGCAACCCTCAAGCCTCGTTTCAAACTAGTTCACATGGTCTTTCACATGGTATCTGTAATCACATATCTCATATATGCATTTGTAATACCATTTCATACTATCAAATTATTCCAAATCATTTAATCGATTCACAGTTTATATTCCCCATTAACCTGACTCGGACTTGAACAGATACATGGATTGTCCAACCAACATACCAATATGGCACCTAATGCCTCATCAGAATGTCTGAAGTATATAAATTGCACCCAGCGCTCATCGATATAACTAAAGTAAAAGATGTGCCCAATACTCATCAAAACATCCGAAGAAAAATGTGTTCAACTCTCATCAATATATAGTCGAAGTATAACTCATACACAATCTATCCTATAGGGTACCAATGTTCCAATAACATTATACAATCCAATTCATATATCATCATTTTTAATTCATCTCATCATCAATACATATATATATATATATATATATATCCAATACCACGTTTATACCAGTTTCATATCATTTTGTATCACAAATCATTTATGAATTATATCATACTTTTTTCTACTATATTCAATTTAGTTCAATTTCCCGATATTCAACATCATTCAATACAAATAGTGTTGGAATATTTTCAAATATTTATAGTGTTCCAATAACTCTAAATGAATGGGTGTAATTAATCAAAAGATTATTATTTGATTTTTTTGAAAAAGAATTATAACTATTTAAATAATATTATTGAATAGTTATAATATTAAATGTTTAATTATGTGTTATTTTAAAGACATTATTATTCAGAAAGACACCTATTGATGAAAGATGTTTTTATGAAGAAACATGAAAATTCCTGTAAATAGGAATGAGATTTCATTTGGAAAACATACCAACAAATTCTAATATTCTTTCCTTCCTTCCTTTATTTTCTAATATTATTAGATTATTCTATAAAGTATTACCGCAAAAATCCTTTGTAGAAATTGAGTTTTTGTTATACATTGCTCAGTGTGTAGTAGACTATTCTCGTCAATGCAAAACGCAAATAGTCGTTGGCTTCATTGTATCCTCACGGTTAATTTGCTTGGAACTCATTTTCGCACCAAAGATAAGTCGGGGCGAATATAACATTAAAGATAGTGGCTTGATACACGCCTTGGAGCCTTGTCCTATTTCTTCTTTTTCTGTTTGAGTCCCATTCGTGTGTTCGAGATTTTTCTCACCGGAGTTTTGAACTAACAATTTTAAGGTTATATTTCATGATGACTACCACAACACATGAAAGTGGAACACTAAGGGAGTTGGCTTCCAACTTTGTCAAACTTGATCGGTTTGATGGTGGCAATTTTCGACGATGGCAGAAAAAGATGCACTTCTTATTATCAACTTTGAAGATTGCTTATGTTTTGGATACTCCAAGACCTGAAGAGAATGATGACGAATTTGTTGCTGCAACCCGAGAAAGACAAAAATGGGACAATGCTGATTACATGTGCATGGGCCACATATTGAATGGTTTATCTGATGGTTTGTTTGAAACCTACCAAAACGAGGTCACCACTAAAGAATTATGGGACAAATTGGAGACAAGATACATGACCAAAGCTGTTACAAGTAAGAAATTTCTTGTCAATCATTTCTATAACACCCCTAACCCGTATCCATCATCAGACTAAGGTTAAAAGGTATTACCAGTCGAATCATAACATTTAAACAACCACTACTCACACATCAGCATATCATAGTTAATCAATAACACAAAGTCCCTTTAGAAGGTCTACGAGACCTTAAACATGCTTTAGAAGTGGTTCGGGACTGAACCGATCACATTTAAAACTTTTATGAAACTTTAATTTTTTTTTTTGCAAAACAGGGTAGACGCCCATGTGGCTAGGCCCTGTGCCTTACACGGCCATGCCTTAGACCATGTCTTACCCCGTGTGCAACACTGACTTGGGTCACACAATTTGTCACGCGCCCATATGTCTAGATCGTGTGCAAGTCTGTCTTGCTTTGATTTGGGGCATTGAAGGACACGGTCGAGACACACGCCCGTGTGCTCAACCGTGTGGGCAATTATAGGAAATTTACAAGGCCAAATTGCCACCCATTTTGGGTCATTCCTACAAGCATCACTCTATACTCAATTCATGCCCAATTAATGGTCAAAACCCTACCAAAACATGCATAATTCATGCTAAAATATCCTCATTCATTTCTATATACAATTCCAACTCAAAACATGTCCATTTTATGAACCAATTCCATGCCAAAAGCATATGATTCACATCTCATTTCAAACCATTTCAAACATGTAATACATTCACCATCTCAACTACCAAATCAAGTATGAAACATACTATTTCTATTTCACCAAAGCACACCATAATGGCCATTCACACAAGACCATATATACACATCACATACACCATTTCCACATAGCAAAATATATACCAACATCAATCTAAAGTCTCATCCATTATCAAGCAATATCAAATGGCAAGATTTATACATCTCATAAATTCCACAACCTCACTAGCCTATACATGCCATATACCATAAATACAACTTTCAAAATGTACCAAAATAGATGTCTGATAGTGTGATTGACTTGCTGATAATCCCCGGATCTAAGCTAGCTTTAAATACCACTGTAAAATAAAGAAAGACTTCACACAGTAAGCTTTAAATCTTAGTAAGTTCGTAATATAACACAATTAACTCATCAATTCAAATTCAATATGCAAAATTAACTAACACTTAGTTCAATTCACATCACTACTCAATCTCATCCATGGCTTTTACTCACTTTCATACCATATCTATAGGTTCATAAATAAGCATTTATAATGCTACTCAATCCAATTCTTTTCATCATTCATTCACATAATCTTCCATCTATCTCATACACAATATCATCAACCACATAGGTCCTGTACATACATGTACCATCACGTATTTATCTATCACATTTACCACTTCAATGCTCGATACATAATTCATTCGATCCTCTTTAAACATTCGATGAACTCGCACACTTAGTGTCAATTAATTAGCTGAAGCTATAATAATATCGCACACTTAGTTCTACCACATTAAACTGAATTTGTCTCGGTATCGCACACTTAGTGCCAAATAATATAACCGATGCTTTCTTTATCTTGCACACTTCGTGCCATTCATCATTGTAACGATTCTATTTACGCACACTTAGTGTCACATATCTTCGAACTCACTTTTCACATTACCAAACTCCACAATCACATTTCCATTCATTTCATCTCATATGAACATTGTTTAAACAATACGTATTATACACGAACTTACCTCGAATGTAGAAACAACGATACTAGTTGATCAATCGAGCACTTTGTTCTTGCCTCGATCTAAGCCCGAAATTCTCTTTTCTTGATCTATATAATATCAAATTCAACTCATTTAATCTCATCTTTACTCAATTCAATTCACAAACACACAATTAGGGCATTTTGCACTTTCTCCCTTATAATTTCACACTTTAGAATTTTAGTCCTTATTTCACAAATGCATCAAATTCACAAAATCCAATTTAATCCATGCTTAGCCGAATTACCATAGTGCCCCTAGCAGCCCATATTTCACATTTATTTCACATTTCAACACAAAGTTTTCACATTTCTCAATTAAATCCCAAAAATGCATTTTTACTCAATATCACTTTAGAAAATATGTATGTCAATCATCAAACAATTAGTTTTCATCATCAAACATCATAAAACTCATGAATTCATGAATGGAAACTTTCAAAATCATCAAAACTTTAAAAAATTGAGGCATGGGCTAGCTAGTACTCAAAGCAACGATCACAAAAACATAGAAATCATCAAAAATCGAGCTAAAACCGTACCTTAATCAAGCTTATAAATGTTGAACCCTAAAAACAACTTTCATGGCTTTCTTTTCTTTTGATTTTCGGCTAAGGACGATAAAAGATTATAGAAAATTGATATTTTTAATAATATATACTTAATAACCAAATTACTATTTTATCCATTAATTAAAACATTAGAAAATCATTCATTTAATGGCCATTTATGTCAAATTTCACTATCAATGGTCCAATACCAACATAAGGACCTTTCATTTAAGGAACCATATCAAATAAGCACTTTTAACTACTAGCACATAGCTTTTGCATTTTATGCGATTAGATCATTTTTCACAAATCGGCACACAAACGATAAAATTTTCACACAACTTTCACACATACTTTATCATATGCCATAAACATCAAAATAATATTAAATTATTTCTTTGACCTCGGATTTGTAGTCCTGAAACCACTATTCCGACTAAGGTCTAAATCGGGCTGTTACAGTTTCAATAATTATCAAATGGTTGATGGTCGTTTTGTTATGGGCCAATTCTGTGATATTGAAAAGATGTTGAATCAATTCAAGCAATATGATATGAAAATGGATGAAATGATTGTTGTATCCTCCATAATAGACAAACTTCATCCATCTTGGAAAGACTTTAAAAGAAGTCGAAAAACATAAGAAAGAGGAAATATCTCTTGAGGCTTTGGCAAATCATCTTCGTATTGAAGAAGAATATCAAAAGCAAGATCAGAACCTAAATTCTGAAAATGTCTAAGTGCATGTTACGGAGGAAGTATAGAATACTAAACCATTTAAGAGAAAGTTCAAACAGACTGATAGAGCACCCAGGGACGAAGCCAGGGAGGGCTGGCATGGGCCCTGACCCCCTAAAAGGTAAAATTGCTATTGAGGCCCTTAAAATTTTTTTTAAAATTTTAAATTAGTAAAGGTAAAATTGCACTTTGGCCCCCTTAAAATTATAAAAATTCAATTTAATCTTTTACAAATTAGAAAGATATAAACTATAAAAAATTAAAATTTCATCCGGCCCACCTAAAAAATTGTCCTGGATTCACCCCTGAGAGCACCTAAGTTCAAAAAGAAACAAAAGGGCTCATGCTAACATTATGGTAAGCCGGGACATTTCAAGAATGAATGTCAATTTTTAAAAAAGAAATCATCTTCTAAGGCTGATAATAACGAAAAGTTCGTTGCAATGATATCTGAAATTAATATGGCACAAGATGATAATACATGGTGGATTGATACTGGAGCAACCAACATGTGTGCAAAGACAAAAACATCACAAAGTTTACACAATGTAAAAAATGACAATGTCTTGTACATGGGAAATTCTTCCATCGCAGCAATCAAAGGCAAAGGGTCTGTTGAACTACTATTCACTTCTAGAAAGGTTTTAACAATGATGTATATTATGTACCAGAAGTTAGGAAGAATTTAGTGTCTGGAAGTCTGTTGAATAAGTTTGGTTTCAAACTTGTTTTTGAGGCAGATAAGTTTATTTTGTCTAAGGGGGAAATTTTTGTAGAGAAATGGTATATGTATGAGAGTATGTTCAAACTCAATATTATTAATAAGAACAAAAATATTATTTCTGCTTATATGGTTGAATCTTCTTGTTTATGGCATTATAGATTAGGTCATTTGAATTATAGAAAATTGAATGACATGCATAAGTTAGATTTAATTCCTATTTTTAATAATAATATTGAAAAATGCAATACATGTATGTTGACTAAAATTACAAGAAACCCTTTCCCTAAGGTTAAAAGGAAAAAAATTTGCTTGATTTGATACATAGTGATTTATGTGACATGCATAATACCCCTACATTAGGTGGAAATAAATCTTTTGTTACTTTTATTGATGACTGTTCTAGATATTGTTATATATAGTTATTGCATTCAAAAGATGAAACACTTGATAAATTTAAAGTTTATAAATCTGAAGTTGAACTTCAGTGTGAATCATTTATCAAGTGCTTAAGATCGGATAGAGGTGGAGAATACTATAATCCAAGTTATTTTGAATCCACTGGAATTGTCGATCAAGTTTCGGCCCCTTCCACACCACAACAAAATGGTGTAGCTGAAACGAAAAATAGAGTCTTGGCTGAAATGGTAAATTCAATGTTATCATATTCAGGTCTTGGACAAGGTTTTTAGGGAGAAGATGTTCTAACAGCTTGTCATATATTGAATAGAGTTCCTAATAAGGAAACTAAAATAACCCCCTATGAATAATAGAAGAAAAGAAAACCAAACCTTAATTATTTGAAGGTTTGGGGTTATAGAGCTATTGTCAAAGTTCCAACACCTAAACGTAAAAAGTTAGGTGAAAGAGGAATTAAATGAATATTAATAGGATATGCATATAATAGCAAGGCATATAGGTTCATGGTAATTGAACCAAATGATCCAATTTCAATTAATACTATTATTGAATCAAGAGATTCTATTTTTGATGAAAATAGATTTAATTTTATTTCAAGACAATTACAGCCACAACAATTGATTCATTCTTCAAATCAGAATGAGATTCCATTAAAACAAATTGATAATAATGGTGAATCTTGTCAAGAATTAAAAAGAAGCAAGAGGATTAAAAAGGTCAAAGATTTTGGACCAAATTTCATTATGTTTCTTGTAGAAGGAAAAGGTGAAAGTATATGCAATAAGATACCTTATTATTATAATACGGAATCTGATCCTATTACATTTGAAGAGGCAATGAAATCTCAAGACTCTACTTTTTTGAAAGAAGCAATAAATGATAAGATAGATTCAATAATGGGAAATCAAACTTGGATCTTAGTTGATCTTCCACAGGGTTCCAAACCAATAGGTTGTAAATGGATCTTCAAAAAGAAAATGAAGGTCGATGGAACCATTGATAAATTTAAAGTAAGGTTGGTAGCCAAAGGTTTTACATAAAAACAAGGTATTGATTACTTTGATACCTATGCTCCAGTAGCAAGAACTGCTACAATTAGACTCTTAATATCACTTACATCCATATATAATTTGGTTGTTCACCAAATGAATGTTAAAACTGCATTTTTAAATGGTGAATTGGAAGAGAAAGTGCACATGGAACAACTGACAGGATTTGTTGTTCCAAGACAAGAAAATAAGGTATGTAAGCTTGTTAAATCTTTATATGGACTTAAACAAGCGCCAAAACAATGGCACCAAAAGTTTGACAAGGTTGTTTTAGCTAATGGCTATAAAATAAATGAATCTGATAAGTGCATATATAGCAAATTTAAAAATGGAAAAGGTGCCATAATTTGCTTATATGTAAATGACATACTTATTTTTGGCACAGATTTGGAACAAATAGAAAACACAAAGAAATTCTTGTCAAACAACTTTGCTATGAAGGATATGGGTGTAGCAGATGTTATTCTTGGGATTAAAATAACCCGAGATGAAAACACTATAGCTTTATCACAATCACATTACATTGAAAATGTACTTAAAAAGTTTGATCTTTTCAACTGTATACCAGCATCTACACCCATGGATCCTCAAATAAAATTAGTATCTAATGTTGGTAGGAAAATTGATCAATTGAAATATGCAAGTCTAATTGGCTGTCTTATGTACATAATGACTTGTCCAAGACCAAATATTGCATATGCCGTTGGGAAATTGAATAGGTACACAAGTAATCCAAATAGTTTACATTGGCAAGCTTTGAATAGAGTACTTAGGTACTTAAAGAAAATTATTAACTATGGATTGTGTTATAATGGATATCCTCTAGTTTTAGAAGGGTATTCGGATGCTAGTCGGATTACAAGTTTGGAAGATCATTCATCTACTAGTGGATGAATCTTCATTCTTGGTGGAGGAGTCGTTTCTTGGGGTTCTAAGAAACAAACATGTATTACTGATTCCACCATGGCAGTAAAAGTTATTACATTAGCCGTTACATCTAAAGAAGCGAAATGGTTAAGAAATTTACTTTATGATGTACCTTTATGGCCTAAGCCAATTTCACCTATTTCTATCCGTTGTGATAGTGAGGCTACTCTAGCAAAGGCATATAGCCAAGTATATAATGGAAATTCTAGACATATTGGATTAAGACATAGTTATGTCTGACAATTAATCTCTGATGGAGTGATCACTATTCATTATGTGAGGTCAAGTGAAAATTTGGCAGATCCTTTGACAGAAAGTCTTGCTAAAGATGCAGTAAAAATGACCTAAAAAGGGATAGGACTCAAGCCCATTAATTAGATTCACCCATGATGGAAACTCGACTCAACGCTTGGTATAACGTCAAGTCTTGAGTTCAATGAGACAAAGTGTAACAATCCATTTTTTAGAGAAATTGGAACAGTGGTATCGGTACCACAAAACCGATCCGAAAATAAAGTTTATTTTTATTTTATTATATGGTCTGTATTATGATAGACATGTCATGTGAAAATTTTGATACGAAAATTTTATCGATTAAGTGCTTAATTTTGAGAAGGATTAAATCGCATAAAATGCGAAAGTTGAATTCTAGTAGCTATAAGGATTAAATAGCTATGGATTTCAAATCTAGAGGTCCTTATATGGTAATTAGAACATTAAGAAAGGTATGTATATTTTCTTGGTGACTCATCCATGGAAATATAGAAAAAGCGCAATGACTAAATTGGAAATTGAAATAATTTAGTTAATTAAAAGATGATAAAAAGAAATATCATCTTATTTTTTCATCTTCAACCTTAAAAATACATGGACACCCTAGGAGAGAGAGAATAAACTTTCAAGGCTTAATTGGGTAAGTTTCCTTGTCCAGTTTTTAGTAATTTTGAAAATTTTGAAACTGGGATAGTCTAATCTATCTATTTGGGGGAATAATTTGAAAAGTTATCAAGGTATGAAATTTGAGTCATGGATGAATATTCTGAAAATTAGAAATTTATGGTAGAAAATGAAAGGTTGTTGATAGATAAACAACTTTTACAAAGTGCTTTTTGATGAAAACATGATTTAGGGACTAAAATGCAAAGTAGTGAAAATTGATGAAAAATTCTGAAATTTATAGAAAATATGTGTTGTAAGTTTTATGTTGGAATTTCGGTTAGGCTTGGAATAGGGAGTAAATTGCACAAGTTTCATTTTCTGAGCCTAGGGACGAAATTGGAATTTATGGAAAAGTTAGGGTTAAATGGTAATTTTGCCTAGACTTAAATTGAGTCCCAATGAGTATAAAATGTATGGAATTGACGATTAACGTTATTTATATGGATTCGGACAACTCAAATTTGAGGTTAGTTCGAGAAGGAAAAGGTTTCAGATTAGTAGATTTAATACGCGAACAAGTGTCGAGGTAAGTTTGTGTAACTTAATCGGGCATGTAAATATGTTTAATTGAATGTTGTGTTTGTATGGAATGTGACTTGTATTGATGTACATTACTTGAATGTTATAATGAGCAATTTAATACATGCTTGAATGGTGAAAAAGGGTTAAGTCCTAATTGAATATTGAATTCCGATGAATATATGTGCTTTCCCGAAATGGATGAGGTCCTGCATTTATTGCATACGGGATTTAGCTCAGATGAGTAATCCTATTAACCTCATTACGGAAAGGATTTAGCCCGGAGAGGTAATCCTGATATAATACCTCTCGAGTATACGTTATGATTAGGGTTTAGCCTGGACTGGTAATCCTGTTATTTGATATGTGGCTCGAGAGTGTGTTCCTTGGTTAAGTGGCCTAATGGGTACCATTGAATAAGAATTGAAGGAATATTGAATCGTACACCTCTACTTGAGCATCCATCAGAATTTAAATAATTCAACGGACATAGAACTCTTGACATGGTATGAGAATTATGAGATGAAATGATAATGACTTGAATGGATATTGTATGATGAGCCCATCTATGTTTACTTGATTGATATGAAGATTTTGGTGACTATCATGTTTGATTGAGTGCATGTGTTTAGGCAATATTGCTAATGGATGGAAAACATGATATTGTATGCTTAGACTTAATAAACGGGATTGGTAAGTTTAGTTTCCGTTATACGAATTTACTAAACATGTAATGCTCACTCTGTTTTATTTCCCATGTTTTATAGTTCTCGGAAGCTCGCGAAGGTTGGAGATCATTGGAGCATCGTCACACTATCAACTAGTCATTTTGGGTACATTTAGTAAAATTATTTTTATATAATGGCATGTATAGGATAACAATGGCCATAGGTGGCTTGAAAATGATGTTTTGTAACCTAGCCATTGGAATGGCTAGTAATGGTTCATTTTGGTATGACTAAGTAGGCTATTATGATATGTTCATATGTGTTATGTTAAGTATCTGTGATCAAATGATATTAAAGCCTAAGTGAATCCAAGGTAGGTTTATAAACACATATGTATGTAAACGGTATGCCATGATGAATGATGGAACTTGCTTAAATTGGATGCTTGGAATGGTTGAATTGCACTTGGTATGTTTTAGTGCAGGTAAAAGGTAAATTTGGGTGACAAATGAGGCTAGGAAATGGCTTAATTTTGTCCACATGGGTAGACACACGGGCGTATGCCTAGACCGTGTGTGACACATGGCCAGCCCCATGGGCATGTGGTCCGACCGTGTATCCCCTGTATCTTAAAAATAAGAAACAGAATGCTCAGAATTGAGCACACGGGCAGAGACACAGACGTGTGTCTCAGCCGTGTGGTTGACACGGCCTTAAACACGGACGTGTTACATGGTCGTGTGAAAACTGCACCTATTTTGAAAATAAAAATTCGCTACACGGCCTGGCACACGGGCGTGTGACTTAGCCGTGTGACTTCAGTTTCTTCTTGCCTTAGAAGTTAGAGAGTTACACGAGTTAAGGATATAGTTTCTTCATGTCCCTAGACCACACGGGCATGTGAGCCCTGTAACTTAGAAAATTTCTATAATTTCGTGAAAAATCATTAGAGGTTCCGATTAAGTCCCGATTCAATTCTAATGCTCGCATTAGGCCTCGAAGGTCCAATCAAGGGATGTTTTGAATAATCTCAGTGAACGAATAGTGATAAACATGAAATGACTGTAAATGTTCTGAAAATTTCTTGTAACGCTCTGTAATCCTATTCCAGAGACAGATATGGGTTAGAGGTGTTACATTTAGTGGTATCAGAGCTGTAGTTTAGCCGATTCTCAGATTGAATGTAGCAAACACGGGTTTAGCTATACATGCCATTATATAAATTATGATAGTGTGATGACTCCTGATCATTTTAAATGTGTTTTTCATATAGTAATGTCATCCAACTGAGCTAGAGCTAAATCCGAGGAAGCTAAGAGCAATGCTTCAGCTTCAGTTCAAAGAGTTGCGTCTGCGTAATGACCCGTGTCTGAGGGCAGAAGTGAGGAGGCAAAACAAACCTTCTTTCAATTGATGAATGAGCGGTTTACTGAGTACTTAAGAACAAACCCCATTGTACAACGACCTCCCTCACCTGCTCCTCAACCGGTTCTTGAGGTACCACAGGGTGCTGAACCCGCTAGAATTTGTAAGCCTCCGATAGATAAAATCCCCAAGTATGGGGCGGAAGAATTTAGATCTACCATAGATGATGATCCAGAAATGACTGAATTTTGGTTGGAAAATACCATCTGGGTTTTTGATGAGTTATCTTGTACACCTGCCGAGTTTCTGAAATGTGCAGCGTATCTATTGAAAGATACAGTTTACCATTGGTGGAATAACATAACTTCAGTTGTACCGAGAGAGAACGTTACATGAGAATTCTTCCAAGCTGAATTCAAGAAGAAATATGTTAGTCAGAGATTCATGGATCAGAAAAAGAACGAATTTTTAAAACTCAAGTAGGGAAACATGACTGTATCCGAATATGAACGAGAATTTGTTCGGTTGAGCAAATATGTCAGAGAATGGGTTCTAATCGAGGCTGAGATGTGTAAACTCTTCAAAGAGGGTTTAAATGAAGATATCAAGTTATTGATTGGAATTCTCGAAATAAGGGAATTTGCGGTGTTAATCCGATCGAGCACACAAATCTGAGGAATTAAGTAAAGAAAAGAAACAAGCTGAAAGAGAGGCTTGGGTTTCTGGAAAAAGAACTATAAGTAAGTCACAATCATTTAGTTCTAAGAAATTAAAGAATTATTATGACCGTGTGACCACTTCTACGGGATATTCTGGAAGAGAGCGGGGCTCTCAACATTTTAACCCGAGGTCTTCATCTCCATCTGTGACCAGTATGGGTAGTGTTGGTAATCCCAACCGAAATGTAAACATTGTAACAAATTTCATCATGGGGAATGTCAGTCTAGGAGCAGAGCTTGTTTTGGATGTAGTTCACTTGACTATGTCCTCAGGGATTGTCCCGAAAGAGTTGAAAAAGAGATAGAACCAGCTCCAAAGCCTAGTAATCTTGCCTCGAGAGGCAGACCACCCTGTCAACCCGGCAACGCTGGTGGTAGTCGAGGTACTACCAAGGATACAACAGTTAGATCTAAGGCACGAGCACTTGCAAGAACATATGCTATTCGTGCTAGAGAAGATGCCTCTGCACCAGATGTCATTACTGGTACATTTTCTCTACTTGATATTGATATTACTGTTTTGATTGATTTTGGTTCCACACATTCATACATATGCACGAACTTAGTGACTGTTAAAAATTTACCTGTTGAATTCACTGAATTTGTGGTTAAAGTTTCAAACCCCCTAGGCCAGTGTGTTATGGTGGATAAAGTTTGTAATAACTGTCCATTAATGGTAAAAGGTTATTGCTTTTCTACTGACTTGATGTTATTGCCATTTGATGAATTTGATGTGATTTTGGGAATGGATTGGTTAACCCGATATGATCAGTGGTGAATTGTAAGCAGAAATCTTTTATATTGAAATGTGAAAATGGTGAATTACTTCATGTTGAATCTGATAAACTGGATGGATTAACTAATGTGATTTTAGCAATATCAGCACAGAAATATGTCAGAAAAGGTTATGACGCTTACCTCGCATATGTGTTTGATACTAAAGTGTCTGAGTCAAAGATTCAATTAGTGCTAGTTGTATGTGAATTTTTTAATGTGTTCCCAGAAGAATTATCTGGTTACCACCGGATAGAGAAGTAGAATTCTCTATAGATCTTATTCCGGGTACAACAACTATATCTATAGCACCTTACAGGATGGCTCCTACTGAATTGAATGAGCTAAAAGTACAATTGCAAGAGTTGATTGACAGAGGTTTTGCTCGACCTAGTTTCTCACCTTGGAGTGCTCCGGTTTTATTTGTAAAGAAGAAGGATGGGTCATTGAGGCTGTGTATTGATTACAGACAGCTCAATAAGGTTACAATAAAGAACAAGTATCATTTGCCTCGTATTGATGACTTGTTTGACCCGTTAAAATGTGCCACTGTATTTTCAAATATTGATCTCCGTTCTGGTTACTATCAACTACGGGTAAAAGATTCAGATGTGCCAAAGATAACTTTTAGAACTAGGTACGGACACTATGACTTTCTTGTGATGCCATTCGGCTTGACAAATGCACCTGCAGTGTTTATGGATCTGATGAACAGAATTTTTAGCCCGTGTTTGGACAAGTTTGTGGTGGTATTTATAGACGATATTTTGGTTTACTCCCGAGTTGAAAATGAACATGCTGATCATTTGAGAATAGTGTTGAAAACTCTGCGAGAGAAACAGTTGTATGCCAAATTTAGTAAATGTGAATTTTGGCTACGGAAAGTTAGTTTTCTTGGGCATATAGTATCTGCTGAAGGTGGTAGGGTAGACCCGAATAAAATTTCGGCCATTGTAAACTGGAAGCCACCGAAGAATGTGTCTGAAGTCCAAAGTTTTCTAGAACTAGCTGGTTATTATCAGAGGTTTGTAAAAGGTTTTTCAATGATAGCTTCTTCGATGACTCGTTTGTTACAGAAAGATGTGAAATTTGAATGGACTGAGAAATGCCAGCAGAGTTTTGACAGATTAAAAGCCTTATTGACAGAAGCACCAATACTAGTTCAACCTGAATCAGGTAAGGAATTTATAGTTTACAGTGATGCGTCATTGAATGGTTTAGGCTGTGTTTTGATACAAGAAGGTAAAGTAGTAGCCTATGCTTCAAGACAGCTAAAACCACATGAAAGAAACTACCCGACACATGATCTTGAATTGCAGCCATTGTGTTGGCATTGAAAATCTAGCGGCATTACTTGTTTGGTGAAAAATGTCACATATTCACTGATCATTAAAGTCTGAAATATCTGATGTCACAGAAAGATTTGAATTTGAGACAGCGTAGATGGTTTGAATTACTAAAAGATTATGATCTTGTTATTGACTATCATCTGGGAAAAGCTAACGTGGTGGCAGATGCTTTGAGCAAAAAATCCCTGTATACTTTGTGACCGATGAATACCCGATTATCGTTGTTTGATGATGGTTCAATTATAGCTGAGTTAAAAGCTACACCAATGTTTTTGCAACAGATCTCTGAAGTTCAGAAAAATGATAGTAAGTTGCAAGCAAAGCAGATACAAAGTGAATTGACTCCTAACTCAAAATTTCAGGTCGGGGCAGATGGTTGTTTGTTATTCAGATGTAGAGTATGTGTGCCTAAAGGTTCAGAACTAGTACAAAAGATTCTGAATGAAGCTCATAATGGTAACATGTCTATTCATCCTGGTAGCAATAAAATGTACAACGATTTGAAAAAGATGTACTGGTGGCCAAGAATGAAACGAGATATTTCTGAGTTTGTATCTAAATGTTTAATATGTCAACAAGTAAAAGCTGAACATCAGTTGCCTTTTGGACTACTACAGCCAGTTATGATACTAGAATAGAAATGGGAAAGAATTACTATGGACTTTGTATCAGGGTTACCCCTGTCTCCCAAGAAGAAAGATGCCATTTGGGTGATTGTTGTTCGATTAACAAAGTCGACACACTTTATTCCAGTACGTCTGGACTTTTCCTTGGACAGATTGGTTGAATTATATGATTCTGAGATTGTCAGATTGCATGGAGTGCCTGTCTCCATTATTTTAGATAGAGACCCTCGATTTACATCTCGATTCTGGAGCAAATTACAAGAAGCTCTGGGTACTCAGCTACACTTTAGCACTGCATTTCATCCCTAGACAAATGGTCAATCTGAACGGGTAATACAGATCTTGGAAGATATGATTCGATGTTGTATACTTGAGTTTGAAGGTAACTGGGAAAAGTATTTTCCTTTAGTTGAATTTGCTTATAATAATACTTACCAGTCTAGTATTAAAATGGCACCGTATGAAGCCTTGTATGGACGCAAATGTAGAACTCCATTGTATTGAACTAAACTCAGTGAGAAAAAGTTACACGGAGTTGACTTACCCGTAAAACGGAAGAAAAAGTGAAAGTAATTCGAGATAGTTTGAAAGCAGCCTCTGATCGTCAAAAGTCCTATGCTGATCTTAAATGAAAGGAAATAGAATTTCAAGTTAGTGACAAGGTATTCTTGAAAGTATTACCTTGGAAGAAAGTTCCCCGGTTTGGTCGCAAAGGAAAACTGAGTCCACGGTTCATTGGACCATATGAGATTACAGAAAGAATTGGACCGGTTGCATATCGGTTAGCCTTACCACCAGAACTTGATCAGTCTCATAATGTTTTTCATGTGTCTATGTTGCGAAGATACCGATCTAATCCTTCACGTGTTATTTCACCGACAAAGGTGGAGATATGACATATAGTGAGGAACTGATAAAAATCTTAGCTCGAGAAATAAAAGAGTTAAGAAATAAAAAGGTAGCTTTAGTAAAAGTTCTTTGGCAACGACACGGTATAGAAAAGGACCGGAGAACACTGTGAGGAAGCAACACTTGAATCTTTTTACTGGTAAGATTTTCGAGGAAGAAAATCCTTAACGGTGAGAGTTGTAACAGCCCGTTTTTTAATGAAATCGAAACAGTGGTTTCGACACCACAAATCCAATCCGAAAATAAAGTTTACTTTTATTTTATTATATGGCCCGTATTATAATAGACACGTCGTGCTAAATTTTTTATACGAAAATTTTATCGATTAAGTGCTTAATTTCGAGAATGACTAAATCGCATAAAATGCGAAAGTTGAATTCTAGTAGCTATAAGGATTAAATAGCTATGGATTTCAAGTCTAGAGGTCCTTATATGGTAATTAGACCATTAAGAAAGGTATGTAGATTTTCTTGGTGACTTATCCATGGAAAAATAGAAAAAGGACAATGACTAAATTGGAAATTGAAATAATTTAGTTAATTAAAAGATGATAAAAAGAAATATCATCTTATTTTTTTCATCTTCAACCTTAAAAATACATGGAAACCCTAGGAGAGAAGAAACTTTCAAGGCTTAATTGGGTAAGTTTCCTTGTCCAATTTTTAGTAATTTTGATATTTTTGAAACCGGGATAGTCTAATCTATCTATTTGGGGGATTAATTTGAAAAGTTATCAAGGTATGAAATTTGGGTCATGGATGAATATGTTGAAAATTAGAAATTTATGGTAGAAAATGAAAGGTTGTTGATAGATAAACAACTTTTACAAAGTGATTTTTGATGAAAACATGATTTAGGGACTAAAATGAAAAGTGGTGAAAATTGATGAAAAATTATGAAATTTATAGAAAATATGTGTTGTAAGTTTTATGTTGGAAATTCAGTTAGGCTTGGAATAGGGAGTACATTGCACAAGTTTCATTTTCCGAGCCTATGGACGAAATTGAAATTTATGGAAAAGTTAGGAGTAAAATGGTAATTTTGCCTAGGACTTAAATTGAGTCCCAATGAGTATAAAATGTATAAAATTGACGATTAAAGCTATTTATATAGATCCAAACAACTCAAATTCGAGGTTAGATCAAGGAAAGAAAAAGTTTTTGGATTAGTAGATTTAATACGCGAACAAGTGTCGAGGTAAGTTCGTGTAACTTAACCGGGCATGTAAATATGTTTAATTGAATGTTGTGTTTGTATGGAATGTGACTTGTATTGATGTACATTACTTGAATGCTATAATGAGCAATTTAATACATGCTTGAATGGTGAAAAAGGGTTAAGTCCTAATTGAATATTGAATTCCGATGAATATATGTGCTTTCCTGAAATGGATGAAGTCCTGCATTTATTGCAGACGGGATTTAGCTCAAACGAGTAATCCTATTAACCTCATTACGGAAAGGATTTAGCCCGGAGGAGTAATTCTGATATAATACCTCTCGAGTATACGTTATGATTAGGGTTTAGCCTGGACTGGTAATCCTATTATTTGATATGTGGCTCGAGAGTGTGTTCCTTGGTTAAGTGGCCTAATGGGTACCATTGAATAAGAATTGAAGGAATATTGAATCGTACACCTCTACTTGAGCATCCATCGGAATTTCAATGATTCAACGGACATAGAACTCTTGACATGGTATGAGAATTATGAGATGAAATGATAATGACTTGAATGGATATTGTATGATGAGCCCATCTATGTTTACTTGATTGATATGAAGATTTTGGTGACTAACATGTTTGATTGAGTGCATATGTTTAGGCAATATTGCTAATGGATGGAAAACATGATATTGTATGCTTAGACTTAATAAACGGGATTGGTAAGTTTAGTTTCCATTATACGAATTTACTAAGCATGTAGTGCTCACTCTATTTTATTTCCTCCGTTTTATAGTGCTCGGAAGCTCGCGGAGGTTGGAGATCATTGGAGCATCGTCACACTATCAACTAGTCATTTTGGGTACATTTAGTAAAATCATTTTTGTACAATGGATGTATAGGATAACAATGGCCATAGGTGGCTTGAAAATGATATTTTGTAACCTAGCCATTGGAATGGCTAGTAATGGTTCATTTTGGTATGACTAAGTAGGCTATTATGATATGTTCATATGTGTTATGTTAAGTATATGTGATCAAATGATATTAAAGCCTAAGTGAATCCAAGGTAGGTTTATAAACACATATGTATGTAATGGTATGCCATGATGAATGATGGAATTTGCTTAAATTGGATACTTGGAATGGTTGAATTGTACTTGGTATGTTTTAGTGCAGGTAAAAGGTAAATTTGGGTAACAAATGAGGCTAGGAAATGGCTTAATTTTGTCCACACGGGTAGACACATAGGCGTATGTCTAGGCCATGTGTGACACACGACCAGCCCCATGGGCATGTGGTCCGGCCGTGTATCCCATGTATCTTAAAAATGAGAAACAGAATGCTCAGAATTGAGCACATGGGTAGAGACCCGGACGTGTGTCTTAGCCGTGTGGTTGACACGAGCTTGAACACGGGCATGTTACATGACCATGTGAAAACTGCACCTAATTTCGAAAATAAAAATTCGCCACACAGCCTAGCACACGGGCCTGTGGCTTGGTCGTGTGAATTCAATTTCTTCATGCCTTTGAATTCAGAGAGTTACACGAGTTAGGGACACGGTCGTGTGTAGTCACACGGCCTGACCACACGGGCGTGTGAGCCCTGTAACTTAGAAAATTTTTGTAATTTCGCCAAAAGTCTTTAGAGATTCTGATTAAGTCCTGATTCGATTATAATGCTCGCATTAGGCCTCGAGGGTCCAATCAAGGGACATTTTGAATAATCTCGGTGAATGAATAGTGATTAACATGAAATGCCTGTAAATGTTTCAAAAATTTTCGGTAATGCTCCGTAACCCTGTTCCGGCGACGGATACGAGTTTGGGGTGTTACACAAAGTACATCGTTAGTATGTGACTGTTAGCACTATAAATAAATCCATCCTCAGATTAAAGTGCTAGGTACCCGTAAGGATAAGGCAAGGATGAGTAATGTACTCTTAATGGACCCATAACATAAATATGTTAGAGTATTATAATTACGGGAACACTCTTGATGGGATTTACCTATGTGAGTGGAAGTGTGGCCGCTTTTAGGAGCTGAAGGGCTTGGCTCTGACAAAACTAATGAAAAAAGGACACAGACACATGGCCATAATAGTGTCCCTAGATACTATGCATTGACCGATGTTGAAATCATTGTATGAGATGTGTTCGGTTAATCAAATGGAATAGTTGGTTCAAAACTTAGTCTACCATGCAATTTCGATTAACTTTAACATATTTTCACTAAGTGAAGGTTCAATCGTAAGATACCTTCATTTATGCAAACTGATTTCCAAAAATATCAAAATCTAAAATATTTTGAAAATAGGGGGAGATTGTTGGAACATTTTCAAATATTTATAGTGCTACAATAACTATAAACGAATGGGTTTAATTAATCAAAAGATTATATTATTTGATTTTTTAAAAAAGAATTATAACTATTTAAATAATATTATTTGAATAGTTATAATATTAAATGAATAATTATGTGTTTATTTTAAAGACATTATTATTCAGAAAGACATCTATTGATGAAAGATGTTTTTATGAAGAGACATGAAAATTCCTATAAATAGGAATGAGATTTCGTTTGGAAAACATACCAACAAATTCTAATATTCTTTCCTTCCTTCCTTCATTTTCTAATATTATTAGATTATTCTATAAAGTTTGTAGAAATCCTTTGTAGAAATTGAGTTTTTGTTATACATTACTCAGTGCATAGTGGACTATTCTCGTCAGTGCAAAACGCAAATAATCATTGGCTTCATTGTATCCTCGAGGTTAATTTGCTTGGAACTCATTTGCACACCGAAGATAGGTGGGGGGAATATAACCTTAAAAATAGTGGCTTGATACACGCCTTGGAGCTTTGTCCTATTTCTTCTTTTTATGTTCAAGTTCCGTTCGTGTGTTCGAGATTTTCCTCACCGGAGTTTTGAACTAACAAATAGTTTCATACAAAAAGCACAAGCTTACCTCGATAGTCACTTATGCATTCAATATGCATATGCATATAAATATATGATACCGAATCATAGAAATACAAATTGAATTCTCTCATCACTCGTCAACGACTCTCGTTTTGCCTTTCCCTCTCGATGGCCCGACGTCATCTTTAGTTACATTCAGTAAATTAATAAATAAAACAATATTAGGTTTTGTCCAATTCACATTCAAATACAAAGCCAAACATATTTTACATTTTATTCAATTTGGTCCTTATACTCGGGATATGTGTATCTTTCGATATTTAGCATTAGATCAAAATTCGATTTTACATTCTTTCATTAGGGAAACTTGCTAATATCTATCAAATTCAAGTCTAATTTATCAATTTATCAATAATGACAACTTGCTAAAAACTTAAAAATTGAACTAATTGATACATAAGCTAGTTAGAGCAAGCTCTCATGATTCAATTTCTTAAAAAAAAAAAAAAGAAAAAAAAAGGCTTAAGAACCTTACTTGAATAATGGTCGAAAGTTTGAGAGTTTTCTTTTCATTTCTTCTTCAATGGAAGATGGAATAAGAATGAGGAAAATGATAAAATGCTTTCATCTTCTACTATTTGGCATTTATACTTTAATTAATCTAGTTTAATTAACTTAATTAAGGTTTTATTATATTAATCTTATTATTAATTAAGCTAAGTGGGGAAATCATTCTCATCCACTAACTCATATTGAATAATGGTTAAATTACCATCTTGGTCCTTTGTATAATTTCTATATAGGTCCTTAAATTAAAACTCAATAGCGATTAAATTTTTACAATTTAGTCCTTGAGTTTTATTTAACTATTTTCTCGGTTAATTTACTTAACTGATCATTTTCATATTAACTCCATAAATATTCCTATTTTATATTTACGAACTCAGCTTATAAAAATGAGGTTCTCAAATTGCGTTTTTCATACCACTAAAAATCGAATTGTTACAAAAAAGTATTGAGATAATTATTCATAAAACCATCCCATATGTTCTTGGATATATAAAGTAATTATATCACATTAGGATGCTTGAAAGTAAAAAAAAAAAAAAAAAAAAAAAAAAAAATTATCCAATCTCTTCTTCAAATATATTCACGAGATTAACTAGACAAAATCCTAAAAGTGATGCAAGCAAATAAGTAAAAGTTAAGAATTTCAAGTAGTATAATTGTTGCTATAACTACTCTCAAAATGGCCTCACCAGGAATAAAACTAAAAACTAAAAACTAAATTCATGGGATTCAAGAGAGCCAAATTGCATGGTTTAGGATATATATATATATATATATATATATATATATGGGGCAAAATTAGGAGGACCGGTAGGTTCCCATCCATAAATTTTGTAGAAGTTCAATTAAATTTTTTAAAAATTTTTTTATTTAAATCTTATAATTAATGCTTATAAATAAAATATTTTTTTGTTTGCCCTCTTAAAGTTTTCAAAGTTTCTTCTTAATTTGATTTCTTCTATAGGATTTATAAATTTTTTAGTTTAATTTGCTAAGCTAATACAAAGTAGTGTTTAAATATTAATTTGGTAAAATAATTATTGCTTAAATAATCATTTGATATAATTTGAGTATTTAAATATTTTTTTTTTCTAAATGTTAATTTAGGTGAGCAATATTATCCCAAATTTTTAAATAACTGCATTATGGGTTGGGCCTACTTTCAACATGTCTATTTTATATAAATATATCCTCTTATCAATATTCTTGGCTTCGCACATGTATATATATTTATATTAGGTATTTTATTGAATTGGTGTTATGAATTAAATAGACACCAACTCAATTGTGAAATTATTAAATTGTATTTTTATATACAAATTAAATTATATTTTTTTAAAAAGATGTTTTTATCTATTTTCATGTATAATAAATCAATAAAAAATTATTGATTTGACCTTAAAGCACAATGTATTTACTATTATAATTAATGCATCAATTGATTTTATATGAATTTTTTAATTTAATTTTTATATAAATGTTTAATAAATATTTACCACAAATCTAATATATATACTATACGAATTTCAGGGGGATGGGCTTTATTCTAGAATTGTATAATTTTCTCTTTTAAGTCGACATAAAGTAAAAAAGAAATAGAAAAACATAAAACTTCACCAACTAAACTGAAAGTGACCGCGTTGTGGTGATTGAAAATTTTGGTCCCACGCTGCAGTTGTTTTGAACGTATGGAACACGTGTGCTTAATAAATACGCAAAACCACCATAAAAGTTTTTATAAGATTAATTTTTGTTTTTATTAAAATAAATTAATTAATCTTTATAAATTAAATAAAAGAATTCATTATTAAACAATAATAATAAAATATAGAATTAATTTTTTATTTGAAGAATAAAACATTAATATCTAACATGGGGATAACAATAAATATATATATATAAAAAATTCCAAATAATCATTTAATAATAAAAATAGCTGAAATTTAAAAAAAAAACTTATTTTACTATTTTATGAAACGTATAAAGATTTTTTAAGCAAAAGAGAATAAATAAGTACTAAGGATACTTTTACCCAAAACGACAGTAAAATTTGTACATAATTCATCACACTTTATTAGATAGCTATGATAGGGTAGCATATGATGTATCTTTAGTATTTAAATGTAAACAATGTCAAAATTTTGACCAATAATATCATATATTTTTTGAGCGTATATAGTTATGTCTATGTTGGTATTAACCTTTAAACCCTTCAGAAGGACCTAAAGCATTTAAGTCAATTCCAATCCAGGATTGATTTAGCCATTAATGTTTATATTTTTAAGCATTTATGTCTCTTGAGTGGTTCTCAAGATTTGAGTTAATATAGCTACAAAAGAGACTCCACTGTCAAGAGCCAGGTTCAATGAATATGTTTTTCAATATTAAAATTAACATTGTTGAAAAGCCTAACAACAAAGCTGGAATAGCTCAGTTGGCTAGAGCGTGTGGCTGTTAACCACAAGGTCGGAGGTTCAAGCCCTCCTTCTAGCGCTTTTACTTTTGGTTCAATTTCATCTTTGGTCCCTTTAAATTGCCTTTTGCTTTAATTTCATTGCTCTCTAGCGTCGTTTTATATTGGTTTTTAAATTTCCAAACCTATTGAAAGTCATTTTCCTTTGGTCTTTAAGCTCGTTATTTATTTTATATTTTCAATTTCCATTTATTTTATTCTAATTGCTATTATTTAATTTTGTTTTAATTTTTAATTTAAAAAATGTGTGGAATAAAGGGTCATTTTGACCTAAGTACTAATCTCTTTTTAGTTTTGTTTTAATTTGTTCCCTCATATAACATTTAATTTAGCCGCCACCCTTATATCATTTTCTAAATCATTCCACTGCCACCCTTACACCCTATTCAACCCTAAACCACCCCCTTCTAAACCTGAAACTGCCACCCTTACACCATCCTTATAAACCCTCAATTGTCGCCCCTTTCCTTCCAAAAGTAGATCCACTGCCCCTATCTCTCGAAGGAAAACCTATTGCCGACCATTAGTTTATCTTCCCAACTTCCAACCACACCTTCACCAACTCCCTATTCTTGTCGTCCTACCTTACCACCACCGCACAAAACCGTCAACGCCTTCTCACAGTTTCACTCAACCTATCGCCAGCCAGCTTGTGTAATTGTCCAAGATTTTATTTTCGAGCGTTGGACTCCGGCTCAGAAGACCGAGCAAGAAGATTTTGCTACCCCGAATAAAGGAACGATGTCATGAAGAGGTGGAAACAATATCGGACAATGAGGATTCTACCAAATAAATAAGGGGGTTTCTGTTTTCCTTAATATTTTAGGATATTTAGGCTTAAATACTTTTTAATATTTTTTTATTTTTATTTTTCCCTCTTCACACAATAAGTGTAATTTATGAATAAAAAGTGTTGGATTATAGTATGCTCATCATAAAATAAGAAGTGTGACAATGAGAATGTGCATGTCTAGGATTGGCTCTATCAAGGAAAGGTTTGGTATTTAAGCAGTCAAATTAGACCCACCTCCCTTTCCTAGGACCCTACCTAGTGCTTTTAAACAATGAAGACATTGTTTCTTTTTAGTGGGGGGACCATATTGTAATCTGAGATAATTAATTTTCTCATAAAGGTATGTTTTAATTGAAATTTGCACAAATTTTTTTTTTTGCAAAATAATGTTAGCTTTAGCGTATGCTTAAATCCTTATTATTCCAAGTATTTTTATGCTAACTAAGTTATGATATGTTTATAGATCTTAGTGATTGTGTATAAGGACTACCATGATTTCCTTAGAAAAACTAAGAATGCATGAAAGTTTAAGTCTTTAGAATTAACTTAGTAAATTCATTGAGGCAAAATCCTAGGAGGCAAGGAAAATTTTTATTTTGATAGTTTGAGTCTTTGAAGTCAATCTTATTAAATATTTATCCCTTGAAACCCTACTTTTGAGCTGTATGGCTTGATTTATTTAGAACCTGTAACAGTCTGTATATATATTTAATTAATATTTATCAGAATATAAGTGGGAGTTTATACAGCCTAGTAAGTATGCTTGTGACATTGTACCAACTGAAGAAGAGATGTATGTTCGTTTGAAGGCAGATTGAATGATGGAATTAAAATGTTGATTTGAGAAATGGAAATATGGGAATTCATGGTTTTGGCTGATTGAGAGCTGAAAATGGAAGAAATCTGTAATAGTAAGAAAAAGGCTGAAATGAAATTTCATGACTCTAGTAAATGAAATGCATCTAAATTGTTTTCAAATCCATTCTCAAAGAAACCAAAAGAAAATTTTAGTTTCAATGTCACATTATTTGGATTTACAGGAAGAAAAAAAATCAAGAAAAAATGATTCAAGACTCCATTTGAAGTCGGTAACCAGTTTGTGATTATTGTGGAAAATTCCACAGGGATGTGTGTCGAGTTATGATCGGAGCTTATTTTCGATGCGGATCTACCAAACATTTTATAAGAGGCTGACCAAAGAAGTCAGGCATTAATGAAAATCAAGTTGTTAGATAGATGTCTGTTCCATAAAACGGCAAACAGCCAGGATAGTGTAGTAACGCTGGAACTACTCGCGATGGAACAAAGGTTAAGACAAACGGTTATGAGATAAGGGTGTCTGCTAGAACTTATGCCATTCAAACCAGAGAGGAGACTTCTGCCGTAGATGTTATAACTAGTACTTTTTCTCTCTTTGATATTAATATATATGCATTGGTAGACCCTAGGTCGACTCCTTACATTTATATCATTTTAGCATCTGAAAAGAACATACCAATAAAATAGACTGAATTTGACGTTTTAGTAACTAAACCATTGGCTCAAAATGTCACAGTCAGTTCAATTTGTAAAAGTGTTCACTGAGATTCAAGGTTGCGATTTTTCCTACTGACCTCATGTTATCATCATTCCATGAGATTGATGTAGTACTGAGTTTGAGCTAGTTGACTCTGCATGAAGCAATAGTAAAGCCTAGTAAAAAACGAATCAATTTGAGATATTAGATTTAACAAGTTAATTACTGTTGAGTTAGACAAAATTGATTGTGTTATAAATGTCATACCTGTGATTTCTACTTTGAGAATGGCTAGTAAAATATGTGAAGCATTTTTAGCTTACATTTTACATGCATGAGCATTAGAGTTGAAGATTGATCAGTTACCTGCAGACAGGGAATTCACCTAAAGAAGAACCTGGATTACCATCAAAACGATAATTTAAGTTTGCAATTGAGATAATGCCTAGAAATACTCCGATATCAATTGCTCCGTATAAAATGGCTTTAACTAAATTAAAAGAGTTAAAGGCAGTTGGTTTTCAGAGGTTTCATACGATCGAGTGTGTATGTAACACCCCTCACCCGTATTCAACGCTGGAATAGGGTTACGGAGCTTACCAGACTTTTAACATATATAACAGTACTTTTCTCATACATTCAACCATTTCATACACTCATCATTCAATTTGTCCCTTACAATAGCCTACGAGGCCTTAAACATGCTTTAGGAGCGATCCGGGACTAAACTGATAACTTATAAAACTTCTACGAAACTTTGAAAATTTTTCTCAATACAGGGGACACACGCCCGTGTGACTAGGCCGTGTGTCTCACACAGCCACCAGACATGCCCGTGTCTCCAGCCGTGTGAAAACAGGGGGTACATACTGACTTGGGTCACACGGCCAACCACACACCCGTGTGTCTAGCTCGTGTGCCCTTCGAAGTGGCCGCAGACGCCCGTGTGCCAGGCCGTGTACTAGACCGTGCCAAAACTATAGGGTATACTGACTTATGCAACATGGCCAAGTCACACGCCCGTGTGCTAGGCCGTGTGCCAATTAGGGGGTATACTGACTTGTACCACACAGCCAGTCACACGCCCGTGTGTGAGACCGTGTGGAGCATACTGTCTTGGTTCTAATATCAACACCAGGGGACACACAGCCGTGTAACATGACCATGTGTCACACATGGCTGAGACACACACCCATGTCACTGCCCGTGTGGACAAAAATAGGCTATTTGCAAAGCCATTTTTCGACCCTATTTTCATATACATGCCTAAGTGTATTATGCAACATTTCATAACCCAATAGGCAGCCAATCCACAACATTTCAAACACATTTTATACCAATTCAACATAGTATTCAAATACCTAATTATATCATGCATTTTCCATTCATAAGTCTACTACTTATCAAGACAACATTTGCATATTTTCATTCCATCTACTACTTGCCAAAACATACCACATTTGAACACTTATACACAACCAAAACATTACACCAAGTTAAGCCAAATCACATGGCTTTAACTTATACCACATCGTGTACCAAAATCACTATCTTAAATAACCGTAACTATCATCTTTATAACTAGCCTATACTTGCCATATTTACAATATCCAAGAGTTCAAAAGTACCAACAGCAATTGGATAGTGTGATGCGTAACTCCAACTTTATCCAGGTCGAGCGAGCTATCGAACCTCTATAAAACATGGAAAAGAAACAAAGTAAGCTTTAAAGCTTAGTAAGCCCGTATAATTCAAAATTAAGCTTACCATTATACATAATCAAATAAGTAAACAAAGTATATCAAATTCACTTGCCAAATGCCTATACACAAGCATTTATTAATAAGTTAGTCATATAAGTACATGTAATCATCCATTATCTCAATTTAATACTCAATACATTGTATCATATCAAATTCACAATATCATGTACATCATTTATAACATTTCATTCTCATTCATATAAACAGTATTTCGTTCGATAACAGTAACAGTAACTCATTCGTATAAACAGTACTTCATCTATATAACACATCTTTTTCACATAATCAATAACAAAATTTATGCCTGTTAAACCTATTAGAATATCGAGGGATACTCGAGTGATATACATAACATATAAATCAGTAATTCGTCAATTCATTATCATTTTCACTCTTTCGAGCTATGATCAGTAAGCTCCTCCTGAGCTGATGGACAGTAAGCTCTATTGAGCTGAAACAGTAAGATCTAACGAGCTGAAAACAGTAAGCTTTTGCGAGCTAATACATCGGTAATCTCATACAGCTGCGGTGAGTCCAAAACACATGCAGGATCTCAACCTAAACAGTAACCCTAGTGACATGTCACTCGTATCCTACGAATTCTTACAGTTCAAACGGGGCTCGGTAACCATCATAATATATCAATAAGGCATTTGAATTTCAAGTAAATCATTCACTCAACTACATACATTCATTTTAAATAATTACAAGTATTTAAAAGTTCGATTACTTACCTCGTATCGCTCGGATAGCAAATATCGACTATTCGTCCACTTTTCTTTTTCCCCAATCTAATTTCGATCTCAGCTTATCTTGATCTATATAATATCAAAATTAACTTATTCAATATTCATTCCATTCATTTTAGCCCAAAAATCACCTTATGGAAAAATTACACTTTTGCCCCTACTATTTTGACATTTTTACAATTTAGTCCTTAGCTCGTAAAAATGCAAATTCATGCAATTAGACCTTTAACTATGCTAGCCGAATTTTAATGGAGTCCCTAGCAGCCCATATATTTTGTTTAATCACACTTTTACCCACATAATTTTACAATTTCACAATTTAATCCCTTTTTGACATTTTTGTCAAAAATCACTTTATAAAACTAGTTTAACTATCAACAACTATTCAAAATCCATCATCAACCATCAATTTACTTAAGCATTCAACAATGGAAACATGATAAATCTTTAAAATTTTCAAAATCTAAGGTACGGGCTAGCTAGAATACGAAGCAACGATCTCAAAAATATAGAAACTATTAAAAACAAATCAAAATTTGAGCTTACATGCAAGGAGAGATATGGCCGAATGCTTGAGACAAGAACAATGGTGTTTTCCTTAGGTTAATTTCGGCTAGAGAATGAAGAAAGATGATAACCATTTGTTTTCTATTATTTTACTAACATATTTTTACACATTTACCATATTAACCATAAAAATAAACTATTAATTCACCTAATTAATGACCATACTTGTCCACTCATAAAAACAATGGGTTAATTACCATTTAATGCCACCATAATTAAAAGCTAAAGCTATTTAACACCTTTAACAAATAGAACAAGCATTTAACATTTTACGCGATTTAGTCCTTTTTCTCGAATTAACCGTTCAAACAGTAAAATTTCTTTACGAAACTTTCACACAATAATTCTATCATGCTGTAAACTTTAATAAAATAATAAAATAAATATTTTGACTTCAGATTTGTGGTTCCGAAACCACTGTTCCAATTTGACTGAAAACGGGCTGTTACAGTGTAATATGGAAAAATGATACTGTCTTTATGAAAAAGAAAGACAAGATTATGAGAATTGTATAATGATTACAGATAGAAGATCAGAGACACCATGAAGAATCATTGTTTTTTATTTTATAGAGATGAACTAATTGTTTAGTAAAAGAAGACTACTATGTTTTTTAGTATTGATTTCCGACCAGGTGGTTGTCGGCTTAGAGTTATGAGGCATATGTGCCGAAGATTACTTTCCATACTTGATATAAAAAATATGAGATTCTGATAACACCGCTTAGATTATCAATCGCTTAGTCGTTTTATAGATCTAATGGACAGAATTTGCTAGTTATATTTGAACAAAATTGTTGCTTTGTTATCGATGATATTAAATCAATGTGAGGAATGATATTGAACAAGATCAACATAGGAAAACAATATTGCATATTTTATGAGAGAATTAAGTGTTTGTGAAAAACAGTAAATATGAATTCTGATATCAAGAAGTAAGTTTTTCTAGATCTTTTGATAACCACTGAAAATGTCTGAGTTACTTCGAATCAACTCTTGATAATTATGAACTAGGGAAACATCGGGAATTATTACAGAATTGCATAGTTCTTTAGGATTCACTGTATATTATAGATGATTTGTTCAAGGATTTTGATGATAGCTCTAGCATTGATGAAATTGTTACAAATGGCAGTCTTGTTTGATTAAATAAATGCCAACATAGTTTCAAATAGGCAAAATATATGTTAACAGAAGTTTCAAAATTGAATCTGAGTTAGCACAGATGTCTAAAGTTATGGAAAGATTGTTATCTAATCATCAATTATCATATGGGTAAAGGCTAATGTGATGAAAGATTTACAAACTGGCGTTACCTCCAGGACTCGGAAAGATGCATGGTGTGTTTTAGATTTCCATGCTTCACGTGTGATAACTCCTAATGAAGTTGAATTGCAACTCGATTTATAGTACAATGAAAAACCTGTCAAAGTATTAGCTTAGGAAATAAAAGAACTACGAAATAAACGAGTATCGTTAGAGAAAGTTTTGTGGAACAATCATGGTACAAAGGAAAATAGGGGGAAAATAGAAAAAAGTCAATGAGATCTTAGTACCTTAACTCTTTTCACAGGTAAAAGTTTCGAGGACGAAATTTCATAAGGGGGAAACTTGTGACAGCCCATTTTTCAGTGGTTTTGGGACCAAAATTCTTTTGAGAGAGTCCATAGATATATTTAATTAACATTTATGTTAAATATAGTATAATAGTGAGTCATGATTTAATAGATTTTATTCATTGGTCAGTTAGTCAAGGTAAAAGTGGTGTGTATCGAAAGTCAGTGATTTTGGAAACTAAGGTATCGAGACCTCATTTTGATAAATTGAGCTAAAAAATATTATTATTGAATATTTATGGAGCTAATATATGGGTGGATTGGAGCTTGGCTCGAAAATTGTGTTTATTAGATAGTTAATTACGAAAAAATGACTAAACCATAAAAGACGTAAAAGTTAATCGCTATTGATGATTATTAGCTAAAATACATTATTAATGTTTGTTTAAGGATCTAAATGGTAATTAGACCCTTTTTAATGTTTATGGATGGTTAGTGGGGGAATTGACTTAAAAAATTATGTGTTTTATTAAATTATTATAATAAAACATATGTTAAAATAATAATAATAATAATAATAATAAAACAAAGTCATCATCTACAATTAGTCTTGCTACCGAAAATTAGAAATAAAAACTCCATGGAAGGAGAGCTTGGTGCATGGAGCCAAATTTGGATGCTTGTATATCAAGGATTGAATCGTACGAAAAATAATCGGGGAAAAAGGAAAAAATTACAGAATAATCCCTATGAACGAATTTGCTTGTTGTTTGCATCAGGTAATTTCATAGTGTATTTAAATGTGTTTATATATATTAATTGTTTATGAATCTTGAGAACTTAGATAGTTAATTTTGTGTGATGGAATTGAAATGTTAAAAACAAAAGCTAAGGTGAGTAATTACTAAATATTTATCCCTTGAAACCCTACTTTTGAGCTATATGACTTGATTTTTTCTGAACCTTATACTAATGAGCCATTTCTTATTTAATACTTATCTTTATTTGTTCCAAACCTTAGACTTAATTCATCTAGAATATTTTTGTATTTAAGTTTGAGGGAGTTACAAAGAAGTACAAGATGCTCAATACAAGTACAAAATACTAAGGTGTATATAGTTGTATGCTCAAAAAGGTATTTGTATGTTGTTGTAAAAAAAAAGAAGAAATTTTAGTTGTTGAAAAAAAGGAAGTACAAAGAGCATATTGAAAAAAAGTTGGTGTTTTTGGAGATAATTGCATTTGGAAAGTCCGAGGTAAGCTGAGCCTAAGGGTTTAGCATAAAATTTGTCTATCTTTTTCCTACCTTGACCCAAGCCACATTACAACCATGTTAAAGACCTATTGGTTTAGATTCATGTACCTACTACATTAGTGGAGAGGAATTACTGAGCTCAACATATGAAAAATAATTTAAACTTTAGGATTGTTGCTTAGCATTACTCAAGGGAAACAAAAATTGATTGGAGAGAACTTAGTGCACATTCATGAGGAGAAGGCATTCAATTCATAATTTTTAATAGCACTCTAATGCTTTAGGAAATTTGGAAGATGGATATACTTTAGTTACATATTTATAAAAATTTAATTATGCTTAGTATGTTACAATTATGTGTTTTTGCCTCTATAAAGTGTCATTACTCAGGACAAGCAATGAATTAAGTTTGGGGGTGTGATAACTCTAAAATATAAAGTTATCTTTAGCACTTTAAACTAGTAATTCATGCAATTTTCAAGTGTTTGATAACAAATTTTGGAGTTTTGTTATAATTTTGTCATATTAGCTAATAGCAAGATGAATTTGCTAATTTGATCATTTTATACACTAAAACACATGATTTTTTTTTTCATTTTTTTAGACAGATGATGCACTAGAGAAAAAAGCAATCTTGAAGCTCATCTTTTGATGCTCAGTGCTATAGCATTTCCACAGCATAAGTCATGTAGAAGAGGGTTGACATATGGTCACCTTTGGACACCCAATTAAAGGCTTATCGGACTCTGGAAATTCTCTTGACCCAACTCAAGAACTGGGTCAACAAAAATGGACAACATGCTAAAGAAATAAGAGCCCAAACCGTCCACTAAGGAGGAGAAGGGCAAGCCGTCCATAGAAGTGCCCAAATCAACCACCCCAGACATGGTAAAACATTGAAAATCAGCCACAAAATTCCCATATGTGACCGTCCAACTCCCCTCCTCATTTTAAGGTTTCTCTCCCATGAATCAAGCAAAAATAGCAAAGCTGTCCATCCACTTTCCTTAAAGCAAAAGTCGGCCATGTGAAGAGATATTTTCAAGGCTCTCATTTGCTAAAAATAGCTAGCCTCTACAAGTATAAATAGACCTTAGCTATTCACTCATTTCGCTTATCCCTCACTCACCATCTCTTCTCCCATTTTTTATTCTTTCACTTCCCATTTGAGAGAGCAACACAAGAGTTTGAGAGAAGCATTCCAGAAGTTCTTTGAGTAGCAAAATTCGACATCTTGAAGGCAATTATGCGAAGGAGAAAAGTAGAAGGATGGAGGAAAAAGAACACGAGCTGAGCTATAGAAAAACATCAGATTTGCCTTCTAGTTTCTTTCCCTTTTAACTTTTTATTTTGTTTTGAATTGATAAACATGATTGCTAAATATTTTTTGTTTTTGATTTAATTAAAATAACTTAATTTTGTTGTTGTTATATTGATTGCATTCTTTTAGCTTAGATTGTTAAAATTCTGTTAATGATGTTATGTGCCTTGGTTGCTTATTCATTCAGATAAAATCATGAACATGTTATTAATGCATTATAAATGTAGGGAAACAATCAAATTAATTATTTAATCGGAACAATATTGTAATTAATTGACAAAATATTTAAATGGTGCATGTTTGATCTTTTTATGATACATTAGGTCAAATTAGTAATAATATTGAAAGAAATTTATTATCTTGCTTGCATAACCTAGGATTAATGTGATTAAATTGTTTCAATATATAAATATCACTAGGTAAAATTAGTAATAATATCGAAAGAAATTTTACCTTATATAACCTAGGATTAATGTGATTAAATTGTTTCAGCAGATAAATATCAGTATTACCTAAGTTGGTTGAACATAGAAATATGCTAGAAAAAATTAATAATTAAATAAGAGCGATTTCATGGGTTAGTAAATAGCCGAGTTGCCATGGATTTCTTCAGTAACATCATTAAAATCATTTTAATAATTCTAAGTTAAAGAAGACAATTAATCTAACTCTTTCATGTCATAATAATTAAACCCAATTGCTTAACCTACTCACTGACCCTAACCACAAACTTCAAAACTTCTAACCCCAAATTCTTGGGTGTTACAACTCACCCTTCATTAAAGAAATTTCATCCCTGAAATTTCCCACTAATAGAACAGTTGTCTAACACCAATCCCACCACTATGCTCTCGCTACGCACTCTAATCCCGAAGCACCGCCATACCAAACCCAACCTCTACGGAAACAATCTTATATTACTAACGCACACACAAACGCTCTCCAACGAAAAATCAATCAAATCATTCTCAACCATAACACACAAAATCAAAATAACCTACAACCATACTTGACTCAATGTCGACGAGGGTACTCCTTAATCTGATGCCTCGTGGACCCCCATCTAAGACACACTCCTAAATTTTTCCAACAATTGCTCGGATGACGCTTCTTACAATGCCCACAGACCGAAACGTCCACACAATCCACACACCTACCATGAACCATTTCTCTAATTCTCTCTAAACTAGCCTCGAAAACTTTCTCTAACACTTCTTTTACTACCTGAGTCAATGCCTCGGTACCAACCTCCAAGTTACCGCTACACACAGTTGGCAGATTTGCATTGGCCTTCAACTCCTTAACAGATACACACGTCCCGAAGAAGTTGACGACTCCTCGAGAGTCTCACCAAGCTGATCTTCACAATCTTGCTTACACCAGAATCCATATCAAACCTCAAAACAACTCCTAAGAAATCTACAATACCAAAACCGAATACAAACATAAATATCTAAACATTACAATTCTAATCTTACGAAACTAATCTTACATTCCCAGAGTTTCACATGGACCAGCATCGGAGTCTCAAACATCTCATTTTTGTAAAATCGGTGAAAACACAAATCATTTCAAAACACTGTGGTATGGTTTATGGAAAATATTTTTAACACACGTGCATGCGGACACGTAAAAACACAGGTCAAGTTTTTGTAAACCTGGCTCTGATACCACTAAGTGTAACACCCTAAAACTTGGCCTAGAAATTTAGACTGAATTTCGGAGGTTACATTGGCTACCAAAAGTGGCAGAAACAAAAACTCTGATTAAAACCAAGAAACCTCTTTGTTTGCTTCATCTTTATAGTTAAAATTATTTAATCTTTTGAAAAAATAACTAATTGATGTTGAAAACAACTGGAAATAAATCAAATTAACACTTCTTTCACAGCTTCGTAACATACCAAAAGTTGCCATTTGAAATTCAAGATTTCAGAATAAATGTTGTACCAAAAATATATGATTTTCTCAAATATGTAAGAACCTTGAAACAATAGCAAAAACCTATCTAAAAACCATGCGAGCAACTTCCAAAATGTTGCCTAAAACTGAAAACACATAGTTTATTGAAAAGTCCAACTCTAACCCATACCACAGTTTATATAATCATTGTACAAATAATATTAAAACCAACCGCATAAAACATATGAAAATTTTATTTAAATCGAATCAAACCATAAATTTCTGACACCTCCGGCTGTCGAGTCCAGCTTCAAAATATCAGAATTACCTGAAAGGAAGGAAACTAAGAGGGGGTTGAGCTACGCAAGCTCAGTGTGAGTCCAAAATCAAATAAAAAAGTAGCTGACAAAGTAGAGAAGCGAATAATTCTGATACGTGCACAAATATAGAGTACGAACAACTTATACCAAATAACCAGTCTTACGAGTAATTCAATAGCAAACATAACATAGAGTTATTATTCCAAAACAAACCAAAGCAGAAACACGTCAAACTATTCAATTTCTTACACAATTAATCCTACAATCATACAGACAGACTTATACCCAAATGTGAAATGAATGCATCTGAATAAAATCATGCCCAACCAACCAAACGCCTCTCCGACCACCCTGCACACCACAAATGAGCTATAGCAAGCCCAACCACCCTGCACACCACATAAGACCTCGATAGCCCATCCACCCTACACACCACGTATGTGGAACTAAGCCGCTCGAATTAAGATATGCAGCTGAACTGACATAAGAATAAAATAATGCGGTAAATTGCTGTACATAAATATTGCAATTTGACTATCGAATCAGTCTTCGTTCTCTTCGCAACAAAAACCACAATTTTATGAAAATGTATGAATGCACATCAAACACTAACAATCTCACAGATACAACAACTCATATTTAGTCGTTCAATTTTAGAACCAGTTTTACTTGCATTACAATTAATACGTAACGATAACAAAAATACCTCAAATTCATTTATCACATCACCTAAACACAGAACAAACAATTAACTTAAATCCTATAATTGTAAATATATGCTCGAATCTAAGCAGAAAAAAAAGTTCCAACACATTTACAAAGGCCTAACCGGGAGTCAAAACATACAGAAACACAAAACGAGCCAAAATACAACACAGAACAAAAATTTAGGAAACAAAGCAACACAGCTGTGTGCCCCGACCGTGTGGAAAGGTCTAGGCCGTATGAAGAACAACATGGCCATGCAAATAAGGCACACGCCCTTGTGGAAGAAGCACACGGTCGTGTGGAGGAGATACACACCCATGTGACTCAGTTACACGGCTATATGAGTAGCCCGTGTAACTCATTGTCCAAAAATGCCAAATTAAGGAGCAACGTAGACACGACCGTGTAGAAAACTCACACGCCCGTATGGCTAAGGGACATGACCGTGTGTCCAAGGCACACGCCCCTATGAAAATCGATAAAATCCCCAAACAGTAGCCACGCGGCCGTGTGGCCAGGCCTTGTGGCAGTAAAATTCACCCAAAAACTCTAATTCCCAATGTCACACGACCGTGTGAACCGCCCGTGTGCAGCACACGCCCATGTAGCCACCTGTGTGGTCACGAAATAACACCAAAACAGATCGAAAATTGAGAATTTCTTCAATAAAAGGTCCCTAACCTCTATTAGTTCAGAAACACACCTTAAATCGGCACCCCGGGCACCAAGAACTGATCGATTCTTCCAAAAAATTGTAACTCAATTACAAGATCACAAACCTATCTTAAAACCTTAATCAACAATAATGAATATACTAGAAAACCAAATCAAAATTCAAAGGTACTTACACATTTCCGCACCTAAATAAACTAATCACGCAATTCCTCTATTGAAATGCCAAACTCAAAGCTTTATGACAAAACAAAATTGATGCAAAAACCCCCAACAATTTAGTACTTTGACCAAAAAGAAAAACAAAGGAAAACAAAAAGAATAATGGAAAAAGAAGAAAGAACTGACATGAGAAAGAAAGAGAGAAAAGAGGAATGTGTGAAAATAAGTCTTTAAAATTAATTAGCAAAACTAGAATAAAATTAATTCCTCTTTAATACACGAGGACTTGAACCCGAGACCCAAAGGTAAACTAACACCCACAACCACCGAACCAGTAGGCTCATTCTGACATTAAAACGTGAAAATAAACCTAATTGCTCAACCTACTCACTGACCCTAACCACAAACCTCAAAGCTTTTAACCCTAAATTTTAGGGTATTACAATTATTACAAAAATGACTTTACCATGGGATCCCACATTCCATCCAATTAGAGACATTCTATAATGGTCTCAGCGCACATACGAGAATGGGGGTAGATGCCTCTACAAACAGAGCACTTCTTTCTAAGTCCTACAATGAGGCTTACAAAATTATTTAAAGAATTACTAGCAATAAATACTAATGGCCAACCAACTGAGTAGCCATAGGAAGAAAAGTGGCAATAGTACATTAATTGGGTGCCCTTACTTCTCTTGTAGCTCAGGTATATTCTATGTCCTCTATGCTTAAGAATCTTACTGTTATCAGTTTCAATAGTATGACAGGTCATCAGCCAAGCAAGTTTGAAAACATCTCTTATGTTTATTGTGAAGAGGTACATACGTTCAAAAATTGCCCATCACACGTTCAAAAAAGGACTAAATTGCATAAAGTGCGAAAGTTTTATTTTATAAGCTAAAGGTGCCAAACAGCCATAGATTGCAAATTAGAGGTTTTTAAAAGAAAATTAGCCCCATAGTAAATAGTTGGCCGACCATTGGGGATCATAGGAGACAAGGATGGACAAATTAGTCAAAGTTTGTAAAAGTTGGTGACTAAATTGACTTGTATTAATAAAATAAAGAAGAGAAAAATATCATCTTTTTCTCTCTTCTTCTCCACCAAAAATTGGCAGCCAAATAGGGGTTTTGAAAGCTCAAAATTTCAGCAAACTCTTCTCCTTACAAGTAAGTGATTTTAATGGCTTTTCTTGATAATAGTTGTACTTTTAGGACCCCTAAAGCTTAAGCTTTCTAATGAGGGGACTAATTTGTAATATGGTGAAGAGTTTAGAAATTTTCCATGAGAGCTTTCATTGTTAATTAATGCATTTTTATGAAAGAAAATGAGTTTTGGTTATTAGATGAACAACTTTTGTGAAAGGTGTTGCCATGAAAACACCTAATTGAACCTTGTTGTAAAGGTTATAAAGTTTGTAGTAAATGTGTGAAATTTTGGTTTTTGATCATAGCCATAAGAGAATTAAATGTTCACCTAGGCTTGTTGAAGGTAGAAACATGATTAGAATCGATTTCTGAGCCAATGGGTAAAATGGTTATTTTACCAAAGCCTAAGGGCAAAATAGTAATTTTGCCAAAGCATGATTATTAAAATGCTTTTATTAATGTGATGATTGAAACGAGCTAATTTTCTATTATAGAGCAAGAAGAACCAAGAGTTTACCTTGATCAGGGAAAAAACAAAGTCTTGGACTAGATCGACGATCTAGCTTATTTTGAAATCGAGGTAAGTTTGTATGTGATAAATTCAACATTATGTTAGCACGTTTGAGAATATTTGGTATTATATTGATACATGATGTTCTACTAAATTGAGTATTTGATGTTGAATGAGTAAGTTGAGATGTTGAAGTCCTAGTGGACTACAATGAATGTAAAAATGCTATCATTGAGACATGAAATGGATAAGGTCCCGTATAAGACCATGTCTGGGACATGGCCTTGGCACCGAATTGAGATCCTGTATAAGACCATATCCGGGATATGGCTTCGGTATTGAATATGAGAATCGTATAAGAACATATCCGGGATATGGCATCGATACTTGATGTGAGATTTTTGTATAAGACCATATTTGGGATATGGCATCGGCACTCAGAGGTGACCCCATGTAAGACCACATTTGGGGTGTGGCATTGACTTTGTACTTATGTTAATGACGATGAAAATGTGTCTTTGAGTAGTGATTAATGGGATAAACAGATGAGTTTGGAAATAGAAATAAGATTAATACTAAAGACCTGTGAATGAGTGAATACAAGTACTCGTGAATGATTCACGAAGAAATAATTACGACATGTGGCATGGTATGTGCTAAATAAGGGAAAGTATGAGTAAGTATGGCAAGTAGCCTATAACCTTGTGTATGGTTAATTATTGTCATGGATGGATTTTATCATGAGCTTATTGTTGCTATTTATTTCTATGCAAACTTACTAAGCTTTATGCTTACCCCTTTTTATTGCCCTTTTTCCTTGTAGTATTACCAAGATAACTCGAGGAACGTGAAACGTCGGAGTTCGGAAATCACACATTGACATCACTTTGGTATAACAATTTAGACTTATTTTGAGTATGGCATGTATAGGACTTGGGTATTTTGTTAGGTCATAATTGTTAACCAAAGTGTTCTATGTATGTTATTAAAGTCATTTTGTAAATGGTCATTGGAATTGGGCCAATACTTGATAAGTATATATATATTCTATGAGGATGAAATTATGAAGTTTATGCTTATGTGATTGTTTTGAATTGAGTTCTTGGATGTGCCTTTGGGTTATGAGTTGTGTTGAGATGAGTTGGAATAAGTATGTTGGCTATGCAGGGTGGCATTTTGCTTGGAATATAGCCTTTTTAATGTCCACACGGGTAGACACGCGAGCGTGTGTCTAAGCCGTGTGAGACACACGGTCAGCCCCATGGGCGTGTTGATCGGCCGTGTGTCCCCTTGCATGCTAGGCTTGCAAGTCAGTATGCTTAGTATTCAACACACGGGCAGAGACACGGTCGTGTGTCTCGGCCGTGTGTAAGGCACGGCCTTGGACATGGGCATGTGCCCAGGCCGTATGAAGTCTGCACTTTAAATGTGGAATTTAATTCGACACGGTCTAAGGAAACGGACGTGTTCCTTGGCTGTGTGACCATAGTGAGATGATGATGTCATAAACAGAATGCCAAGGTTTTGGCACACGGGCTAAGACATGAGCATGTCGAGGCCGTGTGAGGGACACGGGTGTGTGTCTGGCCATGTGAAATAAGTCAGTGTCGACCATGGGTGAAAGACACGGGCATGTCTTAGGGGCACACGGGCATGTCCCTAGGACAACACAGGCGTGTGGCCCCTGTTTTGATGAAGAACTTTCTAAGTTTGTAAAAGTTCCCGGTTTAATTCCGAAACCTCTCAGAAGTATGTTTAGGGCCTCATAGGCCGAGAATGAGCAGAATATGGGTTTATATGGAAACTGTTTATGGTAAAAAGAAATTTTATAGCCCAATATGATATGTTTAAGCAAGTTAAGTTAGGTAATGCCTCAAATTCAGTTCCGGCTTCAAACACGGGTAAGGGGTGTTACACCACCCAAATTTCTCATGGAGTAATTAAGGACCCAATCCTAGTAACACTTATAAGCAATCTAGACTTAATCAACAATCAAGGTTTCCTCAGCAAGTTCATAAACCTCTGCAAGCTAAATATTTCAAGACAACTTGTCGAAAGCATATTTGTAAAGCATGATGTCACTTTAAGAAATTTGAAGAATCAAGTGGACCAACTTCCAAATGAACTTCGAAATAGACCACAAGGTGCTTCGCCCAGTAACACTGAAAAACCAAGAAGTTCAGGAAAAGAGCATGGCAAGGTGGTCGCATTGCGAAGTGGAAGGTCATTGGAGCCCAAAGTTGTTGAGGTTGAAGATAAGCCTGTTGTAGTCCAAAACAAAGAGGAAGTTCAACTGGGTGTTGAAACTCCAACCTTAAAGAAGCCAAACTCTGTGATTTGTATTGAGGTAAACCCTAAGCCAATCAGCACTGATAATCTGACACGTGTCCGATACAGAAAAAGTGTCACAGAAGACTTGTCCAGCAAAAGTTAAGATCCCACAGCCTCTATATCCTTAACAATTCTAGAAGCAGTAGCAGAATACTCAATTTAAGAGAATTTTGAATGTATTGAAACAAATGCATATCAGCATTCCATTTGTGGAAGCCCTAGAACAAATTCCCAACTTAGTGAAAGTTACGAAGGAATTCCTTTCTAAGAAAAGAAGGTTGGGGGAATTTGAAATTCTAGCGCTAACTACAAAATGTGGCTTATTTTTGTAGAACAAGTTGCCTCCTAAGATGAAGGATCCAGGGAGTTTCACCATACATTGCAATATTGGAGAATCCTATTGTGGTAAGGCTTTGTACGATTTAGGATCGAGTATCAACTTGATGCCTATGTCGATGTTTAGACGATTGGGTGTTGGTGAGGCTAGACCGACTACTGCTACTCCAACCGGCAAACAGATCAATAGCACATCCAGAAGGGAAGATTGAAGATGTATTGGTACATGTTGATAAATTCATATTTCCTGTTGACTTTATTATCTTAGATTTTGAAGTAGATAAGGAAGTACCAAACATCCTGGGAAGGCCTTTCTTGGAAACCAATAAGACATTAATCGATGTGCAGAAAGGTGAATTCACCATACAAGTTCAAGATAAACAGGTGACCTTTAGTGTTGTAACACCCCTTACCCGTATTCGACGCCGGAACAGGGTACGACGCGTTACCAGACTTATACGCAAGCAATCATACAAAACCAAGACGAATTTCCACTCAGATTTAAAACTTTTCATAAACATTCATATTGTCCCTTAAACAAGCCTACGAGGCCCAAAACATACATTAGGGGTGGTTCGGGACTAAACCAAGAACTTTAGAAACTTCTGGAAAACTTAGAAAATTTTCATCAAAAAGGTCCACACGCCTGTGTGGGTAAAGGGACACGCCCGTGTGGCATATCACACACCCGTGCTTTAGGTCGTGTCCAAAATAGGGGGCATTCTATTTATGACATCATCAACCAAATAAGGTCACACGGCCAAGGCACACGCCCGTGTCCTTAGGCCGTGTAGCGAATTAAATTCCAAAAATAAAGTACAGACTTTACACGACCTAGGCACATGCCCATGTCCTATGGCCGTGTCTCTCACACGGCCGAGACACACGACCGTGTCTTGTTCCGTGTGCTTACTACTGGGCATTCTGTTTTGCATTAATTAGGGTGCAGGGGACACACGGCCATAACACACGCCTATGGGGCAAGCCGTGTGTCACACACGGCCTAGACACACGCCCGTGCGTCTACCTGTGTGGACAAAATAAGGCTATTTACCAAGCCTTTATGCCACCCATACTTGCACCAACCTACACAACATCAAAACCACACCAATCCAAATATATATATGACTTCAAGGCACTTAACATGGCATAATTGAGTACTTAAACATCATCAACCAAGTCACGATTATAGCAATATCCTATTAACTTGTTCATGCACAAGACACCATTCTTTGTCAGGCCCAACTTACCAATTCTCATTTAAGCTATAGTGATCATCATACTAAACAAATCCCAATTAAATCATCAAGCATTCATAGCCACAACACAACTCATCACATACACACAACCACCAACCACATCACAAATGCATAGGCACAAGCATGCATGAATAAATAGGCTTACAACACAATAATCATTATAAGCCATATCTCATGGCCATATACAAAATGAATCATAATATTATCAATAAGCCAACACTTTTGGCTAACCAATATAACACATAACAAAATGACCAAGTCCCCCTTATACATGCCATATTCAAAATGTGAAACCAAAAATACGCCAATGATTAAATTGATAGTGTGATCGATTCTCCAACAACTTCCAATCCTTTAGCTAGCTTGGTGACGCTATAAGAAATGAAAAGGAAAGGGGGTAAGCTTAAAGCTTAGTAAGTTCAAATGTTAATAATAGACAACATTAAGTAACATAGACATGTACATCATACAAGAAATTTGGCATAAATCACGTAATTATCATCATAAATTCATAAGCATACTTAATCATTGTTAACCTTACCAAAAGCTCATCATATACCAAGCTCATTCTTATGAGTTTTTCGTACGTACCTGTACCAACTCGTAACATATCCTACTCTTTCCAGTCATTAACATACCCGTTGAACACTTGGAATACTAATTGGATACACGGAAAGTCTTTGCATATAAGTGCCACATATGTAGCCAATTCTACCTCATATCTTATAACACATAAGGGCTCGCTCTCGACCTAATCACGGGCCTGCTCACACAAGCTGTCAGTCAAGACGTAACTACGCTGTGCTGCTCACACAAGCTGTTAGGTATCCGCAAACACATGCCAGACTACCCAGCCACTGGTAGACGTACGAGACCAGCACCCGGATCACATAACATATATATCACATGGAATCCTAGTGACATGCCACTCGTATCCTTTCTATTCCTATGGTTCAAACGGGATTTTCTCTCTTGTCGGAATTTGTCAAACTTGTGGAATGTATTCATAGAATCAAATATACAATTCATACAATATTAAAACATTAAATAATTAATCACAACATTGCATTATTTACATAAGAACTTACCTCGGTACAAAATAGTAGAAATTGAACCTAATCCTCAATAACATTGTTTTTCCCCCGATCAAGGTTCGAATCTCGTTTTTCTTGATCTATAATAGCAAATTTAGCTCATTTAATAATCACATTACTTAATTAAGTCCAAAAGTCATATTATGGAAAAATTACATTTTTACCCCTAAACTTTGACATATTTACAATTTTTCCCTTAGGCTCGGAAAATGAAATCTATTCAATTTCTTCAATTCTCAAGCCTAGCCGAACCTCTTTTATACTTATAGCAGTCCACATTTTTCATTTAATCACACTTTTACACGCATTTTGAAATCTTTTTACAAATAGGTCATTTTGTCAATTTTTACCAAAAATCACCTAGCAAAAGTTATTTATCTAACATTAAACTTGCATAATCCACCATTAGACATGAACATACATGCATGTCACACATAGGTCAAACCCTATACATCAACCCTAGCTCAAATAAATGGTAGAAATAGCTAGATCTGTTGATAACAACTTCAAAAATGTAAATAACATTAAAAAACAGGGCTAAGATGCACTTACTATCAAGCTTAAAAGATGAAAAAACCTTAGATATGGTGAGCTTGAGATTTTCGACTAAGGTTGAAGAAGATGGACACAATTTTGACTTGATTTTCCTTTTTATTCTTTTATTTACCAAATAACCAAAATGCCCTTAATGCCTTTCTTTGAAATTTTACCCATCCATGTCCATTTTTGTCCATAAAAATAGAAATTGGTCAAATTGCTATTTAAGACTCTCTAATTAAAAATCCATGGCAATTTAATGCTCAAAGCTTCTAGAACATATATTTTGCAACTTATTCAATTTAGTCCTAATTATCAAATTGGACACTTTATGCATAAAATTTCTTCATGAAATTTTCACACAATCATGCAATCATGCCATAGACCTCAAAATACTCATAAAATAATTATTTCTGCTTCGGATTTGTGGTCTCGAAACCACTATTTTGACTAGGACCAAAATCGGGATGTTACAAGTGTACTCAAGAACATAAGATTTCCTAATGAGGTTAAAGACTGTGTTGTTATTTCCAAGGTAGATTTGTCGGTTCCTACAGAATTGGAACTTAATTCTCTAAATGATTCGTTGGAAGGTACTTCATCTAACTCTCCAAATCGAGATGAAGACGATGAGTGTTTAGCTTTGCTAGAAGCTAAATCGAAAGGATTCACTTACTAAAGTTTGGTTTGAGTCATTACAGGTATCATTCCGTGTATACAAACAACCCAGACCATTAATTGAAGAACCATGCGAGTTAAACTTCAAGGTTTTGCCTCCTCACCTAAGATATGCTCATATAGGTTCTTTTTATATTTCACCTATCATTAATCCAACAATTTTTCAAAAAGTAGAGCTATCTGTTGTTTTGAAAAAACACAAGAAGTGCATCGGGTGAACTATTGCAGATATTCGAAGTAATATTTCTTCTTTGTGTACTCACAAGTTATTGCTAGAAAATAATGAAAAGGGGTCTATCGATGAACAGAAGAGGTTGAACCAATCTCGAGTATTTAACTAAGGAAATTCAAGTCTCAATGGTTAGAAGCCGGAATCATTTATCCTATCTCTAAAAATTCTTAGGTGAGCCCTATTCAGTTTACACCGAAAAAGGATGGAATTACAATGACTAAGAATGACGACAATGACCTAATTCTTACAAATACAGTCAAAGGATGGAGGATTCGTATGGATTACAGAAAGTCAAACAAGGCTAAAAGGAAATATTATTTACCGCAACAACTGCTTGATCAGATGTTGGACAAACTTGTTGGGCATCCCACTGAATTATCCCATTGTTTGAAGCATCTGGAATATCACGGGCTTCAACGCAAACTGTGGTGCCTCGATCTCAAGTCTAACAATACCCAGAGTAAGCTCATGGAAAAGTCGCACGGCATACTATCTTATAGCTTGGTCCCTATCATCAGTAACAAAGACTGGCTTGTGAACATAAGCAGCTTCATTCCATTGATCTTGATTCTGGTTTTCAAGATTCATTTCTTCAACTTGTCTCTAGGCTTGTCTTTCTCTTCTTCTTCGTTTGAAAGTTCGCTCGATTTTAGGGTCAACTGGGAGTAAGGCGATAATTCAATCAATGCTCATAAACTCCTAAAAGAAAAATCACAAAAATTAACTAAATAATAGAAAACTAAACCAAATTGTAAAAATAATTTCACAAGTAATGATTAAATCACAATCCCTGACAATGGTGCCAAAAACTTGTCTCGAAATATTCAAATGATGTGCAACTGTACACAATCGTTGACAAGTAATAAAGTAGTAAGTAAGAGTTATCCACTCCACAAAGACTGTAAATGTAAATCAAAAGTTGCAAAATTAACACTTAGCAAGTTGGTTGGTGAAAAGATAAATAAAATGTGTGATGAATTTCCTAATTACCCTAAAAATTAATATAAGTGTGCTCACAAATAAAATAAACACAGAATTATGCAACTTTTTAAGAGTTAATCACAATAGCATGCATGTGTTAGAATAATTATCCTTTCAAACTTTTAGAATTATTTAAACAATGTTAAAAGATGTTACAGAGTTTTTTGTGGAAAGTTGACAATTTATTAACCCTATTAAATTAATTTATAATGTTGTATTTATTTAATTAATAAGTTCATATAGCACATTTCTATGTTCAACCAACTCACAATTTCATAAGTAAACATCATACAAAGGTTATGTAAGTAACCATATTTTTAATATTATTACTAATTCAATCATTAAGTGATCAAACATACATCATTCAAGTATTGTGTCAATTAATTATAATCTTAATTGGATTAAGTAACTAATTCAATTACTTCCCTTCATTCACAATGCATGAGAAACATGTTCATAGTTTTAATTAAATGAATAAACAAATCAAATGCATAGAACACCTTTAGCAGAGCTAAATAATCTAAGCTAAGGAATTTAAATCATTCTAATGCCAACAAAATTAAGCAATCATGATTATATTCAAAGAAAAAAATTATTTGCAATTATGTTTCTTAAATTGACCAAAAATAAAAGATTGAAAAGAAAGAGAATTGCTAAGACGTTTCTGGTGGATCTCTGTGGCACTACTTACTTTGCTCCTCCTTTGTTCTTCTCTTCTTATCATGATTGCCAAGCATAAAAGCTTTCAATATTATTGAAAGTGGCTGCTCTCTAAACCTTACAAATACTCTCTCAAGTGGAAATGGATGAATGGAAAATGAGAGAAATGAATTGAAGAGAGATGGATGTGTGTAAAGGAAATGAAAGATGAAGAATGAGTTCATGATGAGAATTGAATGTAACTCCCTTATTTATACTTGAAAGCCCCCTCGATTCTTTGCTATTTTTAGCATCTGATTCCCCTTGAATTTCTCTTAGAGATGGTCGGCCCCTTGAGTTAAGGAAGGTGGATGGATGGTTTGGTATTTTGGGAAGGAAGTTAACTTGATTCATGATTGATTCAAGGGAGAAAAGGCGGAGGGAGTGGACTATTTGCATATTTTATGGAAAGGGAGGTTGGTTGCTTATTTTAGAAGTTGATTTGGTGGTTTACCAAGTCCTCTTTGGATGGTTTGACATCCCCATGGCCGGATTGGGCTCTTTCCTCCTTTAGTGGACAATTTGGGCTTCATTCTTGGCAATAGGCTTGTCCAGCATCAGTGACCCATTTGAAAGCTAGGTCAAGGTGAATTTGAGAGTCCAAATACTTAATTTGAGGTGTCCCATGTTGATTATTTATCAACCCATGTCTCCATGGCTTATGTTGTAGAAATGCTACAGCATTGAGCACCAATAAGTGAGCATCACAACTGTCTTTTTTTCTTCTAGTGCTCCAAACTACTTCAAATTGGGAAAAAATATGTAAAATTAGCTTGTAATTAAGTAACGATATAATTCTATTTTAAATTCATCTAATACAAATTTTTAATTAAAAAATACAGAATTTGCATGAATTATTAGTTAGAAAGTGTTGTAAATGTCTATATAATTTAGAGTTATCAGGTTAAGTTTTCAAGTGCTTGTCCATAATATGCATGTATTGTGCTATGAAGGCTCAAACTAACTCTTCCTATGTACGAATTTGATTTCTATCTAATTTGATGTACTAGTGAGAAGTGTAACACCCCTTGCCCGTGTTTAAGCCGGAACAGGGTTCGAGGCATTACATAGCTAATCTTGCTTGAACATATAAAATAGGGTTACAAAATTTCGTTTAACTCTATCGCTCGCACATATCCGGCCTAGGAGGCCCTAAATATACCTCCGAGAAGTATCGGAGTTCATCCGAGAACTTTTACGAGTTCGATAAACTTTTTAATAAAACAGGGGCCACACGCCCGTGTAGGCCTAGGGACACGCCCGTGTACCCCTAAGGCATGCCCGTGTCTCCCACCCGTGGTCAACACTGACTAATTTCACACGGCCTTAACACACCCGTGTCACTACCCCGTGTGAAAAACCTTGGCATTCTGACTTATCCACATGGCCTATACACACACCCGTGCACCCCAGCCGTGTGGTAATTCAAAATCCCAAGTGCAAGGTGCAGACTTCACACGGCCTGGGTGCACGCCCATGTGCTAGCCGTGTCGCCCACACGGTCTAAACCCACGCCCGTGTGTCTAGCTAAGTGAGCAATTAGTAGGCTATATACCAAGCCCTTGCCACCTTAGAATGCACACATACGTACTTCTACTCAAAACAATACCACTCCTAGCCACAAGCAAACCCAAGAGCTTATTCTAACATACAAATAATTAAAGGGACATACATTTCCTGAATTTCATCTTCATTAAGCAAAAGAGTTTGCCAAGTATTTGCCTAACTCAATAGGCCATTTACAAAATGACTTTTACAAACTTACATAGCCAACACTTTGACTTACAATTATAGCTTAACAAAATGCTCAAGTCCTATACATGCCATACTAAAAAAAAGTCTAAAATTGTTATACCAAAGTGCTGTAGATAGTGTGATTTCCGAACTCCTGCTCCCACAATCCTCGAGTTACCTTGGCAATACTACAAGAAAGAAGGGAAATGAAAAAGGAGTAAGCATAAAGCTTAGTAAGTTGCATGGAAATAAATAGTAATAATAATGCTCATAAAATAATTCATCCACGGTATTAGTTACCGTACATAAGTCAAGGCTTCTTAACAATACTTACTTACAGTTGCTCTTATCTAACACATACCGTGCCACATATCGAAACTGATTTTTCGTGACTCATTCACGAGTACCTGTATTCACTCATTCACATGACTTTAAATATCATTCGCTTCTCTACTTCTAAAATTCATCTACTTATCCCACTATTCACAAGGGATAGTCAAGACGTGTGTTTATCGTCATTACTATAAGAATAAAACCAATGCCACATCCTCAAGGTGGCCTTACATGGAGTCACCTCTAGATGCCAATGCCATATCCCGGACATGGTCTTAAATGGGATTACCTCTAGATGCCAACGCCATATCCCGGATATGGTCTTATATGGAATTACATCTCTTATATCGATGCCATATCCCGGATATGGTCTTATACGATTTCCATATTCATTACCGAAGCCATATCCCGAATATGGTCTTATACGGGATTTCAACTCGATATCGAGGCCATGTCCCGGACATGGTCTTATACGGGACCTTATTTATTTCATATCTCAATGATAGCATTTCTATAATCAATATAGCCCATTAGGACTTCAACATCTCATTCACATCAACTACTCAATTTAGTAATGCATCATGCTTTAATCTAATGCCAAACATTTCTCAACATGCTAATATAAATGTTGCTTAAATCACATACAACTTACCTCGTTTTCAAAATGAGCTAGTTCTTCGGTTCAATCCAAGACTTTATTCTTTCCCCGATCAAGGCAGATTCTCGACTCCTCTTGCTCTATAATAGCAAGTTAGCTCATTTTAATTACTACATTAATAAAAGCATTTCAAACATCATGCTTGGGCAAAAATTACTAATTTGCCCTTAGACTTTGGCAAAATGACCATTTTACCCCTAGGCTCAGAAATAAATTCTAATCATATTTCTACCTTCAACAAGCCTAGGTAAACATTTAATGCCCTTAAGGCTATCATCAAAAATCAATGTTTCACATACTTACTACAAAATTTGTAACCTTTTCATTAAGGTTCTATTTGGTGTTTTCATGCTAACACATTCACAAAAGTTGTTCATCTAACAACTAAGACTCAATTTCTTCCATAGAAATGCAGCAAATAACAATGGAGGCTCTCATGGAAAAACTCTAAACTCTTCATCATATTGCAGATTAGTCCCCTCATATGAAAGCTTAAGCTTTAGGGGTCTCAAAAGTACAATTATTTTCAAGAAAAGGTCACTAGAACACTTACTTGAATGGATGAGAGCTTGCTGAAATTTTAAGTATTCAAAAACCCATGTTTTCTTGCTATTTTCGGTGGAGAAGAATGAGCAAGAAAAAGATGGACACCATCTTTTCTTTATTCTAATATTAAACTCCCAATTTAGTCCACCAACCACCACCAACTTTGACCAACTTGGTCAATCCTTGTCCCATTTGATCTCTATGGCTGGCCAAGCCAAATTTGGGGGTCTAATTGCCTTTTAAAGACCTCCAACTAAAAATCTATAGTTTCTTGGTACCCTTAACTTATAGAATGGAACTTTCGCACTTTATGCGATTTAGTCTTTTTTTTACGATTAAACACGAAATCGCTAAAATTAAAGCACCAAAATTTTCATGCATATGTACTATCATGTTCTAACTCATAATATAACATGAAAATAAATTTCTCAAATCTCGTATTAATGATCCCGAGATCACTATTCTAGCTAGCCCCTAAATCGGGTCGTTACAATTCTCCCCCTTAAGGATTTTCATCCTCGAAAATCTTACCAGTGAAAAGATTGGGGTATTGATTTCTCATCGTTTCCTCGGGCTCCCATGTAGCCTCTTCGATACCGTGCCTTTGCCATAGGACTTTCACTAGGGTTATGCTTTTGTTCCTTAACTGTTTGACTTCACGAGCCAAAATTCTAACTGGTTCTTCTCCATATGTCAAATCCAGTTGTATTTCTACCTCTGTCGACACTAAGACATGTGAAGGATCTGAACGGTATCGGCGCAACATAGACACATGAAAGACATCGTGAATCTTCTCTAACTCAGGTGGCAAGGATAATCGATAAGTTATCGGTCCTATCCTTTCAGTAAATTCATAAGGTCCGATAAAGCGCAGACTCAATTTGCCCTTGCCTGTGTTTGAGCCGGAACAGGGTTCAAAGCATTACATAGCTAATCTTGCTTGAACATATAAAATAGGGTTATAAAATTTCTTTTAACTCTATCGCTCGCACATATCCGGCCTAGGAGGCCCTAAATATACCTCCGAGAAATATCAGAGTTCATCCGGGAACTTTCACGAGTTCGCTAAACTTTTTAATAAAACAGGGGCCACACGCCCATGTAGGCCGAGGGACACACCCGTGTACCCCTAAGGCATGCCCGTGTCTCCCACCCGTGGTCGACACTAACTAATTTCACACAGCTTTGACACACCCGTGTCACTACCCCGTGTGAAGAACCTTGGCATTCTGACTTATCCACACGGCCTATACAAACGCCCGTGTACCCCAGCCGTATGGTAATTCAAAATCCCAAGTGCAAGGTGCAGACTTCACACTGCCTGGGTGCACGCCCATGTGCTAGCTATGTCGCCCACACGGCCTAGACCCACGCCCGTGTGTCTAGCTAAGTGAGCAATTAGAAAGCTATATACCAAGCCCTTGCCACCTTAGAATGCACACATACATACTTCTACTCAAAACAATACCACTCCTAGCCACAAGCAAACCCAAGAGCTTATTCTAACATACAAATAATTAAAGGGACATACACTTCATGAATTCATCTTCATTAAGCAAAAGAGTTTGCCAAGTATTTGCCTAACTCAATAGGCCATTTACAAAATGACTTTTACAAACTTACATAGCCAACACTTTAACTAACAATTACAGCTTAACAAAATGCTCAAGTCCTATACATGCCATTCTCAAAATAAGTCTAAAATTGTTATACCAAAGTGCTGTAGATAGTGTGATTTCCGAACTCCTGCGTCCACAATCCTCGAGTTACCTTGGCAATACTACAAGAAAGAAGGGCAATGAAAAAGGAGTAAGCATAAAGCTTAGTAAATTGCATGGAAATAAATAGCAATAATAATGCTTATAAAATAATCCATCCACGGTATTAGTTACCGTACATAAGTTAAGGCTTCTTAATAATACTTACTTACAATTGCCCTTATCTAACACATACCGTGCCACTTATCGAAACTGATTCTTCGTGACTCATTCACGAGTACCTGTATTCACTCATTCACATGACTTTAAATATCATTCACTTCTCTACTTCTAAAATTCATCGACTTATCCCACTATTCACAAGGGATAGTCAAGACGTGTGTTTATCGTCACTACTGTAAGAATAAAACCAATGTCACATCCTCAAAGTGGCCTTACATGGAGTCACCTCTAGATTCCAATGCCATATCCCGGACATGGTCTTATATGGGATTACCTCTAGGTGCCAACGCCATATCCCGGATATGGTTTTATATGGAATTACCTCTCTTATATCGATGCCATATCCCGGATATAGTCTTATACGATTTCCATATTCATTACCGAAGCCATATCCCGGATATGGTCTTATACGGAATTTCAACTCGGTATCGAGGCCATGTCCCGGACATGGTCTTATACGGGACCTTATTTATTTCATATTTCAATGATAGCATTTCTATAATCAATATGGCCCATTAGGACTTCAACATCTCATTCACATTAACTACTCAATTTAGTAATGCATCATGCTTTAATCTAATGCCAAGCATTTCTCAACATGCTAATATAAATGTTGCTTAAATCACATACAACTTACCTCGTTTTCAAAATGAGCTAGTTCTTCAGTTCAATCTAAGACTTTATTCTTTCCCCGATCGAGGCAGATTCTCGACTCCTCTTGCTCTATAATAGCAAGTTAGCTCATTTTAATTACTACATTAATAAAAGCATTTCAAACATCATGCTTGGGCAAAAATTACTAATTTGCCCTTAGACTTTGGCAAAATGACCATTTTACCCCTAGGCTCAAAAATAAATTCTAATCATATTTCTACCTTCAACAAGCCTAGGTAAACATTTAATGCCCTTAAGGCTATCATCAAAAATCAATATTTCACATGCTTACTACAAAATTTGGTGTTTATTTGGTGTTTTGATGCTAACACATTCACAAAAGTTGTTCATCTAACAACTAAGACTCAATTTCTTCCATAGAAATGCAGCAAATAACAATGGAGGCTCTCATGGAAAAACTTTAAACTCTTCATCATATTGCACATTAGTCCCCTCATATGAAAGCTTAAGCTTTAGGGGTCTCAAAAGTACAATTATTTTCAAGAAAAGGTCACTAGAACACTTACTTGAATGGATGAGAGCTTGCTGAAATTTTGAGTATTCAAAAACCCATGTTTTCTTGCTATTTTCAGTGGAGAAGAATGAGCAAAAAAAAGATGGACACCATCTTTTCTTTATTCTAATATTAAACTCCCAATTTAGTCCACCAACCACCACCAACTTTGACCAACTTGGAGAATCCTTGTCCCATTTGATCTCTATGGCTGGCCAAGCCAAATTTGGGGGTCTAATTTCCTGTTAAAGACCTCCAACTAAGAATCTATAGCTTCTTGGTACCCTTAACTTATAGAATGGAACTTTCACACTTTATGCGATTTAGTCCTTTTTTTACGATTAAACACGAAATCGCTAAAATTAAAGCACCAAAATTTTTATGCATATGTACTATCATGTTCTAACTCATAATATAACATGAAAATAAATTTCTCAAATCTCAGATTAATGATCCCGAGATCACTATTCCGGCTAGCCCCTAAATCGGGCCGTTACAAGAAGTACATTCGGTTAAGCTCTTGGAAAAGTGCATCAGAATCTTCTTGTCACTAGCATATACTACCATCTTGCAGCAATACATGACAACGTGAGTGACAAGGAAACTAGTTTCGTCAAACCTTTCGAACTTGGGTACCTTAAACTTCGGAGGTACTACCACATTGAGAACAAGGCATAAGCCTTCGCCCTCTGTGGACTTAAAAGAGTCGAATCCTTCAATTTTTCTCATTCTTTCCTCAAGCAAATCAATTTGGTGAGCTTCAATGACTTTTCCCTTATCATGTTATTTCATTTCTTCTTCCTCTAGGGTAACTCTCTGCTTAGGTACTTGGATGGTCACCACTAGTGTCGAAACATGCGTTCCCTCACGGTAATACTCTCCCTCCTTGTAGGGTAATTTTTGGATAGAATGGTTTCCCATTACAACACTTCCATCACCCTTCTTCTCTTTCTCTCTAAATAATGTGGTCATCTTCTCCATAAGTGTGTTCATATGCTCTTCCAATCTAGCTATCCTCTCTTCTGTCATCTTTAGCCTAGGACAAGGTGGAGTATGAATGAACTATCCTCAGACCTTTATAAATGAATGATGAATCAATGAGTATTCAGGAATACAAAATAAAGGTTTATAAAACTAATAATGTGATGCTTATAAGCAAATACTATGCTTCAAGAAGACAAATGTGTGAACATAAAACCAAAAAGAATCTTATTAGACCCTATGTGTCGTATTCAAGAAACATGGTGTTCACAAACATGTACACACTGATCTAAACAAAAAATGCTGACAAAGTAAATCTTACCAATAAAATGATTTATTATACAAAAGATCAAGAAACAAAAAGTATTTGATATTAATACAAATTTACGAAAAAGGATAAAGAATCATCGAATTAACACAAGGAGTAACAAAAAATAATAATGCAACTTTCAAGGTTTTAATTTTATTGAGGCTTAGGTTCAACTCCTACATGTAACTTTACACATTAAAATGGAAACTACTTGTTGGCTTATAGCTGACCCTAATGCACAAGGAACCCAAGTCTGAAACAACTTCATTCGTGATAAATTTGTTCCCTTTAGAAAGGTTAGCCATTGGGTGGTGAGGCTTTAATAGAGTATGTAGTGACGAAGTCACATAAACGCTACATCAGCCTTAACCATGAAATGGTCTCTAAACTTATGCAGTGGCAAAGGCAGCACGAAAGCCTGAGAACATTCCTCCTAATGGGGTAAATCTGAGTGTAGAATCGCATTCATGATACAAGATGAATGACAATTATAATACATGTAAAAGAAAAACAATGAAGTTGAGCATCAATCAATGAATAAAGAATATATATACATATCAATGAATCAAATATATACAACACATAACATAAGAAACCTTAACACCAAACCCTTCCTAGGTTGACTATCAAAATCGGTCCCCCAGTGGAGCCACCAAGTTGTCTTAACATTGCTTGGGTCGAAGGGACTTAACAAAGCTAGACATAAGGAAACTAAAATAAAATTTTAAACTTAAACGGTAAAAATCTAAAATTTGATTGAAAATAGAAATTTAACTCTAATAAAATGATAGTACATAAATCTAAAATCTAAAATATAAATCTTATTCAAATCTAAAATAAAAAGGAAACTAAAAATCTAATCTTAGAAAAAAAAAAAAACATATCATTCAAATCTAGAACTTAAGATCGAAAAAAGAATCTAATTTAAGTTTAATATTTGAAATTGGAAATATCTAAAATCTAAAAATCTAATTTAAGTGAAAAGATTTTGTGTTTAAATCTAGCAATCTAAAATTCAAAAATCTAATTTAAAATCTAAAGTTGAAAATCCTAAATTCTAAGAAATTTAAATCAAAATTTAATTTAAAACTTAATATTGAAAACCTTAAAATATAAGATCTAAGAAAATCAAATCAAAATTTAATTTAAAACCTAGTATTTAAAATCCAATACATAAAACCTAAATCTTAAAATTTTAAAGCTAAAGATTTAAAATCTAACTTCTAAAAACTTAACATTTACATAAAAAAATTAAAATAAAAACAAACTTTTTTTTTAATAATCTCATTATAGGTTCTCTAATATCAAAACCTAACTTAAATTTAGAATATATCAAAATAATCTAAAATAGAATATTATAAATTCAAATTACAAATAAACCCACAATAAACAAATCAATATATCAAAATTTAAATCAAATAAGTAAATAAATAAAAGTACAAAATAATTAAAGGAAACATGAGAATATATATCCAAAATAAGATTAATGTCCAATCAATATAACTAAAATGCATGAAATAAATACATAAGAGAGTGTAAATAAAATTAATGGGAATTTAAAATAAGACAAAATAATACCTTCAATTAGAATTAAAACTAAAATTTGAATGAAAATAAAATAAATAAATAAGGAAGAAAATCAATCAACTAAATTAAATAAAAGAAACGAAATAAGATAAAGAAAATAAAATTATGAAAAATAAAGGGACCAAAAGAACAATTAATTTGCTTATAAATTCAAATTTTGAACAAAATTAAAAACCGAATAGACTAGAGTTGCAATTGTGCCAAAAGGCAGCCCTTAGTTGCAACCTCAAAAATACGGAGGGGCTCATTTGCAAAAATCCCACCAGTGCCTCTATAAAAGCAAGAAAAAAAAATTAATTTAACTCAATTATTTCTTTCATTTTTATTTTGAAAAATTATGTCTTCCACATTTCAGAGAGTAACTAATCGTTCATTTGGAATTCCCTGACAAAGGTTTGGCCTCTTCTTTGCCAAAGCCTCCTCTAGTTTGTTGGTGATGGCTCCATTGTGAAATTTTGGACTGACAATTCGTTAGCAAATTTTGGTACGCTTATTAATTATTGTCGTTCCCCTTCCCTCATTGACACTTCTGTCACTCTAAATAAGGCTATTTCCACCAATAGTTATTGGAATTGGGATTATTTGCGATGTTTTCTTGATAGCAATGTTATTTCACATATTGCGGGAATTCCAGCGCCTAATCCCTTGGTTGGACAGGATTCTCTTATTTCTAGATGGTCTACAAATGGTGTCTATACAGTGAAGTCAACTTACACTATGCTCTTAAAAAATTCTTTGATGACAAATAGAACTTATTTTGGAGACTTGAAGGCCTTCAACAGATTCGTCAATTTCTTTGTCTAGTCTTGAAGAAGCGTCTTTTGACTAATTTGGAGTGATGTAAAAGAGCGACTTCTAATGACCCTTCTTGTGTGACTTGTGGTTTTGTTGAATAATCATATATCCATGTCCTTAGAGACCAACACGCTAAGGATGTTTGGAAACAAATTCTCCCTTCAAACCTCTTTACCCAATTTTGCACTTACTCTTTGCAGGATTGGATCTTAGCAAATTTAAGAAATGATCTCGGTTTAGATTTCCAAGACGTGGTGGCTTGGTCATCCTTTTTCAGCATTGTTTGTTGGAGACTATAGAAACAAAGGAATTTTAAGATTTTTCATGACATTCCTTTGAATTCAGTAAATGCCATTCAATCTTCGTGGGTTGGGCAAAGTGTATGAAGATGAAACCATAGAAGATCAGGGTCCCTTCCAGCATTAGTAGAAAGGACTGTAGATGACTCCCACCTCCCACTGGTTTCTTCAAATTGAATGTCGATGGTGCACGCAACCCATCTTCTGCTCTCGCTTCCTTGGCTGTTGTCACAAGAGATGAGCATGGCAAATGGTTTTGAGGATTTGGGAGGAATATACGATGAGTTTTAGGCCATATACGATGGGTTACAATTTGCATGGAGCGCCAAATGGAAAGAAGTTAAAGTAGAAACTGATTGTGATACAACTGTCAAAAATATCCTTGGTGGCCTTAAGAGACGTACAAATAGAGATTTGGTCTCAGGAATTCAAGAACTCTGTAAGCATGATTGGCGTGTGGTCATCAAACAGATTCTAAGAAATGCAAATTTTGCACCGCACATACTAGCAAGCTTAATGAAGGATTTCCCACATGGTCCACATGACTGATTGTAATTGATTTCATTTTTTATTACCAAAAAAAAAAGTATGTCTCCCTCTTTTTTTCCTTTGCTTCTCTACTCTATGTTCTTCTCCGACCGCGGAGCACAGTGGTTGATAAATTAAAATTTTTTTTTTTTGAAAAAACTTTTTTCTAAAATGATTTTTAAAAAACTTATATCTTAATAAACTTTCTTTTTACTTTCGAAAATAAGAACAGAAGAGGCTCCATTTTTTATTTTTGGGTTCCTAAGTTTTGTAAGAAAAAGTAAAAAAGACAATGAAAGAAGAAAAAATAGAAGGAAGGAGGAGAGGAAAAAAAAAAAAAGAAGCCAAGGGTTCATTGTGCCCTTCAACCATAGAGGACTTGTGGTCACCGTCATTGGCATGCCTACTAAAAAATGGCTGAGAGTAAAAAAAAAAAAAAAAAAAAAAATAGGAGTGTACCTTTGATTTTCTCACATCTTTTTTCTTTTTTTTATCTATTTTGTATATTTTTAAGGTTTTTTTTTATTATTGAAACCACTAACAGTTAACTTTTATCAAAATGTAAATTACCTTTTTAAAAACAATTTATCAGATTAAGTCATTTTTAAAAAAATATGAGATTAGGCTGAATTTATGGAAAACACTTCTAATTGGGATGCCCAATGTTTGTTTCTTCTTCTTTCTTTCCTTTTTTTTTTTGTGTGTGTGTCATTTTTTTGTGAAAATAAAGCTTACAAAATAAGTCTTTATAAAGACTTCGAGTCTCATTTCCCTTATTTTTTTAAGCTATGTGAGATGTGAGATATGAGTATATATAGACTTATAATCCATTTCCAGCTTGTTCCTAGATGATATGAAATTACTTACTCTTTTAACTAACAACATAAGATTAAAGGCTACACTTGATTTTTAAAAATTAAAGACAAAATAATATATATTTAACATATTCAAAAATAAAAACTAAAATATGTGTCACCATATTATCTCTATTAATTTTTACACTTTAATAACTATATATAAAATATTATGTGTTACTATATGTGTAAGTTTGTCTTTCTTTTTTTATTGGACTTTTTTTACTACGATAATATTTGTATAAGAGTTTATGATGTTTTATTTTGTTGCAGTTTAATAAAGTATAAAGTTTTGTATTTAATTTTTAAAAATTAAATGTAGCTTTTAATCTTATGTTGTTAGTTGAAAGAGTAAATAATCTCATATTATCTAGAAACAAGCTACAAATGGATTATGAGTCTATATATATCTATATATCACATCCCACATCGCTTAAGAAAACAAGAGAAATGAAACTTGGAATCTATATTAAAACTTTTGTTTTTTTTAACAAGAAGTGACATAATAAAAAAGACAATGGGGTAGAAAACACTTCCAGTTGGAAGCTTTTTTCTGCAAATCACTTTAAAACGCTTCCAACTAGAATTAAAAACACTTCCAATTAATAACATTTTCGTAAATTCAGCTTAGTCCTGTAATTTTTCAAAAAAAAAATGACCTAATACGGTATTTTTAAAAACGGTATCTTCTAATAATTTAGTTTGTTCTTCTAATTCTGTTTGGCTTAAATGAATGGTTTTTTCTTATGTGTTCACATTATGCGGTCATAAGATCTTAGTGTTTCGAAACCTTACTTTAAAATTGAAAGCAATAGTGGGCCATTGGGCCTTGAAAATGGACTAAAATCTATTGGCAATTTAAAGTAAAACAAGCCTCAAATTAGGTGTCTACAAAGGTAAAAAGTTGACCAAAACTTAGAAAAATATGTCCATGCCCAAAATAAATTAAAATAAATTGGTGACCTCCCAAAAATGGCCTTTAGTTCACATCTTTGTCTAGACATTGCTGTTTATGATTTATTTATGTTATTTATAATTATTATACATAAAATAAATAATTATTTTTGTTCGAGTTTGAGTGGGTCTAAATTTTAATTTTTTTTTATCTAAGGTCTAATTCAAACAAGAAATAGGCCCAGTTCGGAAGTCGGAAGTAGTCGTTGCTTCTAATGAGTAATTAATTGGAAAGCGTAATATACAAATTGTAGGTTGAAAATATAGAGTTTCTCAATCCTTTTGCAAATATTATTGAAGCTTTTGGGTGTGTAGGGTGGATAGCGAAGTAGCTTGAAACATGCTACTGATCTGCTTAAGAAATGAAGGATTAGTTTAGTTGTAATCATCCAACTTCATGAGCGGTTCTCAAGATTTGAGTTAATATAGCTACAAAAGAGACTCGACTGTCCCATGAATATGCTTTCCAATATTGAAAAGTTCAACAACAAAGCTGGAATAGCTCAGTTGGCTAGAGCGTGTGGCTGTTAACCACAAGGTCGGAGGTTCAAGCCCTCCTTCTAGCGCTTTTACTTTTGGTTTAATTTCATCTTTGGTCCCATTAAATTGCTTTCCAGCGTTGGTTTAACGTCATCTTTTAGTCCCTTTAAATTGCCTTTTTCTTTAAGAAATGATGGTAGTCAGAATTGTTTTGGCATGGAGGGTCAGGGTGGTAATGAAAGCAAGGGTTTTTTTTTTTTTTCGATTTTTTAGACATAGTTAAATTATTTTAAAGTGTTTAAAGATTAAATTCAATAATATTTATTATATTATCAACTCGTTGTTATAATATAAAATTTCAACTCTATTTTTTTTACAAAATATTTTCAACTCTAATTTGGACTATATCACATTTTGAATGATTTAATCAATGTATACTTTTATATTGTTATTGAACACATTTAATTTAGTTAATTTCTCTTGAGTATATTTTCGTTTTAGTATATTTTTCTTTAATATGATAATTTATTATATATTTTTCGTAATTTTTCCAATCCGGCCTAGACGTTAGACACGAGTTCAAAAAATTACATTAATCACCAAAGTGGGCAAATAATCTATCAGTGTTTTTGAAAAACGATCCTTTTAAAACATTTTTTTCATTTGTTTAGAAAACTTTGCTAAATACATTATTTATTATTCCTCAAGTATTGTTTATTATCTAACAGTGAAAAAGGTGACAATTACTTATGTTTTTAATAAAACCGGGGTTCATCAAATAATAATAATCTAATAGCCTCGTTAAAATTTATGATTTAATGTTATGCAAAATAAAATCAAACCTAAATCCTAAGTCTCATGCCACGGTTTATAAATAAAAAACACAATCTTTTTGAGGAAATAAAGAAATTTAAGGAAACTTAAAATATTAAGATAAAAAAACGAACTAAGCCGAGTCCCTCCGAATGCCGCTCCCACGTCCTAACCTAGTGGGTTATTTGAAAGGATGAAAATTAAAGGGGGGAGTGAGCTATGACATTCAGTGTGAGTTCATTTACAATAAAATCAATTAAAATAGTTGTTAGGACACATTAAATAACATTGCAAGTAATTATCATAGATAGCAATTCAATTCAGAGTACGATTTTTCAATGTAATCATCATTTAAGCATTAGAACTCACAATCACAGATTTCAAAATAGTCAAATTCTCATATTAGCCCATTATAACCATATAAAAATATACACACATTTAAATATGTGTATCCACTCATATGCTCATAAATTTCATAACATTATTTCTAGATCTGTATGAACATGATATCAAAGATGCTATACAATTTCAGATTTAAACAGGTTTTATCCTAGCCCCACCGCTACACACCACATTGGGAGTTCTCCAAAACTCCAACCACCATAACACCAGTTTTTGGATTAACCACCATTAGATGGCAGCCTTGACTACCAATGGTTGTGGACACACAAAAAAATAACGCAGTTGGAATCTGCTTTAGCTGTGGGTACACAGCAAAATATTGCAGATGAAACTTGTCAGTGGTCGTGGAAGCACAACATACTCGCAGATAAAAGCTGTCAGATGGTTGTGAATGTACAACAAATGACGCAGTTGGAATCTGCTTTGGCTATGGGTACACAACAAACACCCCTAACCTGTATCCGTCACCAGAACAGGGTTACGGAGCGTTACTGGAACTTTTCAGAACATTCTTAGATAAATCATGTCAATCACTATTCATTAACTGAGATCATTCGTAACGTCCCTTATATAGACCTTCGAGGTCCAATACGAGCATTAGAATCGATTCTGGACTTAATCGAAAAATCTAAGAATTTTTCATGACATTTCAAAAATTTTCCAAGGTGCAAGGCTCACACGCCCATGTGGTCCAATGGACACGCCTGTGTAACCCTTAGATACGCCCGTGTATCAGGCCGTGTCAGATTTAGGTTGCTCTTTGACTTGCACCACACGGCCATACCACACGCCCGTGTGCTAGGCCGTGCGGTTATTTAATTCAATTCGAATTAGGTGCAGGTTTCACACGGCCAAGACACACGTCCGTGTTTAAGGCCGTGTCATCCACACGGCTGAGACACATGCCCTTGTCTCTGTCCGTGTGCTCAATTTTGAGCATTCTGTTTTATCAAATTTAAGCTGCAGGGGACACACGGCCTAGCTACACGCCCATGGGGTAGGCCGTGTGTCACACGTGGTTTAGACACACGCCCTTGTGTTTGCCCATGTGGATAAAATAAAGCCATTTCCTAGCCTCACTTGTCACCCAAATTTACCATTTTCCTGCACCAAAACATACCAAGTACAATCCAACCATTCTAAGCATTCAAATAAGCAAATTTCATTATTCAACATGGCCTATCATTGCATGCATACATGTTTACTATCCTACCTTGGTTCAATTCATGTGTTAAACATGATTTGATCAACTACGTTATATATATATATATATATATATATATATATATGTTAAACATGATTTGATCAACTACGTAATATATACTCATGGTTACCACAGCATAACATTACAAGTATTTCAAAACAACCATTACTAGTCATTCCAATGGCTAGACTACAAGCATCATTTACATTTACATGCCAATATGGCCAACATATCCTATACATGCCATTACAACCATAATTGATTTACCATATTGTACCGACATAAACCGATGGATATTGTGAGTGATCTTCGCCGAGCTTCCAATCCAATGAGCTTCTAATTATTCTAAAATAGGGGAAAATAAAATAGAGTAAGCATAAAATACTTAGTAAGTTCGTATAACACAGCACTTAACTTACCATTCATCCTATCTGAGGGAACTCAGTAAGGTATAATCAACCACTTTGATATCAAACCCTACACACATCCTCATTGCCCTTGTTAGTCATATATTCCATAGTAATATCAAGACATGTATGGGCTCAACAATAATCAAGTTTCCAAGCACATCTGCTTTCCACATCATGTATTCATTCAACATACATAATTCATCTCATTATTTCGAGTATAATTTCATAATAGTTCATTTCGAGTTCTGTAACACCCCTAACCAGTAACCATCACCGGAATAGGGTTAAAAGGCATTATCGGACATATCGGAACTTTTACGATCATTTCACAAACACACAATGCACCATCATCATATCATAGCAAATCATAGAGTCCCTTTTAAAGGTCTACGATACCTTAAACAAGCATTGAAAATGGGTCAGGACTAAACCGAGCACATACAAAATTTTTCGAAAATTTAAACATTTTTCAAAGTTACAGAGGTCACACGCCCGTGTGGGCAGGCCGTATGCCTTACACGGCATTAGACACACCCGTGTGTCTAGGCCGTGGCAAAACAGGGCATACATATTGACTTGTCTACACGGCCACAAGACACGCTCGTGTGTCCAGCCCTGTGGCTTCTTGACTTGTTTCGAATTGCAACCTTGAGAGACACGGTCGAGACATAAGCCCGTGTGCTCAACCATGTGGGCAAGTATAGGCCATTTACAAGGCCAATCTGCCACATCAAATCATGCTTATTTAACTCTTTCACAAATACAGAACATATTTAATAATTTATCTAATCAATGTCATTTATCAATTCACATTCCAAATGAAATTAACATATCACAAAGCCATGTTTACCGTTTCATAAATTACATATTCGAACCTACTAATATATATATATATATATATATATATATCAAAACATATTACATATGCTTTATAAGTCCAAGAGCTAAACCATATAACCTTATGGCCTAAAAAACATCTATACATGAGACATTATCAAACATTACCACATAATAAAATATGGTCTTGTACTTTACTAGTACATGCGAAAGTTAACATAATATCATTAACCATTTTATCAAAATAAAAGTTGACCCTTTTGAACACAAATGACAATTCAAGCATACCTATTTCGCATGCAAATTATCATGTTTAAACCTCATATGTCCAACCATTCAAATAAACACTTATTCGGTCATCAATTTAATCTTAATAAGTCATAATATTTCCATCACTTGCATTTTAAGCTAAACATGCTATCTCATAACCTAATATCAAAACGACTATGTCACTTTTAGCTATTCAAATGTCCATCAAACATACTCAAAATATAATCATCATTTTCCATCATGAACCGTAACTAAAACCCCAACCATTCAAGCATAATAAATATGTATACTTTGCCATTTCAAACCGAATCAACGTAACCAATACTCAATCAAATATATATATTCATCACTTTACCTTACTACCAAGCCAAATTATACCACTTTTTATACTTCCAAAATGAGCTAACTATAAAGCCGATTATACATCATGCTTACCATATCTCATTGCCAAATCATATAACCAACATTACAAACATATTACCATGAAACATACTTCCAAATTAATCTTAAGATGTGACTGGATGCACAACCATTAACATCATAATCAAGCCATTTTCGCATGGCTTATTATATATACAAATTTCAAAACCAAATATATCAAAACTAGTCTATACATGCCACATAACCCAATCCAAAACATTTATTTACCGAAACGAATATTGGATAGTGTGATGAGATCTCTCAGACTTCCAACCCGAGCAAGTCTCCGAAACTCTATAAACATAGGAAAAACACACGGAGTAAGCTTTGAAAGCTTAGTAGCCATAAGCAAATAAATCATTTCAATAATGTTTATAATTCAATTTAACTAGGCCAAATTTAACAAATCTCAACCACATATACATTCATCATAATCATAATTTCTTAAGACCACATTAGGTAACTTCACTAGGCTTAATTATGGATGGACATATAAACCATGTTTTCAAATTCATATATCAACCATTAGCTCATTCATAAGACTAAGCTTTCACAATTTCATTACATACCAACCGAATCATGGTCATTTATTACAGTTTATTCATAAAAATATATCAATTTCTTTTTATACACTTCCAAGCTTGAATAACCATAACAAATCACACATTAAAACCATGTTCCGTGTTTCATAATTCTCATGTTCGAAACATAGAACCATAATTTCATTTAACGAGCATATATAACACATCATTCATTATCATGTATTTCACATATAACATCATTTTAATCATACTCGCATTTCATATCAGAATTTCATATACAAATCATTTGTACCTGAATCATATATAGCAAAAACACAATTACAATTCTACATTTCTTATATGATTCATTTGTTCATAATTCACTTGTAAATATCCACATCTTATTTTCACATAAATCATACAACAAATAATCATAATCATATTCACTTTCATTGTTCAAATTCATATTCACCACAACATACCTTATTCGATGCACATTTATAATGCCCGTTGAACCGTTCAGAATCAAATAGGATACTTGGATAGCTCAGAAAACTCATACAATGCCAACGTCCCAGATGTGGTCTTACATGTAATCAATATCGATGCCACTGTCCCAGACAGGGTCTTACACGAAATCAAATACGATGTCGATGTTCCAGAAATGGTCTTACACGTAAATCTCAAATCGATGCCAACGTCCCAAAGGTGGTCTTACACGAATCCTATGTCATGACATATGTATCCTAACTATTCCTATGGTTCGTACAGGGCTTTTTAGACGTCGTAATTCTATCAATTCAAGCTCGTAACTAGTTCTCCAACTCTAAATTCAATTTGGCATATACACATGTATTTATTAAAAATCAATTTAGCACATATAACATATATACATTCAAATTTAGCAGCATTTATTTTTACTTATGAACTTACCTCGTACAGACGCGAACGAACCGAAACGACTAATCGATAACTTTCGATTTCCCGATCTAAATTCAATTTCCACTTTTTCCAATCTAATTAATATCAAAATTAACTTACTTATTCAACATTTCATTCAATTTTCATTCAAGAACATATAAATGAGCAATTTGTATTTTAACCCCTAACATTTCGCATTTTTTCTCAATTTAGTCCTTATTTCAAAATAACACAAAATACACAAAATTTTACTAATCCATGTTGGGCCGAATTCTACCCATACTACTAGCAGCCCATATTTTTAGTTTATTCACATATTTAACCATAAATTTTACACTTTTTTCAATTTAATCCTTAATTGACATTTTTGTCAAAAATCACTTTATAAAACTTGTTAATCTAGCTTCAAACTTTAATAATCTATCATAAAACATCTAAACAACCAAGCATTCAACAATGGGATCATTCAAAATCTATAACAGTTTCAAAAACGAAAATACGGGCTAGCTAGGTTAAGCTGCAACAAGCTTAAAAACGTAGAAATAATTAAAAACGGGACAAAAATCGTACCTTAATTGAACTTTAAAGCTTGGCCGAAGAAAACCCTAAAAAATGACTGTTCTTCTTGTAACATTCGGCTAAAGAGGATGAATGAAAGGAAAATTTGGCTTTTGTTTTATTATTATTAACTTTAATTACCTAATTACCATTTAACCTTTAAAACATTTAATAATTTCAAAAATACCAAGTTATCAACCTCCACTATGTCAATAAAGGACTAATTAACATGCAAGTACTCCCATATTTCAATTTCATAGCTATAAAGTTCTTTTAACAAGTAAGACCTTAATTTTACACTTTGCGCGATTTAGTCCTTTTTCACAAATTGAGTACTCAAACGGTAAAATTTTCACACAAAATTTTCACAAATATTAATTCACATATTGTAAACACCAAAAATAATATTAAAATATTTTTTTGACTCAGATTTGTGGTCCCAAAATCACTGTTTTGACTAGGGTCTAAACTGGGCTGTTACAAGTTCAGATCATTTCGCATCAGAACTTTACACATATTACTCGAAATATCAAAGTCACGATTAGTACACTCTAGGTGTACAAGTCTATAATCAAGAATGAACATTCTCATCAAATAGTTTCCATGTACAAATATCATCATCTCATATTTCATATATCACTTGTCATGTATCATCATTTTCTTGCATTTCATGAAACACCCCAAACCCGGCCCATGAGCCTTGACCGGATCTGGTATGTCACGGAGTAAAAATGTTTTGAAGGATTCGGATTAACAGTGGAAATTAGAAAATTTGTTGAGGTTATAAAACGGTGTTTACTAAAACTTAGGTGGGTTGATTTGATAAACACGATTGAGTTGAAACCTTTGAAAACATTGAATCATTTAAATTTTAAGAACCATCAAAGTTATTGTTAACTTAGAAAATTTTGTTACCCGATGGTAACATCTTTGAAAACGCATTCGAGTACTTATTAAAAACGTTACTATTAACCGATTTGCTTAACAGTTTATAAGTTCATTAGTAATGTAATAGAATTAAAGTAAAAGCAACTACGTAAACATACGAATAATAATAATAAGCGGCCATATTACAACCCAATCGAAATTTAGTAAGTAATAAACTTAAAACGGGGCGAAATAAAATTTCAAGTCCACGGAACAAGCATGGCCGCCTCGAGGTCTCCCCGGCTCCATCCCCGCGATCTACTCACCTACAAAATAATATGGGAAGGGGTGAGTCACCATGACTCAGTGTATAAATCCCCATCCCGAAAATACAACTCATACACAAGATATTAATAAGACATGCAATTATGCAACCCAACCTAGCCATCCATGCTCCTTTTTCTACCCCGTGTGGTACCAAACCACTGGTGGTGCCAAACCCCTGGTGACCGAAGTCACAATTATCAAATGATGGGGCCAACCCATCGTGTGGTACCAAACCACTGATGACCATAGGTCACAATATCAACATGTGGTACCAAACCACTGGTGGTGCCAAACCACTGGTGACCGAAGTCACAAATATCAATATGTGGTGCCAAACCACTGGTGGTGCCAAACCACTGGGACTTAGTCACAAATATCAATATGTAGTGCCAAACCACTGGTGACCGAAGTCACAATATCAAATGATGGGGCCAACCCATCGTGTGGTACCAAACCACTGGTGACAGTCCATAGAGATCATCTCCCTCCTCTCATCAATCCCACCATCATCATGCTCACATAACAAGTATCATGATCCCATATATCATGCATTCATATATATAGCATAACATTTAACAGCATATGATGGCATACACATCATACAACATAGATCAAGTAATAGGGGACTTACCCGCAACCCAAGCTTATGCCCACAAGGCAAAGTTACTACATGAGAGGTTATATATTTATATATATATATATCATCATAGTGACAGTTTATACCAATAAAGTGTGTAAGATTTTACACACCTGATTAAACGTAAGTCTAAGCGAATCCCGAACTATTTGATAATGAAAACCCGTAGAGTCGATCTACCACACTAGGTTCCTTGCTCCTACATTCGGTCAAACCGTAGGGTCATTACCAAGGCCATTCGGCCACACCAATAAATCCCGAAAGATGAGGTTATGCATAAACTACATCATCCTTACCACTTGCCTTACAAAAACAACTCACTACGCAACGTATGCGAGCCCGCTTCTCCCCCTACAATCGGCCAACAACCAAATAGGTCTCAATAGCCTTCGGCTTTTTAAACTATTTAGCAACAGATTTAAATATTGAGACCTTACCTAGATCGATCACCAAAACCCGAATATCCACAGCGTTAGACTGTCCTTCTTCCTACAATCGGCCTTAAACTCATTAATATGAGTCATAGGCCATTCGGCCATAACCATAAATCCCGAAAACCAAACAAAAGTCATTCGGCCAAGTCTACTTACCCTTTACAAACTGATTGGAGAAGAAATCCCAAGAAGAACCTATGCCCACTTGATATTCGGCCAAGTAGGAACAAAAGAAGAAAAGAGATTTGAAGAAATTTGGCACTTGTGGACTAGGGAGAATTCGGCCAAGAAGAATTGGAAAGGAAAGAAAAACAAAATGATGAATTTTGGCACCTCCAACAGCCCTCAAAACCGACCAAGCAAGCTCCCAAGAGGGTCCTTCATTCGGCCATCACCATGCAAGGGAAAGAAAACAAATTTCTAAAATTTTGACCATGCTTCATTCGGCCATGCTCAAGGTGGAGGGAAGGAAAATGAATTTTGGCCATGCTTTTGCCATTACAAGGCCGGCCATGCTTTCTTTCCCCCATGCCAAGACCCATCACCATAGAAATGGGTTAATACATTGTTTATTAAACCTCCATCACTAACCCATCCTTCATACATAAAATAAAATAATAATAATAATAATAAATAAAATAACAACAATCCCATTATCCCATGCATAAAATACAAAAATAATAATAATATGACAACTATCCCATACCTCCCACAACAAATAAAAATAAAATAAAATAAAAATAAAAAAAAGAAGAAGAAGAAACGCCCATGCGTGCATGTGCCCATGCAGCCAAATCTCACGCCGGCCTAAAATAAAAACAAAGCCCCCCAGAACTGCCCCCAGGTTTCGAACCCGAGACCTGGAGAAACACTCTCCACCCCCCAGCCACTCGGCCACTGCTCCCTTCATGCCATAAACGCATCGAAATTTCTTTTAAACCTTCCCTCGCCAGCTCCCTGGTCTGAACGCTAAAACAAAATAAACGCCTCATGCGCGACCCCCAGGACTCGAACGCGAGTCCTCCTAGCCGCAGCCCTCAAGCAACGCCCTTATCCACTCGGCCAAGGAGTCTTGTGTGACATAAACCCGCCACAAGTTTCTTTTAAAGTCTCCTTCCCCTCAACGCCATCTTACAAAAAGAAAACTATTTATGCCGCACCCAAGACTCGAACTCCTGACCTGTGGTGGCGTCACTCCCAAGCCTTAAGTGGCGCATGGAAGCCACTTTTCCAAGGTGATTTTTATGCCTAAAAACGCCAAAAATTATTCTTAAGGCCTCCTTGCCTATTTTCCACTTTTCAACCTAAAATTTCAAAAATTTCCAATACATCCCATTTTAAACCTAGAGTTTTAAAAACCCCCAAAACACATCCAAACCACTCTTAAAGCCTATTAACACTTGGGTTATGCTCCAAACGCACAACCCCTAATTTAGGATGTTACATTTCATGTAATATTCTTTCATGTCATAATTCCATATCATATATAACATTCCATGTCAATTTGTCTTAGATTTATATTTGCCTCTGTCAGAACCTTGCCCGTTGAATTTATTTGAATTATCAATGGATACATAAGTAGTACACTCGAGGCATACAAATCAGGATCCGTCAATTCATATTCAATGGTACTCATAAGGTACTATTTCAGAGAGTACACTCTCGAGCCACACATGTGTACAACAGGATTACCAGTCCAAGCTAAATCCTTTTTATGACATATGCTCTAAGGAGCTTGATTTAGATTACCCGTCCGGGTTAAATCCAATCTATAATATATGCTCGAGAGGACTTATATCAGGATTACCCGTCTGGGCTGAATCCTATCAGAATTGAGGTCGAAGGATTACTCATCCGAGCTAAATCCTATTCGCAACAAATGCAGGACCTCTTTCGTTTCGGGAAATCACATATCCAACGATTTTCCATTTATTCAACCGGGATTTAAACACTTGTCAAGCATTATCAGGCATTTGATTATTTCATACCTCTGTAACATTTATGTAATTCGAGTAAAACACATTCCACATTCATGTTAAGCATACAAGTAACATTTTATTCATTTACCATTTTATCGAGCATTTTCATTTATCGGGCTATATCGAGTAGGTGATCATTTCACATATTTATGACATTGATAAAATTTACAAACACAACATTTAAATCAAGCATAAAAACATATACAATTTTAGTTACGCGAACTTACCTCGATAAAGGTTCGTGTACGTAAAATCTACTAATCTGACATTTTCCTCAGTCCTCATTCTAACTCCGAATTTGGTCTATCCGTATCTATACGAGTAACATCAATTTATCACATTTTACATTCATGTAGACTAAATTTTCATCCTAGGTAAAATTACTATTTTGCCGCTAACTTTTCCATAAATTTCATTTTCGTCCCTAGGCTCGGAATATGAAACTTGTACAAATTACTCCCAATTCCAAGCCTAACCAAAGCCCCATTACAAATTTTACAGCACATGTATTCATAAAATTTCAGAAATTTTCTTCAATTTCACAAGGTTACATTTTAGTCCTTAAATCATGTTTTCATCAAAAATCACTTTGTAAAAGTTGTTTATCTATCAATAATCTTTCATTTTCTACCATAAATTTCTAATTTTCAGCATATACATCCATGACCCATTTTTCATATCTTGATAACTTTTCAATTTAATCCCCCAAATAGATAGTTTAGACTATTCCGATTCCAAAAATATCAAAATTACTAAAAATGGGATAAGAAAACTTACCCAATTTGGCCATGAAAGTTTCTTCTCTCTCTCTCCTAGGGTTTCCATGTTTTATTTTGGGGAAGAAGATGAGAAAATAAGATGATATTTATTTTATCATCTTTTAATTAATTAAAATTTTCACTTTCCAATTTAGTCCTTACCCTTTTTCTATATTTCTATGGATGAGTTACCAAGAAAAATCTACATACTTTTCTTAATGGTCTAATTACCATATAAGGACCTTAATTTTTTTAATTTCATAGCTATTTAATCCTTATAGCTACTAGAATTCAACTTTCACATTTTATGCGATTTAGTCCTTCTCGTAATTAAGCACTTAATCGATAAAATTTTCGTACCAAAATTTTCACAAGTCATATCTATCATAATACAGACCATATAATAAAATAAAAATAAATTTTATTTTCGGCTCGAATTTGTGGTCCTGAAATATTGTTCTGATTTCACCAAAATTTGGGCTGTTACAGTTCCTCCGATCATATCAACCCACCCCATGCAATGCATTTAAGGCATAATAGATAATCTATTACATGGTCAATTAGTAGCAATTCAAGCTATGCATGTATTCAGTATTGATAATAATATAGGGCACGTTATTCATTCAATTGCAAGTATATAGATACAAAGGTACTATATATTATTCATTAATTATGAAAATATTCATAAATTTAATTAAATACCATATAAAATCAATCAATTACGGATTCTAGCATATCTCATATCATCAGGGACATATTTGCATAATTTAATTCACTAAAAGCAGTTCAAAACCTATTAAGGGACTAATCTAATCAAAATATAAAATATTGGGTCAAAATTGTAATTTCCAAGCTCCAGGGGACACATGACTGTGTGGGAAGCTCTGGGCCGTGTGGAAGGGGTACATGACCATGTGGCTAGGTCGTGTAAGAGACTGTGGTCATGTGACATTTGAAATTTCGACCTACAAGGGAGACATGACCGTGTGTGAGGTCATGTGAAAGTTGAACATCCTAGGGTTTCAAGGGTGACATGGCCGTGTGTGAGGTCGTACAGTCCACACCACACACCCGTGTGGTAGGTCCTGTTGTCTGGGCTAGGTTCAATTTTACCTCGGTTTTGTCAAAAAAGAACACACACCTAACTTTCGGGGTCTCGTACAATGATCCTTATGTCTGAATCTGACTCAGAATACCTACAATGGGTCTTTTGATCAACAAAACACAAGAATTAATATCAACTTTCAAGATTTATCGAAACTATCAAGATTTTTGGGAACATAAAAGTTTCGTATCCAATTTGAAAGATTGACAAGAACGATGTTTATTCTAGAGTTTTAGGGTTCTACGAAATCAAAAATATGAATGCTTATCGATCTTGACACGTTAGAAACGAAATTGGTGGTGTTACGTTAAATCGACACGAAAGATGGATTGAACGGGTCTCGGTCTCAAACTTGGGATCAAAATAAAATTTCCAGCAAAAGAAAAGAAAATAATTTTAAAAGAAGAGATGAAGAAAGAATGGGGAAGAAATAGGGAAAGAAATTTTTGTTTAAGTTGAAAAGGAAAACCAAAATTCTAATTTGATTAGGAAGGAAGATATAAATGGTTAGGTTAAGCAAATTTCGGAGGGCTGTTTTGATAAATTAATCGTTCTTCCAAAATTAAGGAAAAATAAATGGGAGAAAAAGAGTTGTCATGGATAAAACTTAAGGCAAGGAGAAGTATGCTAAAGCCTTAGCACTTGGGCTACTACACATATTTGGTCATTTTCTACTACTTTTTAGGGGTGTTCAATCGGTTAACTGACTCGAACTACCATTAACCGAATTAATCAACCTTTTTAAATCGTTAACCGAATCAAAATTTTTTCAAAAAAATTAATCGAACCGAACTTTTTCGGTTAATTCGGCCGGTTAATCGAATTAACCGAAATTTATATGTTTTTTTTATTTTTGGTTAAAACAAGTATAAAACATATAAAAAAAATTAAACGAATTAACCGACCGATTAATTTATACTTCCAAAAATTTAACCGAACCGACCGACCCCCGACCGAATACTTATATATTATAATATTATTTATTAAGTTCGGTTAATTAGGTTAACCGACCGATTTTGAACCGAATTAACCGTTAACCAAACTTTCAAAGAATTGTTAACCGACCCCGACCGAATTAATTCAGTTTTATTTGAAATTTGCACACCCCTATCACTTTTAATACTTATACGAAAAGAGTAGAACTTAAACCTTTGGTGTTTAGGTAATATACTAAATATTCTACCACCTCTCTCATGATGATTTTAATAATTCTAACCTTACAATCTTTTATATGATACATTTTTTTTATGATATTAATTGCCTCAATTTTGTGTTTTAATATGGTTTCTGTTTCTCATTTCAACTTTTTCAGTTTGGTGTTTCTCTTGAATTTTTTGTTGAGTTTATCATGTTGTTTTAATGCCAAACTTTGAGAACTTGAATTAAGAGATTATTTTTTTCATAATCTGAACACCATATTTATCCAAAAATGTTTTGTGCATTTTTATTTCCCAATTTATTTTATGTATAGCTAACTCTTTTTTCTTTTTTCTTTTCTATTATTTCTCACTTCTTAATTTCCATAGTTTTCTTGGATTATTACTCATTTTGGCTCTACACATTATTGTTTTTTTTTTTAAATATAATTTAAGAGTATAAGAACATTGTTTAGGCATCCTACATCTTCAAAAGGCAACTACTATTGAGCAAATTAGCGATGAGTTTCATTTTTTAGAATGAGTAATTATAGTTAGAAATATTTATTGAATTCCTTTCAATTTTCTATGGTCAAACAAATATAAAAAATCTAAAATTTTACTATAGATTCGGTGGTTAAAGGAAACCATTAAACACTTAATAGTTTAAATTTTTAAATAATCTAATATAGATTCTGATCATTCAAAAAAATTATAAACAAAAATTTAAAAACAATTGAATTTGAAAATATTTTATTTAAATGATAAATTTTTTTTAAAAAAAAAATCCTCTACTCTTTCTTTATCTTTCCTAAACTGAATAAATTTCAATGTAAACATCTTTTAATAAAAAGATAGATATATATAATTAAGTTATACTAATTTTATGTTTATAATATAAATAAAAATAATATAATTCGCCTATCATAAAGCTGGAATAGCTCAGTTGGTTAGAGCGTGTGGCTGTTAACCACAAGGTCGGAGGTTCAAGCCCTCCTTCTAGCGTTTTTACTTTTGGTTCAATTTCATCTTTGGTCCCTTTAAATTGCCTTTTGCTTTAATTTCGTTGCTCTCTAGCGTTGGTTTCTAAATTTCCAAACCTATTAAAAGTCATTTTCCTTTGGTTCAATTGCATCAATGGTCTCTCTAAATTGCTTACTAAGCTTCAAACCGTTTTAATTGAGTCCTTAAATTAATACTAGGTATTTTTGTCAGCCTAGGCTTTAAATACCTAAAGTTTAAAATGTTTAGATTGGGTGTTCAAAGTAATAGTATTGTACCAAGCAAGTCTTTTCCTCATCCTATAAATCCAAATTACTCTAAATTGGTTCATAAACTTCAAGACATTCTAATTGAGTTTTCACAGTATAATACTATCGTATCATTCAAGTATTTTCATCAACCTAAGCTTTAAGATCGGATCTAACACGGATACCTACTGTGTGGATGAATTGAATCTACCGTGATGAACAAAATATAAATGCTAACAATTTGTTTTAAACTAGTACATTTGGTTGAAGTAACCTCTTATGCTTTTTCCTATATAATATATATTTTTCATTTGTAAAAACTCTTGATTTTAATTAAAAGTAAGAATATTTATAAATAAAAAAGGTTGAATTAAAAGTTGAAGTCCCTTTCGTAAGAAACAAATAAGTATACTAGTCTCTTACCCGTTGTATTTAATAAGTGTACAATTTTATATGCTAAGAATCTAAAGTAGTAAGTTGTTACAAGTTTTGTGTTGGTCTAGAGTTGATTTCAACATCTATACTGTTACACAATCATTCTATTGGGGACCTCCCAAAACTCTCTGTAAAAGTATGTATATTTTCAAACAAAAGTGTTAACTCCAATCTCTCCCTCCCACGTAACTTATTTAAATTATATATAAATCTATTTACTTAAGGAGCATCACATATATATATATATATACACTAATTTTCTAAAATGTGGTTATATATATATATATATATATAATTAATGATTCAAAATCTTAACATACCCGTCTTTTTAAATTTTAAAAGTCTAAATAGTGTAAAATAAAAAATAGTTGACTAATTTTTGTTTGTAATATGGATACTGCTGCAGATAAAAAGTGAATTATTTAAAAATTATTACATGGAAAATAATTAAATTTATTTTATATTAAGGACAACTTAAGGTAGATATATGAACTTACGTCTATATATTATATAAAGCCAACTTTTAAAGGAGCTTTTAGAAGTTAATAGGGGCATTTTAGGTAACATAAAAAATTAATACGGATATTTTTATAGTCTAGAAACCAACCAAGATAAAGTAGATATTAAAATTTAATAAGGGCAATTTAGGTATTTTGTAAAAATAATTAATTAATTAATAAGTTTGAAATTATAATATATTCTATGTGAGTAATAGGTTAAAATTTGATATTTAAGAAATGGAAAATAATATATAATGGTAATATTATATATAAAATAATGTAGATAGAAGGCCATTTGGAGTAAAACTGAAGAGATTTTGACACCAAACCCAATCTAGATTTGAAAGGTAATGGCCAACTATGGTAGAAATAAAAGGATTTTGAGGTTTCCTACAATTAACTACTATGCTTGAAACAAATAAATAATAATATCTTTTCTTTCTTTCTTTCTTTTAGTAAATATTATTTTTTAATTTTCTATGCGGACGAGGATTTTTTATTTAAATAATAAATTATTTTTAAATTTAAATTTAATTATAAAAGTATATAAATATCAATTTAAAATATTTTTTTATTATTTTATTATTTTTTAAATAGTGAAATAGGTTTTTGGTTTGTCTGGGAATGACATTTGGGACGATGTTATTACAATTCAAAGAATAAACAATATTTTTTTTATTTTTTATATTTTTCATAATTTTGGGAAACTTATGAAGAAAATAAATAAATATTTTAAATACTTATATTTTTCATTAGAGTACAGGGACTTTTAACATATTTAAATATATAAGAATTTAAAATATAAGGAGTATATTCTTAAGTTGAGTATGGTAAAGGGATTAAATTGCAAAAGCCATAAAAAGTTAAACTAATTGAAGGCTCTTTTCGTCATTCACTCTCAATGTTATCAAAACCCTAACTATAAAAAAGTGCACCTAATGTCGCAGCATCTCTTCGAAAGCTGAAATTGGAAAAGCCCTAATTTCACAGCTCTCTCAGTCTCTCATTTTGCCTGAAAACCATGGTAAGTCTCGTTTTCCATGTATTTCGATTCTCAATCTTAATCTAAGTCTTGTTTGGTAGCTGAGAAAAAAAAATTAGGATTTGGGTATACAGAAAATAGAAATTTAAAGGAAGTGGAATTTTACATACTAATTGTAACAATGTAATAAACTATGTAGTCTCTCTCTCTTTTTCTTTCTTTTTTTTTTGTTATTTGTTATGTTTCCATGCTTGTAAGCTAAATAGATACTGGAAACGCGCAAAGCTTTGTCATAGTCTTGTAAAGGGAAAGTTCATATTGGATTTAGATTTAACCGTGTGTTCTCTGCCAGTGATGTTTATTTAGATTAATGGGTTTCTTTAAGTTTTCTTTTTGTTAGATTAAGGCAGGATTAGGTGGCATTTTCAATGATTTTTGGTATATTTTGTAGTCGAGGAGAAAGGTTAGGGAGCCCAAGGAGGAGAATACTACCCTAGGGCCGGCTGTACGAGACGGCGAGCATGTTTTCGGGGTGGCTCACATTTTTGCTTCATTTAATGACACATTTATTGTAAGTAATAGCCTTATTGGCTTCTCCTTGATTTTGTTATTTTCCTGGTAGTTCATCCCTTTTAAAATGATATCATTGAATTCACAGCATGTGACAGATTTGTCTGGAAGGGAAACAATGGTTCGCATTACGGGTATGGTTTATGCTGCTTGTATTTCAAAAATGGTTCTTTTGACATCTTATTTTATTAATTAAACTACTGGACAACAGTAATGAAATTTGCGAAGCTATAATAAAATGTTAGTTAGACTTTGCAATTTTTGTTGATATTCATGCCCCTGCTCGGAGGTGTTTCTATGAAGAGTATTTTTCTTACTTAATCCCTGCATATTTTACAACCATAGGTGGTATGAAGGTGAAAGCTGATAGGGATGAGTCTTCCCCTTATGCCGCCATGCTTGCAGCACAAGATGTTTCTCAACGCTGCAAGGTCAGTAGTTATTGCTTTACCTTTTAAGTTATGGTGCTATGTGTGATTAAATGCTTTGGATTTATGTTCATTCATGTTTGTTATCTGCAGGAGTTGGGTATTACAGCCCTTCATATAAAGCTTCGAGCTACTGGAGGGAACAAAACCAAGACACCTGGTCCTGGTGCCCAGTCAGCACTTAGAGCCCTCGCTCGTTCTGGCATGAAAATTGGACGCATAGGTACAAATTTTTCACCCTTTTGTTTCTCTTTTACATTCGGTGCATTTACTTCCAACTCTTGTGAACTGACATGTAACCTTTTCATTACCTCAGAGGATGTTACCCCCATTCCCACCGATAGTACTCGTAGAAAGGGTGGCAGACGCGGAAGAAGGCTGTGATTCTTTGCTTCATATCTGCTACTCAGCCGCTGCTGCTGGCGGTTTGACATTAGGAATTCTCTTTTGCTTTTGAAACAATTTTCTGATTAGATTCAAGTATGCTTTGCTGCGTTCTTATGTTGCACACTTGTAGTTCCTGAATGGATTTTGATCCTTGAATCTTAAATTGGACAAAATGTTGTGGAACTCTTTAAATTTTTTTTGGCTAAAGGGGTATATAAGCCCTTAACTTTGACTAAAGTCCTTCCGCGAAAAACACAGTTAATTAAGTCCTCAATCTATTGCGGCAATTAAGCCCTTTGATTGGTACGGTGCTGATGTGGCTGTTAATGGTGCTAACATGGCACTCCATGTTAGTGACAGTTGCTGATGTGGCAGTGTTAAGATTAGTTGCCATGTTAGCAAACGAAATAAAAAAAATTCAAAAATTTAAAAAGAATTTTAAAGAAATATTTCTAATGTTTTACTGAAATGAACTTGGATCGTTGTTTCAAAATTTACTTATTTTTTAAATTTAAAACAATGTTTTTAAAAAATTAATTTTAATTTTTTTCAAATTTATATAAGTATCATTATAATTTATAAAAACATTAATTAAAATTTTAAAAAGTTAAAAAATAGTAAAAATCATTTAAAAGTGAAGGCCAAAATGAAATAGGACATATGGTTGTCTAAATTTACGGCAATTGTTCAAATTCATAGATACTTTTTCTAAAGTATTTAAAGTTTAAGAAGTATTAAAAATTATTTTTCCTTGAAAATACGATATGTATATCAATTTTTAAATTTTATTGGTATCTTTTAAGATATATAAAAAATAAATAAATATTTTAAAAAATAAATAATAAAAATTTATTTTTTATACTTTATATAAAGATTTATAAATAAGATAGGTGGCACTTGAGCTAGTCCAAACTTGGCATTGCCATGTCAGCAACTGTAGTTGACATGGAGCGCCACATCAGTGTTGTTAATGGTCACGCCAACACTATAATAGTCAAAGATAAAATCCGTTGATCGGAACGCTTAATTGATGTAATTTAAAAGTTTAAAGGTTTGATTAAGTGTATTTTTCACAGAAAAGCTTAAATGATTTTTTCGTGAAAAATTTAAGGGCTAATATACCTTTTTAACTTTTATTATTATTATTATCTTTTGAATGGAACTCTTTAATTTAAGTAAAAGCTTTTATTATTCTTGATTATACATATGGTCTCATAATGCACTTATAGGTTACTGTTTATTCGATCCTATTTGAAGTTTATATTCACAAATAATTATCTTAAACTTGAACTTCATTAATATTATATTTTTAGATTTAATATAAAATTATATTAGTTTTTATTTAATATATATTTTTTATTAAATTTATAAACATAAACCAGTGATGTATTCTTAATATTTATATGATTTTATATAATAGTGCAAAGATGAATAGCAAAGTAAAAGAAATTGAAGATAAGAGATAATATTGACCAACTTTCAATCACGAAAATACGAGTGTTCACCAACTAATATACACAAAAGTAGCTAACCAATAGACTAACAAACGTAATAATCTTATACCAGCTAACAAGTAACAGTTAGCTAGTTGATGCCATCAGCTTATTTAACAGCTGTACTCCAGCTTAAACATGTGTTTTATTATCTATTATCGATCTCTCTATAGAACACACACCAAGTCTTGATCTCAATCCAACAAACAGAACTTCAGAACGTGGCTTGGTTAATAGGTCAGCAACTTGTTCTTGAGCAGGAACATGATTGATTTGTAATTGACCTTGCACAACCTTTTCCCTTAACATGCTTCATTTTAGCATGAAAGATAGGGTTGGTTGAGATTTGCATTGCACCCATATTATAGCACTAGATTGTAGGAATGCCGACAATTTCTTTTCCAAGTTCATTTAGCAAATAACCAAACCAAGTCAAGTCAGCTGCAGCATTAGCTATGCTACAATATTCAGCCTCTGAGGTGGATTGTGAAACAACACTTTGTTTCTTGGATGACCAATCAACTAAGTTCCCTTCGAGATAGATACAAAATCCAGAAGTAGATTGTTTATCCTCAAGGGAGCTGTTCCCCAATTAGAACCATAGAAAGTAGGAAGAGTAAGTTGGTTTACTGGTATAAACAATAGTCCATGAGTCATTGTGCCTTGCAAATATCTAAGTATTCGTTTAACAGCTTGCCAATGTTTGGTTGAATGAGCTTGCATGTATTGACTAACCTTGTTAACCGGAAAAGCAATATCAGGCTTGGTTAAACAAATGTATTTGTTGGAGTTAAGACACAAAGCTAAACAGTTACAGCAAAGTCTTAAGCTTCAAGCAATATTGACTTGCTGAATAAACAAGAAAAATTGGGCTTGAATATCAAAAAAGATAGTTGAATTTAAGCAGAAACAAGGAGAAAATTTGATGAAAAAGATTCCTTAGATTTCTGAAAAGCAAAACATTACATATATCAAGTGATTAACTTGTAGAAATCAGTAAAAAAAAAAAAAAGTCACCTAAACACACCTAACTCCACTAACACTGCCTTGAAACTTATGAAACATTGCTTGCACACTTGGTTATGCTGATTTATCAAATCTATCAGCACTAACTTACAACAAATTCATTACAAACTTAGTTCAATTGTAACTAAATCAAGACATCATCCAAACTTCAAAATGACAGCTGCATGTGTTTCATCTACTAATTGTATGGCTCGACCCCAAGGGCTACATGTAAGCCAACTTCTAACACCCCTCATTGGCTTCCATTCTGCAAACACCCAATCTAGCTCTCAAATTCTTGAAACTTGACACACCAAGAGCCTTTGTCAATATATTAGCCAATTGGTCTTCTGAACTGCAATGAACCAGATTGATTTCTTGAGATTGTTCCATTTCTCTAACAAAATGAAATTTGATCTTAAAATGCTTTGTTTTCCCATGAAACACTGGGTTCTTTATAATTGCAACAGTAGATTGATTATCACTTCTGATCTATGTTGCTTCCCTTTGGTGTAAATTCAAGTCAGCCATGATCTTCCTTAGCCAAATTGCTTGGTTAACAGCTCCTGCAACTGCTACATATTCTGCTTCAATTGTTGATTGAGCTACAATGGATTGTTTCTTTGAGCTCCAACAGAAAACAGCCAAACCAAGGGTAAACAGATGCCCTGAGGTGCTTTTCATGTCCTCTATCGATCCTGCCCAGTCACTGTCTACAAAACCAAGAAGCTTCATGCTTTCAACTCTGGTGAACATGACTCCAAAGCACAAAGTTCCCTTGATGTACCTCAGTACTCTCTTTACAGCTTAAAAATAGTTAATGTTGCAGTAATGCATGAACTTGGATAGGAGACTAACTGCATACATTATGTCTGGCCTTGTGGCTATTAAGTAGAGCAAACATCCCACCAAATTTCAATAGGTTGATTCACTTACTTTCTCGAAATCACCTTGGCTTGACAATTTTTCTCCAACAGCAACTGGAGTGCTAATTGCCTTGCAATTTTGCATGGAGAATTTGTTCAGAATTTTCAAGGAAAATGCCTTTTGAATCAGGAAAATTCCTTCCTGATTTTGAGACAGTTCCATGCCAAGGAAGTAGGACATTTCACCCAAATCTGACATTTCAAACATGCTCTCCATCTTGCCTTTGAAGTCAGTTAGCATAGCATTGTTTCCTCCCGTTACCAATAAGTCATCCACATACAAGGACACTATGAGCAGTGTTTCATCACCTTCCTTTTTCACATATAGTGTTGGCTCATTAATGCTTCTCTCGAACCCCAAGCTTGCCAGGTAGGAGTCAAATCTATCGTACTAGGCCCTTGGTGCCTATTTTAAGCTATACAAGGCTTTTCTCAGCTTGTAAACACTGTCTTCTTCACCAACAACTTTAAAACCTTCAGGCTGTTTGACATATATCTCTTCATCAAGAAAGCCATTGAGGAAGGCAGATTTTACATCAAGTTGATGTATTTTCCACTGCCTTTATGCAGCCAATGCAACTAGTAGTCTGATTATATCAAGCCTTGCCACTGGTGCAAATGTTTCAAGGTAGTCAATCCCATATTTCTGACTAAACCCCTTCACAATCAACCTTGCTTTTTGCTTGTTCAAAGTTCCATCAACATTGTGTTTGGCTCGAAACACCCATTTTACTCCTATAACCTTCTTGTGAATTGGTCTTGCAACTAACTCCCAGGTTTGATTTTTGTGAATCATGCTCATCTCATCTAGCATGGCTTGCCTCCATCCTTGTTGAGTTTGAGCTTCTTCTGATACGAGCACGCCCGGGGCGTCAACATTTTACAACTTAATAGCTCGGATCAAGCCAAGGAACTAGTGTGCCTTTTGGTGCACGTCCCAAAATGAGCTTGTTTTCAGCTCATTGAGTTTGATTTGCATTTATTTTGTTTCATGCTTTTTAATTGGTTGAATAGATTTATTTAATTAGTTAATTAAATTCTGCCCAAATTAATTAATTAAATAAATGTGTTTTAAGCTATTACATAATTTTAATTTGTCAAGTATTTAATTAGTCTTAGTAGTTTAATTTGTCTTGGTTAGCCGAATTAATGCAGACAATTAATTTGTTTTAGTACATGAATGCACTTGAATATGTCTTACAAGGCTGTCGAATTTAATGTTAAAGCCTTCATTTGTTTGTCATGAAACATTGTTTAATGGTTGTTTTTTTTTCAATTAAATGCAGGAATATGGCAAACAAAAGCATTGGAAGCATGGGATGATGGGCAAAATGTTTTTGGGGAATAAACTATTGGAAGCATGCTTGGATGGATAAGGCATGGGTTTGGACGGCACAAAGACTCATGGCAAATTAAAAAAACCCATGAAGGGAATATTGAGCATGAATTTGGTTTTTTTTTTTTAAATTGCATAAAATAAACAAGCATTTTGGGCGGCAATGGACACATGAGGGAAATTAAGAATTAAACTTGGAGTTGAAGTTTGTGGAAGCATGACTCACTTGGACGACATAGTGGGAGTATAAATAAAATAATAAAAAAAACCATGTGCTAAATCAAATGGTTGTTGGATGATTAAACAATGGCAACATGATGGAACAAGTGGAAGCATGAAGCATAAAGCATGAAGAATTAAAAATATAAACATGTGAGGAGTATGGACGGCCAAATGGAGATAAAAGCTATTGGGAGCATGGATGCAACATGTGCTAAATTAAAGGTGTTGGACGGCAAAGCATAACAAGGCATGGAATTTTTAATGAACATTATGGAGCCTTGGTATTTCTTTAAAAGTAATGGAAGCATGAACATGAAGCAATTGGGAATGTTGGAGGGCGTTGTTTTCCTTTTTGTGAGTTATAAAGTGTTTATAAATAGTCTGTTTCTTTCTGTTGTAAAAGAATACAGAGACTTTAATGAAATTTTATGAACCTTTGTTCATTTGAGTGAGTTTATCTCCTCTTTGTTTTCGTACAAGTTTCGTTAGACTTATCAAGCTAGCTTGTGGCGTCTTCGACTTGTTTGAACTTATCACCAAATTCTCTTTGGTGTGGCGTTCTCCAACCTATCTTCACCTTTCCACCTTAACGATATAAGAAACGGGGTGACACTGTTATATAGTGTTGAATCTTTCTTAAGTTAAGTTCGTATTTTCATTTCCATCTTCGATTACCATTTTCCACCTTAAACATTATAGAATCCGGGGTGACACTCTTTAGTGTTGAATCTTTTCTCGTTTAAGTTCTTTTATCCATTTCCATCAAATTATCTTTTATCTAATTTTTTATTTTTATTTCATTCCATTACACCGAACCATCTCCTATTTTATTCACTTAAAGCTTTCGCAAACTCATCCATATTTTTCGATAATTTTCAGAAGGCTTGATGTCCTCCTCTTAGACGATTGGGCAACCCGCATACATTTCGACTCATCCCGAGCCGGTTCGTATCATCTTCAAAACATGTTGGTTCAACAGTAGCCACATCAGCCCTCTCATATATTTTACTTAATGGTCTGGTTCCCCTAATTGGCTCATGATCAATGTCCATTTCAGAATCATTTTGATCAACTTCAGTCTGATCTGTCATCAAGTATTCAGTAGTATATTTTGGTTCACTTTTATCCCAATTCCAGCTTGACTTCTCATCAAATACAATATCTCTACTCACAAAGACTTTGTTGGTTGTAGGATCCAGAATCCTATAGCCTTTCTTGACACTGCTATAGCCCACTAGAAAACCAGGCTAAGCTTTCTTGGCCAACATGTCCCTTTTGACTGCAGGAATATGTGCATAACATATGCATCCAAAGACCTTCAGGTGAGCGAGTGATGGCTTGAACTCAAACCAAGCTTCAAATGGTGTTTTTTCAAGCAGTGCTTTAGTTGGTAGCCTGTTTTGAAGATATATTACAGTATTAATTGCCTCAGCCCAAAATTCTTAGGCAAATTCCTTTCAAACATCAAGCATCTAACCATATCCATCAAAGTTCTATTCTTTCTATCACTGACACCATTTTGCTGAGGTGTATAGGTGTTGGTGAGCTGGTGTTTTATGCGTGATTCCTCACAAAAGGTTTGAAACACTGTTGAGGTGTATTCTGTCCCATTGTCTAACCTTAGTGTCTTAAGCTTGTAGCTTGACTGAGTTTTTGCTATAGCCTTGAACTTCCAAAACACTAATGTCACTTCTGATTTATACTTGAGAAAGTAGCCCCAACAGAATCTTGAGTAATCATCAATGAAAAGAATGAAGTACCTATTGCCATTCAAGGATTTACTTTTCATATGACCACACACATCAGTGTGGACCAATTGCAATTCCTCAGAGGCCTTCCAGGCTTTGTTAGCAAGAAATGGTAGTCTATCTTGCTTTCCTAGCTGACACACTTCACAAACATCTTCCTTTTCAACTGATTTTGTGAAATTTTCAACCAAGTCCTTTTTGGACAACTTAAATAGAGACTTATAGTTTAAATGGCCCAACCTTTTGTGCCACAGCTTGGATTCATCTAAAGCAATTGTGTAGGAACAAACTGAGTTCTTGTTCCAATTAACAACAAAGCTTCTACCAGTCATGGTTACTGACATGAGCTTGGATCCATTTGGATCACTAATCAGGCACTCTTTGCCTATAAATACTACAGAGTATCCCTTTTTAAGCAACTGAACAATGCTAAGCAGATTTCTATCAATTTCAGGTACTAACTGAACATTAGAAACAAGTTTGGTACCTATAGGACTGTCAATCAGCACATCTCCCTTGCCTTCTGCTTTAATATAATGTCCATTGCCCACTTTTACTCTTGATTTGAAGCATCTATCAATGCTTTTGAAAATAGTAGCATCAGGTGTCATGTGGTTTATGCAATCACTGTGAATCAGCCACCTTTTTGTGGTTTTTGCTTTAGTAGATGAGCAGGAGACAATAAATACTTGTTCTTCTTGACCACAACTCCCTTCTGCCACTTGAGCTTCAGATTTAGACTGCTGAGATTGGTGTTGCTTTTGTTGACTTTTGTTCTTGCACACCTTGTCAACATGGCCCATCTGTTTGCAAATTTTGCATTACACATAAGGTCTGAACCAGCAATTTGCTTCTGGATGGCTAACCATTTTACAATGTGAGCAAGGTGGATATCTTCTTCTTGCTTCATCTCTTTTAAGCTTGTTTGACCAAGTTTTCTTCCCTTTATAGTCGGAGGAGCTCAAGGTTGGTCTGCTTTTAGCTTGGAAGGCACCTTCTTGATACTCTTCATGTTTGCTAGCTCTTCTTTGTTCCTAAGCATAGAGAACATTGACTAGCTCAGTCAAGGAGATGCTTGACAGATCTCTTGAATAATTCAGGGAAGATATTTTGACTTCATATCTCTAAGGTAAGGTTGCAATAACCTTCTCCACTATTCTGGCTTCACTAAACTGGTCCCCAAGCAGTCTGATGTTGTTCACAATAGCCATGATCCTGTCTGAATATTGCTTAACTGTCTCTAACTCCTTCATCTTCAGGTTTTCAAAATCCCTTCTTAAGTTTAAAAGTTGTTGCTGTCTTATTTTTTTAGTGCCTTGAAACTCTTCTTTAAGCTTGTCCCAAGCCTGTTTTAGAGTCTCACAGGCCATGATCCTTGTGAAAATCAAGTCTGACACACTGTTTTGGATGCATGACATTGCCTTGTACCTCTTGGTTCTATCATCAGAGTGTTGCCTGATCTGAGCTACCGTGGGGTTAGCTCTCAAGGGTGGTGGTTCAACCTCAGCATTGACAACCTCCCACAAGTCAAATGCTTGCAGGTAGGTTTTCATTTTCACTACCCAAATATGGTGGGCTTGACCATTGAACACTGGTGGTGGTGCTGAAGAGAAACCTGATGAAGACATGGTTTTTTAAAGATGGAAAAGAGAAAGGTCCTTTAAGAAATCAGCTCTAGATACCAACTGTTGGAGTTAGGACACAAAGCTAAGCAGTTACAGAAAAGTCTTAAGCTTCAATAAATATTGAATTGCTGAACAAACAAGAAAAATTGGGCTTGAAGAACAAAAAAGATAGCTGAATTTAAACAAAAACAAGGAGAAAATTTGATGAAAAAGATTCATTAGATTTCTGAAAAGCAAAACATTACATATATCAAGTGATTAGCTTGTGGAAATTAGTAAAAAAAAAGTCACCTTAACACACCTAACTCCACTAACAATGTCTTGAAACTTATGAAACATTGCTTGCACACTTGGTTATGCTGATTTATCAAATCTATCAGCACTAACTTACAACAAATTCATTACAAACTTAGTTCAATTGTAACTAAATGAAGATATCATCAAAACATCCAAATGACAGCTGCATGTGCTTCATCTGCTAACTACATGGCTCGATCCCAAGGGCTGCATGTAAGCCAACTTCTAACATTATTGCAACCTATCTACAGTGCTTCAAACTGACCATCTCAACATATCTTCGAGTATCTGACTTTTAATCTAATAAATTGAATAGAAATCGTGTGAGAATATAAATTGACTTTTATATCTAATGCCTCAACTTTTATGAACCCTCTTGCCCTCACCATTGCTGGCATATACTTTAGTTTAAATATAATTAAATGAATGAATGCATATAATAGTTGTAACACCCTTAACTTTTATCCATCACCAGACTAAGGTTAAGAGGCGTTACCGGACATATTAGATCAAAACATAAACAATTCATTATCATCAAACATTCACTAATATTCCATAACGAAAAATACACATAGAGTCCCTTTAGAAAGTCTACGAGACCTTAAACATGCATTGGAAAGGGGCCGGGACTAAACCGAGCACATACAAATTTTTTTCGAAAATTAAACATTTTTCAAAGTTACAGAGGTCACACACTCGTGTGGGCAGGCCGTGTGCCTCACACGGCATTAGACACATTAGACACACCTGTGTGTCTAGGCCGTGGCAAAACAGGGTATACATACTGACTTGTTCACACGGCCACAAGACACGCCCGTGTGCCACACCTAGGGAGGCTACTGACTTGCTCACACAGCCAGTCATATGCCCGTGTGTCCACCCCGTGTGGCTTCCTGACTTGCTTCGAAATACAATCTTGAAAGACACAGTCGAGACACACGCCCATGTGCTCAACCGTGTGGGCAAATATAGACCACTTGCAAGGCCAATTTGCCACTTAACATTTAGTCATACATATGATAATACTCTAGAATGTCATGTTTTTATGTGCTAATTGCATATTTATTTTGAGTATGATTCTACTAATTTAGGCTATTTATGGTATTTTATCTTATAGGGACTAAATTGGAGGCAAAAGCAAAATTAAAGGCCAAAAGCGTGAAATTAAAGATAAAATGGACCAATGTGCAACAAAGGGAAAAGATGGTGCCAAAAGTGCAAACATGGAGGACAGAAGGATTGAAATGCAAAAAGAAGAGACTTTGCTTTATTAGACTCTATTTTAATTATATTAGGATAATTAATATTAGGATAATTATTGAGGATTATTTAATTTCTTTATTGATCTCTATTTATCTTTGATTAATTGTAATTATCTTTGGGAGTTTGAGTAGGACTAGTCCATCTATCTTAACACTATAAATAGGGGATGAAGTGACTCATTTTGGGGGTTCATCTTTTTCTGTAAACTCTCTCCCCAAAAATCTCTTGTTCTTTCCATATTTCTTTTTAATAAAAAATCTCCATTTATATATTTTCTTTTCCACCACAACTATGAGCCACTAAAACCCTTCTAGCCAAAGGTTGTCGAAAATCCCCAAAAAGGGTTCTTGAGGTTTAGAATCCGTACTTAGCCTTCTCGACAGGGTATTCATCATTTCTCCGCACTACGGGGTTGACTCTTCCGTCCATGTCCCTTAAGAAGTAAACTTTTCAACGTATACAAAGGCGGCCGCTTTGTGTGTTTTGGAAGGATTGCACCGTCGGTTCGTTAACTTACTGCGTCAGAGGTTGGCAAGCCCAAGAGACAAAATGGCGTGGGATTCGCCATTGAGAAACATTGATCTAGCATAAGATGATCCCACAAGAGCGATTGTTGGCTAGAGTCAGGTTCCACTAAATTGAAGTCTAAATCTTTGGAGCTGGTGGTCGTAGGCGTCCTCTTCCATTATAACTGACTTATTCGGTTTGAGAAGGATCATCTAAAAGCCAAGGATTGAGCCCAAGGCGGATCGAGGCAACTAGAGGCTGGAATCTCTCCACATAAGAAACTCTCTAAACTCTTTTTATTTTCCTCATTTTAAGTTTCGCAATTTAATTTTCGCAATTCCAATTCAACTTCTCAATTCTGTTTTTATTTTCGTTTCCAGATCAAAACTTTTAATTCTGTTATTTTTATTTTTTCAGGAACGCAGGTTTTCTTGGGCACGATTCTGCCCAGGATTTCGAGAAACAAGCATTCGTATAATCCGGTCCCTGAGGATTCGACCCTACTTCCCCTTTACTATTATTTTTCATTATTTTGTAGGGAATAGGATATTTTTGGTGCTTTCAATGACGCATCTTTAGTCATACATACAAGCATCAAACAAGCCTCAATTCATGTCCTAAAGGCAACCAAAAACATACTAAAACATACACCATTTGACCTTTAACAACATTCATTTTCGTATACAAATCCAACTCAAACATACCAATTCTAAGTACCAAATTCACATAAAAAACATAAGAATCATACATCATTTTAATCCATTTCAATTCATAAAATTTCTCATTATATCAGTTTCCAAATCAATCATATAACTTACCGAAATTGACCATTTCATTTGGCCATTCATGAGCACATCAAAATATTCCAACTTTTGCATCATAAAGCATGAATTAAACTCATCATTAAACACATCATTAACAAGCTATATCACATGGCTATATTTACACATCTCAAAACATAATCAAAGTTCTTTAGCCTATACATGCCATATTTCAAAATATAAATTTTCAAAAGGTACCAAAATATAGTTCGATAGTGTGGTAATGATCCTCGACGATCCCCGAGCTTCCCGTAGCTTTGATAATCTATAAAACAATGAACAAACACACACAAAGTAAGCTTTCATAGCTTAGTAAGTCATAAGCAAATAATGATCAAATAAACCTTCGCATTAAATTAACTAGCCAAACCTAACAAACCTTAACCAAATGTACATTTATTATACTTGCAAATCTCAAACATTATTACATATACAATAACCTTATGACATCAATGGACAAATGCACATATACTCATAAGCACATATAAATTTCTCTTTTACCATGTCTAATTCATATATTCATTTCACAAATATAATTACCTTACTTTCATATTCATATAACATAGCATGTACCTGAACATTTTTATTCATTTTCACATTCGATCTTAACTCGATAATGCCCGTTGAACCATTCGGAATCAATAAGGATACTCGGATAGTCAAAAATCTCGTACAATGCCAACGTCCCAGACGTGGTCTTACACGTAATCACATATCGATGTCACTGTCCCAGACAGGGTCTTACACAAATCAAATACGATGCCAATGTCCTAGACATGGTCTTACACGTAAACATAAGTCGATGCCAACGTCCCATATGTGGTCTTACACGAAAACACATATCAGAATCCTATGTCATGACATATGTATCCTAACTATTCCTAAGGTTCGTATGGGGCTTTCGAACGTCGTAACTCGATTAATTCAAGCTCTAGACGATTCTTCCACACTTTTACCAATTCGGTACAAATAAAATATATACAATCGAATTTAACAACATTTATTTACTTATGAACTTACCTCGGATAATGACGAACGAAAACAAACGGCTATTCAACTATTTTCGATTTTTCCCGATCCAATTTTGATTTCATCTTTTCTTGATCTAAATTAGTATAAATTAAACTTATTTAATCACATATTCAATCAAATTCATCCAAAAACACATAAATGAGTAATTTACACTTTTGCCCCTGACATTTCATTTATTTCACATTTTAGTCCCTCAATTTTTTATTTTCACAATTTAGCCTAAATTACTCAAATTCAACAAAAATCCAAAGATAAAACATATTAATCCATCACATATCTTTTATTTTCCATCATCAAACAACAAAAACCACAAGCTTTCAACAATGGTAAAATACAAAATCATCATCAAATTCAAAAATTGAGGCATGGGCTTGATAGATTACATAGCAACGATCTCAAAAACATAAAAATTATCAAAAACCGAACAAAAATGAACCTTTAATCAAGCTAGATGTTTGCCGAATGCTTCAAAGCTTCTAAAACCTTATTTTTTTTCTCTTATTCGATCATTAACAAAGATGAATGCATGTATTTGATTTTTTTTTGTTTTATTAAATTAATCTTTTATTTAACAATTTACTAATTTAGCCTTATTAATCACATTTAAAATCCACTAACTATGTACATATATACATATATGTCCATCCATTAATCCAATGGTCCAATTACAACATAAGGACTCCATATAATAAAAGCCATAGCAAATAGATACCTTTACATATAGCATGCTAGTTTTTGCATTTTACGCGATTAAGTCCTTTTAATTAAATCGAGCACACAAACAATAAAATTTTCACACGAAACTTTCACAGACATAAATTAACATGTTGTAGTCATGTAAAATAATATTAAAATATTTTTTTGACTCGGATTTGTGGTCCCAAAACTACTATTCCGGCTAAGGTTTAAACCGGACTGTTACAATAACTGTCATTAGAAGTTATCCCCACAAAATAATATTTCTCAAAGATTTGAATAGCATGTCTAAATGACATCTAAGCATTGGCAAAACTTTCAATTTGAAGGGTAAAAATGCCAATCAAGTCTACTCCTCAAAGGAAAAAATTACTTTAACATTTTCATTTATGAGGGTTTAGAGAAAAAGAATATAATAATTTCATTGCATTATTTAATGTGTCATATATATATTTTTTTATAATTATCTATACTATTAATAAGTCATATCATTCGATGGTATTTTAGTTGTTTTATTTTAACAAAAATCAAGAAAAATATGCATATGGTGAGATTTGAACACACACCAATTGAATTAGTAAAATATTAAATTTACCACTCCACCAAAGATTATTTTAATATCTTTTATACATTTTTTAATACACATAATTTACTATCTCCACCAGTTGTATGTGTGTGTATATATATTAATAATGTTGCTAATTGAATTATCATCACAATTCAATTCGACACTAACTCACAATTGATGAAAAAATCAATAAAAATAATTATAGTGCATTTAGTATTGTTTATATGATATATTTATATGTTTAAATGTCATTTTACTCACAATTTAATCTGCTTTTTTATTTTAATATCGCACATATTTTATGTGCTATTACGATTAATTAGTTTCAAACTATATGTTTCATTGTTTATTATATGTTATTTTTAAACACATGTCTATTTTCTAAATCTATAGTTCCTATGCGCATAGGTGTGTGATAGAATTTTTAGTATATAAAACTTTATATGTTTATCATTCTATTTCTAGATTATAATTATATATAGATTTTTTTAAAGATACTTATGGTTAATTTTACTTAAATTTTGACACATTTATATATGTGCTTGTTATATTAATCATTATTTTTCATGTCCTATTTTATTTTATAAGTTTATTATTTTGATTTAATTTAAAAATTAATATATTAGATTATGACACATTTACGATGTGGGTGAAAATTTTATATAATAAATTTAAAAAAGAAAAATTAAAACAAAACCGATTGAAAGAGTAAAATTGAAATTATAAAAATGATAATATATTAGGTTCAAATATCATTATTCTCACGTATTTCAAACTGAGACAAAAGCGTTGTATGAGAGGCTAAAGTTTGCATGGGATCTGGGGTTCCATAATATTGAGGTGGAGAGTGACAATGCTCTTCTCATTGACATTGTCTCGAGTGGTGGTGGGGTGGACAGCGGGTTTACTGAGCTGCAGTTGGTGCAGGAGATATGTGAGCATCCTGCATTGTCCACCAGCGGCATGTTGGCCATGACCTGAATCAAGTCGCTAACCGTCTGTTGAGGATTGGTTCTGCCAGGCTCAACGACTTGCATGTGTTCCGTATGCCTCCGTCCTCAAATAGGCCTTCGTTGGCTCTTTATGAATGTGTTTTATTTTGTCGAGTCATAATCAAAATTTGAGTCTTAAGAAAGTTATGATTGACTTAACTTTGCGGATAAGATTTATGTTTATCTTTTATCCTTATTCTAGAAGATTTATGTGCAGATTTTATTGGAATTAATCCTATTTTATCTTGGGATTTATCCATATTTTTTATGGTGATAAAATAGTGTTTGTCTTGGATTGTGCTGATAGACTAGGCTGCCATATTAAGCCTATAAATAGTCAGTTGATTCGCATGTGAAGATGCATATTTGGGAGAGTGATGTGCTGAATTGCTCCATTATTTTTTGTTATTTTTATTTGTAATTTTGCATTCAATTAGTAGATATTCTTGTGAGAGATTGAACGTACGTTAATAAACGATTGTGTTTCTTTTTTTATTTTCGTTTTTGTTTAGTATTTTCTATTCTTATACTCATTTTCAAAATATCCTATCAATACACATATATTATATGTAAAAGTATTTTCATAAGAAAATATGAAATTCCTATTTTGGAATGCAAAATATAAAATATTATTTTGTGCATCACCGTGTATTAAAGCTTTTACAATGGCTTATATCTTTTTTGCAGCCATAACTTATTTTATCAAAAACATATAATGGAATGGAATGAGAAGCCCTTTTTATTTTATTGAATTGAAAATTGCGTTTGTTTGATAGTTAAAGTGTTCACCATTCTTGTATTCAACTTGCGTTAGTTGCGCTGCTGTTAGAGTTTTGCCTTCCTCTTATAATTTACCATAAAAAAATATTTTGTTGAATTAGATTTTAATATATAATTCATAATAAATTTATTTTAAAATCAAATCAAGGGAACAAAACGTATTTCAGCTTAAGGAATCTCCATATTTAAGGGTCCAATAATTTTTTTTTAAGAAAAAAAACAATCCTCTATATTTTTTTTTACACTCAATTGAGTATTTGAACTTTCAAAATGCATCGAAAAAATCATCAAATTTAAAAATAAAATAAAATAATTAAGCGGTTGCTTTTTTTTTTTTGCACTAAATTGAGTACTTGAACTGACAAAATGTATATAAAAAAAATACCCTCAAAATTTTTCATAAAAAACAATTAAGCCCCTACTTTTTTTTTTTGCATTTAATTGTCAAAATGCATCAAAAAGGCCTTTTGACTATAAACTTTAACAGTTGATCGTTAAAGTTAACCGCCCCTAATTTTTTCCAGTTAAAGCTACCATGTGTCACAATCACTGCATCACATGTGACAAAAAATTATAAAAAAAAATAAAAATTATTAAACTCTAATAAAATATAAAAATATTTAAAATTTACTAAAAATTAGGAAATAAAAATAAAAATTGTAAAATTTTATTAAAATCATAAAAAATTATAAAATACATAAAAAAAGTCATTTAACCATTAACTTTAACCGTTGACTGTTAAAGTTAACGATTTCTAATTTTTTTTCAGTTAAAGCCATCACGTGTTGTAACATGTGACATGTGGCGAAAAATGATAAAAAATAAAAATCAATAAAAGTTATAGAGAAATTATAAAATGCTTCTTTTGGTATATGCTAATTTTTATTGTTCTTTTACAAATTTTATATTTCTTTGAGTTTTTGTCATTTTCTTACGAGTTTATAAAATTTTATATATTTTTTCTATATTTTTAAATATTTTATAATTTTTAATGATTTTTATAATTTTTTTCTAATTTTTAATAAAAATTAAATATTTTTTTTTTTCCAAAGAATGCAAAAAAAAAAAAAAGTAGGGGCTTAATTACTTTTTTTTGATACATTTTAAAAGTTTAAATATCGAATTGACTGTAAAAAAAAATTAAGAATTTAATTACTTTTGTTGAAAAAGTGTAAGAGTTAAGTGAAAAAGAAATGATGAGATAGTGAAGAATAATTTTGAGTAATAGAAATGTAAAACAGTGAGAAAGGATAAATATTAAATACGTGGCACAATGTTTTCTTATGTGCAAGTGCAAGTTGGCAATTAATAATGAAATAATGTCAATTTGAATTAATTTATAGATTAAGGTTACCTCTAATGTGGAGAATGAATTATTTGATTTTTTTTTTCAATGTCCAAACCTTACTTATTTTATCATTTTTATACACTGTGCAACAATTTCTTATATTTAACAATTAAAATATATTAGATTGATTCATATTATTTTTAAAATTTTACAAATAAAATAAATTAATTCAAAAATAATTTATTTTGTTAATATGAATATTTAAAAAGCTTTTACAAACTTATTTATTTATGGTAAATGTGGATGACTATTAATGCATTCATTTTTCTTTTTCTTTTCTTAAAAAACATTACAATTAATTTAACCCTTAATATTTATCTATTTCATAACTTTCACCTTAATTCTTTATTTGGATCATTTTGGCTCTCAATCTTCAAATTTTAATTAATTTGCAATTTATTTGTACTTCAATGACTTGGATAAAAAATTTATTTTTACGAATTTTTAAGAATTTATGAATATTTTTATTTTTTAATATTTTATTAGGTTTTGTTGAATTTTTATGAAGTGTGCGTGGACAATCACATGAGTTGTCTTGTCAATTTCCTTAAAATTTTAACAATTCAATCAATTTTTCCATCTAAAAAAAAGAGTAATTTAACTAAATTTTGAAGGTTAAATGCCAAAAAAAAGGTATAGTCAAAGTGACAAAATGGGTAAATGTTAGGACTAAATTAGTAAATATGCCTAAAAAAGTATGTCATGTAAATTATCTATACTATTAATAAAATTCCGGATTTAAATGGTGTCATGAGACAACTAGACACCAACTTAGTTAGGAAATCACAAAAATGATCTTCCGTATTTAAAATAAGTTATATTATTTTGGGTACTTTATTCTTTTTAATTTAATATATATATATACATATAGTGAGATCTGAATCCATGTAAATTACATTAAAAAAAAAGAAGAAGCCAAATTTATTACTCAACCAAAACAATATTTTGATTTATTTACACATTTTAAATTTATTATGCACACTCTACTACCTCCACCAGTCTACAGTTGTATAATTTTAAACACGCATCAATTTTCTAAATTTTTTATTTCCACGTGCAAACATGTATAATAAGATTTCTAGCTTACATGGTCGATGTAATTAATAATTTTATTTTATTTTACCAAAAAAAACTTAAAATGAAATCAATAATGTGACCCACACATTCTTTTAATAATAATTCGTTGACGTGGCAATCAAATAGGCCCCAAAAAATAGAGTGAAGCTTAATTGGAGGAAGTGTTTGGAGCAAGCATAGTTGCAGTTGCATCATCCATGAGTCATTTCATTTATCACATTATATGACCATTCCATGATCGTGTTTCGTCTCGGTCACCAACACTTGCTTTCTTTGCTTCATTGTTATACCAAAAACACTTATGCATGTGCACCTTTTATGAGCAATACAGAGTTTTTATTAAGTCCTTTACTCCTCTATAAGACATCTCAGGACCATCTATAAAGTCATCCGGGCCATCTGTAAATCCTCCAAGCTACCTGTAACTCCTCCGGATTTGATGTTTGAATAATATTGACATTATTTTGTTAAATTAAACATGTTTTCTCTGTATATATAATCCATGGAGTCTCTTGGGCTTAAATTAAATAATGGAAATTTCTCTGAATCAATTAAATAAACAGAACAGACATCTAAATCTGTTGAATCACAGCTAAAAACGATTACTAAACTCAGAAAGTAAGCAGATGGATAATACACCTCTAATATGGATAATACAACTCTAATCCCTATAGTGTATATCAATGGCAGAGAATAAATTCACCGATTAGTTGCTCTTAAGAGTACACCAGATACAGCTAGTTCTCTATTGCAGAGAATAGATCTCAAGGCTTGCTTACCAAACTCAGAGACTACATTGTAATAGCAAGCTGCTCAGGCTTGCTTCAGCAAACGGCAGAGACTAGCCACTTCCTAGCAGTTTGACATGAAACCTTCGAGAACAATCGAATCGACAAAATACTCCCACGAATTGTTGCTAACCAGAAGCATGTTTTACTCATGAGTCATGATCAGTGATTGTATGCTCAGTAATTGTTACAAGAAACAACCCGTATACTGGAGAATACCAGCACACACAAACAACAGAATTGTCACTCACTTCAGGCATGCAATGATGATCTTATCGAATTGCAAACAACCGTTTTCAAGTGACATGGGAGACCAATATACCTGCATGAATAGAGTTATTTGATAAAGATTAGTTTATTCTCCTGCAGGCCCTAATTTAATAAGCAAAGCATATATCTCTCATGGTGCATGGGCTACTGAGATGTAAGAGGAAACCAAGTCATGTGATATCCTAATTACTTGAATTCATTCGGCATGCTAAAACCTTTTTTAAGGGATTCGACCAGTTATAAACAATTTGATTCCATGGAATTTATATATTAAAGCTTAACCTTTTTCTTCCATCTGTTGCATGACAATTAGGCTCCATTTGGTTTCAATAAACAGATGCCATTTTCATTTTCCTTTTTTTTTTGGGGAGAAATGGAGAACATTAAAAAAAAAACATGTTTAGTTGAAAATTTAAAAATGATTTTTTGAAAATGAAAATAAAAATGTGAAAACTAGAAGAAGAAAAAAACATTGCTTTAACTGAAAAAGCTTTGCAAAATCAATAAAGTTGAAAACAAGAGTTTTTCAAGTTTAATAATTGATGAATTGGCCTTGGTTCATATAATGAAAATAGAAAATATTTTCAAAAACCAAACGAAGCCTTTAAATTCTTAAAGAAAACATCATCTGAAAAGACATTTAAGATACGGGCCATTCACTAGAAGACTAGTCATATTATCTCCAATCCATAGCAGATTAATATATGTAAGCACCTCAAAGGAGATCAGACAAACAAGCACGCAAAAGATTTATCAAAGAATGCCTAACAAGTTAAAGATATAGATAATACTTTAAATGATCTAAAATACATCTAACAGATAGGTTGTTGGAGTTAGCACTGAAGACTACAATGAAAAGATTGCAGATACAATTCAGGTGCTTACCTAAAAGCATGAAAGCAAACACAATTGTCAGTATCATTTGAACAGATCGCCGATTAAGTTTAAAAAGATATGAAAACCTAGCAAATCTGGCATCACATGCCCCAAGCCTCCTCCGTAGGTGCATGACCTTTACCAGAAACCCACTATTGTCCCCAGGTGCAGAACTCAGCCCAATATGCTGACCCTGGGAAAGAGATTCAGACCATAAGATGAGGTTACTGACCAATGCAACAAGACTGTGCTATACAGGAAGCAATAAGTAAGGTTAGCAATTAAAGACACAAAAAAGAAGGACCAAAACTACAGTGCTGATTTTTCCAAATTTGGTTCTGCTTTTTAGATAGTATACCTTTAGTTAAGAAATCAGTTTTGTTAATGCTAGAGCAGAATCCTGAGCTAACTACTTCACTGCCATACCTTCAAATGATTACTGTTAAGATGGATTGAAGTGATAGCATGGGCGATGAAACATACCTGTGCCGCAAGAGAAGTATCAATGTGCAAAGGGGTATGCACTTCACCATCTTTCAATCGCTTCGTATAATTGCTAGGAACCCTACTCCATAGATTATTGAAGAACCTAAAGAGATTAATTTGGCTGGAAGAACTTCTCAACTTATTCTCATGCAAGGAGCTCTTAGGTTTGCTTTCACTAGCTTCTAAATCCAAACTTCTATCTTGACTGTTACCGTTACAAGAATTGGCTGCATCTACTCCCAATTTTATAGAATAATGAGAACCCACCTTCCTTAAGTTATTCTCCTTCATGGAACCATAATAATGACTACTATAAGCAACACCGTTTGTATTTACTTCTTCGATTTCTCCACATCCATTTGCAACAATTCCAGCGTCTGTTGAGCATGATGCTGAGACTGGATCCAGGTCAAAACCAACATCGTGTTCATTATGATTCCCACCAGAAAGAAACAATGCCAAGCCATCTCTATCTTGTTGATTCAAGTTTCCCCACTTGGAGTTTTTCATGGGATTTCCCATTTCCATGTCCTCCAAGCTTTTCTCAACATCATTTATCTGTCCTCTAATGGAAATAATAAACTGCTTATGTCTAGAAATTACATGCTCCCTAGAGTGAGACTGGTCCATCCTAGCCGATGAGTTAACTGCTCTTTCGAAATCTTCCAACTAATTAAAGCAAACAATAAAGTAACCTAATTAAAGAATTTCAAAAAAAAAACAAAAATTGCAAAAAGGATATAAAACTCAAGAGTAAATACGAATCAATACCTGCCATTTCGCTGTCTCGAGTACGGTTGCGAGATCACGCGTATGATATCCAATTGAAGTAAGCAGCTTTGGGTCAGGAAGATCCCTTTGAAGAAGAGTTTTTTCGTGCAAAAGAAGTCGAAAAAACGATTCCATCCTGAACATACCAAACCAAAAGATCATTAGTTTTGAAGAAACTTCCATAAGAATATAACCCACAGCATAGTAAATCACTCCACACTAATATAATGACAGAAAACTAGGCCAATTTAAAAGCATAAGTCAAGGTCTATTAAAATAGCTTTTTATTTCTCTTCAGTAGATGCAATGAGGGCATTCATTGTAAGAAAATGAGAACTAATTTAGCTGCCACTATTCCCAAAAAAAAAAAGAAGGACAAAAGAAGCGACAAATCCTTACATTTGTTTATTTCATAGGTAGTTGGAGAGAAATTAAAAAGAAAACCAAGCAATAAAACTAAATTCTACAATTAAAGAAAAAATAGAAAATCAAACTAAAAATTAGTAAAAATGTAAATTCTCGATTTTCTAGGGGATGAAAAAAAAAACCTGTCAGCTGAATCTTGAACGACTTCGGCGGCAGAGAATAAGGGGTCGGATTCCCATTGAAGCAAGCTTGATTCCATTTTTTTCTGTATACAAATCATACAAAGTGAAATAAACGTGATACGAATTTTAAATAATTAAAACTTTCGCTTTTCAAAGGGAAAACGAATTCTAAAACAATGATCGACGAAGTAAATGAAGGAGAAAAGCGAACAAAAAGGTATTTTCTTTAGATGAAAATTAAATGAATTGGAAGTGGAATAGAACTACAAATGAATTTTTCTATCTTATTTTTGCTGTGAATTGGGGATTTATTAGGGCCTGAGGGTTCCAGAGGAAAAAATTGATGAAATTTAATTACGGGTAAATTAGACAAAAAGTTACTCAAAGTTAGATAAAACACTTATCTAAGTTTTATTTCAATCACTCATTGAAAAGTTATAAAATAGTCTTTTTTTCCGTTTTACGTCAAAGACGTCACAGTAAAGTGACATGACAGGTGACGGCATCGTTAGTGTCAAAAAACCATCCAGCTAGGCGGTTACTCTCACTTGAACAGCATTACCAACAACATTTTAGGGTTAGAGAAAAAAAAAAAGAAAAAGAAGAAGGAGGAGAAGAGGAAAAATGGAGATGCCTGAAGTGATTCCAGTGTGCTATTGTGGACACCTAGCCAAGTTGAACACGTCTTAGTCCAATGACAACCCAAGTAGGAGGTTTTTTAGGTGTAACAAATTTGACTCTGGATTTCGAAAATCATGTCAGTTTTTCAGTTAGTTTGATCCGCCATTGACGCCCCGTTCACGAATTGTGTTGTTAGGACTTCTGAAAAAAGTAAGGACATTGGAGGATGCAAGGATGATGGAGAGAAGAACCTGGTTTTTAGTGCTTGTATTTGTAAATGTGTTGTTTTTTTAAACCTTAAAAATCAACTTATCTTGTTGTTGTTAGCATTAAAAATCAGCTTATGTTTTGTAATATTGTTGCTGGTATATTGTTGGTTATGTTGGTATACCTAGCTGCTGATATATTGTTGCTTAACATATGTTATACATGGCTGCTGGTATACATGGCTAACCAGCTCATGTTTTTATTTACAAACACTTGAAAGACTTGAAATGAGATATTTTTGTTGATTACAAATTGTTTTGTAATATTTTTGTTGCTTACAACAGTTAGAAGATAACAGATGGAAAAACACAAATGTATTTCTCAATACTCAAAATGCAGAAGATAAGAGATAACAAACCAGAAGATAACAACATTTTTAATGTTGATTACAAATGTATTTCTCAATACTCAAAATGCAGAAGATAACAAAAATAGCATGGATAAGAGATAACAGATGGAAAAACACATATGTATTTCTCAATTCTCACACATTTGTTTTTTCAATACTCATATGTTAGAAGACAAGAGATAACAAAAATAGCATGGATCAATGCTCATATATTAAGGCCAAAACGCCAAACTGTTTACAAAAGGAATGAGGGGCAAAATATTGTCAAATTTTCTTACAATTCAACACAAGTGAACGTTTGTGAATCGTAGGGAAATTTACAAAAAAAATTAGTGATTATATGCCTAAGTTTATCAACAGTAGCAATCATAGGCAAATTTACAAAAAATTTATCTGCTTAAGTTAATAGATCAGTAGCAGGAAAATTTACACATTTTCAAAAAGTTAACAAAATAAGGTTTCTGGTTAATCAATGGTCTATCATGGATGACTCTTGAGTAGAAGGCATCCATCTAACAGTGGTTGGTCTTCTCTTGAATGGGAGCTTTTCTCTTAGGGCAGCTTGTTGATGAGTTGGGGCAGTGGGTAACTGAGTTGAGGCAGCCTGTTGAGTTGGGGTACTCTCTTGCTGATTTGGGGTAGCCTATTGCTGAGTTGGGACACCAACTTTATGTCTTTTGACCTACAGAAACAAGAGAAATATGTCAAACAAATTCATAAACAGAAGTATACTAAAACTTAAGACAAATGGCTTACTGGAATGTTTTGGCCAACTTCCCCTTTGCAACTCCTCTTATTGTGGCCTATTGTTTTGCATTTACTGCACCTTATGTCCCCCCTTTCTTGCTCAACCTTTCTGTTGTTTGTGTTTCATCAAGTTCTTTCCTTCTCACTTTAGTAGGTCTGCTAGGTGATCTTCTTAAAGTAGAAGGCAGTATTGGCAGCATGTTTGACAACGAGGCCCATTGTTTAGGACCCTTACTGGACTTATAAAGTTGGAGTAAATTTGAAGCTAGGTTTGCTTGGTGTACCAGGTTTGTACATAAGTCTCTAGGAACTCATCTTTTAGATGAATGACAACCAACGCATGCATGCAAGGGATGCCAGTGAGATCCCAATTCCTGTAGGAGTAGCAATTCTCAACTAAGTCCACCACATGCTGGCTGCCAGGACCACATTCAACCTAATACTTGTCCCCATCAACATGTGATGGAACACATCTAAAAAACAGTCAAGCATGCTTAGTTAAAAAATAATCTTTAAAACAACTTTTTGAGCAGCCCCACTAATAATGATACACACACCCCCCTAAAAAATAGTCACTATATGCATATTATAAAAAAAATACTCACTGCATGCATATTAAAAAATAGTCAACACACCAATAATTACTGCATGCATATTAAAAAACAGCATGTGACGAGCAACATGAAGTCAGAATAAAGGCAACATGAAGTCAAAATAAAGGCATCAAAAAGATTAAAAATGGTAACTTTACCTTAAGGAATCTTTTATATTTACATCCAGCTTTTTTTTTATCTTTGGACACAACATCCCTTTCCATTTGTTAGCTTCTTCTTTCTTCTTGACAATAAGCAACATAATCTTGGTCCTTATTGTTTCCATCATGGTCAGAATAGGTTTCCCTCTTGCTTTTAGTATCATCTGTCAGTAAACAACATAAATGATTAGTGAATTGCTAATGATTAGTAAGAAACATAAAGCATAGGGTTTACCTTGTTAAATGATTCAGAAAGATTATTCACCAACATGTCAGAATGGCTCCTAATTGAAAAGTGAGACCTTTACTAGTGAATAGGATTCTTTTCCTTCAACCAATCATAAGCTTGCTGATTGGTTTTCCTCAATTCATCCATGGCATCCTCAAAATCCCTTGTAGTGCTTGCTCTGGCAGCTTTCCAAAGCAAATCTTTCAATTCCTTTGTTCGAAAACCAACCTTCTTGAAATTGGTATGTAGGTGTCTAACACAGTGTCTTGTTTCTGCATTAGGAAACAACATACATATTGCTTCTAAAAGTCCTTGCAATTAGAAAAAAAATAGTTTAATTCTTTGACAATCCCTAAATAGAAACAACATAAAAAAATAAATAAATGGAGTTTTACCTTTTGTTTGTCAGACATGAAAGATATTTGGTACGAGCTCACAATTTCTAAGTCTATTGCAAGCAACTCCAAGAACCAAAGCCATTATGCTTGGTTTTCACTTTCCACAGCAACATATGCAAGAGGATAGATGTCATTATTTGCATCTATCCCAACAGCTGCAAGCAAGTAGCCACCATAGTAGCCCTTCAAGAAACATCCGTCTAAACCTACTATCCAACCAACCCTATAGCCATCTTTGCATGTCTGCAGACAGACATACATCCTTTGAAACAACCTGTTATCTAGATAACATATTGTTGTTGTTCCCTTATTTTGTGTCCTAACCTTCAAGTACTCATAAATCTTCTCATATTGAGCCTTATAAGCTCTTTCAATTAATTCAAATGCCTTAAGTTTAGCTCTCCTACATTTGGTTAGTGTGACTATGCAACACAAATCTCTTTTGACATCTTGTTGTAATGATTTCAGAGAATAATCAGGATCAACAATGAATTTTTCTTTATAATGTTCACCTATCCAAGCTGAGGTTACATTCTTATTTTTATATCCTTTAGAACAAGTATGGTTACGGTTTGAACTCCTAATTTGCCAAGTCTGGTCAGTAGGGTCATTAGGGTTTAGTCTAGAAGCCCATATGAACCAAGGACATTTTTCACTGCAGACTGCCTTTAACCTTTTTAAATCATTTTTGGGAAACTTAATAAAGTAATTGTTCAACCTACCATACTACTTGGCAACTTCTTTTAGACTGTCCTTAGACTTAAATAACATTTCAACCTTAAGTCTAGGATTACTCATGTCAGTCTCTAGGTTGAACTCAGGCCAATTTTAGCCATCTGAGTCAGATTCATGTGCACTATCTAACCTCCCAGAATCATCCCTATCACACAGTTCATCTACTCTTATATCATCCATGTTTAAACCATCTAAATTAACTCCTATATCATCACTATCACTTTCAAACGCATCACTACTAGACACATCGCTACCAGACACATTACTACCAGACATGTCTTCTTCATTCTCATTAAGATTGTCATCAATTAAACCTGCCAAACAAAGTACTCATCAATAAAGGCAGACAACATAAGCAGACACTTTAACCATTTCTGTCAAACAATAACCAATACAAAATACCCAATAATTTAAACAAACACAACCATTTTTGTCATGCACATGGCAAACAACAACCAATACAAAAATAATTTAATACAAACACAACCATTTTTTTCATGCAAATGGCAGACAATAACAGACAATAACCAGTACAATAAATAAGGTAAATAACAAATTTTGATTTTTCCACATACAATATAGCAACTTGGATACAAACAATGGCAGATATACAAAACAAACATCAGTTTCATAATGGCATTCATACAATGGCAGATACAAATAATAAACATAAGTTTGATAATGGCATTAATACAATGGTAGATATACACAATAAACATCAATTTGATAATGGCATTCATACAATGGTAAATACAAACAATAAACATCATGCACATGGCATACAATACACATTATATGTCATACACTTTAATAACCAAACCCTAATCTATCTTGCACATTAATAACAAATAAAACCAAAATCGAAATAACCCTCAATCGAAATCCAAATCGAAATCAAAATCAAATTCTAAATCTAAATCGAGATTGAAATTGAAATCAAAATCAAAATTAGAATCAGTGAGTGTTTCAAAATTGAAATCAAAATCGAAATAGAAATCGAAATCAAAATCAGAATCAAAATTAAAATTAAAATTGAAACCGAAATAACAACATTGAAATCCAAAAAATTTAAAACTAGATGCAACAACTTACCCGTTAAAGTGGATGTAACAACACTGGTACCATCTCTTCTATTGCCCATTGTCGTTGACAATCAAAAACACTGAATGGTTTCTGGTTTCGTCTTCTTTTCTCCCCAAACAAAATAGGCAATTGCACCCTAAACCCTTATATTCTGGTAATCGATTATTGAACTAATTTCTAACCCTAAAACCTTCTTAATCGATTCCCAATTTAGTTTAAACCTTAAAAACCCTAAATTAGTAAGAGAAAATTTCCCAAATCGATTTCTCTTTTTCCCCCAAATCCCCTTAATCTTAATCTGTTTCTAACCCTAAAACATTAAGCATAACCCTTTAATTTTTTCCCTAAACCCGCCCCAAACCAAGCACCCATCAGCCGCTTCGCCAACGTGGTAAGTTAACTTGCCACATTAGCTGGTTAACTTGCAACGCCAGTAATTCTATTAATACCCTAATGGTAACTGTTAATCAGTGACTGTTTTGTAACTTTTTTATAACGTTGGTGACTATTTTGTAACTTTTCAAAAGTTGAGTGATTGAAATGAAACCTAGATGACTGTTTTCTCAGCTACCCCAAAGTTGGGTGACTGTTGGTGTAATTTACCCTTCAATTATTAACAACCTTCTTTTTGTTTCAAGATTAAATTGATGTGAAAAAATGATGGCATTACACCAACAGTCACCCAACTTTGGGGTAGCTGACATCACAACTTTGATTAAGTCCTACATCACCTAATAACTTCAACTACAATCCACATTTTGATGTATTCTCTACATCACAACTGAATAAAGAAGGTTTAATTTTGCTGTTATTCCCTGTACTCTGCTTAATTTGTATATTTTGTCTTTATCTTTTAATTTCATTAATTTTAGTCCCTTACTCTTCAAATTGGTTAATTTTTAGTTTTGAACTTTTCAAATTTAAAATTTCAATTTTGACCCAAACATTATCAATTAAATATGTTTGGTTAAGTTTTGGTATTAGACTTGTACTATGTGCAAAGTTGTAGTGTAACAATCCAATTTTCGTCGGTGTCGAAAAAATCAATTATGAGATAAAATTTATAAAATCAAGCCGTCTAAAATTTTAATCAATTTAGTTATGAAACAAGTACGGAATTAGAAATAGGAATTTTATTAATTAAAATTATTTAATACACAATGAATAGAAATGGACTAGATTAGAAGTTTATTTATTTAAGTAGTACAAGGACCAAATTGTAAGATGATTGAAATAGAAAAAATTAAGTAGGAACTAAATATGTCCCTAATGGATTAGGGTACAATTTGATGATTGATAATTTTTTTTATATTATGCATATTTGTTTTATTGTTTATATTCGGATTTATGACTGTCCCTCCTAACAATATTGTTTCCAACATTCAAAATGATAACACTCCAAAACATTAACTCATGTTTCCTTGGGAACTAATTTTTTGGAATTGAGTGTCATTAAAGTTTTATTCAATTGTGATGTAGAGAAGACATCAAAATGTGGATTATAGTTGAAGTTATTAGGTGATGCAGGACTTAATCACATAAACTAAAGATTGCATGGCTTCTAAGGGGTCTAAATGCAATTAGACCATGGCAAGCACCGCTCCATCATAGCCACTCATTTTCGTTTTCTTAAGTTTAGTGAAATAGTGGCCATTGATTATTTATATAATTATTACCCTTAAGTAAGATAAGTGGGAGAGAGAAGCATTCTAATTTCATTTGCCGTACATGCTTGAGTTCATCCATCCATACCGTCCAACAATTACATCAAAGGTAAGGGAAGTTTCTTTAATAATTTTCATGAATTTCTAATTTAATTAGGTTAGTAAAATCGACCCATTAGCTAGATTTCTAAGTTCAAATAGAATTATGTAGTATTTGATGGACTTGGTTTAGATTTATATATATATGTTTGTAAAGAGACGGGTGAGATTGAATATATGTTAAGATAGGTGGTTATGAAAGGACCTAAATGAAAAGGATAAGAATTTTCAGGTTGGTTAATAAATAACGATAAGTTGATGTACCTGTAGTATATTTATGAAAACAGATTAACATTCAACCAAGCAACTTTTGAGATACAAGCATTTTAGATGTTATGGTTAAAAAGGGGACTTATTTGTAAAGAATGTAAAATATGTTTGGTTATTGGTATGTACTTATTAAATGAGGAACTAATATTGTTTCGGTAATCAAATTTATCGTATAGTTAAAGACGATACCAACACGTTAAAGGCGAAAGGAAAAGAAAAAACAAATGTCAAATAGATATCACGATTTGTGCTACCATAATTTTCTTTCAATTATTTGTTTCGTTCAATAGCTAGTTGATATAATCAAATGTGGAATAAACGTAGAGGTAACTGCGCTTTGTGATGATGAATTCGGTGTTATGCTTACATAAATTGTGCTATTGAAGAAAAATATATATATATATATATATATATATATGTGTGTGTGTGTGTGTGTGTGTGTGCTTGAAACATAAGTGATAATAGCTTGGTGCTAACTATGATGATATGAGTTATTGCATTTACATTAAAGACTTTGGTAACATATTGGTGATTGTTAATTTCACTCATGAAATTGAATTTGTATTGACTATGATATAAATTATGCTACTATGATAAAGGTTGCATTGAAATGAATATTGATTATTAACTAAATGAAAAATGTCCTATTAAATGATGTTAGACATAATTCAGGTATAATTGACATGTTTTAAGGTAATAGATATTAGTGACATTATTTTAGTTTCAATTTTCAGAGGGTTGTGAGTAGCCTCAATTTTCAAAGGGTCATGAGCAGTCTCAATTTCCAGAAGGTCATAGACTTATATTGATAAATAGACCGAACAGTCCAAATTCTTAAAGCTCATTGAATAGATTACCTCCATGGGACATTCTTTGTGCAATGATCACGGGTTTTAAACCATAACCTGTGACACAAATGTGTATATGTGAATATTAGTAAAAGAAAAATGTAGGTTATAAAGCATTGAGGGTGGAATGATTCATTAGCATATTGAAACTAAATTAAATGATGATGATATACTTCTATTTAGCTTGACATTTACATATACATTGATTCTATGATGTAAAAAAATTGATTCTACAATGTAAGAAAGAATGGAGAATAATGTTATTTAATGTTATATATTTGCATATTTGTTATTTGTTTAATTCAATTATGTATGGAATTTGAATTATATTAGCATCATTGGGTATACCATATGTAATGTATGAAATTTTTTGTTTTCATGCACAAGTCTAAACATGTTTTATTAAAATAAGGACTCAAAATATATCTAAGACTTAATGGCTCAGCTCAGACCAAGTTGATAATCTTTTACTTGTAATTGGTTGAAGGCATGTACCTAGGTTGAATTATTCTTTTAGTTGTAATTAGTTAAAGACATGTACCTAAGTTGAGTTATGTAGTTATATGTTATTTTAGCCATTTTAGTATTTGGTTGTGTCCTAAAGTTGAATTGGATTAAACTAATCTTAATATTTATTTCCATAGTTTTGCTTGGTTGATGACTTGTTAAAATAGGCCAAGTGATGTGATGATACTTTGAATGCTTTAACTATAATTAATTATAAGTAGTTAGCATGCGTTTTTGGTTTGTTAGTTGTGTATGCATTGGTATTGTATAAGTTAGTTAACATTTGGACACCATTTCTATGCTTGAATTGTTACATTTTGTACAATTTGGTATTTTGGTCTCGAGACACTATGATCATGTTTATAGATATTATGAATAAAAATGATCATTTCGTACATTTTTAGATTTAGGACTCGAGACATGTCAAACAGGTCTTGAGACATTCATTGTCGAGTTTCGAGACACTAACCCTTTTGTCTTGAGACATCTAAACATTCAAGCTAAATTAATAAAATAAGGGAAGAGTGTCTCGAGAACAAAAGGCTCGATCTTGAGACATAGCTACATCGAAGCAAATAGTAAACAGGAAAGGTTAGTATCGAGACAAGATCTCATTGTCTTGAAACATATTTATGAATTTTGGCATTAGAGTTTGGATTCGAATTTTTACTCCGTATTTAAATTCGTGTAATCCCGAGATTTGAAAAAATTAAATAAGGATGTTTGACACTTATAATGCATGTATATGGATACAAATGATGTTTGATTTGATTTGAACAATATTATAAGTTTAATTTGCGGAGATATGTTGAGTTAGTTTGAGTTGCTTTGACAACGTAATATTGCATCACATATTTGGATCCGACGACTAGGTCGGGTGTGGGGTATTACATGTAGATTTAGTCATTGTTCTCCAATTGAATCATTCTTAGTCTCTATATTTTTCAAATTTTGAAATTTCAATCTTGATACTAACGATAAATTATAAGTCCATTAATTGGTTTTTGTGAATAATATGTGAAAATAGCAAAGTTGACATGGCATTATACATGTGACAGTGTATCTGTCGAATCGAATTTTGGAAATAACAGTACTTAATAAATTTAATAAACACCGTTTGGTCAAATTTGAAAGTTTAAAATTCGAAAAGCATAAAATAAAGAATTTAAATTTACAACTTATGCATAGTATAAGGACTAATAATAAATTTTAATTAAAAATGATTTATTTTTAACATAAAGAGTTTTTAGTTTGTTGTGTTTTTATTTAAATTTTTTATTGAAGCTTTATAAATAATCAATTTTTAATTTTTATTCCATTTAGAGGGCCTTCTACTATATAGTTTTGACATTTTTAATTCTTTTGGATTTAAAAATGTAAATTTAATTGTTAACACAATTAAAATTTCTTAGTTTTATTATAGCAACATTTTTTTGTTACAAAGCTATGAAAAATAAATTGAACTGTCACGCTCACAAATTTAAAAGAATAAATTTAACAGTGTGAATTTTTAAATCCGAAGTAAAAGTAGAAATATTAAATTCCTAATATACGAAAAATACAATGGATTAAAACATATTTTAACCTTTTGAATTAAACCACAATTTATTCAAATTTATCAAAAAAAGAAAATGATTGTTTGAACAAAAGTTGAATAATTTTATTAATACCACATAATCATCCAATTTTAATGAATATGTATATATATATATATATCATTATGCCATAAAAATACACTGAATAATAAACTCCATTAATACTTAATTTAACAACCATACTAATGGAAGCTAAACATTCTTGATTTTAAAGCAAAAGGAAAGGTGCTTTTTACCAACTCTAACCCTACACTTCCATTAACGCCCAAAAAGACAAAAAATTAACATACATACATACATCAGATGAATATACAAATTTCTTTTACTTTATTGACATTACTTTTACCATCTCCTCTAATCACAACTACAAGGATTAATTATTTTTTGTAATTCAAGTCAATTTTTATTGCAAATTTAAATCATATTTGTATATGAGATTATTTGGGGTTCATGAAAAACAATCACTAACACCTCACATTTTGCAGCAACAAATGAAATGAGCTGAATGATAATATTAGCAGTGTTCATTGTCGAGGGTAGATTAATTTCAGCTACGGTCCCATTGCATAAGATTCAGGTCATTTGGTTGCAAGTAAATATGTGCAGGAAGGATGAATGAAGATATATTTCATAACATTTCATCCCAAATCAATGCAAGAATATCAACAAACACAAATATCATTTCTTAAGCCTAATCCGATGGAATGCACAAGGTAAAAACGAATCGAGCACCAAAATTTGCCCTATTACAGTACAATTCAATATACAAATCCATCCATATTCAGGCAACTAACACTCTCAACAACCACAGTATCATCTGTTAAGCCTTATCCGACTATTGTTTTCAAAGTCCTATGCTGATGAATAAAGACATACATGCATAATTTTCCCTTAATTACACTACAATTCAATAGTCCCATCCATCCATATTAAAGCAAGCAACACTATCAACAAACAACAGTTATCATTTCTTAAGCCTAACCAACAACACATAATTTCCACTTAATTACACTACAACTCGATATATAAATCCATCTATATAAGCCAAGGCACCCTATCAACAAACAACAGTTATCATTTCTTAAGCCTAATCCGAAAATTGTTTCTCCGGAATGGAATGCTGTCCTATGCAGAACAGTATACATGAAATGCATAATTAGCCCTTAATTAGAGTAGGATTCAATATACAAATCCCGTCCATTTTAAGGCAAGGATCACTAAAGGTCTAAAGCTGAAGCTTCCTTAAAACACCATGACACACATTCATGAAAGATGCACCATCTACTTTGCCAGGAAAAAAGAATAGGCCTCATTCGAAGCCTACCGTGAGGCTGAAACCCAGATGAACAGTTTCGAAAAATTCAGCCACAGGATGTTATCTAGCTTATGGTTTGATGAATAATCTAGCCACAAGATCCTACATAAAGTTCAAATATAACACTAAAATGCTATGTTACTCAGGGGGCCATATCCCCACATATCCATGTGGGAATGTGTCTCAAACACGGGTATTTCAAGAACAATGAAGAGTCGAATCCCATCACATGTGCTATGCTCAGTTCAATAATACATCATAAGCACACAATTCATCCACCAACAGCTGTAAATAAGCTGAAAAATGCCATTGATATCATCATCAAAACAAGCACTGTATGTAAAGAAAGAAAAACCCTTACATTCAAACAAAATACTTAACCATCTGAATCTCCTTCTTCTTAAACCCACATTTCTCATAAAACACTTTGTTTTCATCACTGCAATCCAAAATAACCTTATAACACCCCATGGAACGAGCGTGATCCGCCAGAAACCCCACGATTTTCTTCCCCAATTGCATCCCTCTGGAACCGGCATCGACCACCACGTCCTCAATGTGGCCCACTTTACCACAGTTCCTTATGAACTTCTTCTCAATAAACACACTCCCTGAAGCTATAATCTTACCTGAAATTTCATCTTCGATCACACAAATAACATGATCATCGCCATACATGCTGATTTCCTTAAACCTATCTTCGAATTCTTTATCAGAAACTGAATCACAAGCAGTTAATTGTCGTAATAGCTCTAAAAACCCTTTGCTTTTATCTGAAAGTTCCAGCTTTCGAACCCTCAAATTATTTCCTTCTATTGATGAATTAGAGTTCTCCATTTCCTTTTTTTCTGATTCTGTACATGGCAAAACGAAAAAGGGTATCTTTTAATTGAACAAAACATTCAATATGAACAGAAAAAAGAAAAAAAGGAATATAGAGTTATAACAATTCTGACCTGTTGTAGTGTTCGATCAATTTCCGGCCTAGGGCTAGTTAATTTAAAGAGGATGGTTTTATAGGAGTATTGTGATTTTTTTTATAATTTCATTTTAATCCCCTAAGTTTTCATTAATTGTAATTGGACCCTTTTTGAAGCTTGTAAGAAAGAAAACACGACACGTGAGTTTGGTTGGTGTTTTAGATTGTGCTTGTCACAAGCCCCTGTTTTTCCTCATCTGCCCCTCCCAAAGAAAAACACCTAGAAATTTACATTGAAAAAGGGAAGAAAAAAAAAAATCGAAGCTTTGAGTCATGAAAAACATTATATGAATGCTTTAAATCCAATTCCCATGTCGAGATCATTGATTCAACGCATTTCTCCATTTTTCATAGCTCGAATCAAGCAAAACCATAAGCTTCTAAGCTCTTCTTTTTCTTCATCTTCTTCAGCTCTTCATGAGGCTTCTTCTGAATCTCCATCTCCTTCCCTCGATGCAGTTCACATGACTGATAATTGCATAAAGGTAAAATTTAGATTTCTTTTCCCCTTTTTCTGTATGGGATTGATGTTTTCTTCTGAATCGTTCTTCTGTGATTTCGTTTGTATTGTTTTACTACTCTCTGTTGTGTATGGGATTTGTTTTATTTTGTCTAGTATATTGCTTTGTTGGGTTTTTCGTATCAAGTTTGTTTTTTTGGGTGTGTTTTGTAATTTAACTGGGGACTACATGTCCGTTTGGATGCTGAGAAAGAGCAGGAAAAGATTGAACCTTTTCAATTCTCTTAATTTCTTTTTGTGTAATATGTAGCTTATGAGAGAATAAGGATTACAATCAAATGGAAACATTCATTCAATTTCTTTCTTATTCATATTTCACTTTCTGGCATCTCTCACAGCCCCAACTTTTTCCCCTTTCATGTAAAGTTATGTAATTTTTGTTCTATCACTATTTTCTTGTTATAATTATAGTGCAAAAAACTTACCCTTTTTTTGCAAGGTTCTAACTTTTAACTTGTTTATTCAAAAAAAGAAACTTTCAACTTGTTAAAATTGCTTAATTTAGGAGACATTATAGACCCAATAGGCCAATACCTTGTTTTCCACTACATTGAAATTTGTATGAAAACCCTTGCAGGTTTTTTTCTTCAGTGGTTGGTGGCAAATATCCTTGCCAACTCCTTAGAAAATCCACAGTTGTATTTTTTTTCTCACTGACATTAAGCATGGCTTGCAGAGAATGAAAGAATTGCAAGCAAGTGAGCAATCATCTGATCATAAGATGCTTCGATTGAGTGTAGAAACCGGTGGATGTTCGGGGTTTCAATACGTGTTTGATTTGGATGACAAAACTAACCCAGATGACAGGTTTCTTTGTTTCCTTTTGTTTTTCGTGTTGGTTTTACGAAGAGTATGCTTAATTTCTCTCTCTTCCTACCGCTTTAACCTTTTTTATTTTCCCGTTGTATCATATTCTATTTGCAGAGTTTTTGTGAGGGAAGGGATAAAGTTGGTAGTTGATGATATTTCCTATGATTTTGTAAAAGGAGCAACCATCGATTATGTCGAGGAGTTAATTCGTTCTGCATTCGTGGTAAGCCATGTTATCTTGGTCTGTGTATAAATTTATCGATGATGTTGTCTTAAATCCTAGAAGACAAGTAGTTTCCCTCTAGCTAAGTGATTAACTATGATAATTTTCTAAATAGATTGTTGATATGCCGCCATAATTAACCGCTGTGAACTCCGATATGATGCAAATATTCTTCATTTCTGGTTGCATTAGAAATGTTAAATGTTAAATTTCGATGCAGTAGATGTTGTTTAGGCACCACTAAATCTATTGTTTGTATTGTCCCGAATTCTATTTACGTTAGCTCTAGGACTAGCCATAAAACAGCGGACAAATTTTCCTCATGTTTGGGCAGATAAGATAACCTTTTTCTCGTTCTACACCGGAAATTGAGATGCCTAATTTCTCTATAGGATTTGAAAACATTTCATATGCCCCTCTAGGCATACTATTAGCTCATTGTAGTCAGTAATGCCTTGTATAACCATTAGATGATCTTCCGAGTTAAGTTCTATGTAGCCTCTCAGTACATTGTCAACCCATTTAATGGCCCTTTGTGGTCTAGCTACTACCTTGAAGTTTAAATGTATCCGTGATTCATTGAATAGGCTTTTGCTTATTCAAAAAGGTTGTCGTATGAGACATGAACGACATTGCAGGGAGCACCATTGGGAGAATATAGTGGCCTATGTATTGCTCCATAAATGTTTACTTCAAATCATTTACACACCTGAAGATTTATTGATCCATAAGTACATGAAATATGAATCACTTCTAATATGCGTCATCATGATATGATTGGCCATAACTAGATGGTGCTAAAGATTACAAATCACATGTGAAATCAACTGATTTTTATGAATCCTACCAGATTTGTGTCAATCACTTATTTCACTTTGATCTCTTTTGTTCTGCATAATAAAACTACATAGCGATCTGCTGTAGTGTGGTATATGTTCTACATTGTTGCCTTTTTATTTATTTATGGTGGTTCCATTAACAATTTTACTGAGTATGACATGCTTTAAGCAAGGGTGTAGCGTCTGATTTCTGATTTCTTGTGCAGGTGACGACAAATCCTAGTGCAGTTGGAGGGTGCAGTTGTAAAAGTTCATTCATGGTGAAACAGTAGATGTTTCAAGCACATTGCTCATACTAAATCAATTTTTTTTTGTCATAACATTTATTTAGATGCAAAATAATATGCATACTTTGGTCTCGTAGTTCTATGTTGTTTGGATTCGGGATGAATATCATAATGTAACGAATGGCTGCTGATTATCTGGTAACGAGGAATTTCCTCTCAATGAGAATGGTTACTCTTTTAATCTTTGCTCTAAAATTGATACTTCATTCTTCCAGATCAATATCACCTGTATTTGGGATTGAATATCAAATGTGTTGGTTTTGAGAGTAATTTAGGATTGAAGTTTGGTTTTGAGGCGATTGAACATTTTTGAGTTTATAGGCCAGAATGGGTTGGGTTAAATTTCTGAATTCTAAGTTACAGTCACAAATGGTTGAATGGTAACACTGCCTTGGGAACTAAAAGTGATTTAATCTAAAAGCACTAAAATCTAACACCATTCTTGATAAATAGGGTGCAACAAGCAAGGGAAATACTCTTTGTTCGAAGTTTTCTCCAACTTGGACCAGGAGAGCTCTATGTTACCTAAAATTACCCTCTCAAACAAACATGGCCTGCCAGACGTTAACCTCTATCTATTGAGACCACGGCTCAAACAATCCGATTATTGGCAACCAAATCACCTAATCCTTGAGGCAAATGCAAATATGATGAAAATGTGAGTTCAACTTCTCTCATTTATGCTGAGATTGATCTTACAATCAACATTCACAAATTGCAGGGTTATGCTACCCATCCACACTTCTGTATTATCCAAAATTTCCAAAGACAATTCAAGCAACTCAGTGTTAAGAACAAATATGTCCCGCCAAAAGAAATACCATTTTATTCTAACATCGAACATTGCTACCCAGCTCAAACCCAATTCTCAATAACAACTTCAAAAATACCCCAAGGATCATTGATTTCATTCCTCTGATTGCCTCTGTCCTAGCACTGGAATGTCTTCGTAACGTTTCTGTTATGTAGCAATGAATCAATGTACAATTAGTAAACAAACTACTTAAGCTTTCGAAGTAATTGATTATGGCAGAGAAAGTTTGGGAAACATGCAACAATATCTAAGGTATACAAACCAAATCCATATAATAATTATCAAATTGAAACATATTTTAAGACTTGAAAGAAGGCTATATAGAAAGATAGATTATATTACATTGTTTAGGAAGATAGAAAAGAGGAAACAGAAAAAGCAAAAAAAAAAAAAAATACTTCATTTTTGGCTGTACATAATTTGCATACAACTGGCAGAGCATATAATACCAATGCAACATAAGAGATCCCACAAGAAATAACAACCTAAAGTGCTGCAATTAATGAGCAGGTGTTTCAGCCTTCTATTTAAAAGCTGTTCTTAATATTTGAGTTTGCAAGGAAACTATAGGAAGCCGATCCCAAACAATTAAGTAAGATCAGACATATTCCCACAGTTTCAAACTGTTAAACTCATAGTTTTTCAGCATCTAATAGCACTATACTAATGGAATTGTGGAATTTTAATGACGGTTGTTCTTGAACAAAAATTGACATCAACTAAAGAGCAAAGGTACTTCACAAAATCCACCATTGCATGTATTAGGCTAAAGAAAACCATAAATAATATAACCATATTTCAGAAACTGGAATAAGCCAAATAAAGGACTGGCAATCTGGGCTGTCTTAATGTATCTAAAGATTTAAACGATCTGCATCAAAGAGTAGGAACCATGCTATCAACAATGCAATCAAATACAAATAGTAGTGTGGTGGCATAAATTAATATATTGGTGATCAAATTCAGGACTAATATTTCGGATATCCAGGGATAAATAAGCTGCATATGCAATAAAATAAGCAGCAGGACCGATATTCCAAAGAACAGAAATTTTACCCCAACATTGTTGTATTCCCAGAGCCTATGAACTCCATAATCCACAGCCTGCAAAAGTTGACAATTATAGTAAGAATCTTCCCCATTCCTTTTCATTAAAACAAAACTCAAAAATAGCAGCTAATTTTAAATATTAATAGAAATTCAGCTTTTACAATCAAAAACAAAATAATCAATGAAAAATAACTATCCTTATACCAATAATATTGCAATCACTAGACAGCAGCTAATTTTAGACTTATTAGAAACTCAGCATTAAAAATAAAAAAACCAACTATCCAAAGAAAATTAACAATCCTCGCACCAATTAAAATTTATCAACAGATTAAACATGAGTGATCAAGAATATCAAGAACCTGAAAAAGATGCTCTCAGCTCATGTTAAGCAAATACTGTCAACGCACAATATCTGGCCAATTGGATGCTAGAGATTCCTTTCATCTTTGATCGATTCTAGGCCAAATTTGATCACTCTTTACTCCATTTTACCAATTTCATTGATTTCACAGTATTGTTTCAGTTTCTTGTTTCTTTTAAGTTCAATTGATTCTTTCCTGATTCTTGTTCTTTCCACTGATGGGTGTTCTTGTTTAAGTTGAAATTGAGAATTGAACATCAAATCTGGTTAAGGTATGATGGGAGAAGGAATTGCGAGGTCTTGAGTTAACCCATGGGATCAAAAGTCATCTGCAGGACCTGATGATGGAATAAAGATCATAATTCAAATGGAGCTAATGAGACAACTTCTAAGGAGACAGTGCTAGATTGGTGAAAGCTTTTTGCTGTGGCCAACCATTGCAGTATTATGCTCCTTAGATGGAAACTGGTTTTAGAGTTGTCAAACTGCAAATGGATGTGTTGGAAGAGGGTATTCAGGTATGGAATCACTTTCTGGTTGCTCAAGTACTAGGTAGAACCCTGAATTTTAGCTTATTTAAAAAAATTGCTAATATGCTACAGGGTAAAAATAGCTCTATACAAATTAAACTTGCTGCTCCAAACTTTTTCATAATTCAATTTGCTAGTTCTGGAAATAGGGTTGGGTCTTAGAAAATGGACCTAGGCATAGTGCAGACCAAAAGGGAGGAAATTCTAACTGCACAAACAACTATGCTTTGCTCAGACAGGGAGTCAAGAAAAGGTGGGAAAAAGTGAAAATCCTGAGGGCTAAATTCAAACAGAAATCAATGATAGACTGGATACAAAGGGCAACTTAACACGACATTGGTTCATATGATGGTCAAAAGCAAGCACTGTAGGGCCACTATAAGGATATTAACTGATTTGGTGGGGAAGAAATTGGAAACTTCACAGCAGATTTCAAGGGAAGTCACAATGTTCTTCAAGCAGTTGTTGGCTACTGCAGATGGCCAGATTCAAAGAGTTGCAGCTGGCCGAGGAATGTTTCTTCAAACAGAAATCAATAATAGACTGGATACAAATGGGCAACTCAACACGAAATTGTTTCGTATGATGGTCAAAAGCAAGCACTTTAGGGACACTATAACATTTTTATCTGATTTGGAGGTAAATAAATTGGAAACTTCCCAGCAGATTTTAAGGGAAGTCACAATGTTCTTCAAGCAATTGTTGCCTACTGCAGACGGCCAGATTACAGGATGCACAAAGAATCTTCTTAAGAAATTGCTCCAATACTCCCCTTCCGTTGCTGATACCGAAGGATTTAGAAAGAATGCAATATTTGAGATGAATGGTGAAAAAGCACCTAGTTCTGATGGGTATGCTGCCCACTTATTCCAGGTTGCTTGGACAATTGAGGGCAGGGGTGGTGAGGGCTGTGCTAAATTTTCTCAGTTCTGGTATTACGCTACCAGCTTTCAACTCTACTGTTATTATAACCTTGGACCTAAGAGTTCAATCTTGACAACGTTAAAGACTAGGCCGGTATCTTGCTTCATGGTGATTTATAAATGTGTCACAAAAACCATGGCTAGCAAGCTTGCAAAGTTTCTTCTTTCTATTATAGGTCAAAATCAAAGTGATCTTGTTCTTGGGAGAACTATTTCGGATAACATCACGCTGGTTCAAGGGATGGTCTGGGACTATGGACAAACCACTCTATCTCCTAGATGTTTCTTGAAAATTGATCTCAAGAAAGCATTTGATGGTCTTAGCAGAAACTTCATTTTTGATGTTTTGGCAGCATAAAAATTTCCTCCTATGTTCATCAGTTGGGTTCAGAGTTGTACTGGCACCTATGTTGCTTGGACTCAGGTATGTGTCCAGGTGTCTGACTTGTCAATCGAGTGAAACTCAAGAAGTGGGGATACGGCACAAAAGGATCCAGATAGAGGATACGGGTGTGGGGACTCGTTTAGTCATTTTTATATGTATTTATATATAATATATAAACGTTATTACATAAATTATTAATTTGATTATATATCTGATGATATATACATCACACTAATATTTTCACATAATATATAATAATAATTAATATGTTATTTAAATAATAATATTTTTATTTTTTATAAAAAATATTTATCAAATTTCTTTTTAACTATTATCGATTATAAAAAATTTTGGAAATAAAATATAATTTAAAATATACTATTTGATATGGATTTTTGTATACAGTTAAAAATATTTTGGGCCTTCAACCCAAAACTAATGAAAACCCAAAACTAATATATAGGGCCTGATTTTTTTTTTCTCTTTTTACCTAGTCATAAGAGTCTGACATATTAACCCATATCCCGTGTCCTTGTTTGTGTCATGTCAACACGGGTATGGCTCCCATTTTGTTGAGTATGAGCAACAGAGATTGGCACACCAAAGTTTTCCATTTCTCTCAATGGCAGACTTGTGTGATATTTCAAAGGTGCAAGGGGCATTAGACAAGGGGACCCCCCATCCCCATACTTATTCGTGATTGCCAAGAGTATAGTATCTAAAATGTTAGATGTAGGGGTTAATTGTGGTCTCTTGTAAGTATCATCACAAGTGTTGTAAAATAAAACTAACACATTTTTACTTTATCAAAGGTGCAAGGGGCATTAGACAAGGGGACCCCCCGTCCCCATACTTATTCGTGATTGCCAAGAGTATAGTATCTAAAATGTTAGATGTAGGGATTAATTGTGGTCTCTTGTAAGTATCATCACAAGTGTTGTAAAATAAAACTAACACATTTTTACTTTCTAGATGACCTGTTAATTTTTTCTAAGGGCACCTTGGATTCTATTGTAGGGCTGCAATGTCAATTTTATCTTTATTCAGGCTTGCAGCAGAATCCAGCTAAAAGATCTACTCCTTGAGAATGAATGCTAGCAGAGATCAAGAAATTCATGATTTGACAGGGTTTAAGCTTGCTAACCTTCCTGTTCATTACCTTGAGGTGCCTTTTATATCAAGAAGGCTTTTGGAAAGGCATTGTTTTCCCTGACTTGAGAGGGTTCCAAAGAAAATACACTGTTGGGCAGCAAAGCAGCTCTCATTTGCAGGAAGAATGCAGCTAATCAGTCCCACTCAATGTTCACAACTTGTGGTGTAGACACTTTATCATCCCCAAAGCTGTCTTGAGGAAAATTGACCGGATGTGTTCTAGTTTCTTTTGGAAGGGTCAAGAAGTGTTGGATCAAGGAGCCCAAGTGAAATGGACAAACATATGTAAGCCAAAATCAGAAAGCGGGTGGGGATTGAGATTTGGTGACTTGGAACAAGGCATGCACTGTCCAACACTTATGGTCTATCCTAATCCAAGCAGGTTCATTATGGATTGCTTGATCAAATGCCTATGTGCTTAAAGGACAAACTATTTGGCACTACAAGAATCACAAGCTTATAGCTAGAGTTGGAGGAAGCCATCAAAATTAAGAAATTTGGCCATGCAACCATACTTCAGAATGGAAGGCTTCCAGAGCTGAAATTTCTAGTAACCAAGGTTTGGCATGCTTTGAGACAGTAAGGAAACGGTGTGCATTGGCATCGATTGATCTGGTTTCCCTTCCATGTTCCCAAACATTCAACAATTGCTAGAATGGTTGTCCGTATTTGACTTCCTAGAAACAACAGATTGATCCACTGGGGGATGAATGTAGCAGACCGTTGTCCTTTTTGCTCAGAGTCGGAATCAAGGAATCATCTTTTCTTTGGACGTGCATTTACAAAAGCAACATGGAAGGAAATACTTTGTATATGTCAGCTGAACAGATAAGTTGGAGACTGGGCAGCCAAGCTTGAATGGGCAATTACTATACTTCGAGGAAAGCCTTAATAGGCATCATTCTTTGTTTGGCATGGAATACATTTCTCTACTTAGTGTGGCAAGAAAGAAATAATAGACTATTCAAACAGGTGGAGTCCACAGCAGAAGTGATAATTGGAGGCATCAAAGAAAGTGGCAAGCTAAGGCTAACAAGAGCAGGGAGAGTTGCTGCAAGCCGAACCAACCTTCAGCTATGTGAAGCATGGGGTTTAAGTGATGTCTAGCATGATATGGGTTTAAGCTCTGATTGTAGTCTGTAATGAATCGTTAAAAATTTATGAGCTGTGCAAATTGTGTAATTGAAGCAGTTCTACTGCTCTTTTTGATAAATGAAACCAACTTATCCAAAAAATCCTCGGACCAATAACATTCCAATCAGAAAACAGCGGCTAATTTTAAATACCACTAGAAACTCAGCATTTACAATAAAGAAAACCAAATAATCAATGAAAATTAACAATCCTCAGACCAATGATATTCCAATCAGTAAACAGCAGCTAATTTTAAACACTACTAGAGACTCAGCATTTACAATAAAAAACCAAATAATCAATTAAAATTAACAATCCTAGGACCAATAAATTTCCATTCAGTAAATTTATAAACCCTAACCTCCTCCTTTTTCTAAAACTCAACAGCAAAATTTAATAGAAAAAAACGGATCAAAAATTGGGAAGGAGGGAGGTTGAATGCAAAAAGGAGTTAAAAAATACCCGTTCACCGAGGAAAGCGCCGGCGATGACGAAGGTAACGTAGACGGAGTTACGTCGCATGATGACTCTATAGAGACCTTCAAAAAGGCCACCTTGACCTCGCCTTCTAGATGTGTAATCCATGAAGCTTTTCGTTAATGTAGAGAGAGTATTTAACTGGGATCTGCGATTAAAGTTTGCAGAGATGCCGTATGCCCAAGAGATGCTGAATTTTGCTTTGTAATTGTTATTATTGAACACCTTCCAAAATGGGCAATGATCACCGGGTCAAGCCGAATGATATGGACGTAGATTTTCTGGGTCAACGCTCCAATGGTAATTTGAGGGAAATATTTTGTTCCTTTTTTGCTTTACATTTTCTTTGGGTAAACTAAGAGATAGTCACCTAAGTTTTAATTCTTTCCTGCAAGTTTAGCATTGCTTTAAAAACCTATACCAATCAAAAGTAAACTTTAAATGAATTCCCGGGAAAATTACTTAAACTTTACCAAACTTAATAAAAATGCAATTATACTAGTTTTTAATTAGTTTTCCCAATTTTCAACAATTAAAACCGATTCTCTAATTTTCCAGTACAAGTTATATGGTTATTGAAGTAACAAATCAAACCATTGTCAGTTGTAAATTGATCTAAATTCATGGAACTGAGTCTAACAGATGTGTTTAAGTCTCAGTCAACCATCAGCAAGCATGCTAAACACAAATATATTGAAGGGTAACTACCATTGTTTAAAATCTCAACTATTGAATAAGCCCTCCTCTTTAAAACTCAATGACTACAACCCCAGCATTTCTCATCTAAATATCTCAGGCATCAAGTTCGGTTGTAATGGGGGATAATGGGACAAACGGAAAAATCCATAAATGAACTGAAGACTACTTTTCTCCCACCAAAAGTATCTTCACTATATTATCCCACATCCCATCTGCAACCATAAACAAATGTCCGGCACCAGGTAGTTCATGGTAGCGAATCCACGGGAGTTGTTCAGCAATGTAGCGTTGCAATGTAACCGGTACAAGCCTATCCTCATCTCCATGCCACACATGCACCGAGCCTTCATTGTTAGGAAATGGGTTGTCCAGTTCCAAGGGAGAGAATTCCCATGCTCCAAATCCGACTATCAGGTCACGATGCAGGGACTCGTATTCCCCTTGCTGTCTTACTTGTGCCTGAAGAAAGGACAGATGAGATTATGATTGCAGCAATAGCAAAGAATGAAGTTCAAGCGTTGACCGACACAGACCAACATTTCAAAAACCCACCATTAATCTACTGCAACAGTTACCACCACAAAATCCTTAACGGATTTTGATGACTAATCACCGCAACTTACTTATAAATACAATTAATCACAGTGTAAGTCAAAAGATTTCCCAATAAAAGTGCAGCAGACAATATTTAAACTGCTAAGACAGCAAAAAGAGTGACAACTTTTTGGGCAGGAGATACGTACTGCATGGTTCCTAGTAGACGTGATCTTCATCAAGAGTTTTCGGTCCTCACTAGAAAAAATATCGATACTGTGAGCGATAACACTAGAACTAGGGAACCATTTTTGAGTGTTCCACCAGTAGGTGAGCCATGGAGCATAGTGAGACACACGAAGCACCCATCGGTCTTGTGGTAACATTTGCTGATATGCTTGGTTCGATAAGTTTGTAGGAAAACCGGACCACCAGTAGTTAACCGCTGGAGCCACCAATGTTGCCCCTGCTAACCTGTCAGAGTTGCAAACATCACTTGTATGAGAGAAGTGAGAAAAAAAAGCAGTATACACAGTAGCAGAACAAACATTATATGCAATCGCTCGGTTTCTCTCATAAGTTGCATCCGATTAGTTTGGTAAAAGGATGGAATACCTATGAGGGATGTACTTGAGGCAGCTCCAGATCACCTGTCCCCCCATAGAAATTCCGATTACATAAAACTTGGATCCTAGTCTCAATTGATCGGCGAGCTCTTCTATATCTAAAGCCATACTCTTCACTGTTCGTTTCGGATTAGGATCACTCTCTCCGTAACCTGGTCTGTCGAAAGACACAACATAGATCCCTAACCTTTCAACGAGTTCCTGGTAGAAAGCAGAAACAACAACGAAGTCGAATGACACTCTCTCCAGCATATTATAGCTGAAAGCTAAGATGACCTTAACAAACAAATACCGGGGACAGAGGAACAGCATCAAGCCTACAAGAATCAAATCCATGGACTTTGACGATTTTATACTTTGCTGCCTCTAGTGGAACGCCATGCTCTTTGTAGGCCAAGTGCCGTCCATCCCTGAGCTTTATTCTCGATGCTGTGATGGGTGGACCATCAGGAGAGCCACAAGTCTTGGGTGGCGGCGGCTGAATGGCCTGATAAGCCCATGCCAAAGCTCCCACAAACAAGACCAATAGTGTCTTTGTGAATACCCCTGCAATATTTTGGGTATAATTCAAGCAAATCCATGTGAAATAAATTGCAAATGACAACACATAATCTATGAAACAAGATGATACCATTCTAGCCTGTTAATCAGCAACCTTGTGTTGAAAAGTAGATTAATTAGTTAGCCAATATGTAATCTCAATATAATCATTTCATCAATGAAATACAACAATAAAGCCCTTATTTTACATTCAAAAGAAGCAAAAGTCATCCATTTCAAAATGAACATTTCAACTCACACTCAGTCCTCTTCTATATTGCTCGGACTCTTCACTGCTCTTAAAGTACCTGTGTCCGACACTTGTGTCCAACACATGAATATGAAGATATGACTTAGGAATCTCCAACTACATAGAAAACCTCTAGCCATAATCGTAATCAGATTCATACCCATATCTGACAATCAGACCCGAGTTCGAGTAACATAGGTGCTTTGTATTTTAAAAGAATTACATCAAGCTAAGCTAGAAGTTCAACTCTTAAGTCTTAACACAAAGACTAAGACTAATAATCCATACAAAAGAGAAACAAAATCCCAAAAACTCTCTACAATGGAATGAACCAATATTTCAGGAATCAGCAAGAACAGAAGATCTAAGATTCAAATTCCTAACTTTCTTATGATTTTCCAAGAATTATAACAGCAAAGAAAAAAAAAACAAAGTAGACCCAGATATTTAAAGAAATGTGGATGCTAGAACAAGGTTTATAACCCAAATCAGGTCAAACAAAAAGTTTAGATCTTTTATAATTTTTTAAACAGAAAAAAGAAATGAAATCCACCTGAGAGAAGCTTGAAGGAAGTGCTTTGCTTAGATTTTCTAGTGTGAGCCCGAGCTGATGCAGCCGATATTTTCCCTGCCATTTTTGGATCTCTCTTTAAACAAAATCCTGCAAAATAAATAAACCCACCAAATGGATCTATATGCAAAAGAATCTCTCGCTTAAAACAGAGAAGCACGGTTTTTTGTTTTATTATTACTAGATGGCTTCAGCCGGCAAAATTAACCATATATGCCATTGGTGGATTCGGAAAATTTGGAGCGGAATTAAATAGTGTATTTTGGTAATAGTAAAAATGTTTTATATTAATGGTTTATATTTTTATAATTTTAGAAAAATTAAATTAACTTTTATTATTTTTGAAGAGCTCAAAATATTTTATCTTTATTAATTTAAAATTTTATAAATTATAAAAGACTTAAATAAAAAGTTTTTCATTTTAGGGGCTTGGGCCGCCTACCAAAACCCTCTTGGCTCCACTAGTGTATGCCACTTTTAAAAAAAATATCTAACTATACATGCGGCGAAAATAGGTCGATTTTGGTACAGGCGTCAAAAACGCTTTCATATGCTAGAAGTGTTTTCTGGTGATATAGCAGGAAGCGCGCTTTCATCCTCTCTCATCACGTCACCCAAACGCTTTCCACACCCTCCAAATAAAGTTAAAAAAAATTAAATTAAATTAATGGTTAGATTAAATTTTTAAAAGTCGAAAATGTCAAGATAAAGTTTTCTGAAAACCCGAGAATCCCAGGATAAAATTTATGTCCCATCTTTTCTGTGGCAAAACAGGAAAATGATCTTAAAAACATTTTAGAAAAAACGCTTCTTGTTAGAAGCGTTTTTTTTAATTGTCATGTCCGATATTTTTCAACATTTTGAAATATGTTTCATATTCGGTGGTAGAGTTTCCTATAAAATGAGGATTGATATAGAAAGGTTTTCACAATTAAATTTCGAGCAAAAGATTTGCATGTTAAGGCAATGATTATTAATGTTAAAAATCTTAAGTTGAAAAATCAACCCAACAAAAGTAAGTTCAAGTAAATTTGATGTCGTTGTTTGAATTTGGTTTATGAGTATTGATTTTTCTGTATAATGTTTTTGTTTTAATTCTATATTAAACATGTGAAACATGTTTTTTTTGGCGAAGATGAATAGACGAATTAGAATCGTTATTTATTACTACGGTCAAATTCATTTCAAAAGTCTATAATGAACTAATAAGTTCATCAATAGCCAACCTCTCCAGATCCTTACCTCCACAATAGTAGTAACCTTTATGGAGAACCTCTCAAACAAAGACCTAATAACCTTTGTAACTAGCTTTGTATTAGAGTACTCTTCTCCTAATATGAATGCTTGACTTGAAAGATCACACAACTTAGCATAGAATTTACCAATAGTTTTTTATTCCTGTATTCTAAGACTTTTAAATCTGGATGTTAACATTTGCATCTTTGATTGTTTGACAATTGTAGTGCTTTCATGAGTAGTCTTCAATATATCACAGGCTAACTCTGCCACAATACCTTTGGCAATTCGTTTGAATTCTTGAAGATCAACTCCACAAAATATAGCATATAAAGCTTTATTATTAGCATTGGCCAATTTTCCTTCCTCAATGGTCCACTGAACATTAGGCTTGATTACTCTCCCATTTTTAGTGTCCATTTTTGGGGGTTCCCAACCAATCAGCACAACGCGCCATGCCTTTTCATCAATGGATTTAATGTATGCTTTTATCCTTACTTTTCAGTAAGCATAGTTTCCAATTTCAAGCATAGGATGACGAGATGTAGAAAAGCCTTACATAGCTTGTTTTTAGCAACTTTTAGGATCTTCACTAGTAAAGTTAAGTGGCAAGCTCCGATACCAATTGAAAATTTGAAACCGCTGCTAGAAAACTAAACAAAATACTTGGAAGGAGTGATAGGGAAGTGGGCATTTCTCTAGCACCAAACTAAGAAACAGTAAATAAGGTAAACACACAGGAATTATTTACATAGTTCTATCTCCCTACATCTGCGAAGCCTAACTCAGTGAGAAATATTCACTCTCTTCAACAGTTACAACAAGTAAAACTAACCTATCACACATCCTGTGATAATTCTCCTTACCTTCGAACCTTAAAGATCAATACTCTCACCACTAAGTTCACCGATGTGAATTCATCAAGCAAAACCACAATACAAACAATTTTATTAACAATTTGCACTGTAAGAAAAGTTTCTTACTTGAACAAGATAAGTGCTAATTCCTCTCTGTATAATAACCCTATACAAGTCACTCCTTTAAATCGATTATGTATGAGACTTACTAACATAGAATATCTATAACAATCCCATTAAAATAATAATACAATAAACTGAATATAATAATAATAAGTAATACACATATGGACACTTGGCAACTAATCTCATAAAGTTTCAATTCAATCCGAATGTCCATGTTGCAAGGGATTAACTTGGATGATTTAATTCGGTCCAATCTGCAACATGAGTTCCCCAAGTAATGTGACATTCATTGTTGGACTATATATCCTCCAAATAATCAATATAACCTGTTCAATAAATTGTCAATAATCAAATGTGAAAATTACTACCAAGGGAAATGGGCGCTTCCATGATACTTAAAGGTTAATTTCATATTTTTCAACATGAAATTTTTTCTTTTTTAAGAAAAACCTAATTTTTTTAGGGATTGAAGTTTTAGATGTGCAACATGCAAGGCAAACGAAAGCTTTTAAAATGTAGTGTTGAAATGTATTATTAAGAGTGTTATGTATCATATCTATAACAATAAAATCCTTTTTTTTTAACGTCATTCATGTATAGGCTACTGAAAAATATGGTATTATTATTTTTTTGATTTATCGTAGTTGGTTTTCCGAAAACAAAAATAGTACATTTTAATATACTTTTAAAAATTAGTTTATTATCTCAAAATTTAGATTTGTAACAATCATTCAAATTAAAAGAGATTTTGGGAAAAAATAAAGCTATTTTGCACAACATTTGCTTGGTGAATTGCATAGCGAACTAAATTCTTTTTGTGTTTGATTATTTTGGATTTTCCATATTGCAGGTTACAAAGCAGATTCCAATTTTGATGAATTATATAAATTCCCCAATCAAGTATTAGTTCAATTAATATGGGTATTGTTATAAATACAAGAGAATATGGGTTTGAGTACGCCGAAACACATTATCCTCCTATATATGAGTTAGGGAGGAGCTGCCGATGCTATACACAACAAGTTTTTATTCTCTCACAACCACCTTTGGTGGTGCAAGATGTAATGTTGAGTAACTAATCTATTATTATCGATTAGTGTTATAGTTCAGCTTCCTTTTGTAACTAAAAAAAACATTACAATTATAATTGGTGATTAGTTATATTTGGAAAAATGAGGGAAAAGAAATAATAATGATCAACTGGATCACTATAATTTAATTTAGTTGCATTGATGATTTAAAAAAAATTCAAAAATACATAGAAAACATGAATTTATTATATTTGTTAAATCAATATAGGTAAATAGATAGATAGATAATTCTGGTTTTTAAAATTTTGTGTGTTAATTATATATATATAAATATGTTTTTCGTATATGTATATGTATTATAAAAGAAAAGATATTCACTACTTTATTAAAATTTCTCCTTTCTTTTAACTTTTTTTTTGTATTATTTTCCTAAAAAAAAGCAAAGTAAATGGAAGGCAATTTGTTTTGTTAATTAAAACTACCAGTAAAGGATTCTTTGGACTCCATGAGTAGATTACAAAATTGCTAATTGTCCTTCATATAACTCATCCAACAAATTAAAATTTTCATTTTTGTTTCAAATTCAGCTATTAGCTATAGTATATGTAACTTTTTAAATATAATATGGTACTTCAAACTCTCAATTATCAGTGTATCAAATAATTATCTTATATATATTAGACTTTTTAAATTTTTTATAATGATGGAATTAATTATTGTTTTTAAATTCAATGCAAGATTAAATGGGTATTTATAAAATAAACAAATTTATCTTTTAACATATTATTTATTGATCCCTTTGATTCTTAACTTTTAAATTTTAGAAGCAAGCATGTAAGTTTAACTTGAACAAAAGGAAATTTAGTTTTATATTACTCCACAAAATTAAAGGCCTACCAAAATGAATCATGTATGGTACGAGTCAAATACCGTTCACTAATTAGGAAATACAACTTCCTTTTTTGATAACATTATACAAATTGTAAAAAATTGTATAAAAATAATTTAATTTAAACAATGTATTATTATTTATATTATTATTTAAGTCCCTGATTAAATCAACTAAACCTCAACTTGATTAGAAAAACTACTATTATATACTTTCATATGTAAAATAAATTATATTATTAAAGGGTATTTTAATATTTTATTTAAAAAACAACATTAAAAATATCCATATGTTAGAATTTGTGAACAAGCCAACTACATTAGTAAAATCTTAATTTAGCAATCAACCAAAATTTTATTTAATACTTTTATACGTTTTAAATATATATATATATAAGAAATGGAGGATCCGTCTTCAGGACATGCAACATAAAAAGCCCATCGATGCTAGCAGCAGAGTTTCACTACAATATGACTGGCGATATCATGGAGTTTCGAGACTGTTTATCTGGGATTGGAGTCTAATCTAGGATTATGCCTGCTTTCACTTGGACTCATCATCAACAGCAAGGATTTCTGGCTACATAATTGGACAGAGAGTAATGGTGAATGATAAGCGATCAGATTGAAGCAAGAAGAGTTAAGACATTTTTGTATGGAGATATCTCCACAAAAGTTTGCGAGAAAAGGAAGGAGACAGAAAATTTAGCAACTACAACACCAACCCTGATACAAACATGGTGACTGGGAGAAAGATCTATAGAGCCATTACATGCAACTGTTGTTAGCAGTTGAGGTTAGTTTTTATCTGACAAAATTCAAGAACCTGGATTCAAGAGCGGGATTTCAATACCAAGGTTTTTTCATAGTATTTTCAGCAAAGCGCAATAAGAGCATCATTAAGTTGTTGTTCAATGTAGGAGGGGGAAAAAGTTCGGTTTGTTCTTCCCATCGACGACAATGCTTCTCAGGCAACCGATCCCTGCATAGAATGAGCGAATATGGACATCAACAAGAAGGATAACTTTAAAAGAAAGCTTTGAATTATGCACAGCAGTCAGCACACAAATCATGGAGTATGACACTCCATGCTAGGTTCATCTCTCTTTTAATAAAACATCAGTAGTCTCAGAGAGCAAGTTAAGACGAGCTCATTACATTATTTGCAAAGAAAAACACAGGTTGTACATTTGTGACCTAAAACGAATTATAAACAAGTGAATAAACAGGTGCACAAGGATTAAATTTTGTTGAATTGCTAAAACAATGTGCCAACAGTTTTCTATTCATGGTTTTTACTATAGCTAACAATCATTAGAGGCCTCGGTCAAGAACCGTTCGTGTTCAATTAAATAAATGCTGATTGCAGAGGTGTTCATCTCTCCTTTTTAATAGAATACGACCAGGATTTCAAATCCAATCTTTCTCGGATAGCAGGGGTTCATTACATTACACGCAAACAAAAACGAAGGTTGCACATGTGACTTAAAACAAACTATAAAGAAGTGAACAAATAGGAGCACACAAGAAATCTTGTTCAATTGCTGAAACAGAATCTACCAACAGTTTTTTATCCTTGGTTTTAGCATAGCAAGGAATTATTAGAGGCCTAATTTGAGCACCATTTGACTGTTCAATTAAATAAATGCTGATGCTGAGTATATGAATATTAGTTACATATGCTCGCATGATAACTAGCATACCTTCTAAAAGGATTCTGAGATTGAATGTTGTCAAAAAAATAATAGAGCCTCATGATACTTCTCGTATTTTAACATTTGGAGAGCCCAAGATATTAGCAGCCACTTTTCCACCGTTACCCTTTGTGTTTACAGCAGTTTGTCCAATGATGTGCTTAGCATTGGCTGCCTCGCTCGCTAAGATTGATTTCTTTATCTGCCAAAGAGAAACAGACACCAGATACATAAATTTACAAGAAGAAAATAGCTTACCATAACTTCAAGGGAATACTATCTCTCCTCATACATAAATGTAAAAGGGAAAACATAAACATCTTAATTAGTTCATATGTTATGAAATGCAAAATATACTGGAGCAAAAATTTACCACTGCAAGCCGCTCTTTGTGAACCTCATTTGTAAGCTGCGATACACACAAAACCACAAAATTTGAAAAGTCATAAAATCTCAATCTATAAAGAACAAATGTGCGACTAACATCACCCTCCTATGGACAAAAGAAAATAATTTACCGGTTTTTTGTAAGTCTTAATCTCATCACCACTAAATCCTGGAAGAGTCATATTCCAATTTCTCTCTGTATCAAGCCATTAAAAAAAAAGTAATATAAGTTACAGTACTAGATGTTTTTAAATAAGAATGAGAAACTAAAGAGGGTAATTTTACATAATAACTAACCAAGATGTAGGAGAATGTCTTTTGCTTCCAATGTATCTGACTTTCTATGCTTGGCCAGTGAGCAACCAAATGTTGTGATCTATTTAGAAGGAAAAAGAAAAGGATAGCATAATGTTTATATCAGATATTGAAAAGTTTATATTATAAAGCACAAAGTACCATATTAACTATTAAGTGGCATACCCACATAAATGCAGTGAAAAAACAACACAACAGACAGAAAATCCAAATATCCTAATTAATCAAGGAAATATAAGGTCCTATATAACATAAAATTGAACTCTTCATACCAAGTTCGGAAAGAGAAAGCCCGGAATATAATGTCCCTATTTAGGATGTGGAATTAAGCTTATTTTCATTAAGATTTTGAAAACTTTCTACAAGATTCATCAAGGTCCATTTTTCACCTTTTTATTAGCTGATCAACCTATTTGGCACAACAAATCATAAAAGGACAAGAAAAAAATGATTTAGATCGAGTTCATAATTTACATTGTTAAAAATATTTTAAATCCATAAGCCATACTTAGATTGTTTTCGCATAAAGCAAAATAGGCTTAATCTAAGAGAAATAAAAACTATAGTTGAAGAGCCTTAAGTATTTTGGAATCTGCCCAATTCAAAATGTATGTATAACGAATTCTTCGAAAAAATGTTCAACAACTTACAGAATCCACAAAGTCTTCAGCAATATCCACAAGAATATCTTCAACTTCAGGATCCAATTTCTCAGATGGATCAATCTGTACAAAAATATAATGTCATATTAGAAGATACAGAATCATGGAAGCTCCATAAGAATTCTACAAAAACCACAATAGAAATACGGAGTAGTCAGGGTATGAGGAAATGCAAATTGAAAAAGACCCATCTTGTAAAAATCATTCAATGAACTCCTTGAGAAAATGTGTATTCTAAAAATTACATTCACCAAAACATAAAGGCTGAACATCCCTGTGTCACTAGAATCTTCATTGATTATCATAAAAGTTTATTTTGGTGACTAACATACAACCGCTGAAATGGAATAACACGATACCCCTTGAATATAAACCAAAAAATGGAAGGCCATTTAGAGAGACTAACGGGTATGAAATGTGGAGGAGGAAATTTGCTCAATACCATTAACCTTTTTACATACTCTACATAGACAGCTTTAGAGAATTTTAATCATTTCCTTATATGGCATAAGATACTAGATATCTTTTCATAAAAGGTACAGATTTTGGTAGATAAACGTAGAATAAGTTGGAGAAAAGTAAGATCCAGCAGTATAATCCTAAGGATCCTAAATGTAAGCTAGTTCTAGAATAGTTCACCTGGTTAACTATATCATGGATGCTTCTTTTGCTAAGAATCCGACCACCAGAATCATCACTTTCTGTAATTGCTGCTTTGTTTTGGGTCACCTGGACTGTGCTTGGTTGTACCATTGCGAGAGAAGAAGGCTTTTGATTTGCAGGGCCCTGGGATCTGGAATCTTGTTGTTGATGAGGTAGAGATTGTGAGGCCCTTGATTGCGAAAACTGTTGCTCAAAAGGTTCCTGCTGCTGAATCGACGATATATTTTGTGGTGGCACCTGTGGAGATGATACATGCTGCTGTTGTGAAACTGTTTGCAATGAATGATGTTGCTGGGGTATATGTGCCCTCGGCTGCAAGGATGGTGCATTAATCTGTGGTCTATGCCAAGGGGGTGGCAAAGGTGGCTTCCCTTGCGCTCCAGATGATAGCCACGGCTGATTGGGGGATTGTGGAGTTTGTGGAGTACTTGGTGTTGAAGAAGAGGAACCAACCGCTGACACTCTCATAAGGCCATGCCCTTGGAAATTCTACAAAAAAATGAAAAATAAAACAAGGAAAAAAAAGGTCACATAATATTCAAGGAAAGGCATCAAACACAAATTCACCCAACATTTATGATCATGATGAAAATAATGCGTTCTTTTCTTTCACATTCAATGATAGGAGAATGGGGATTGGTATGCTAAGGATCGAACCCTAGTTCTCATGCCACACAATACAAGAATCTGGCCATGAAGCCAAAAGGTTGTTGGCAACAATAATGTGTTATATAGTAGAAAATAACACCTTAGCTCTCTTGACGAACTCTTTAAAGCTGCTTACTTCAACCTATCAATACTATATTCAAACTAAGATTAAAAATAATAATAAAAGTAAGGGAGAAAGGATTAGTATTTTCTAGATTCAACCAACAGTTCTAAGCATTCTTAAAATTCTAAAACATTATTAAGAACTCTATTAAAATATGCTAAAACTGTTATTACTGCGACTATTTAAATTCAACTAACATTTTTTAGCATTATTAGAACATTATTGACAAAAAATCAATGTCATTTAAATTAATAAAAAGAAATAATATACATTTATCGTTAAAAATAATACTAACTTGGGTAGAAGGGGACTGGCTAGTTGGTGAAGATGTTGGTCTAAGAGATGATTGCAAAGGCCTTTGTTGATGCTGAGCAGAAATCCCACCTGGTCTCATTTGTGAACTTGAACCAACTGATGATCCCATCCCTATTCCTCGCATCATTGGCCTTGCCTATGAAAAAATAAATATATCACAAGAAGAGGAAATTTCAGCATCAAAAGCGCAAAATCGTGAATGAAAATAACCCACAAGCTTAAAATCCAACCTGGGAAACATTGGAACTAGAGGTTCCACCGAAGGAATGGCCAAAGGAACCGGAAAACGGAGTGGATTGCGAAGGTGAAGGAGAAGGAGGCGAGGGGCCAGAATGGGACGAAGGAACACCGAGGGCAATGCTACCTCGCGGCTGAGAGGAAAGTGAAGGGGAAGGAGACGATGAGGCGGAAGGAGAAGAGGAAGAGAAATGAGTGAACTGGGAAGAGTGCTGTTGCCATGGCCTCGAGAATGCAGCGGCGGGTCTTGGCTGATGAGAGGGGAGAGCTGGTTTAGGCTGTGGCGGCTGTTGCGGTGGTGGTATGGCGGAAGGTAAGGGTTTCGGGATAGGGTTGGGGTTAGGGTTAGGGATTGAGGTAGACGATGTTGAGGACGGGGGCGTTGGCGTTGTTTGTTGTTGAATTTGTGGCTGCGGCTGTGGTTGCGGAGGTGGGTCGACGGCGGAGGAAGGAGGAGGAGCATTAGGGGTTGGCGAAGGTGGTTGCTGTTGGTCCATCAGGAGTGCAAGGATGGAAGGATTGAAGAGGAAGTTTAGTTGGTTTATCAACTGTAGACGAGCTCTCTTTTTACTCTCTGAACTTTTAAAACATACTTTAAAATAAGTTATCGGCTAAACTACAAATTTAGATCTTAATTTTATAAAATTTGTCAATTTAATCCTATTTCTTTGTTTCGGGGTTTGAATGGAATTGTTTGCACTAAATATAAGGAAAGGTGTTATAAATTTTGCTTATAATATCTGCAAATTTTCTATGGGGATTGGATTGTTGTAATCTTCAAATTTATTTATTATCTGTATTAAATTGGATAATTGTAATCTGCTTTTATTGGATTTATTTTCCATTATTAACTATCATCATTTAAACAAAAATCTCACCATTCTGCATCTAATCTCCCTTGCTTAATACACTTAATGCATCAAAATAGGCATCATCATTTTAGATACTACTAAATTTTTTAATTAATATTATTAATTCCTTAAATATTCTCATTTGCATCATTTATAAATTTTCTTTCAACCATTTTATTAAAGGTTAAAGTAAAAATTTATCAACGGTTTTAAAAAGTTGATCGACGAGGAAGCATAAAGAATGGTCAAAGAAAAAAGTTCTTAAAATATGCAAAATTCTGATGACGAAGGTGCTAGTGATTCCAGATCTGATGGGGATAGGAACACTAAGAAAGTGAGATTCAAGGAAGGAATCGATGGGGAGGTTTCTACTATGGTTGTGGACTCTTATCCGATCCCGAATCTGTCTTGGAAGGACAAGCTTTTGGGGGAAGGAGCAGTCATTTCTGGTATGGCTTGTAATGACCCTAGCGAGAGAAATGAAAGTGATTTTGAGTTGCTAGAAGGTGATGTAAGTACAACCATGGTCAATGGGATTCAAGCAATTGTCTTCTCAGACAGTATTTAAGAAATTCTCTTCAAAGAGATGGAATTGACAATCGTACTCAAGCTTTTAGGGCGAAGCATTGGCTATAATGCCTTCATAATCAAACAAGCAGCCTATGGAAACCTACAAAACCATTCCATTTCATGGACATAGAAAACAATTATTTTTTTGTTAGGTTTCAGAACAATGAATATTGTAATCGAGTATTGACTCAGGGACCATAGATCATTTACAGCCAATACCTTACTATTCAACCTTGGACTAAAGATTTTAGTCCGTCCCAGCCATATCCCAGCGTGGTGATGGCTTGGACCCGGCTACCGGGACTCCCGGGATTCATGTACAAATTGAAGATCATAGAGGCCATCAAGGGGCTAGTCGAAAAAGTGGCGAAACTAGATTTTCAAACTGATAGCAGAACCAGAGGCCGGTTTGCTCGCTTGGCTGTGTTTATTAACATTGACAAGCATTTGCTTTATCAGGTTATGGTCAACGGCATCATCTAATGAGTGGAATATGACGCGCTTCCGACAATATGTTTTTCTTGCGGTAAGTACAGGCACATCAAGGATTTGTGCCTATCGATGATGGTAGATCTAACCTAGGAAAGTAATGTAGAAATAGTGGTTGCTAACTTATCTGTGAAGTAGAATGAAGGATAGGATTGGAGTACGGATTGTGAATGTTGGTGGAAAGGAAATCGTGGCATAGTCAAAGGGATTTACGGGCTAACGACACGGTGAAAACTAGGAAAGAACCGTTAGAATCCAGATTCATGGCGCTAAATGCGGTGGGGGAGATGGGAAATGGTAATGGTGATGCTGATGAAGGAATTTCGGGAGGAAAGGATAAGGAGCAGGTGAATAAAGCTATAGGTGGTAATAGGCTAATGTTAAAAAAATGCCTAAAGAAGGTTTGGGCTCTAGAAAGGGTGTAGGCCGTGGGGGAAGTGCAGGCCTTGAGTCCTCTATGGGGCCTGCTAAGCCTACCAATTTGGGTAGTATGGAGACTGTTAATTTGGGCCGCAAATTTAATGGTTTATTAGAAAAAATAATGGGAAAGAGAACCATGCTGGCAATTGGACTTAGCCAGGATAGTGAGGGGTCTGCTAATAAGGATATATCCAAATCTAACTCAAATTTTTTTCATTGGACATGCAGGTTTGGCACAGGATAATTCGACTGGTGATGGCTAGGATCTCGAAGTAAATGGTCAAGGTGATATGGATTTAGGGGTTTGGGCGAACATTAATTTTGGAAATTTTGAGGAAATTAAGGCACACTATAATCCCACATTTGAAGAATCAGAGGAAATTAAGGCCGGAGGTACATGGATTTTGTGGATATGGCTGAGGTACATGATTTAGGATTTAAAGGGCCTCATTTTACTTGGCATAGAGGTGCTTTTTTTGAGAGGTTAGATCGTGCGTTAGGTAATGAAGCTTGGGTCCACAATTTTCCAAACAACTTGATCACCTACCTTCCAAAGATTAAGTTGACCATAAGCCTCTTCTCTTGTCCCTAAACCTGGAGGTTATTCTACCTAGAGGTCAATCTTTTTGATTTTTGGCTAGGTGGGCAGAACATCCTGATTTTGAGTATTTTGTGGGTGATAATTGGAAATTTAGAGGGGATATGTCTGATACTTTAGCCAAGCTCACTCATAGCCTAAAGGAGTGGAATAAATCAGTTTATGGTCACATCACCACTCGAAAGAGATATCTGATTAATAAACTTGCCAATATTCAAAGGAAAATGGGCCTCTCTGGTTCAAATCGGTTAGCTCGGGTGGATTTAAGACTTAGACAGGAGTTGGAGAATGTACTGCATCATGAAGAACTTCTTTGAAAATAAAGAGGCTAAATGCTATTGGTTAAATCTAGGGGGTCACAATACTAAGTTTTTTCATACCCGTATTCTGCGAAGAAGGAAAAATAGTTGCATAACTGCTATTCGCAATTCTGATAGTAATTGGATTTATGATTTGGAATCCATTAAATCTGAGGTGAATGAATTTTTCTAAAATTTGTATGGGAAGGTTTCTGGGTCTATGGAAAGCTTATCTTTAAGTAGTTTTCCTCAGCTTGATCCTGTTGATATTGATTTATTGGGGAAGCCGATCACGCATGATGAAATTAAGTAAGCTCTCTTTGACATGGCACCTCTCAAAGCACCAGGTAGTGATGGGTTTCATGTCCTCTTCTTCCAAAAGTAGTGGAGTACAATTGAGGGAGCAGTTCGTGCTTGGGTTAAAATGGTCTTTAATGGAGGTATTATTGATTTTGAATTGAATAATACCTTGATAGTTCTTATACCCAAGGTGTTGAATCCGGAGGGCTTTGCCCAGTTTCGTCCAATAAGTTTCTACTCTGTCCTCTACAAGCTGGTGATGAAGGTAATCGTTAACCGTTTTAAGTATATCTTTCCTAAAATTATTACATAGGAGCATGCCAATTTTCTTGCAGGTAGAAACATCATCGATAATATTATTATCGCACAAGAGGTAATCTATTCCATGAGATGTCAGAACAAAAGGAAGTAGATGATGATTAAAATAGATTTAGAGAAAGCTAACGACTGCGTGAGATGGGACTTCATTAACACTTCCCTCCAAACAGGAGGTATCCCAGACTATCTCAGAAACGTTATAATGTCATCTATTTTTAATTCTACCATGCAAGTTATGTAGAATGGAATCCCTTTGTCTAAGTTCAGGCCTACCAGAGGAATCCGACAAGGGTGCTCGCTATCTCCCTACCTTTTCGTGTTGTGCATGGAATGGCTTGGTCATTCTATTCAATCGACTATTTTTGTTGGAAAATGGAGTCCCATACGCCTTTTTCATTCGGGGCTGGATATATCACATTTGTTCTTGGCTAATGATTTAATCATCTTCAGCAAAACAGATTTCAATACATGGCAGGGTACTCAAAGAAATATTAGAAAAAATCTATGAGTTTTCTAGGCACAAATTTAACTCTAGAAATACCAATTTATTTTTTTCTAAAGGGGTGAAAGAGCCAATGGATGATATGATCAGTACTTTGTTTGGTTTCCAAAAAGTACAAAATCTTGGGCATTACCTAGGAGTTCCCTTTTTCCATTAGAAGGTGATGAATAGTACTATGTCCTTTGTGGTTGAAAAAGTGCGTGAGAAGTTACAGAGTTGGGATGCCAGATAGCTCTCTATCGTTGGCCGTGTTACTTTAGCATAGCCGGTCCTTTTATCCATTCTTAGCTATTTCATGCAATCCATGATGATACCTAGGAAAATCTGTGAAGAAATTGAAAGTTTGGTTAAGCAATTTATTTAGGGATCTTTAGACAGTAAAAAGAATATGTCTCTTGTGGGGTGGGACTCTATCTGTCAACCAAAATGGTGCGGTGGTCTTGAAATAAGGAAATTACATGATCAGAATATCTTATTTTTATTAAAACCGGGTTTTAATATTGTGTCTGCTAAGGAGGCATTATGGTTTCATGTGATTAGGTCGAAGTACCAGATTAATGAAGATCTACCAGATTGTATTGGCCGAGATAGAAGTTCTTTTCTTTGGTGATCTCTCTTAAAAATTTGGCCATTACTACGAGAAAACTTAATCTGGTCTATAGGCAATGGTAATAAAATTTGTTGCTAAATAGATAATTGGATCCCAAGTGTAGGGCCATTACTTAGACATATCCCTGCTAATGTTAATTTTGATTCTGATTGTTTTCTCAATGAGATGACCACAAAGGAAGGTTCATGGAACCTTGATTTGTTTTGAGTTTGGTTATCAGATGATGTGATACAATGTATTATGGGCATTCCACCCCCACATCCATCTTAATAAAATCTCATGGTGCCACACATTGTCAGGGGTTTTCTCAGTCAAGAGCGCCTACAAGATTTTGAAGGAAGATGCTTGGAACCCAATAAATGAGAAATGGAAAAGTTCATGGAAGATTTTAGGTCCACAAAGAGTTCGTTTCTTTATATGAACTGTCTTAAAACAACGACTACTCAGTAATGTGGAAAGTGTCAAACGAGGCTTAGCAGTTGATCCCTCTTGTCCTATTTGTGGATGTCATTCGGAAGACATTTTGCATATTCTTAAGGATTGTACAACAGCTAAAGTCGTCTGGAACTAGGTCATCCCAAGTAACCACCTAATAAATTTGTTCTCTAATAATTTACAAGATTAGATCCTTTCTAATGTGCATAATAATACTACGATTCATGTGGGGGGAGCCAACTGGGAATGCCTTTTTGGACTACTTATTTGGCACATCTAGAAGAACTGTAACTTATTCATTTTTCAAGGAAAATCTTGGAGCTTGAAAGAGATAGTCAAAGTTTCTTACAGTTGGGGCAAACAATTGTTTTTGGCCTCTAGAGATGAACCAATTGGTTTCTACGAACCCTCCTTTGGAGAATAGATAATTGGGAATTGGGTCCTCATTAATACTGACGGCGCGATGCAATTGGATTCAGGAAGTGCAGCTGCTGGAGGAGTTGTACGTGATGAGAATGGAAACTAGATCTTTGGATATAATCGATATATAGGAAAGTGTTTGATTTTCTATGCCGAACTTTAGGGCATTTTGGAGGGTCTCAAGCTTATCCAACGTAGAGGTCATGACAAAGTAATAATCCAATCAGACAACTTGGAGGTTGTTAAAGCCATTCAAGGAAGCGTTTATACCACATCAAACTCAACCTTGATTAGGCGAATTCAAAGTATTTTGTCAAAAGAAAACCAATGGTTCTTGGGCTACATCCCTAGAGAACAAAATCAAGTTGCAGATTGTTTAGCCAAACAAGCTTTGCTCAAAAAAGAAGATTTGCAGGTTTTTTATCTCCCCCCTACAATAGTTCTAGCTTCTTTCGAAATGGACAAGTCAAAGGGTGTTTTATATCTTCAGAATATTTCTTTGTAATTAGTTAGGTCATGTTTTATTGTCACCAAAAAAGAAAAGAAAAGAAAATTTATCAATGAATATTGAAATTTGTCACCATATTTTATTTTCTTTTATATTTATCATTATATTTTGAAATCATGAGTAAATTTGACACTCAACTTTTATCTAATTGAATTTTACTATTGAACTTTAAAATTTTAAATATTTTGAAATCTTTATATTATTTATAAATACACACCACAAAACTTATATCTCTAGTTTTCTTTTTCTTTTTTTTTTAGTAAATAATGTTTTCATTTAGTTTTTAAAAGTTTTAGTGAATTTAACAATACTGTAAAATAATTATTATATATAAAATATAATTTAAATATATGATATGATATGATAACTCGATACAAATTAGTGATTTCATATTGGATTATCTTTTTATTTTTATTTTTGTAATTGAGATTTATTAATTTAATGTAATACACTTTAAATTACAAGGACTATTTGACTTACTTCACCATTGGAATGAAATGGACTAAAGAGATAACAAAAATCACAATGAAAAACTATTAACTAAATGTGCAAAGTTTTTATAAATCAAAATTGATATTAAGGATGCAATGAAACATTTGAAAGGGAGAGTAATGTGAATATTTATTGTTTAATTCATACAAATTATAACACTTACAATATGAGTAAAAAATTTATCTAAAAATCAAATGTAGTTTTAATCAAAATGATAAATTTGGTATAACAAAGATTATAATATTTTTTAATTTTTTTGAAATTTTATCGCGCTTTATTAAATTTATTATAATCATGTGAGAGTAAGATTGAGAATAATATATTTTCAAATTGTCACATTTAGAGAAAATTGAAAAATCCGTAATTTTTATTTTGTACAATATTATATATTGGATATTTAAAAATAGATTGTTTTATAAGTCAAATCCTAAAATGCAAAAGATAATACTAATAAATTTAATTATAATACTAATAAATTTAATTATAAAAAATATTATGTTAAAAGTACTAAAAACTCAATGCCTGATTAAAATGTGAGTAGCTTTGGCAAAACTAACGCATAATTGCCCGGAATTAAACTTTGAAATAATAATCTTAAAACCCTGCAATATATATATATATATATATATATATAAATGTTTATTTGGTGCATCAAACTCTTACATCATGTTTAGTTGGGGGGAATGGAATATGGCAGTAATAGAATAAGGTTATAATGGAATGAAACTGTAATTACTAATTCATTTGTTTATTTGAATGGAATGGAATAGAACTGTAATAATATTATTGTGTTTGGTTGAATGTAATAGATGTTGTAATAGTATAAGAAAAAATGTTTAAATGACCAGAATACTCTTTAACATAATTTTTTTATGTAGGATTATTATTAAATAGAATTTATTAAAAAATAAATAATTTAATTATACCTTAATATAATTATTATTAAATATAATTTAATAAAGATAATAATATAATTTATAACATTCTTAATATAATTATTATCAAAATATGAATTAATAAAAATCATAATATATAATATTAAAAAAATAATATATAACTATTTATTATTTTTAAATCACAATGCATATTTAATGTGTTAGAATATCATTAGCGAAACAAATAATTTAATTATCTTCTATAAATTAATCTTCCTATAAATTCATCTGAAGTTTCGTTTGGACTATAATAACTTGTGTCTTTATCTTCCTATAAATTAATCCCGAATTTATGGTTTCAACTAAAGTTTTATTTGTTATTTACATAATTTTTTATATAATTTTTTTTACCTGTGTTATAATCTAAAATTAATAAGTTGTATTAAACATGAAATTTTTATTGAAAAAAGAAAAGAAAAAGTCACAAAGCACCGAAAAGAAAAAGTGCATTTTTTTATTTTTCTACTTATCCGTATCGCTGAAACATTTGTATAAATAGTCTGAAATTTGGTACCAACATAATAAAGTTATATAAATAGTTTGAAATTTTTATTTTTCTACTTGTCCATTGGTATTAGGATCACTGAAACATCAAAAAGAAAAGGCACAAACATTTTATTTTTTAGATATTCAATACTCGGAATCTTGTCAAGTTGCAATATCTCCTCTGTTTCCAAAGAGACCAATTGGGGACAATCCGCAATCATAATAAAATGATGTCGAAACTTAACCCATTTTGCGATAAAGATTCTAACTCTTTCCAACCAGATATGTCAAAATTTATTGAATTTGGGAATCTCAACAATGCCTTCTCTGCTGAAATATCAAACTTTGAAATGTGTTTAAGAGACACCTTTTCAAAGAGGTAACTGCCTCTGCAGAAGAAGATGCTTCATCCACCAATTCTTCACACCCTTCAATGCTTAATTCACATAGAGGCGAAAAACCTGAAATTGAACATTGAACATTGAAAACCAAATACCTATATTCTTAATTACTCAGTGTTTCACTTAACTATCAAATTAATATTTTTTTTTTTTTACTTCAAAACTCATTACCAAGAATGAACATTGAAAACCAAATAACCATAAACTAAACTAAACAACTATTTTATTACTTTATTTTAACAAAACAAAATTATAATTCAATTAAGATAAAGACAAGGCCTTGGTGCTCATAACTATACTGAGTGATTAGATAAGAAAATTAATCAAAAACCCTGAAAATAAACAAATCCTAAAAAGAATTGTACCTTCAGGATTATGTTTGGACCTGGATTGAGCTGGACCAAAAGAGGAAGATAGAGAACTTGGGTATCCACATTTCATGGCCAAAATTATTTAAAAAAAAGAAAAAACAAACTTGAATTATTCTAAGCTTTCTACAAGAGAAGGATGAAGAGCGTTGCACCAAAACAAAAAGTCTTATGACAAGTATAGAAACAAACATTAAGCATCAAAACAAAAGAGCCACCAACAATCCATTCCCAATATTAATCAATGTAGAAGAACACAACACAAAATAATAATAAAAACATTATATGGTTGAATTAGTTTTTCTACCCAATCAATTTTATTTTCTTTTTAGGAATTTTAACCTCTTTATGTTTTAAAAGAGAAATAAGTACTCTTATAACAATAGTTTAAATAAAATCATACGAGATGCTTGTTGTATGTGATGAATTTCAGTGCAATAGCAAATAGCATACTTAAAAGCTATATATGGTTATCAAATATGAAGTAAAGCTAAAACATACAGTGCCTAACATTTTCTCCTAAAATATGCTTCAGAATATCTCTCCCAATCATGAGCCCTTAACTGCAACCTCAGTCATGAGCTGCTGAAATATCTAGATCAAGTGAAATTAAATTAATGAGATAACAAAACAAGCATAGACACATAAAATGTCACCACTAGAGTAACTAAGTAACTTAAAGCACTTTAATAGCACTCAAACCCAAGAAAATGATATATAAGCATGATTTCCCAGCAAACCAAAAACCACCTCATCACCTAAGTTCAGCATACAACTGGTATTTTTCTTCACCACTGTTCCATTTATTTGCACTGACCCCTAAAATGGCAAAGCGTTGAACTAATGGTTTTGTCTTTTAATTGGAAACTGCAGTACTTACTCAATCCAATTCTGAAATTTGATGTGCAAATGGAAACATTAGGATTCTACAGTTCACAAAAATGTTGAACTCATTACAAATATTATTAGAATTTTGATTTAAGTCAAAACTCAGAAAGACTATCACTAGTTCATAAATCTAAAATTTACCAAACATGAAATGCTTAAATATACAGAAAAAATTATGATCGAAAAGATAATATAAGAGAGAATGCTTTATATGTCAACTATCAACTAAACAAAGACTAACTGTTATAGAAGATATTTTTCTTAAAGAGATGTTTGAAATTATCAACGCCGACTGTGATGAAAGCCTACACCAAGGTGTAGAAGCTATTTTTGGCCAATAGTCAATGTACAGAATGAACTCCTCCCATTGTCTAAAACAATTGGCGTTAAACCTTTAAAACACCAAATCCAATTTCAGTCAAAATGACACTCATGAATTCAAAAGAAAAAGCCAAAAAGAACGATTCAAGAATCAAGAATCAAAATCATTCAAACAACACTTGTAAATTCAAGAATCAAGAAGTAAGAAGTGAAAGAATGCATCTAAAAACTCAAATGCAAATCCAAATTAACTGAAATTAAACTAAAAAAAAAAGAGCTATTACTAGAGGCATTGAATAGGCAATTCAGAGCTCAACCTTCTGAATGGATATGTAGTGTTTACACGTAATAACAATATATTTCTCGTCACCGATTCCACTCCACTCTTCAATATTGATCGGAACCATTTCATCAGTCCCATACCCACCAAATCGGTTCATTTTGGTTAACATTAATTAGAATTTCAGCAGAATGCCTATCATTCCCTAATTTAGAATTAAATTTAAAAAAGCCATGGTAACTAATCAATTAATATCAATATTCTTACCAATAAATAAAAGGAAAACGAAAACGAAAAGAATTATATCAACTTTATTGTCACAGTTATTAATCCAACTTGATGCAGTGATAATTTATCAGTTCGATTAGGAATTTCTTGTTGCATGCCCTTCATTCATGGAAAAGCTATATAAGATACCAGAAACTGCAAATAATTAATACAAAAATAATAATATAAGAACTTGTAGCTTCATTGAATGGAAACTCGATTTTAGTATTGGATCCATTAAGAAATTTGAGTCGAAGCAAAAAGTATTTAGATTCCATGGTAGATATCAACTGAGCATAGAGCTGCAATTAATTAAATAATTAGGTCTGAAAATTAAAAAGAAAAAGAAAATCAAACACGAAAAAGGGGTTATGAAATTTATGTACCTCAGGAGGACAATCGTTTAAATAAGCTGGAGATTCAGAGAGATTGTTGAAGAGTTTGAGGTTCTGTTCCAAAAGATTCTTGAGATTGTTGATTTTCAGATTTTAGGGTTTCCAATTCTTTTTCAAGCTTGAAAGCGTCATGATTTTTAGGAGAATCATCGTTGAGAGTGTGACGGTGGTGGCAACATTCCATGGCGGTCCAAGTGACGTTGGCGACTTCGAGAACCGTTTTGGCAACCTCCACAGCTTCATGGCCAACTGTCTAAGAGGATTGAGGAACAGAAAGCAAAACAAAAAAAAAAAAAAAAAAGAACGAAGGAGGAGGATAAAAATTGAAAAGGGAAAAAAAAGATCGTATTCAATGCCTATGCGGTGATGAGTAAAAGGAACGGCTATGCAACCTTTTTCCTGGATAAGAATGGATTCAATGTAGGCTGTAATAGGCATTACAGCCAACCAAACATTGGTTTGGTGGTGGCCCCACCGAATTGGGCTGTAATCTATTCCTATTACACCCAACTAAATATGCTATTAATTTCAAATTTACTTTATCCATTACATCACACGCTTATTATTTATTTATTTTTTACAAAAAGAAGGAAACAATAAAACCAAATTCGAATTACCCCCTCTCCATAAGTGTCACTATGGAGCAAGGGTTTAAGGCTCGTTGACTTTGTCTCAAGACGAACCAGACCGACCTCTCTCAATATTCTGAACTAAATTCGCCAAGTGATTCATGCAAATATTTCCTTCATGATGAATGTGTTTAATCTCGGTCACGCATCCTTCATTTATTAAATTAATAAAAAAGTACTTATTTGTAACACCCCTAACCCACATCTGTTGCCGGAATAGGGTTTCAGAGCATTACCGATCAAACAAATATAATTTCAAAACATTTCATATCATATAATATTCAAGTCAAAACTGTAACATCCCTAACCTGTATCCGTCGCTAAATTAGGGTTATGAGGTATTACCAAACAAAACACAGCTCAGAACAGGCATATATATATATATATATATATATATATATTTAGATCATATCACATTACATCAAAGCTATACATAACCTTAATATTATTATAACATACGCATGTCACTGTAATCACATTTAACATTTATGAACAAAAAGAACAATTCATAGTATACCAAATTCACATGCTTTATAATCAAACCAATGTACATATACTGAATTATTCAAACAAAATAAAGTTGCATACTTTGCCATTACAACCGAATCATAATAACCTATGTATATTCGAACATATAATCATCTTAAACCTAGCATGCATAAGACATCTATTAATTTAATTTCGTTTATTTAACCATTATCAAACGTACCATATACTTAGCTATTTTAATTCATCACGAGGTTATGCGCATAAACTTTAACAATTTAAAACATCCTAGAACATAAATAACAACTAATATTATTCTTATTCCACATGTCCAAATACCATAATTAGAATACAAACGCTTAACCAATGAATTAACTATCTATTCGATTATAAAGGTAACCTTATTTTACAACATATTTATATACTCATGCCATACACCATATCACATATGTTAACAAACCAAATATACTCATGCACATTGTAAACCGAAACAAATGATCAAATAACATAACCAAACCATAAATAGCTTATATCCATTTCCTATTTTAAAACACACACAACCATATCTTAAATTACACTTCCAAATAAATTATTACAAAGTCGAATAACCTTAACATTTTCACTACTCAAAATCAACCTAGACCAACCATTTTAATAATACAACCATAAAACATGCCTTAAAACAATTTGAATCATGATCGAATACATATAAAAATTAACTTTCACATGAAGTTCAACCATTAACCTAAATGCCTAAAACACATGAATAATTTAACTCAAACATTAGCATTATAAACAAGCAATTATATCAATTAACAACCAATCCTATAAAGCCCATATGTAATCAAACATAAATCCGTTTTTATTACTTATTTATCAAATCAAATTATACTTGATACTTACCCCTCTCAATGCCGAATCCTGTAATCAAACTTCACCAACATATATATATCAAGAAACATGTTTTTAAAATAGGTTAAATCATAACCACATTCACAAAAGCTTTAACATTACAATCAAGCCATTTTCGCATGGCTATGTATATATACAAGTCCCAAAAATCAAACTCAAATACTTCATCTATACTATACATGCCATAAACCAAATTCACTTAGTAAAATACCAAAGAAACAGTCGATAGTGTGATAGGCTTTGCTAACGATCTCCAAGCTCGTAACGTGAATCCAAAATCTATAAAACAAAGGTAAACAAAAACACACACAAAGTAAGCTATTTAAGCTTAGTAAATCATAAGCAAATAAATATCAACTAAATTATCAAAACCAAATATACAAATCACAAACTCAAACTTAGCATTAAAATCTTTCATACACATATCAAATGGTTAATTGTACATATACACATGAACTTATATAATTCTCACTAGTAAGATCACAATAATCACATTTGGCCGAATATACTAAATCAAATTGCTTACACATAGATCACATTTATAACTTTAGCATTTATACTAGGGGTGAGCGTTCGATCGAATCGAATTGAAAAAATTTCGAGTTAATCGAGTTGACGAATCATATTTTATCATCCTAATTTGATTTGAAATTTTTTCGAATCGAGTCGAGTGAGATGGAATTCGAATCGAAATGAATCGAATATATTTGTTCGATTAAATTTTAAAAAGTAATTTTGGGTCCTTGTAACCATTGTCACCCATCGTAATAAAATTTGCCCACCTTAACCTAATTTTTTATTAACTTTCATCACCAAATAATTTATTAATTAATCTTTTATATACGGGTTAGCTTCTTTGCTTGTTTAGTTCTTTCAATTATCTTCAAATTCTTGTCACTATGTATTTTGGAATTAAAAAATATATTAAATGTAAAAATGTGATTTTTTTAATAAAAGTTATTTTAAAGATAAAATGTGAAATTGATACCAATATAAAATTTTAACACGAATATTTTATGGCATAATTAATAATTCAATTTTAATATAAATATTCAATATGACTAAACAATTCAATAATATAAATAATATAAAATGTGAAATTTAATTTAATAATATAAATAGTAGATATAAATAAAATTATTACATTTATGTTTAGTGATTTTTTTTGGATAATTTTGATTTTTTATTTGAGAGTAAAGGGTGAGAAGTAAAAGTTTAGGGGGAAAATAAAAAGTTTTGGAGAATAAAAGTTTGAGGGAAAATAAATAGGGGGAGTAAAATTTTGAAGGGAAAATATTAAAAACAATTGGAAGGGGGATTGGTTTGGGGTAGATGGGAGGTGAGATGGGGAGGGAGTAAAAGGTTTAGGGGAAAAGTGGGAGGGAGTAAAAATTTTGGGGGAAAATAAAAAGTTTTGAGGGTTTTTGGGAGTAAAATTTTGAAAAAAAGTAAATGGGAGAGTAAAATTTTGGTGGGAAATGGATTTTGGGTAGATTGGGGGGTTGGGATGGGAGGGGAGTAAAAGTTTTGGGGGGAAAGTGGGAAGGAGTAAAAGTTTTGAGGGAAAAGTAAAAAGGTTTGCGAGTTTGGGGTAAAAATGTAAAATATTATAGTTTGATATTCGAATTATTCGAGTTATTCGAATTCGAAAACTCAACTCGATTCGAACTCGAAATTCGGAAAAAAAAAATCGAGTTGACTCGAATAACTCGATTAACTCGAATAACTCGATTCGTTTAACTTTAATCAATTTTTTTTTCGATTTTTTCGAGTCGAATCAAGTTTTGCTCACCCCTAATTTATACAATCAAATAAACAATCAACTTACCTTACTTTCATATCATGGTTTAAATACATACCTGAGCCCTTTTAATTCGATTTCACATTGGTTATTCACTTAACAATGCCCGTTGAACCATTCGAAATTAAAAAGGATACGCGGATAGTCGGAAGCTCGTACAATGCCAACGTCCCAGACGTGGTCTTACGTGTAATCACATATCGATGCCACTGTCCCAGTCAGGGTCTTACACGTAAACATAAGTCGATGCCAACGTCCCAGACGTGGTCTTACACGATAACACATATCGAATATCCTATGTCATGACATATGTATCCTAACTATTCCTAGGGTTCAACGGGGCTTTCGGACATCGAATCTCGATCGAATCAATCTCGGAACATAGTTAATTCTCAATATCACATTCGGCTAAGGCATAATTTTAATCAAATAATTCAATTTATCACATAGAAATATATATTCATAAATATAACAACATTTAAATGCTTATTCACTTATCTCAGACGTCGACGATAGGTAAAATCGACTAATCAACTATTTTCGTTTTTCCCCGGTCCAAATCTGATTTCTTTGGTTCTTGATCTAAACATATTCAAATTAAAATTATTTAAACACCATTCTATTCAATTTAGTCTAAAAACACATAAATGGGCGAATTACCATTTTGGCCCTGACATTTCACACTTTTTACAATTTAGTCCCTATTGCACAAAACACAAAATACAAAAAATTTCACATTACTCATGCTTGGCCGAATATTACTCATGTTTATACAAGTCCATACATTTCATTTATTTCACATTTTAGTCCTTCAAAAATTTATTTTTGCAATTTAGTCCAAATTACTCAAATTTATCAAAAATTTAAAGACAAAACATGTTAATCCTTCACATATCTTTGATATTTCATCATCAAACAACAAAAATCACAAGCTATCATCAATGGCAAAACTCAAAATATTCATCAAATTCAAAAATTAAGACATGGGCTTTGTAGTACTCAAAGCAACGATCTCAAAAACGTAGAAATTATCAAAAACCGAGCTAGATACATACCTTAATCAAATCCCACAATGGCCGAATGCCCTAACTCTTTTCTCTTTTCTTTTTGTTTTGTTATTCAGTCATGGAAATAGAAATAAAACTATGACTTTTGTTTTTATGTTAAGTTTATTATAATATAACATTATATTATATTAATATAAATTTTATTTTATAAAATTTAACATATAAAAACATATAATAATGGCATGTTGCCGTCCACTACATAATAAAAATGGCCTAATTGCAACATAAATTCTCCATATTAAAAAGACAACAACAATTAGGTACTTTTACAACTAACCATTAAATTTTTATTTTATGCGATTAAGCCCTTTTATTTAATTGGACACTCAAACAGCGAAATTAAAACACGAAAATTTACCACAAGAAAATTCACACATAATAAACACTGAAAATAACTTTAAAATATTTTTCAGACTCGGATTTGTGGTCCCAAAACCACTATTCCGATTAGGGTCAAAATCAGGCTGTTACAAAAACCAAACAAACTCATACATATTGTCCCTTTGTTCGAGCCCTCGAGGCCCAAAATACGTGATAAACACAAGTCATGACTAATTTAGAAGCTCAAAGAATTTTTTGCGAAATTTTAAAATTTTTTAAAGCTGCAGGGTTTACACGGCCATGTGGTTAGAATGTACCTTAAATAACAAGTTTACCATTCCCTGCAAGCTTGAACATTAAACAATTCAAAAATCATTCGTTTAACCAGTTTAAAACACAACCAACACATTAAAACTTATCAAAAATAATCATCCTAGGTGCCTAACCAATGTACGTACCTACGATTATATCATCATTTCATATCATTAAAACATCATTCAAATCATCATTTTAAATCATGCCTAATTCAATTTATTTTGCCTAATTCATGAACACTTAATCATTAGCTTAATTTCACATGTTTATATATATATATATAACAAACTAACATTATATTTATAACCTTATTTACAAACAATTCATAAAATAACTATTATTTAGACACCCTAGGTATATGCCGACACAAAAGGATAAACATCACCACGTTTGAGATCGGGATCGTTGTTGGATGTTGAATTGGCGATCAAAATTAAGTACCTAACATGCACACGGAAAACAAAACTGTACGCTGAGTATGAACTCAGTGGTATTTTTATAATCCGAATACCAAAAAGTAAAATAAAGTAATATGCACATTTAATCTTATAATAACAATAGTCATTCAATTTAATCAATTCATAACAAATCAATCTTAACACTTTCAAATTCTCATCAATTGCTATCTCAAATAGCTTTTCACAATAAAGTGCACAATTCATTTGTCTCATTTCCATTTCACTTTCAATACTTTTCAGTTCCAATCATAATATCATTTCATTTAATTGTCCCTATTAACACGACTCGAACTCGGACAAATACACGGATCCAACCAAAACACACCAGTTTGGCACCCAGTGCCTCATCGAATAATTCGAAGTAATAATTTGACACCCAGTGTCTCATTGGTTAAATCGAAGTAAATTGGCACCCAGTGCCTCATCGAATTAATCCGAAGTAATAGATTGACACCCAGTGTCTCATCGACTCGAAGTCGAAGAATTCCCTAAACTTTTCCAATCCTATGGCATGCCATCTGTATCCTACTCGGCCCGATACAGTTCACTTTCCAAATACAACCAATATTCATTTCAATTCAAATAATCAATATATTCAATATATATACCAATTCAATCAATATAAATTCAATAAATTTACTAAATCAATCTATTTCAATTGTAAAACAAAATAATTCTCACCTTAATCACTTACCATAACATTTAATCAAAATACAACAATTAATAATTAGATTTGGATTATAGAAATATAAATCAAAACTTCCGAGCTACTCCTCGTCGATTTTATCTTTTCCTTTCTTAGTCGAGGTTTCTGGCACAAAGTTTGCTATGAAATTACAAAAATTAAAATTCATTAATACAACGCAATTCAATTTCACATTAAATATTTTAATTTTTATTCAACATTTGTCTAAATTCTAATTTAGTCCCTAAACCGAGATTAACTTTATTTCTTCACAATTAATTCTATATTTTCATTCAATTTCCACTTTAAACTAAATTCAACTCTCTAATTTCACTCAAATCCCTAAATTTCAAAATTTCTATAATTTAGTCCCTAATACTCACAATTTACAATTTATTCCACAATTCAATCCTTTTTAAATTCTATCTTAAAAATCTATCAATTTAGTCCCAAATATTCTAATTATTCAACATGAACAACATCTAATAAAGTAATAATTTTTAAAAATTTGACATGGGTTGGGTAGTATTTAATTTTAGGATTCTAAAAATATAAAAATTATAAGAAAAATTACTAAATTAACTTATCAATTAAGGTTTGAACCCTTGAAAACCCTAACTTTTTCTTCTTTCTTTCTCTTTTTCTTTTCCTTCTCTGTTTCGTTTCAATGTTTGTTTCTATTTCTATTTCTTTTTCCTTTATTTATTTAGTTAATATAATATAATATAATATAATATAATATAATATATACTTAACTTTTAAGTTTTATTATTATAATATTATATATATTTTTTAACTTTAAAATTTTTAATAAATATATACTTATGCCGCCTCAATTAATGTAATTGGCCTAATTGCTTATTTGGTCCTTTTTAACTTTCTTTAATGTATAATTTAACTTTCACTCTATATGCAATTTAGTCCTTTTTCCTAATTACTCTTAATTCAAGCTAATTCACCTAACCAAGACCTGATTAACCACACAACTAACTTCATAAATATTTTTAATAAATATTTACGAATCCATTTTACGAAAACGGAGACTCGAAAATATACTTTTTAATTACTCGTGACTATTAGGTCGTTACATTATTCATATTTTGTTATTATCTGTGATTTATATAACAAATTTAATCATACAAGTAACAAATTTAATCATACAAGTACATATTCATTATTTACAACTTTTACAATTTAGTCATTGTACCTTAATTAATCACTAATTCAACAAAATTACCTATAAAAAATTCAATTAATCTATACAGTAAATCTGTAAATATTTACATTAAATATTTATGAGTTTGGTTTAAAGAAATGAGGTCCCATTACGTCATTTTCTAATACCACTAACTTTAGGGTCGCTACACTTGTATCTTAACTAACATCCAATTAGCAAATTCGTTATACCAAAATTCAATATAATATTATAATTAACTCGTAAATATTAATTGATAATATTTACGGACTCGATCATTGGAGAACGGGATTGAAAATCGGGCTATTACAATAGTAACAAAATTAACAATAAAACAAAAAGTTATATAATATTCAAATAATAACAACAAAATTGTAGCATTATAATAGCCAACAAAAAAAAAAACAACAACAAATAGTACTAGGAAAGAAAATTTAGGTAGATTCGGGCCGGGCCAAGCTCGGGCCAAAAGAAGCTTACTCGAGGTTCGACCCGTTTAAAAAATGAATCTTATCTTTTGTTTAAACCTATTTTTCAAATCTATATTTTAACCCATGATGAAGATTTGGGTGAAGCATTAGAGATGGGAAAAGAAATAGAAGAAAATCATGAACAATTCCACGTTGATTTAAATGACGAACAGTGTGGCGATGAAGCATGAGAACAAGGTTGAGTAATGGTTTTAAAGAACATTTTTATGCAAATGATGAAGCTGACTTAACGATAGAGCAAGTAAAAGGGATGGAATTTAATCCATTAGCCGGAGCGGAAGGAAAATTTAAAATTTAAGATAATTTATCTACTTGATTTTAACATAAAATTTTTAAATATTAATTGTCATTGCTTTAAAAGAAAATTGATCCGCCAAGGAAGCTACGTGCAACATGGATTTAAAGAGTGGGTAGGGGCAGCAAGGGAGTTGTTCCAAGCCCCAAGTCGGATACGTATGCATCAGACGGGCAACAAAAACTAGTTAAGAATTAGGCATAGATTACTCAATATTTTTAATCATGAGGTAAAAAATAAAACATTCTTGATTTAAATGAAACTGTAATCAATGTTATCTCATCTCATGTTGTATAAAATAAAAAAAGAAAGTGGAAATGTGCAATAATGTAATTTCGTGGGGCAAAACACGTCAACATGTTCATCTCCCGCGGTTGAACACTTCAACTATTTGCAAAAAATCCAGCCGAATAGTCCAAAACACCCTTCCATTCACCGCCCCTTTTTAACAATATATATTTCCCTTAAGAAGGCAAAAAAAGAAAAAAACTTGCCTTGGTGCCCCCACAAAAGAATCGCTATAGCTTCAACAAAAATGAGCAAACAATTCACAGTGCCACCGGTGGTTTTTCCGTCCGGCGGTGGTGTCAACCCCAACGTCGGCAACATCAACCAACGCCGTGTCCCAACGGCTCCTTTCCAGCCCTCTTCCTCCGCCATACCCTTCATGGCCTTCGATATGGGGTCGGTTCCATCATCATCCGGATCCTTGGGCGGCACAATCTCCACGTCAGCCGTATCCGCTTCCGCCTCATTCGAAGACGAAGAACCCCTCCTCGACGAACTGGGCATCCACCCGGACCAAATCTGGCACAAAACAAGATCCATCCTCAATCCTTTCCGGGTCAACCCGGCGGCCCATAAAGACTCGGATCTCTCCGGCCCGATCTTCCTCTACTTGTCTTTCTGCTTATTCCAGCTCCTCGGCGGCAAGATCCAGTTCGGCATAATCCTGGGGTGGATCGTGGTCTCCTCGATTTTCCTCTACGTGGTTTTCAACATGTTGGCGGGTCGCAACAACGGCAACCTAGATCTGCACACGTGTACGAGCGTGGTTGGTTACTGTATGTTGCCGGTGGTGATATTATCGGCGGTGTCGCTTTTCATGCCGCAGGGGATTGGTGTGGTGAGGTACGCAACGGCGGGGGTATTCGTGGTTTGGGCCACTAGGTCTTGCGCCAATTTGATGGTGGCGCTTGCTGATGGGGTGGAAGAACAGCGTGGGCTGATCGCGTATGCTTGTTTATTGATCTACGCACTATTTTCGCTTCTGGTCATATTTTAATTCAAACTGATATTTATAAGAAGATATTGATTTTGAAATTTGATATCTAAAATGTTACAGAATTGCACTCTTTGGTTTCTGAATATGAAGGACATTTGGATCAACTCTCACCATTTCACCATCAATTTAATACCAAATTACAACATATATTTGAATACATACATTATCTCCATGCTTACATTCTTAAATTTTTTTTATATTATAAAAAAAACTAATAAAGTTTTTTAATATTTAAGTGATTCTTTAAAAAGCCTTTTTCTTTTTCTTTTTATTCTTTATTCTTTATCCATCACTATCAGTGAAAATTTTAAAAGTTTGTTAAAATGCTCATCACTTAGGGCGTGTTCTCCGTTGTTATAGAAAAGCATTTTCAAGTCAACGAGAATATTTGACATTTGGAGTAAAAAACATGCGATTAAAAACTGTTTTTTCAACTAAATTTAAATGTTTCTCACTTTAACTTTTTGAAGTGAAAATTATTTAAATTAACTTATTTATATTAATTATTTAAAATCTATATAAAAATTAGATTAATTTATATTTCATGTATTATTATATTAAATTATTTAAATCTTATTTATTATTATATTTAATTTTTAAAATAGTTTATGCATTATTAATTATACAAATAATTTATATTGATTACTTAAAAATATTTAAAAATTATATTTCATATCATTATATTAAGATATTAAAATATCATATAACTTAATTACTTTTTTTTTTTTACTTTCTACTATCATATCTAAAATAAACATTTTAACTTTTAATACATCTTTGAGAGTTTGAATCTGATTGATTAATTGTCCTTTTTGTTCTTTTCCTTTTTATAATTCTCCCAATCTTTTTAGAAATTGTAAAATATTTGCTTGAAATGTTCCAACAAAATAGTTTAAAAATTTTTCTTTTGTGCCTAATCATTTATGATTTTTTCATAGCTTGCTATAGGAATACTTGTAAGATCTAATCCTCCCTGAGCAACATTTCTTTTATTTAGATCATCTATCCTATATGAGACAGGTTGGGTAGATGACTCTCTTAAATTTTCAGATTTTATTTCATTAGTAGTAAAAGATCCAGTTTGATTATCAAACATTCTAGTTGTATTTTCAACTTGTTCACAATTTCTATTAAAGGATCTTAAATAATCATCTTCTAAAAGATCGGAATCTAATTTTCTTTTTCCATTAAGATCTTGATATGTTTGATCAGTTTCCATTGGTTCAAGTATATCTATATTTTCATCTTCATCCGTTGAAGAATTTTCTTCATCAAATTTATAACTTGTAACTTTTATACCGTCTAGGTTTATAGAGTTATTTGAACTACTACTACTATCTGTAGAATCATAGTTTAATATATAATGATAATTAAATAACACAAATAACTCTTTATGTTTTTCATTAAGTTGGTCTATAAGTTTTAAATATTCTATTCTTTTTTCAATTTTATCAGATGTGTTAGTAAATTTATTTTTCCATTGTTCAATAAGCTTTTTATAAGATTGGAAGTCATATTTTTGTTGATAAGTAAAATTTATTTTCTGTTTTTCAGATTTCTTATGCTTTTTATCTTTAGTAGATGATTTTTTATAGGAAGTGTCTTCTTCTTCTTCTGACAAAGCTAATATTGTATTGCTATTACCATAATATAAATGACCTAAATTGATAAGTGCTAAAACTATTACCATAATATAAATAACCTAAATTGATAAGTGCTAAAAGAAACATGTTTTAATCTCATTCTTAATGCGTTTTTGAGTGATTATTCGATGTTAATTGTGAATTTTGTATTCCCAATCCTTTAAATTCATGTTTCTATACTTAGGAGAGCATTTGGGAGTAAAACGAGCGAAAACAGGAAAATCGGAGCAAGGTACAAGGGCCACACGGGCTGACCCCTTCCACATGGCTGTGTGAGCCACACGGGTTGCCATACGGTCATGTGGCAAGTCGTGTTGATTTCGGGATTTGCACTCTAAACCTGAAGAAAAACACGATTTTTAGATTTTCGGGCATTCTAAGACGTATATATGACAAAAATAAGAAGATAATAGTGAGCCGTCATATAATTCTTAAGAAAACAACTCAAAAAACACCATTGAATTCGATTTTGAAGTAGATTTACATCAATATTGAAGACTCCAAGTTGATTTCTTAGGAGATTATCATGAGTTTCTGATACGATCCCACCTCGATGATGAGTCGAGTCGTTGAAGTTGCCCGATCGTCGACGAGGAGAATGTTCTTTGCGTTAAAATTGTGAATTTGGTTAGATGTTGCAGAAGCTAACAAGATGGTTTGGAAATGGAAAATGGGTTTTAGAATAATGTAGTAGGCCCGGTTTAACAAAGAAAATGAAATTAGATAGTTTTGGATAAGTGGTGAAGATGAAATATCGAACTTAACACTAAGAACGATTCAACACTATTTAGTAGTGTCACTCCGGTTCTTATACGGTTAAGGTGGTTGGATAAAAAGTCGAATAGGTGAACGCCACACCAAGGTTTGGTGATAAGTTCAAACAAGTTCGAAGATGCCACTAGCAATGTCAGATAAGTTACTCGAGACTCGTACGAAACAAGAATTGAGGAAAACCTCACAGAAACAAAGTTTCATTAAAAATTTGGCAAAAAGTCCCTTAAGCAATCTGATCACAAGGTATTTATAGGCTTAAGCATGGTTAACCGAAAAGACAAAATGAACCAGCTTAAGGACTAAGTAATTTTAGCTAGAATAGTCTAGAATTAGCTAGAATAGAATCATTAAGATGAGGTCCATGTTCAGCCGAATGTGGCTCCAAAAGTTAGCTCATTTAGTCTTCCAATTCACTTAATTAAAGAGCTGATGAGCTGAGCTAGATGGTTCAACATTTTTGCAGCCAAAAGACTTGAATTTCAGCCTTTATTGCTTTCTTGGGCAGCTGAACAAACAATAGCCAAATTGATGACATTTTTTGGGCACATAAATAGTCCAAGGTGTGAACAATTGAAAGCCATCAGCCATAAGGTGTGAACGAGTGGTTTTGAATAGCCCAAGGTGTGAAAAGAATATGGCAGCTGATGAGCTAATGTGAACACCCCCATGACCTTTGCAATACACGAACAGCCCATTGGGAAGACAAATGAGCTGCTGTTTTAATTCAGCTGGAAACTCCTCATTAAGTCGTCCATGCACTTAGCCATCCTAGGGTCATGTACCTGCAGCAATTAAATCACAAAATTAAGCTCCCCTTTGGACATATTAAATTTGGCAACAAGACAACTTAAAAACCTACACATTAAATTTGATTCTAGCAACTAATTAAGTTGTCTTAGATTTGGACATAATAAAGAGCTGTAGGAACTAAGACAAATTAAATAGCAGCTAAGACAACTTAAATAGATGTAATAGGCTGGACACATTAATTAAAACAAGAATTAAATTTGTCCTAAACTAGACACATTAAAAATATGTACTAATTAAAACACATTTAAACTTAAATTAAGTTGTCCCGAATTTAGACATATTAAAAAAAAAACAAAATTAATTTATCTGAGTTGAACTTTAACTTAATAAATTTATTCCAACTACTTTATTGCATGAAATTAAATAAATTCGAATCAAGCTCAATGAGCTTGCATCAAACCGAATTGAGCTCATTGAGCTGGAACGAGCTAGATCAGCTGGGGAAAACTAAGGATTTGAGCTCGTTGAGGTGGAATTAGGCTTCATTTTGCACTTAGGCCCCTCGAGCTTAGGCCACTCTCGATGGCGTCGGGTTGTGTTGTAACATGATGCGACCAGGTTCGCATCAGTTTCTTTATTTCTTTCAGTTGTATTGTCTCTAGGATGTTTTTATTTGCAAGCATGAACTAATTTTCTAAATACCTGGGGAGATGAACCCTATGATGGATTCTATCGTTTGATTTTTATTTTATGCAATAAATACTTAGATCTTGTTCTCAATTATGTGTGCTTAATTCTTGGTTTAATATTTATACACTATTGATCAATGTTTGATGTGTTTAAATTAGAAGAGGAATAGACTCTGTTTAAGAGTTGATCTTGCATAATTGAGTGGTGTTGCATGCAATCCTAGAATTAGGACGACATAAATCTATAAGATTATAGTCAAATCTAATAGGGGAATTCATAGGTCGTGTTAATGCGATAATAGGGGTTTTAATTAGAAAAAAAATTTCAATTAATCAACCTAGAGTCAATTGCTCTTACTTTCAAAAAAGATATTAACATATTTTAAGGATTTCTACGGATCAAGATACTAAGTAAAGAAATTGCGTAATTTAGATTGATAATGATAGATAAAATATAGGTGGATTCTTTCTTGGATATTGTTTCGCTTCTTGGTTATTAATCATTTATTTTCTTGATTTGTTCTTTGTCACATTCGTAGTTAATTAATTTAGTTAATTTTAATTTTAATCAATCACTTGAATTTATCAGTTAAATAATATAAAGACGGTGATTACTAGTACTTTTAGTCTTCGTGGGAACAATATCTTTGCTCATCATAGTTATATTATTAATTGATAGGTGCACCTGCCTTACTCAGATTTTTAGTTGGTTTCGCGAGGCATCAAGTTTTTTACGCCGTTGCCGGGGACTAAAATATTAAGAAAACTTTATATATATTAATTTAAACATTTTTTTATTTTTATTTTAATATTTTTTGTTTTTAATTTAATTTTTACATTCTAATGTTTTTGTTTGTTTGATTCTGACAGGTTCTTTTGGTTTATGACTAGAGGAAACCTGTTGGAACTGTTAGTTTATGATAGCGAGAGCCGAAATTGTAGAGAAGTTAGATAAGCAAGGAAAAGTCAACAGATTTTAATAGACGATCAAGGGGAAAATAATATTATTGTGGAAATGGAAAATAATCAAAATAACCAGCAGCCTCCTGCACCACCTGCTCCTCGTACTATGTTTGAATATGCTAAGCTCACTTTGATTGGGGCTGAATCGAGTATCGTTAGACCAACTATTGCTACGAAAAATTTTGAACTGAAGCTAAACACAGTTTAGATAGTACAACAATATGTCCAGTTTGATGGGTCACAAGTTGAAAATCCAAATGCTCATTTTGCTAACTTTCTAGAGATTTGTGACACATTTAAGATTAATGGCGTTATTGATGATGCCATACACTTACGGTTGTTCCCATTCTTTTTGAGGAGTAAGGCAAAACAGTGGTTGAATTCACTTCCAAGGGGTTTTATAACGACTTGGGATCATATGACTAAGAAGTTATGTTGAAGTACTTCCCACCGATTAAAACAACTAAGTTGAGGAACAACATCTCTTCTTTTGCTGAAATTGAGTTGGAGACATTATAAGATGTAAGAGAGAGATTTATGGATCTTTTGAGAAGGTATCCTCATTATGGGTTACCTTTGTGAGGTTCAAACATTTTACAACGGTTTGAATCCTTCAACTAGACAACTAATTGATGCAACAGCTGGCGAAACATTGAATAATAAGACACATAAGGCAGCTCAAGAGTTTATTGAAGAGATGACACTGAATAACTATCAGCGACAAGTCATGAGAATAAAACCGATTAAAGTAGCCAATGTTTTTAATATAGGTGCAGTTGCTATGTTGGCAAGCCAGGTGAAAGCATTGAGTAAAAAGATTGATGGGTTGAGTTGCAATAACGCAATAAATCTAGTAATGCAATGTGATGCAACTGGAGCGGGGATAATCAATTCGAAATGTTTACTCTTTGGTTTTAATAAAGAGCACGAGCAAGTCAACTTTATGGGTCACAATTTTAGACCTCAAAATAACCCCTATAGCAATAATTATAATCTAGGATGGAGGAATCATCCAAATTTTTCTTGGGGTGGTTAAGCAAATAAAAAAGTCACAACCCCTTCCGGGTTTTTAGCAACTTATTAGCAAGAAAAGAAACTGAATATTGAGTCGTTAGCTAAATTTATTTCGGTGTCCAAAATTCGATTTTAGAACACTGAGACAGCTTTGAAAAATTAGCAAGCATTGATTCAAGGGTTTGAAAATCAGATTGGATAGCTTACTAAACTTGTATCGGAAAGACAATAATGTAATTTACCTAGTAACACCGAAACTAACCCCGAAGGAGCAAGTCCACGCAATCACTGTTCATAGCGTGGAAGGGATAGTCGAGTCTGAAAAGAAGCTGAATCTAGAAGCTATTGAAAAAATGATGGGGTTGAGGAAAGAAAGAAAGAGCATAAGCTGGTAGTCAGAGTTTAACATCCCGTTTTTCAATGGTGTTGGGAATAGTGGTTTTGGGACAACGATTCCGACTAGTAATGTAATAGCCCAATTTAGACCCTAGTCAGAACAGTGGTTTTGAGACCACAAATCCGAGGTCAGAATAATATTTTAATATTATTTTTAATGATTATAATGTGTGATTGAGCCTGTGTGAAAGTTTCGTGTGAAAATTTTATCGACTGTGTGTCAAATTGTGAGAAAGGACTTAATCGCATAAAGTGTAAAATGCTGTGTGCTGATTGTTAAGTGCTTAATTGTTGTTGTCTTTATAATGTGGAGGCCTTATGAGGCAATTAGCCCATTATTAAAGTTAGTGGATGGTTAAATGACATAATAACCTTAATGTGTAACATCCCGAAATAGGGCCTAAACGGAATAGTGGTTGCGAAACCACAAATCCGAGTCAGTAAAATATTTTAATATTATTTTCAGTGCTTATAATATGTGAATTTACATGTGTGAAAGTTTCGTGAATTAATTTTATTGTTTGGGTGCTTAATTTAATAAAACGGCTTAATCGCGTAAAGTGAAAATTTAGTGGTTATTTTTAGAAGGGCCAAATAGTAGATGTTCTTTTAATTTGGAGGCTTTATGTTGTAATTTACCCATAAGTGAGAGTAGTGGGCGGCTATGTCAAATTATATAGCTTGTTTTATTATGTATAATGGTTTAATAATAATAAAATATATAATTTTAATATAATAAAACAAACACATGTTAAAAGCCATTATCATCTTTTTTTTCAACTAGCCGAATGTAGAAGAAAAGAAAAAGGAAAGAATAAGCTTAGATTCGGCACTTTTGAAGCTTAAATTGAAGGTATGTTTTAGCTTGGTTTTTGATAATTTTTACGTTTTTGAGATCGTTTCTTCGAGTGCTACAAAACCCATGTTTCAATTTTGAATTTGATGAATATTTTGAGTTATGCCATTGATGAGAACTTGTGATTTTTGTTGTTTGATGGTAGAAAATGAAAGATATGTGTTAGATTAACAAGTTTTGTCTTTGGATTTTTGATGAATTTAAGTAGTTTGGACTAAATTAGTAAAAGTTGTTATTGTTCATAAGTATGTGTTATGGTAAGAATTTGAAGTTGCTATAGAAAAGAAAAATGTTCAGCATGTTAGAAAACATAAGAATAAGGGCTGAAGTTTAATTTTCGAGCCTAGGGGCAAAATCGTAAATATGAAAAAGTTTAGGGGCAAAATTGTAATTTTGCCAAAAATGAGAGTTAAGGACTGTTTTGATAAATATGAGTATTAAATAAGCTAAATTTGCTATTATAGATCAAGAAGAACAAAATCCAGAGTTAGATCGGGGAAAGAAAAAGATAGAGGATTAAATCAATATAATTTATCGATTTTATTTCGAGGTAAGTTTGCAGTAAATAAATGCAATATTCTGTTATTTTACATTTAATATTATGAAATTCCAGCATTTACATATTTATTCTGTAAATTTATTATTTAAAGACTCAAGTATGAATTGACGGAAAAGTTATCTCAGAAAGTTCCGGTTGAACCTTAGGAATGTGTAGGATACAAATGTCATGACATTAGGGTTTAAGGAAATCATGTAAGACCATGTCAAGACATGGCATTGATAAGTTACTATAAGGCAAAGGTCCCATGTAAGACCATGCCAAGGCATGGCATTGGTGAATTTATAAGGCAAAGGTCCCATGTAAGACCATGCCAAGGCATGGCATTGGTGAGTTCACAAGGCAAGGATACCACGTAAGACCATGTCAAGACATGGCAATGGTTAAGTTTCATAAGGAAAGGTACCGCGTATCCTTAGTATTCCAAGTGGTTCAACGGGAAAATTCAAAGAGTATACCAAAGTAAAGGTAAGACAAGTTCAAGCTAAAAAGGTAAGTTAAGACAAGTTCAAGCTAAAAAGTAAAGGTAAGACAAGTTCAAGCTAAAAAGGTAAGGTAAGATAAATTCATGTTAAAAAGGTAAGGTAAGATAAATTCATGTTAAAAAGGCAAGGTAAGAATACAAGTTTGAGTATATTGAGTTAAAAGCTTAAGTGATCTTGATAAGAAAAGAAAAAGTTAATTCATTAAGAATGTTGTCATCTATTTACATGTAAACTTACTAAGCTTTATGCTTACTCCCATTCTTTATTTTTTTTATAGTATTGCAAGCCAACTCGGGGATCGAAAGGACGTCGGAGATCGTACACACTATCAAAGGATTATATTGGTATTTTGTGACTCGAACGTTTTAAGTTATGGCATGTATAGGGACTTAGCCATTTTATGTGTGTGACCTTATGATATGGCTTATTATGGACTTGTAAATGCTTGGTAATGATTAGCCATTAAAATGGTTAATTAAGAACATGTTTGGATGTTATGAAATGCCTAGTTCTTAGTTATTTTAAAGAAATTATGTAATTATATGCAGGGGAATAGTTGGACAGCAGCAGTGACATGATTTTTAAAAATCACCAAAAATAGTAGAAATTGAATTAGGTTGTGCATGAGATATAAAATTAAATCTTATTGAGTCTATTTTCATATAAAGAAAACGGTGTAGGAAAAAGAGTTGTATATTATGAGATAATTAATTTTTAGTGAAGAGAGGTCAGAACTATCAAACTGTGTAACAGGGGAGACTTTAACTAATAAACTGTACTAATTGGCCACACCAAAAATTCTGGAAAAATTATAGTAAGAAGATATATGAGTCTAGTTTCAGGGAAAATTTACGGATCTTGATTTCAAGCTTCGTAACTCGAGTTATAATTAATTTAGTGAACATGACGCAGACGGACAGTTTCAATTTTTATGCCCAGAACTAGTAAGTTAAGTCTATTAATGCCTCGTGCTCGACTCCGGCAACGGTCTCGGGTAAGGGGTGTTACATTTATTGGTATCAGAGCAAGGTTTAGTCGATTCTCGGAATATTTAGTATGAGTAAGAGTCTAACTATACATGCCATACTTATATTTTGATAGTGTGACGACTCCTGACAATTTTAAAAATGTTTTTCTTTTATAGTTATGGATCCCGAACGAGATGGTGCAGATGATGTAGAGAGTAATGCGCCCGCACCCACTGAAGGGACGGTGCCACAAGATAGTCGTGAAAGGCCCGTTACAGTTAGTCAGGGAGGAGGGGCTCGAGAAGCCTTCTTCCAAGCTATGAATGAATGGTTTGCTGAGTTCGTTCGTATGAACCCGGCCGTTAGACCTCCACCCCCTCATGAGCCACAGACCACCCACATAGCTTCCCCAGTTATAAATACAGTTAGAAGAGAGAAACCACCGGTGGACAAGATCAGAAAACAAGGGGCTGAAGAGTTTCGGGCTACCAAAGATGATGATGCAGAGAAAGCTGAATTTTGGCTCGAGAACACTATCAGAGTCTTTGATGAGTTATCCTGCACACCGGAAGAATGTATTAAATGTGTTGTGTCACTTCTTAGAGATTCGACCTACCAGTGGTGGAAGACACTTGTGTCAGTAGTACCGAAAGAAAGAGTTACTTGGGATTTCTTTCAAGAGGAGTTCCGTAAGAAGTACATTAGTCAGAGGTTTATTGACCAGAAAGGAAAAGAGTTCCTTGAGTTAAAACAGGGTAAGATGACTGTGATCGACTATGAACGTGAATTTATCCGACTCAGCAATTATGCTCGAGAGTGTGTGTCTACAGAGGCTATCATGTGCAAAAGATTTGAGGATGGACTCAATGATGATATCCGACTGTCAGTTGGTGTTTTAGAGATAAAAGAGTTTGTTGTTTTAGTTGAACGAGCTTGTAAGGCAGAAGAGTTGTTAAAAAGAAAGGGTAAAGCTGAAATTGAGATGCAAGACACGAAGAAAAGGCAGATAAGCAAGTCATTTCAGTCTACATCCAAGAGGCCTAGAGAGTTTTCTACGAGACCTAATTTTTCAACTGGGTATTCTAGCCGAAACAGAGGTGGAAGATTTATCGATTCAAAGCTCAAACCACTTCGATTGCGAGTGTTGGCAGTATTCAGCCTGATAGGCCCGAGTGTCCTCAATGTGGTCGACGTCATCCAGGTCAATGTAGAGCAAATAAGACTGGTTGTTTCCGATGTGGTGCACCGGATCATTTCATTCGGGAGTGTCCCGAGATGGTTAAAAAAGAAGTAATACCGAGTGCAAGATCAGGTAATGCCCCCGTTAGAGGCAGATCTTAGAGAAATTCAGGAGTAGGGGCAGGTAGAGGTACATTTAGAGATACAACAACAGATCAGATGTTAGAGCACCCACAAGGACTTATGCTACCCGTGCTCGTGAAGAGGCATCTTCCCCCGACGTAATTACGGGTACATTTCTCTTCATGATGTTAATGTTATTGCTTTGATTGATCCGGGTTCAACCCATTCCTATTTTGCATGAAATTAATGCCTAGTATGAACATGCCCATAGGTTTACAGAATTTGTGATTAAAGTATCGAACCCATTAGGTCAGCATGCGTTAGTAAACAAAGTATGTAAAAATGCCCTTTGATGATTAGAGGTTACTGTTTTCCGGCTGATCTCATGCTATTGCCATTTGATGAGTTTGATGTGATTCTTGGTATGGATTGGTTAACTGCACATGATGTGATAGTGAATTGTGGAAAAGATTCATTGAGTTGAAATGTGAAAATGGTGAGTTCCTTCGGGTTAATTCAGATGAGTCAGATAGTTCAATTTCCATGATTTCTGTTATGTCTGCTCAGAAATGTTTAAGGAAAGGATGTGAAGCTTATCTTGCTTTTGTGTTGAATACTAAAGATCCAGAGTTGAAAATTGAATCAGTGCCTGTGGTAAATGAGTTCCCTGATGTGTTTCTGGAAGAACTACCAGGTTTGCCTCCTATCAGAGAAGTTGAGTTTGGTATTGAATTGATTCCAGTACCACACCTATTTCTATTGCTCCTTATAGAATGGCTTCAATAGAATTAAAAGAATTGAAAGCTCAGCTACAGGAATTAACTGATAAAGGCTTTGTAAGACCTAGTTATTCACCATGGGGTGCACCAGTATTTTTTGTGAAAAAGAAGGACGGTTCCATGAGATTGTGCATAGACTATCGACAGCTTAACAAGGTAACCATCAAGAACAAATATCCATTACCTAGAATAGATGATTTGTTTGATCAATTGAAGGGAGCCACTCTGTTCTCTAAGATAGATTTGAGATCCGGATACTATCAGTTGCGAGTTAAAGAGTCAGATGTTCCAAAGACTGCTTTTCGAACTAGGTATGGTCACTATGAGTTTCTTGTGATGCCATTTGGCTTAACTAATGCTCCTGCTATTTTCATGGATTTAATGAACCGAATTTTTAGACCTTATTTGGACAAGTTTGTAGTCGTGTTCATTGATGACATTTGATTTATTCTCATGATGAGACTGAGCATGCAGAGCATTTGAGAACAGTTTTACAGATTTTAAGAGATAATCAGCTTTATGCCAAATTTAGCAAAAGTGAGTTCTGGTTACGGGAAGTTTGACACGTTGTCTCAGGTGAAGGTATTAAAGTTGATCCGAATAAGATTTCAGCCATTGTTGATTGGAAGCCTCCCAGGAATGTATCAGAGGTCAGAAGTTTTCTTGGTCTTGCCGGTTATTATAGACGATTTGTAGAGGGATTTCCATGATAGCTACTCCATTGACAAGATTGCTACAAAAGATGTCAAGTTTGAATGGACTGAGAAGTGTCAGCAGAGTTTCGACAAGTTAAAGGCATTGTTGACTGAAGCTCCTGTTTTAGTACAACCAGAACCGGGTAAAGAGTTTGTGATTTACAGTGATGCATCATTGAATGGACTAGGCTGTGTACTTATGCAGGAAGGAAGGGTAATTGCTTATGCCTCTAGACAGTTAAAGCTACATGAGAAAAACTATCCGACACATGATTTAGAGCTAGCTGCTATTGTTTTTGCATTGAAAATCTGGAGACATCACTTATATGGGGAGAAATGCCGAATATTCACTGATCATAAAAGCTTGAAATACTTGATGACTCAGAAAGATCTGAACTTAAGGCAAAGAAGATGGCTAGAGTTGATTAAAGATTATGAGCTAGTGATCGATTATCACCAGGGTAAGGCAAATGTAGTTGCTGATGCTTTGAGTAGAAAATCTTTATTTGCATTGAGAGCTTTGCACACTAGTTTGGCATTATCAGATGGTTCTATCTTAGCTGAGTTGAGAGTTAAATCGACGTTTCTTGAAGAAATTTGTGAAGCTCAGAAGGATGACAGTGAGTTGCAAGCCAAAAGAGTTCAGTGCGAGTCAGGTGTAGAGTCTGATTTTCAGATCGGTTCTGACAGTTGTTTGTTGTTCAGAGACAGAGTATGTGTACCAAAGAATGATGAGCTTATTAAGAAAATCTTACAGGAAGCACATAGCAGTTCTTTGTCTATTCACCCAGGCAGTACAAGATGTATAATGATTTGAAGAAAATGTATTGGTGGACAGGAATGAAAAGAGATATATCAGAGTTTGTTTCTAGATGCTTGATCTGTCAGCAGGTAAAGGCCGAACATCAGGTACCTTCAGGTTTATTGCAACCTGTATTAGTTCCCGAGTGGAAATGGGATCGAGTTACTATGGATTTTGTGACAGGATTGCCTTCGACACCGAGAAAGAAAGATGCAGTATGGGTTGTGATTGATAAGTTAACAAAGTCGGCTCATTTCATCCCAGTTCGTATGGATTATTCACTTGACAAGTTGGCCGAGTTATATATTACAGAGATTGTGAGACTACATGGAGTACCGTTATCGATTATCTCAGATAGGGATCCGGATTTACCTCACGATTTTGGAAGAAATTGCAGGAAGCTTTAGGTACAAAGTTGAGTTTTAGTACAGCTTTCCATCCTCAGACTGATGGTCAATCAGAGAGAGTTATTCAGGTACTTGAAGATATGCTTAGATGTTGTGTATTGGAATTTCAAAGTAGTTGGGAGAAATATTTACCGTTAGTAGAGTTTGCCTATAATAATAGTTATCAATCGAGTTTGAAGATGGCACCTTATGAAGCTTTGTATGGACGTAA